>JAUMJK010001128.1:0-593101 GCA_033558105.1 Coccyzus lansbergi
GGCCGCCCCGCTCCGCCGCCGCTCCCGGGATCCCGCTCGGGCCCCCGAACCCGGGCCTCTCCCCGCCGTCCCGTCCCCCCCCCCCCGCGCTCTCGGCGCCGAAAACAAAGGGGAAGTGAGGGCTCTCCCAGCCCTGGCCGTGCGGGGAAGGGGCAGCCCTGCCCGCTCCCCTCGGGGGGTTTCCTTCCCACTCCGCCCCACCCCCTCTTTCCTTATTATTTTTTTTTTTCCCCTTTTTTTTCGCCTCCCCCCCCCCCGCCCCGTTCCCCGCGCTGTCTCCGAAAACCGGGGGAAGGGTAACCGCGGAGGGGAGGGAGCGAGGAGAGGCGCTCAGGAATGTGCTCTGGGGGAAGGCAGGGAGGAGGGGAGAGGCTGGCTCCGGGGGGAGCCGCGTCCTGCCCGCCGGGGAGCGCCCCTCGGCCCGGGCCGGGGAGGGGGGCAGGGCTGCCAGGGTGTTCGGTTTCGAGATTTGGCCGTTCTGGAAGCTGCCTGAACTTGAATGACTAAGGCGGAGGGGCCTGAGCTTTATTCTTCAGCTCTACCCCACCCCAGACCGGCCACAAACTAATTATAATTTTCCTACGTTGCAAGGGAAGCGAACAAATTCTTTCAGCTGTCCTTACGTTTTAAAGAAACTTTAAGTTGAAAGAGTCCTACGTGTAAGTTTAGCGAAGGGGGGAGGGTGGGGGGGGGGCGGGAAAAGAAAGAAAAACGACAAAAAGAAACTACGAAATTCCTTCGTCTCCCCCCCCCAGCCCCGCTCCTGCCGCCCAGGGGCCGCTCCTGGGGGTCCATTTCCCACCCCCCTTTTTTCCCTGAATAGAGCCCTTGAAGGGTTACGCTTTTACAAATAAATAATGTCATTTTAGTGGAGAGAAAACAAAACAAAAACCCAAAACCATAAACCGGGGAACTTAATGCGTCCCACACGTCTTCCTACTACAGCACTGGGGCCGTTCTGTTAAAAATAAGGCCATACACTTGTTCTTAGTATTTTAAATTCACTTTATGCTTGGGTTCACGGGTTTGTTAAAAGCATTTCCTTTCCGACCACCTTAAACTTAGGCTTTCTGGAGAGTTAGAGAGGCCCGTTTGTTTAATTGTATTTGGTAGTTTTGTAGAACGTGATAAAACTAGAATTTATTTATACAGTTTCCACTTGTTGGTATTCTTGACGTGAAATACAGAATTCCTTCTTGCTAGAAGAAGTTTGGGAAGTTGTTGACCTCGGAAGATGAAAGAGCTGGTTATATTTAGTAGAACAACTCCCCGCCCTCTCCCAGGACTGTAAAAATGAGATAGCGACTGTAGCGCAACAATAATTAGCATACGGAGAAAATACTACCTTCTGAAAGAAATGATAGAGGAATGGGGGAAAAAACAAAACAAACACAACACCGAAGAATACTGAAAGATGGACTGTGGCAAGCGATATAATGGGAGATTCTATTTTTATTTTCAAGATTTTTGGTGAATTTTGAATTTATATTGGAGCAAATACACATGTGAAAAGTAAAAGCACTTAAAACTTAGGTTCTTGGTCACCTTAGCAAACAAGTTTGTCAGAACAGTTAGATTTATTGCGAGCATTAAGAAACTTGACTGAGATGACTGCTTTTAGCTTTCTGGAGGCTTGATGCTGGATTTTTAAATTCCTGAATTTCTTCAAGTTTTTGTATTTGGCCAGAGGAGGCCTGAAACTTTTTTTTTTTTTTTTCTGGAGAACAAAAGAAAGAAAACCACTTCCCTATACAAAAAGGACACTGAAAAAGGAATGTCTGAAACCCTTCCACCTTTGAAGTATTTTTAAATATTGAAAGCTCTGGAATTGTGTCTTGTGGAGTATCGGAGTTCCAAAATGAGGGCCATGGAGCCTCTTGCTGAGAAAGTTTAAGGATTGCATTGGAATTATGCTTCATACTCTTCAAGAGAAAAATGAATAAAATACAATCTGTGTTTCTAAATGGTCTCAGGAAGAAGTCTACTATCCCTTTAAGCTCTTCTGCTTTTCCTGTTTACGTTGGCAATTGGGTGGAAGTATTGTGGAGGCAGAAAACTTTATGGAATGTTAAAAAAAATGTTACATGCAAATGTAGTAAATCGCTTCAAGACTTCAAAATTTGAACACTAAGGGGCGCCAGTTATTTTTTTTCCTGAGGCGTGAGACTGGCCTCTGAACACCATTTCTGACTTCAGTAGTGAAATTAATAAATCTAGTAGAAGCTATCAAAGAATGACAAAATACCTGTGGATTTGTGCAGGTGTCTGTATTTGCATGTACTTGCATAAGTTGTATGGTTGCATGCAGTATTATGTAGGTGGAATAGTCAATAGAGATGAACAGTTGAGAAGTTAGAACAACTGTTGTTCTGCGAAACACTTATTCTGGTATCCAGAAGGACACTGTGTTAAATATCTTGAACTGTATGCTACACTGACATACTCTGACAGGGTTCTGTAGTGTGCTGGAAAGGTTTGCGAGATTTGAAATGCTTAAAGTATAATATTTAGTAGTTTTATCAGTTGTTTCATGGAACCTTTTGAGACTACCAAATACTAAGGGCGGGTGTGTGTATACATAGATTTTCATTTATATATACACATACATATATGTCTAAAAATAAAGCTACGTTGTTCATATTCCCTCTTTGCCTTCCTTTTTCCTTCCCCTCTGTGGTTGGTTACTTCTAGCTTACTGTTTTGTGCTTCAGTTAGGTGGTTTTTGATGTGGTGTGTTTTTTTTGTTTTGTTCTTTAAGTTGCTATACAGTCATTTTTCTTCTTGTACTTAGGTTTTGTTTATGCTGGAGAAGAATATTATGATGATTAGCCTTTGTAATTTATTTTGTACTAGTCAAACTGAAGAAATAGTCACAACCCTGAGAATTCCAACAAGTAAAATATGGGATTGCTTTCCCTAGTGGAATCCTAGGGTTTTTAAAATTTATTTACTCTTACATGCCAGTGTTTAAAAACAAAACCTAAACGGGCTCCTGTTGTGATTAAATCTTGTAAATTTATGTAAGATAGAAATGTACCTGTTGATTTAGACAAAGGGTGGTACATCTGTTCTAGTTAGGTTTCCGAATTTGCATCTATTTTTTTTTCTGGCCCCGTTCTGGGATGTGTATATTAAACAAAACACATTTTCTTTCTGAACTCTATGCTAGTGTTTGATCTTTGAAAAATTGTGCTGCTTAACTTAGTAGATGGTCCGTGCCTTACAGCATTGTTTCAAAGATCAGCTTAAATGTGATAAGTATATGAAAGAAAGTTGGTTTTTTTGGTTTTTTTTTTTTTTTTAAAAAAACTACTTTAAAATAAAATCTGAAAGTCATAGTTTTGTTTAGGTTACAGTATTTTTGCATATGTGTGCTTTCAACTTCTTATGTGTAAATAAGGCTTTTGTGAATTAACAAGGATGTTTAAAGTGTGCATCATAATAACTAGGAAGCTGGATTGTTTTTATCAGACTAGTGCAAACCTGTGGGAAGAGAGGGTTCTTCCTGAATGTGGAATAGGCTGTATTTCCTGTAATTGTTTGCACCATCAAATGTGACCTGATTTTTTTTTTTTTCTCTTCAGCTTCTCAGATACTAACTTTTATGATTCTAACCTATATTGGTTTTTTTTTTTCACCTGATGTGTGTATTTTAGTGGTCTCCTTTGTGGAAAGTGAATAAAGTGGTACCTGGTTTTCTTTTTAAATAAATTGGACATTGCAAACTCTGCAGTTGAGTTCTGACTTATGGGAATTAATGAAGTAGTTTAGTTTTATTCTAGCAGATTATGAACAAATATGCATAAACAATTAACTGGGATCTGAGTAGCGTAATTTTTACCCTTGCATTTTGTTTTCTTGAACTTGTAAGTAGTCAGAATGTTGTACTTGTTTGGAACCTACACAGATCAGGCTTGTAGTCTGAACTTTTAAAAGGTATCGATGTAGATTTTATTGGTAATTCATTTTTGCTCTGTAAACTACACCTCAAACTTCTGCATTCCTGTCAAACTTGTGTTGAAGGTGGCTTTAGAAGTGTGTTCTACCCTTAAATGTAAATTAAGCCTTGCATCTAGTGTTTGGAGATAAGTGTAATTTCATATAAACTAGGATGTGTCTTTCTGACTAGCAGTTACAGCAGCGCTAATTGTAAAAACATCTAGGTAGGAGTTAAGGAGCATAAGTTTTTCTCTGTCAGTTTTCTGTTCTTTTTGAGAAATGTGCCTGTGAATTTGCACAGCCCAGTGCCCAGAACCACAGTTTTCATGTCAATCTTGTTATTAATCAAAACATCTGCATGAGTTAGAATTGAGGAGCTGTGTTTTGGTCGTGTAAATAAATTCTCCCTGAGAAGTTATCTGGTTACTTTTGTGCGTAACTGTATTGTTTGTGATTATGTAAATGTGCTTAGCTGGGATTTTGCTGACATGTCAGATTTGATGAAGGGGCATTGGCCACATTAGTGTGTCTGTGTTTCAGTTTTATCAGATCTTGCAACAAAACTCCATTATTTCATTACAAACTATGCCTCTTCATACAAACTTACGAGAAGAATATTGTTTAGGATAAAGACCTTATGGTAGGTTTTTGCCCGTAGAGTCTCAGACTAATTTTTAAACTTTGAGTTTTAACATTTTACAAAACAGTATGCAGCAAGGGCATTAAGCATTTTGTATACTATTTTTCAGCAGCACGTGCTCTTTTGAATATGGTTCTTTAATTATCTGTAAATTGTAAGATAATGGGGGAGTTTTCCGATTTATATGTAGTATATATTTTCATATATATACAATAAAGAGGTGGTAAAGTTTCTAGAACTCATGTTTAAAATCTTTGTAGGAGTTGTTCTGAGGTGTGGTCATTTTTCTGTTCTGATTTCTTGGCATCCTTTTACAACATCAAAACAAAATCTCCATTGCACTTAGGAAAAAGTTTATTTCAGCTTGGGGAAAAGGATTCAAAACTACAACCCTCCCCCTCATCCAGCAGTTCAGTACTTTTAAAATAAGTTATTTTTGGAGCTCTAGCTGCAACATTTATAGCATTGCAGTCACCTGGCTTGTAACTTAAAAAGATGTGTGGTATTTTGACTGATAAAATGTAAGTTAGCAAAGCAGTTATTTTAAGCTTCTGTTTTGAAAGCAGTTTGTTCACTGTTGCTTGCCAATAATTGATTATTAATATGTCTGTCATTAGAGAGTTTTTTTTAAATGAGTATAACTATAGTAGACTTATTTCTGTACAAGAGTGGCCTAAATTATTTGTCTTTAAATTGGGAGAAGAGTGTGGAGAAGATTGTTCAGTGTTAATGTTTTCATTTACTGTTGCTTCTTCCTTAAGGTTGGAATTAAGTCGTGTTTTCCTCACTTTAAATTGTATGCAGTAGTTTTCAAAGTAACTAGCGTCATAGAAAAATCTCTTGTTGTAGTTAGAAGCAACTGACCAAGTGGGGATTAGATTAGGGAGTGGCATGTGATGTTCTCATAGTGCACAGAGGGGAAAAAACTGAAGATATGTTTGTTAGTATTATAGTAAAGTGATTCTCCCCCCCGCCTCCCTCCCCTTCAACCAATAAATGAGAAACATTTGAAAGATTTAAAGAGAAGCACGTAGAGTGTCTTAATTATTAAAGTGAAGTTTACATGCCTCAAAGGAGAAAAAGTCACATCATAAAAATGTTGCTGCTGTTCTGTGAGCATTGCCTCCATGAAAAGAAGGCTGGGCATGAAATGAGTTGTTACTGTTGTAGTTCAGTAACTTCTCTTACTGGATTATCAGTGTCAGTCTTTCTTAAAACTTTTTCTCTGAGCTAAACAATGCTGAATCAAAAATTGAATACTTACAAGAATTTGAATATGTAGACCTCAGTAGAAAAGCAAGTACGTATGAGTTGTCTTTAATTACCATCTGTAACCTTAAAATTCTCTTGTTTTTGGAGAATGCAGCTATCCTATTAAGTAGATATATTATTAGGTGCTGATCTAGTACATATTCTGTGGCTGTGACAGGATAGACCCGTGTTAATGTTAATTACCAGGCCATCCTGACAGTTCAGGCTGATTGAAGTGCAGCAGGAGTCTGCCATGGAGACGGATGGTTTATATTTGACTGGTTATATGGAATGCAGGGGTGGAGGGTGGGGGAGAGGGAGAAGGCAGGAGAAAAGCCTTGCCAGGAAAGCTGTGAGGTAATGAAATGCCCTGGTTCACTGACCCTTGTCTTTATTGAAACGTAACTTGCAGCTTTTCATTCAGGCTGTGTGATTTTTTTTTTCTGTATTTTTTTTATCAAAATGCATATTATGAAAATCTTCCATTGATTTTGACATTTTGTTGAAATTTAATAGCCCAGTGCTAAGAAAACTAGTAGGAACAGTAAGAGTGCCAGTGTTTTTGATCTCATTGTACTTAGTGCAGTTGGTTAGGCCAATAGATGCGCCATGTAAGATACACCAGTGTCTTTGTAGCAGGAGGATCTAGGTCTGTGAAGCACACTGGAGCTGTTTTTTGAATCCTGAAATGGGTAATAGGTATAACTTTTACAATCTGTCTCATCAGAGCAAAAGGATCTAATCCGAAGTGTTATGTTGCTGAAAATTAGGCAGTATTGCATTTCTGCTTTGAACTTGAGAGAATACCCTGTACTACCATGCTTAATGCAGTTGAAGTAATTTCTGGGTTTGGGTTGTTGTTCTTGGAAACACTTAACAGAAATAGTTTTTTGGATATTTTGTTTTTTTTTTTATTTTTTAGTAGCAGAGCTTAGGTTTTTGAGACCATTTATGTTTGCATGAGCAGAGCAGTCACGACATTTAATATCCAGCTTTGTTAGCAGAGCTGCCCCTCCATGGTGATGTACTTTCCACTAGAAATGTCTGTTGCTGGCTAGTCCGTTGTCCGAGAACAACAGTAAGATACAGTGCAAGTTAAAGTGCTTCTGGTTCAGGTGGATGTGGTACTAAACCTTTGTTGTCTGGATTCGGTGCTAGGAGTTGCAGCTTTTTTGATACTCTGCAGTTATTTTAGTATGTGTTTAATGCCTGGGATGACTGTGGTAACACTGTCAGGTTTTTTATTTTATTTTGCTGGTTATACTACTGATTAAAAATGGAATTTTATTGCAAGTACTTTTCATGTGATAATTGACTTTTGAACTTCCAAAAATAGTAAATTTTCTTGAGTTCATTTCAGAAAATCATTTTCTTGAAGGGAAATCACAATCAGGAACTATTTAATGGGTTTTCTCTTATTGTTTTGGTGGAGTATGATTGATTGAATAAATAGCATGCTGCAAGCCTTTTTTTATTTGATTAACATTTAAATATTTTTGTAGCTGCACTTGAATACTTCTACTTTACCCCGTACGGCAGTGGGTTAGGGAAGACTTTCTGTAGATCCAGCACAGGGTGTACCAGAGTAATGTTTCGATTCTTTGTATCTTCAGTGCAATGCTACAGGAAGTGCATGGGTGGGAAGATCCTCAGGATACCCTTTTTAAAAAAGGATAAACTGTGAAGAAATTTGTCTTGACTGACTGACATCTGAGCATATTAATAGCAAGGCCGTTAATGCTTTCAGTGGTTTATAGCCTTATAAGTACTTACACTTTTTTAAGACTTGATTTGAAAAGGGGGGAAAAAATGTATCATGACAAACAATATCTTGTTACTTTGCGAAGAAGTTAACATGGAGGTAGTTGCAAGATGTGATGCATGAGAATAGTTGCTGATGTTAGAGCAGAGGCAGGGGAAGCTAATAAAGCATTTCATACTCTTATCTTGTGGATGAACTTCTGGTTGAAAAGGTCAGCTGACATTCTGGACTAGTGGTGGGGTGTTTTTCTGTGGTGTTGGCTTTCTTCTCAGTCAGCAGAGCTGTGATCTAACTCTGCGTATGTGGTCTTGGAGTAGTTGTGATGGCACAATGGCTGAGGTAGCTCAGTACTGGAACATATAGAGCAGAGCCATAGAGAAAGAACTGTAAGCAAACAAACATTTAAATTAAAGTCTTAAAGCCTTAATTGATATCAACGGATTGTGTATCTGATCCACTCAGAATTTTAAGGATATGACTATTTTCAGAGTAGCTGACACTAGATGGAAGCCAGACTTTGCTGTGTTCTTTAAATCCTTCAGCTGCTGAAATGTACCTTACTCTTTTACCTGATTCAGATTAAAAATCTATTTTAAAAATTTCTGCTACCATTGCTTGGTTGACAAGTCTCATGCTCTCCACATCATATTTTCTTCATTAGTGCCTAGGAGATGGAATATGCCTGAAATCTTAAAAAAGCAGATCTGTCTAAGCACAAGTATTAATAAAAACTTAATGTTCTGGTTCCTTTATTTAAACAGCAACTTAACTAAAGCATTTAACTGATATTCCATGATGCTTCTGTTTATTTATCAGACTTCAAAGTGGTAGCATATCAGTTAATAGTATTCTTAATACAACTTAATCTAATAACCTGCAAGCAATTCTATCAAAAAGTTAATGCATAATCTTCAGTTTTTAGATGCCAAGGAAGCCAAATCCACTTATATTTGATGTGGAATATCTTAGGTTTCTTTGCAGGAGTGGGGAGAAGGAGAGCACAAGGAAATTCCCTGATTCCTGGACCTGGTGCTGTTTGCTTTTGAGCAGTGCTGCTCATTTATATATACTGTTTTAAGTTAGTTTCAGTTTGTTTTATTTTGAAGGATCATGAGCTGCACCCATACATCAGAAATCAACAGGACATTTCCCCCACCCCTAACTAACTTTACCTAAATTTATGATATGTTGACAAGTGTGTTCTTTAGCAGTTGCTTTGTATGTTAAAGTTGAAGATTAGAATGCTGTGACCGATTCAGTTGTCTTGTATCAAGTATGAGATTTTTACAGTGATAAAGACTGTGTGGTGAGAAAATGGTGTGTGTTAGATGATGGTAGGGCCAAGTTGCTAGTTCTTTAATTGTTTAAATATCATATCATCTATAAAGATAAGAGACTCATGCAGTCAGTTTACGAGGGAATTACTACTACTTTAAATTGCTCAAGGCTTTTATGGAAATATGATACTGTCTCTGAATCTATCTGAAGCAAGACTCCTTATACAGATTCTTTTGTTCATGCTTTTCACATAGTTCTGTCAACTTTTTGTTCAACAAGTAAATAGACTTGAACAAAATCTGGGCACAGGTAATATGGGAGGCATGAGAAATGAATTCTAATCAAGGTTCTATCAGGTAATATGTACTTCAGAATCTTGGGTATAATATTAGTGACTGCAATTTGTTTTAGAAGGAAAGCGTACCTAGCTGTTGTAGTGATGTATTTAAAGAGATTTTAGTCTCATTTTGAAACTTTTGCAGTGTGGGTTTTTTTTTTTCTTCTCTGTAGATAAATTTTCTTTTTGTGACAAGACTAATAACCCTTTGGGAAAAAGTCTGCAGCAAACATATCTAAAGATCAAATCCACCTTGGAAGAAACTAAAAAGAAAAAAAAAAGTACAACTGGCTTTCTTGAGAGAAGCTTACTAAGCTTAGGGACTTCAGTGAACTTTTTTTTGAGACCTGTGACCTTTGTGAAATATACTGATGAGGAGCAAGATGGGAGAAACTTCCCTATATCAACTTAATATAATGGAGGCTAATGGAGGTTAAATTCTGTATGTTTAAAGGTGCTTCTAATTTCTAATAATTTGATTATACCTTCCAGGGAAGGCAAAGAATTGTGCGGAAGCTCTGTCTATAGGTAATAGGCTATATAAGCCTACTGCCTATTGATTTAGTAACTGTATTTTATTCATAACTATTCATGAGGAAGCTTGTTGGTTCCAAGTGGGAGGTTTAATGCACACTGAGGGCGCTTGGTAGTGCAGAGTTTTAATACTGTTAAGAGCCTTCAGAAAGGTATTCTTGCGTCAGCCTCAGATTAACATAGGATGAATAACAGAGCAATTTATCAACTAGGCAGCTCAGAAGAGTGTCAGCAAGAAAGCTGACGATGATGAATTGGAGAGAAATGGATGCTGCAGTAGATAGCCACTGCAGCTAACTCTGGAGTGTTGAGAGATGGCAGTTGGTATGTAGGTGTATGGTGGGTAATTAAGTGAGGAGGGACTGCACTCCTTTGCTTGGCTGAGTAGAAAAGAAACATGTCCCTTCTACAATTCAAGACAATCACTAAATTCAACAGCTTAAAATGACAGGTGAACAACTGGTTTGTACTTTATTGAAAAATCTTTGGGATTGCTAAGTGTGGGTTATGTTTTGAAGACAGGCTCCCAAACTTCCCTTGATGTTTGCAGTTTCGGCAACCTTATTTGGCAATAAAAATTTGGATAAGTTAACTTTGAGGCCAATTTTGTTTATTCTTAATCTTATTTCAAGTTTTGCACTAACCTTTCTTGCATCTCATGGCTTTTAAGTACTTCTGTTTACTTCAGTTACTGGTTACTTTCAGTTTTAAATTTCTTGTTTCCCTTTTTTTTTTTTTTTTGCTTCTATCAGTCTAATAGCATAACTTTTTCATGTACGCATGTTTCTAATCCTGTTTAATATGGTTTGTGCTAGGATAGTTCTTGACTGCTTGTTGTATTAAAATAGTTCTTGACTGCTTGTTGTATTAAAATAGTTCTTGACTGCTTGTTGTATTATAGTGTTGAACACTTGAAGAATGGTTCAAAACAGTAACATTCGAGTTCTTTACACTGGAGGGGGCTGTTTGTATGCGTTTTTCTAACTAGTTGCTGTAGGTAACTAAGCATGTATGTGTAGGCTTTCTCAGCTGTGAGCAGAATTTAGTGCTAAAATCAGTATCAAGACAAGCATTTCAGTATGTTGTATAGTAGTCAGCTTGTATAGTATGATGGTATGTTACAGTATAAACTGCTATGAAATCAAACTACATTTTTATTCTGTTTTTTTTTTTTTTTCCTGGATTAAGGAACATTGCAGGAAGTTTTGAGTGTTTGTCTTCTCCTAATTTCTGTTGTGTGCTGTTAGTATAAATTTCAGATACAAAGGTACGATACTCCTCTAACAATAACATTTAAGATGTGTTTTTCCTAGTCTAGTTATGGATTTGTAGATTCTGTAATATATATAGTTGAGACACAGCTTATGATGCTTTAAATGCTTTTCTTTTTATTTTAATATTGTTTGGAAGGTGAAAGAATGAACATTGCTAGTAATGAAACCTGGATAATTTCCAGGCTGTTAATGCCACAAATATGGATGCAAATACTATCCACCTCTCAGTATTGGTATCATGAAAAATTTAACACAAAGGAGAAACTGAAATTAATCAATCAACTCATAATTATATGAAAAGCAGAAAAATCTGAATACATTTTCTGGAAGTACTTCCTATTTGAACTGAAATATCTTTCTGCCTAGAAAATATTTCCAGTTTACAAAAATGATACAGCAATTATAATTAACTTTCAAACATTATGATATTATATGCTGCACTTGACTTAGGGAAAGATAATATTGCCAAGACATAAAGGTGTCAGTAACTGTTGGGCTGTGAGATCCCAAGTAGTTTGTCATCTGGTTTGGTTTATCTGTTATGCAGAATATTTGTGTGTCCTTATGTAGCATACTTTTAAGGCTCAGTTTCACAGCATGTTAGGCGATCTCATTTAAAGTATGTGTCACCTAAATAGGTTGGACCAGATGATCTTTGAGGTCTCTTCCAACCTGGCATTCTGTGATCCTCTGTTATTTCCTCAGGATAGGAGAGATGGAGGTGCTTCATTACTGAAGTTAATGTTTGCACAATCCAATCAAGATGTCCTCTGCATGTACTGTCATTTTCTAGCTTAATCTGTACTGTTTTAACTTGTGCTTGTCACACTGAGCTACTCTAACCAGTCCTTTTCCTAACCTTTTCTGGTATAGCAAAGAATTACTTAGCAGGCATATTTCACTTTGCAGTGCCATCAGTGAAACTTGGGTAAAAACTAACATAAAAGATTTTTTTCCTAAATTTAACACTTGGGGATTTATATTTTGATATTGCATGAGAACAAAATATTGTTTGATATGAGACCTCCGAGATAGATAGCATCCTTTTTGTTTGCAAAGTTAATGAGCTATGTGAAAAGCACTAAGAGTTACCAGAATCGTATTTTTCAATCTATGATTTGCAGAACCCCTGCATATACAAAGTTCCTGAAGATAACAAAGAAAAAGGAAGTATGTTGTTGGGAGATTTAAATAGGCTACATTGAGCCTTCACCTCTTTTGGTAACTTTTTTTTTTTAGTCTGTAAGTTAAAGTTTGAAGACCACTGATTTTTATAGGCATTTTCACTATACCAACTGCCCTAGTCCAAGACCCAAAGTGAAATTTTGAAACAGAAAACTTAAAGGAGATCAGAAAAACAAATTGCATTCACCATTATGTAAATTGAAACTTATTTCACTTATCTCCATATACTCTTTTCTTAGGACTTCCTGTTATTATGTGTTTAGTGAAGTAATGAGTATGATGATATTTTTGCCAGATGAGATGTTAGAGAATCATATTTATTGCTAGAGTCCAGTTGGCAGCAGTGGAACTACAGATTATTAAGGTGTTAATTGTCAAGAGTAGATGTAAGAAACATAATCTACTAAATTCTGTTTGTCATGCTGTTATTATAGAATAATTTCAGCAGTAAGCTGCCTTTAAGGACAAGTAACTCACAATTTTAATTTCATTAAAGCAACCACGCTGTTGCCATTTATGAACAAAAAGTTCCAGATACGTTCACCTGTAAAGACTCAGAAAATGGTTTTTTCCCAAAATTTCTCCCTCATGTACAACTCTCTAAGCTGACAGGACTTGTTTGAAGTTAGTGATAAATGAACTTCAAAAAGAAAAGGGAGTAATGTATAACATCATTTAATGCATTGTATTCCAAGTGCAGCTTTTGTCTATGTAGTAAATGCAGGCTTTAAATCAATCCTGAACATGAAGTATTAATTTATATGGTCCTTTCTGGTGGATGTGCCAGATAAGTGGAAGTGGTATAATTCGAGTCTGTATTGTATTAGAAGCTTATAAAATTGAGATAAAAAATATGATTTAAAATTAGCATTCAGTTTAAATATTATTTGTGTGGTGGGTTGCACTTTTTAACTGGTTGGTTCGTTCCTAGAAGAGGCGCTCTTTAAATTCCCTTGAATTTGTCATCTAAAGAGAAAATTCTGTAGCAACTCAGTAAAAACTTAAATTATCTTTAGCAGTAGGTAGCAGAAATCTCTGCTACCAGATTACTAAAATAAGTATTAGTTTTGCTTTAATATTCTGTTTCTGCCATGCATGTGTTTTAGATGCACTCTTTCTCCCCCTCCCCACTTCCCCTTTCTTTCTCTTGTAGAAGTGGTACTGATGTGACAGACCTTTGTCTTTCAGTAGTAGGAAGAGGTTACCCAGTTATGAAAACTGTCTCTATGGACAAGATTAAATTATTAGAAATAGTTTTCTCTGATGTAATGAAAAGTTTATGCATAGTTTGCTATAGTTGTAAATCTAAAAGAGGGGAAGGGGGAGCCGGCTGTTTGATTAAATGTAATGCTGTCTTCATGAATGAAGAATATTTTCACGTGTCTTTGAAATGTCAGAAGTTTTTACTTTTGAGTGTTTTTGTTAAAAATAGAACTTCATGTGTAGTAATAAATGCAAATACATTTTGAACTTTGACAGCCAAAATGAAAATTGTATTTTGTTTTAAAACTACTTTTATTCTTAAAATACAATATTGAAACTTACTTGTGGATTATAGTGGATATCATTGTGCAAACTTGCACACAGAGTTTTTTTCATACCAGTTATTGCTTGTTTTCTGATTATATTGGGGTCACATAGAGCACTTTCCTTTGTGATAAACTACATTTGTCAAAGTCCAGAGAATTAACCTAAACCAGTAATCCTGCTCTCATTGTGGTTTCAGTTAGAAAAGCTCCAATCTCAGCTTTTGCTGTAATGGCAAGAGATAAACACTGATGCTGCATTATTTTATCTAGTTGATAATTTCATCTAGTAGCCCCGGAACTTGATGTGCCAATTGTTAAATGCAGTGGGCTGTGAAATAATTGGAACTTAAGCTTTCAAATACCAAGCTTTTGTTTTCAATAAAGTTGAGTTGAAATAGGCTTTCTATGCTGCATTGCAGTGGAAAATAATTAATTAGTGTGACAAGATGCCATTTTTTTTTATCGCCAAGAGAAAGTTTCTAGTATTATTCTGCAATATGAACAATGAACAACTGTGTTGCAGTTTTGGTTGAAATTTTAAGTTAATTTTATAGACAAATTTAAGTTAATCTTATAAAGAAAGAGACTTTAGTTATTGAACTTTGATTCTTAAATTTCATGTTAATAAAATGGCTTCACAGGTGATTTCTTTAATTTACACTGCTGACAGTGTCATGCAGTATGTCCTTTTTATTAGTCATTGGCATCTGGATGGCACTTCTGTTTTATTTCATGTGACCTATATTTTACTGTGCAAACATCAGTTGTGCAAGTTTTACTAATTCCTGATAGGTGTCCACAATTGTCTTAAATTCTACCAGTTAAATATCAGCGGTCTATGGTTTTTCAGGTTTTTCTTGTGTTTTGAAAAGAATTGACCAGAACAACATGACTACTATTTCCAGTGTTTGCTTATCCGATTATAAAGTATTTTTGAAAAAAACAGTGTGAGAGAAATGCACCTTTTGAAGTGCAGTTAGTTAATATAACTAATACATAAATAAGCAAAAGTGAAGTTAAGTCATACTGTGAATATAGATTGATTACTTCTAATACAATTCGATTACTTTTCAGTGTGAACAATATAGCTATTTCATATGCTAAAAAGTATTCTAGTAAAAGAGCACAAGAATGTCAAAGGGATTAATATTTTAAATATTTTAAATTGCTGATTGCATATCACGTTTCATTGTTTTATTGTAATTTCAAGTCTCTTATTCAATGAAGTGCAAACTAATACAAATTTAACTCCCATGCTTCATATAGATTTGGCATGTGGCCTTTATTTAGCTCTTATTCCTGTTTGTAACTGTCATGTTGATGCTATGTGTTTCCAGGAATATATTTCTGGCTTTAAGTACAAATTTCATATCACATCATGCTTAGTTCAGGTAGCATTTATAAAAAGAAGCAAAATAAAGGTAGAGTGTTTCTTTTGATCCTTAACCGAGGAGGACGTTAAAACGTGTAGTATAATTTGCTTGAATTGTTTGCTTTTGACTTTCATATAAAGAGATAGCAAATATATCCAGTATTTTGTTTCTGAGTGCTTGTCAGGCTTCCCTAAAAACTTCTATGGAAAAGTAGGTCATGTTGAGGTGGGAAAAATAAGGGAAATTTGAAAAGAAATTCCGTGGGAAAAGGACACTTCGTATGAGTGAAAATGTACATTAAAAAAGTCCCTGTAGAGTGCTTAATAAAAATTAGATTTTTTTCAAGACAGCTCCATGTATTTTAGTAAGGAGTGCAAGGTTTATATGAAAATGTAGCCAATATGTGGACTGGGTTTATTCTCAGAAATGTTTTGATTGATGCAAGGAGACAAGTTTAATGCCCATATATTTGCTTTTAAACTGTTGACTTCCAGGAACTCTTAATGTAGGAGTTAATGGTGACTTTTACTGAAGAAGTTGAGCTAAAGGTACTTGTGAAGAACTTCCTCTGAGGTATACCTGCTGCTAGAGCTGCTTCATGTGAGTGATAGGTCCTTACATTACATTGGAGACGCTAATGTCTGAATGGATGTGATGGCTGCCTCAGAATGATGCTGCTGTTAGCAGTGAAAAATGCCTTCCTTACGATTCTTGTGCAGCAGGCCGTGGAGTGCAGCACATTTTTATAATAAAGGTGATGAATTTAATCGCAAACTGGCAGCCAAATGGAAATTGCAGACCTTGATACTGGGAGAAAATTGCCTATAAAGCAACTCCTGAGAGAGCAGGCTTTAAATTTATCCACCCATTTCGACATTGAGGAGAACACAGGAATTGCAGGATATTTTGCTTGGCCTCTTTAGTTCAGATGGATGACACTTCAGTCTTCCTTTATTTAAGAACTACATACAGTGTTGTGTTGGCTTCTTTTAAAAATAAAAAGAAATTGACCTTGCTGCTTAATCTTTACACTGTAAGGCTTTTGGAAAAAATCTATTCCTTTATTAGTTTGAAATTTGCCCCTGTTATAAAGTAGGACCTAATATGCATGATTAATTAAAACTTACTAACTGCTTCACAGATTTTCCCTTAGGTAAGATTTAACCCTGATGTGAATTGAGATTTATAAAAGCATATCCGTTTATTTGAAGGCTGTTTGCAGCATTACACTGGTGTCTGAAGCAATGCCATAAAAGATTTAATTGGCCTTGAGATCTGACTGGAAGTAGGATACTTTCTCTTAATAATATGTATCATAATTTCTGGTACAGACACAGCATTTTTTGGAATTGTTGGTAATGATGAATTTCAGCACATCATCCTCTTAATCTCTTATTTTTAGTGGTGCCAAATGCTGATGTTCTTCCTGTATGATAAGTAGGAACTGAATTTACAAATATTATTCCCATATATACTAAGTGCTATAGTAAAAAAAAGAAGACAAAGCAACCCTTAGGGACCTTGCTAAAAAATGATGTACTTATCTGTTCATAGAAGTAATTGCAGGTAAATTAATTTAGAAATATATATTTTATTAGAGACTTAAATGAATGCCTGTATTGCAACAGTTGTGGACTGCTCTTTCGGGTGCTTTAGATGTGATCATTTTTCATACAGAATTAAGATTGAATAGCATTGGATTTTGCCGCTGTCTCTAAAGTGAAGAGAATAGGAACACCTAATGGCAAAACATAAAGTGTGGCTTTTGGAACAATCTACGAGAGTATTGTTTCAAATATTTCATTGGTCCAGTTTCTCCTCTTAAATGTAATCAGAAGTATGGTCTATTCTATTCTAGAATGATTGCCTTGGCTCTATGATCCTTAAGGTAAAATTCTCAAGGGCAAAGTATGTCTCGATTTCTGGGCCAACATGAAGAGTCTTTTAGAAAGTATATGAAATGGGAGCTGCTAATTTCTTACTCTCTTTTTAACTTTGTTCTGCCCTTCAAAAAAATCAAACCTGTTACCAGTCCTGATGCCCATATGTCTGTCTACTTATTTTAGTAAAGTGAAGCTTCCCAAGTAGTACCTTTCATTACTAGAAGTCACAAGATGAAGTAGTTGTGTGGTGAAAACAGCTTCATTCTGACAGTTGTTGGGAGTCTACCACACAGCATTTCTGTAGTTAATGAATACCTCATCCGTTTTGTTTTGCTTGAAGTATAGGTTTGTGGCAAAATAAAATGCTTGAACGTTCTTCAGCATTTTTTAGTTTTTCTTTTTCTATAGAGTATATAGAATACTCTTCTATAGAAAGTAGAATATCTAGCGAATGTATTTTCTGTGTTATTTACTGGTCATAGTGAAATCGTGGCCTAACTTGCTGGAGAAATGTGCAGTAGCATCTATAATCTTGTTTTATGCTGTGTTAATTTTCTGAGACTGCTGTAGGTACAAATGAACACATTAACTGGACTTACATGCTTTGTAAGAGGGACTATCTTTTCCTTAGAATTCTTACATTTCTGCAGATTGGCAACTTCAGATATATACAGATACCCAGAGTTGGTGTAACTTTTATTCCTATTCGTATGCTTTCATTACTTCTGTAAGCATTCAGAAGCAGCCATTCAGTTAGGGAAGACCAGGTCAGGTCTTGGGTAGAGGTGAAACTGGGATGTACAGAAGATTACTGGATGGGTTTTGGGTTTTTTGGGGGGGTTTGTTTTTTGTTTGGTGGTTTTGGTTTTTTTGTTTTTTTTTTTTAAAAAAAAAACTTGGAGAGGAAGTGTGGAAGATAGATTAAATTACCACTACTAAATTAGTAGCATGGAAATGCAAGAAGTGTGTTCTTGTTTGGGAAGGTATACCTTTTACTTCCTTTTGGCTAAATCTGGCACTCTGGGTTCTTCAGTGATCTCTTTCAGCTCAGTAACCTGGAAGAAAGCTAATCAAGCAAAAAAAAAGAGAAAATGTCTTTTGCTGGATTAGCGAGTTCAATTGGCTTGATAAAGGCAGAACTGATATGAGAGGTTTTAAAGAACTATACAGCTGAGAATGAGAAGACAGACAGTGGTGACTTTGTTTATCAGTGTGCTGTTAAGATTAATAACTCTACTTACCCATTAAAGGCATAGCAATCCTGACTTTCAGGAGTAGTGCTCTTCTCATGACTTGGATTTCTGATTTCTTCTGGACTTGTGTCTAATTTGGAATAAGCAGTCTCTTTCTTATAGAGAACTTTCTTTAGTATCATAATTTTTTCCTGTATGTTTTACAGCTTTCTTGGGATCTGTATTTCTCTTCTGGGATGAGGGGTGTGCAGTCTTTTTAATGTCACAATTTTTTGCTTTTGTAAAGGAGAGCAGGGCTAACTTCATAGAGCTCACAGTGGTAGTTCTTTGGATCTTCCATTTGATTATGATTAGTCTTATTTTCGTTGTTCGTTCTTCTTGTTCTTTAAGTGTCTCCTGTAGACTTAAACTTCTGTGTTGGTATTCATCTTTCTTAAATTTCAGATTAAAACCAAATAAATGTAAAAACCTAAAAAACCCCAAAGAATGTAATAGCTTCTTAAAAATGAGTTGCAGCTCATGTTACAAATAATGGTAAAATGTAGCAAAACTGCATTAGTAAAGCTATTCTCAGTGCAATGTATGATTAATGAGCTAGTTTCTTTCAACACTGGTGTAGATCGATTTTCAAGTTAATTTTTTTTTCCTACTGGTTTTTGTTTGTATTGTATTTATCAACAGAGCAAATGCCCATCAAGGAAAATGGGTGTGTATTCTGATTTCTTGTCACTATTTGTGCGTGTGGGTGATGCACTTATGTGCTCTTATGGGCTGTTTCTAGTGACAGTCATTACATTGATATTTATCCTCTAGATGCATAAAGTCACGTTTGCAGTTGGGCAGTATTCTCTGTGATATATCAGAATGGATTTCCTTTTGCTGCCTTTGTTTCATTCGCTGGTCTTGCCCTTGAATTTCAGCAAGGGAAATTGCCTTGGTTTACTTTTTGTCATCCATCCTCTCTCATCTCCTCTCTTTTGTCTAAACTGCTTTTTCTTTTGGATGTCCCCTTGTAACCAGTTATATTGCAGTGACTACTTTCACCTCATTTTTCTGCTTCCCCATACGGATACCTACATTACAAGTTTATTATGACATCTGATCATTCCCAGGTTTAGGAAATGATCTGTATGTCTGACTGTAGGCCAAAATCTGTTGACTTGAGATTAGTGTCTTTTGAGAAATATGTATAAAACTTTTTGGAAGTCCAATTTCTGTTGTTCTTTATTTAATTGAAATGTTTTTTTTTTTTAAAAAAAACCTTTATGTTCCCCTTCCCCCCAACTTTTTAGCTTTCATGTTATTAGCCAGATGTGTTTTCAAGTTTTACTGATTGCAGCTACTTCTTTAAGTGGGCAAAACTCAGTTTACTGAAATCCAGAAACAAAATAAATTTTAATAGGCTTCTCCAATACAAGCTATGTGATTCACAGTCTTAAAATGATTTGGCAAAGTCTTATGAGAAGTAGGTTGCTTAAATACAATGGTCTTCTCTTTTTTTTTTTTTTTTTTTTTTTTAATTCTTACTGCAGAATGTGCTTCTATATTGATGCCAACTGAAAACTTTAAATTAGGGTCTCCTCCTAGTATTGGAAGTCCTGAAGAGTTGTCCAGGTATCTGTTATTTGCTTTTCCACCTTCATCATACAATCTCTAATCTCCATGCTTCACTTTAAATTCATTAGTGACCTAAAGGGGAGATGCTGCAGGTGACAGATTATTCTCCAAAATATTATGTATGGTGGTGTGTGGTGGTGTTTTTTTTTTTTTTAAATTTGATCCTTGAGTTGGGGGATCATGGTAGCTACTCACCTAAATGGGGTGCAGTGCCCCCAGTATTTATATTCCCATTTGAAGTGCACAGCTGCAATTAGGAGTTCACTGTTATCTTTTTATTATTATTGAGAGGAAGCATGACTGATATCAATAACGCTTAAAAAAATATTTCTTTCAAAACTCAAAAAAACTGGCAACCAAGATCTTTTCATCCAATACTCATTAAAATAATGAGGAAAACTTAATAGAATTTAGTCACAAAAACTTTTCCTGACAACCTGAGATGTATTCAGCACGTGTTCAGACTGTCTTGAGTAGTAATTGTAACTAGTGTTACTGGTTGTATTTCTAGTTCCTTGCTACACTATATGGAACTTCATAAACTTTACCTAGAGTACTTGTTGGTACTTTCAAGAACACTTTATGGTTGGATAGTCTGGTTCCATTTTCTTTAAGAAAATCACGTTGGAATGAGTTTTTGAAGTGTCAGGGATGGATAGAGGATGTCAAAAAAGCTCTTGTATGATCTTCTGTTCCGTGGGGGTTTTCTGTTTGGTTGTTGTGTTTGGGGTTTTTTTTATTCCCCAACAAAATGTAATTGAAAGCAGTTATAAGCGCCTATTGGGTACTCTGCAGGTCTGGTGGCAGGAGGGGATTGACTATTTGCCTATGCTTTTTTTTTGTCCTTCACAGATGATTTCACAAGAGAATTGTTTCCCTCTGTAGCTAGTATGTGGGAACAGATGGGTGAAAAAGAGTTAGAGGGAAAGATGGAGACTAGCAGAAAATATAAGCCTGAAAGGCTATTTCAGTTTTTGGCTATCTTCTTACTCAGAGCTTAGAAAAACAATTTTTGAATGTTAAATGGAGGAAGAAAACGAAACTTTCCTGCTCCCATTCAATGTAGTAGGTGTTAAAATTTTATTTCCTTTGTGGTAATGCAGCCTCAGCTATATGCCACTAGTAGTTATGCATGGCTGTGATTTAATGAGCAATGGTTCATCTGCTTAGGCCAGAGTATAGTTCTGGGCAGTTAACGTTGGAAGTGTAAGCTGGTACATAGTTGAGGCCTCATTTCAGTTCCATTTTGATACTTTGTGTTTATGTTGAAATACATCCTAGCATAGTGGGGTTGGTGTTTTTTGGAGGGGCAAGGACAGGGAGAATTATTGATAGCTTACTAGGTGGTGGTTGTTTTGGTGTGGTTTTGTTTGGTATAGGGGGTTTTTGGTGTGTGTTTTTTGGTGCTTACTTTTTGTGTGTGTGTTCCTTGTTAAGATGCATAACACAAACCATGAAACAAAATTCAAATAGTGATGTTTTTGGCAGGCTGGCAAATATGGTATTATTGTTCACTGTAGTATCTGGTCCTGAACACTGTCACACTGAAAAGAAATATCCTGCTGATATGATATCGGTGATCATTGTACTTTTATTGTTTAAATTGAAATCCAATTTCAGCCATGGGTGTGTTTCTGAACAAGTATCTGAATCATAGAATAACCAGGCTGGAAGAGACCCACTGGATCATCCAGTCCAACCATTCCTATCTGACACTAACCCATGCCCCTCAGCAACTTGTCCACCTGTACCTTAAACACCTTCAGGGAAGATGACTCAACCACCTTCCTGGGTAGCCTGTTCCAGTGCCCAGTGACCCTTTCTGTGAAAAATTTTTTCCTAATATATGTCTGTTAGGTAACTCTGATGCAACATGTGATTGAGGTTTCATTAATATATTCCACTCTACCTATTATGCTTTACATAACTTTGCAAAATCACCTAAAACTTCTCATCCTAGCTCTGTGCTTTAGGCTGAACTATACTGAAATCTTCAATTAAAACAGTGTAAAGGTTTTCAAGAATGTTGATAGGGGATAAAGCTGTAGTATTTTAAAAGAAAAAAACCCCACTTTTCATGAAGTTTGCTCTGAGAGATTGCTGAAGTGAGTGCTTTTATCATTTTTTCTAGCAGTATGCCTAGATTCCAACCTAAGAAGGTTAAGTAATTACAGGTTTCAGTTTCTGTGGATCTGGAGAAGGAACTTGAGAGAACACACACTTTCCTGTGTTGTAAGCAGTCGCTTAGCTTTCTTATGAAGTCTTAGGTTTTAAGAGGATTTTTTCTTTTGTTATGAAAACAGTCAGGAAGATGCCGTACTTGAACAAAGTCTGGTGGTGTAACCATCCTTCATAGTTTACAGACTGTTTGGAAATTTAAGAGAATGTTGGATGGGAACAAGAACTGACTGAAGAACTAAAAGAATAAAGAAGTAGTCATATGTTCCATAGGTAAATAATGGGGCTTGAGTATGGAGAAAAGAGTTAGTGAGCAGGAGAGGTTTTGGAAAGAGAAAAATGGGCAAAAGCTTATGTCTGGTAGAGGAAACGGCTTTCTACAGCCTGAAGTAAATTAAGTTTTGGAGTCTAGCCATGTCTTTGCTGTCAGGAAGTATCTGTGAAACCCAGAGGCAAATTCTCTCATTCCTCCTCTGCTGCTGGATGGTCTCTTCAGCTGTCAGTTAATGCCTCGTTCCATGCGGCAGAGGTCTTTGAATGTAAAAATGCTAGCTTAGCTGACTAATGTTTAGCAAGTCACCAGATATGAACGCAGTGGTTTTGTGGTGATAAAACTGATCCATAAAGTGCACACAGGTGAGGGCTTTGAGACATGTTTTTTTTCCTCCACAGGAAGAGTGATACTTCTTGTAGTGGAAGATCTCAGGCAGCAGTTCTCTGAACTTTAGGGTTGGGGGGGAGTGGGTTTTCTTTGGGTTTTTTCTTTGCTTGTTTGGGTTTTGTTTTGTGGGTTTTTTTGGTGTTTTTGGTTTTTTTGGGGTTTTTTTGGCAAAGGAATAAGGACCAGACCTGTCTTTGTCTAAGGTGCAGTATCCTACCATCTTGCTACTGGCTTTGAGGGACATTGGCAGGTGATTCATAGGATAATGATGAGCTTATTAAGGAAACAAAGGATAGGTAAGGACACTAAAAAAAAAAAAAGCAACCCTTATGCATTTGCTTCGTGATTAATAGTCACAATTATGTGAAAACTTGTCAATTATCTTAAATACCTTGCTTAATGCCAACTGTGGTTTTGTTTTGCTGTGTATGCTTATTGTGCTGGATTTTTCTGTCTCAAAATAAACTCCTTGTTAAAACAAAGAAAAATCCACAAAATTATAAAAAAATCATTTAAGTAGAAAAGGTTTCTTTCATAAAAGGGCTGAATGCTTCTGTTTTGTTCACTTTTGTGCCCTCAAGTGTGTTATCTATAGGCCTGTACCCCTAATAGGGTCTAACAGTGGTAAAAACATAAAGAAGACAGTGTATATTTATGTACATGGGAAGAAGCACTGTGCTTATTTTTGAAGATGATATCTTGTAGATGTGTTGTCTCAAGGCAGGGCCTAAATATCTGGTAATGGTAGTAATTGCTGTTGCAGATTAGTGATAACTTTTGATTAAAAATCTGAAGAATGATTTTAACTAATGATGGCGTATTTTTCTCCATACTTTGGAATTGGGGTATATGACAATGTGGTCATAGTTTCCAGGATAGTTATGTTGTGCAACACTGAAAAAGTTAGTAGTAATTTGTCAAGAAATACCTTCTCATATGCCTGAAGAGGATGCAAATGTCTTTTGATGAAAGGCCGTGGTTTCATTTTTATTAGGTTTTAACTGATTGCTATTGTAACACTGTACATAATCATGTCATTTGGAATCCTGTGTATGTAACTTAACTTCGATGTATCTATAAAGTGAGATGTACCTTTATGAAAATATCTTCGAGGTAGTTTTGACTTGTACTGACCGAAATACTTTGACTACCTCATCTGTTCAGGCATATGTGCCTAATGGGGATCTGATGTTACATGCAAATAAAGTATTGTGTATAAAGCAGGAAAAAAAGGATGATTGGAAGGCCCACTCTAGTCTATTTTATTTTGATTACTTACAAAAGTAAGAGTAGTAGTGCTAACGAGATGCTCACCACTGTTTACAGAGTAGTCAAGCAGTCTGCGGTGTCTTTATTCTTAGTGTTAACTGTTATGGTTGAAGGGAGTGAGCATGGTACTGTGTTTATAACAATATAATCTATGTACAAGAGCAGCTGCTCATTTTCCAAAAAAACTACAGTGTTGCTTGTTTATCTTGTAAAAGAGCAAAAAAAAAAGTGATTTTTACCTACACCTCTGATATACTATGACAAAATCCTGTTGACTAAGAATACTCTTACTGGAGGTTTTCTTGTAGTTGAAGAGCTTTTTCTTGAAGCAAATTATAATTTGAAGGATTGGCTAAGTGTATTTTAATATACCCAGCTACAAACTAAACTGAAAAATTATGTTCACTATGTGGATGAGTAATTAATAAAATAGGGCAAATAACTGCTAGTACCCTTCATTGCAGTAAAAGAAATCTAAGTAGCAATGTTTTTTGTTTCTCACTTTATCAGAGACTGTTGCTTTACTGGTAGTTGATTCTCTTGATTAAAGATTTGCTGGCTGTGCATGTTTAGAAAAAGTTAGTTGCCTTGCTGATTTCCTGCCTGCTGGTAATGTGTTGAGTCAGATGGCTGAGCTAATGCGTGGTACAAAAGGATGGATAATGCTAAGATTAGTATACTAGTATGTCTCTTCAGTTTAACTTATTTTCAAGTCTGGAAAAATACTCGGGTCTAGTAAAAATGACAGTTGCAAACAGTCTAATCTTTTAACCTTGAAGTTAGACCTCAGTTGTGTAAGATTTAGTTTGATTGTTTCCAGGTTTCAGTTCCCTGGATAACCATGTTTACATGGTTGTATTTATCTTTTAGAAGATTATTCAGTTGTATGTATTTGCAGTGAATTCAAACACTTTTTTTTTACTCTAGGTTGATGAAAAATGAGCAGCTTTTCAAAGCTGACTGGTCATCTTAATCACTTCATTGTGAAATTGAAGTTGTTTAGCAGTTGTAGTAGAGGAAGTCAGTAACAGGTCTTAAGTGCCATTTTCTGTAATGTACTGCAGCAGAAATACAAGTGGGTTTTTTGTCCTTTCAACACCTTGGGTAAGGTATTTAATGATATTACTAAATTTTTTTTTACTTGATATTTTTCATATAAATTTCTGTCACTGATTGTTCTTGCATAATATGATTCATGTGTAATTACAATTTGCAGTAAGATAAAACTGTTTATTAGCATATGTAGTGTTCTTAATGGATTCTTTTTAAGACTGGTGCTTGAAATAAGCTTAATTGTACTGTACATATTGTACAGCAGTTTCATAAGCCAACTACACACATTCTTTTCTTATTGGTCCATAACCTGTCTGATTTGTTGTAATTTGAAGACTGTCTTGTTAAGGAATTGCTATCCCAAGTTATGTATCGTATATGCTCTCCGAAAACACATCATGTTTTAACAATTTTTTTTTCCACCAAAGTAATAATTTGCTATGATGAGTTCTTCCAAAATAATGTCTCAAATTCAGAATTTTTTTACTGTAACACTTACTTGTGGCCAGTTAAAAATCTGTTTAATTTTACAACATATGTTGCCCTTTTAGCTCTTATTGTGGTGGTAGCTGGCAGTGTATTGATAATGAGTAAACCTCTCAGTGGTTTGGGGTTTTTTATTTAGTGGGGTTTTTTCTTCTTCCCCCCCCCCCTCCCCCTCCCAAACCAGTGAGTGGCTGCCTATTTTTACATGATCCAAGTATCTTTTCATATCTGAATGAGGATGACCAAAATTGCATACAGCATTTTAAGTTGTTCATGCATTTCTTCCATTCTTTATTGAAAATATCACAGAGCCACATTAGTTAAGATGTGTACTTTTTCACTACTATCATTGCTTGGTACTTCTTCATTAGTGCGAGATTGATAATGGCTTTTACATCCTTTGTGTCAAACAGAACATTCTTCATTGGAGAGTGTATGTGTAACCCTCCCATCTTTGCAGTATATATGATTAAGAGTGAGATTCCTCTTTCAGTCCTTTAACTTTAGAGATTATTCAGTTCACCTTTTGAGGTTTTCAGTCACCTCTGGTCTGCCCTCTTTTACTTGGTTCTACTTATAGCACAACTATTGCCACTTTGTTTTAGAATCATGGAATCGAAGAATGACCTGAGTTGGAAAGAATGCACAAGGGTCTCGTAGTCCAGCTCCTATCCCTGCATAAGACAATCGCAACATTCACATTGTGTGTCTGAGTGCTTTGTCCAAATTCTTCTTGAGTATTGTCAGGCTTGGTGCTATGACTGCTTCCCCAAGGAGCCTCTACTGGTGCTCTACACAGCTCTAGGTGAAGAACCTTTTCCTGATATCCAATCTAAATCTCCCCTAGCACATCTTCCTGCCATTTGCTTGAGTATTATTGGTCACCAGAGAGAAGAGATTGGCATTTGCACCTTTTTCCCTTGTGAGGAAGCAGTAAACTGCTGTGAGGTCTCTCCTGCAGGCTGAACAGACCAAGTGACTCTATCCACACCTCATATGGCTTTCCCTCTAAAAATGTTCACCAAATTTGTGGCCATCTTCTGAACGTTCTTCAGTAGCTTGAATTTTTTAAATAATGAGACTCCCAAAACCCATGCAGTTCTTGAGGTGGAGCTGCACTAATGTGGGGGGGAGCAGGACAGTTACTTCCCTTGACTGGCTAGCAGTGTTTTAATTGATACATTTAAGAGCTTTCAGGAATAGCCATTTCTTTAATTAAACTGCATACAGAGTGTTGCATGGGAAACAAGTTAGCAGTGCTCTGTTTTTATAAGCACTATCATGTTATTTTTGCACAGTCTAACTTGGGCAAACATATAGCGTGTATTACAAATTTTCGTGATGGTGGTTTAAGTTCTTAAATATTTTTGAAATTTGGCGTATAAATACAAATGGATGAATGTGTCTGGTTGCAATATTTATTCTTGAACTATATTTTGAAGCCTTTTCCTGCATAAGTGTGTTTGGTTATTCTACTCCAAACTCACTTTCCAGTTATCCTTTCTAGCTTTGGTCTTTGAACTTGTTCGCAAAATCATCTGAACAGAAAAGTTCCATTGCTTCATCAAAGTCACCTGTTCTGGAATCTAAGCTTAAATAATATTTGTTGTTCTGTTTATTCAAGGTTTATAACTTGATTTGATGGCTATTTCCTTGAAAGTATTCTCTGCTTACTAAAGTCAAATCTAAACTGGCCTTGTATGTTCATTCATCAACAATATAATGGATGAGTCTAGTAGTTTACAAAATGCAGGAATATTTGACTACTGCTGTACTAAGGATTGAAGTCGGTGCTTGTTAAGTTTTGCAATTTAATAAGTGTAAGCTGAAAGGTATGTTGGACATCTTTTAACACAGATGAGTAGTACTTAAATTAGAGCTGTAGTTTGGTCAACTGTATTATCAAATTTCTTAAGCTATGGTGTTGCTTATGTATTTGGTGAAGTAGAGGTTGTGATTAAGTAGAGATTTTCTTTATGTACTGCCTAACTCTGGGAAGACTTCAGTACTTAAGGTTAGTTTGAAGTTATATAGTGCAACCTGATAATGTATTTAATATGATCGATGACAAATTTGTCAATGTCCATGTTGGTACTTTCAACCAAAAATTGTTACTTAATCTTAGTCTTGTGAATCAAATACTGATAGAGCTAGGGTAGGGCAGCATGTAAAACAATACCATGTGATAAGGAGCAGTGTGTTTCAAAGCAGTATTGTATTACTGTCATACCTGATCAGTTTAAAAAAAAAGTAAATTGGGAATGAGAGGAACTAGTCAGTCCTATGCAGATGGATCGGGTTCTAGTTGAAGTGATGCAAGCTGTCAGGTCAGCGACTTCTGAAATAGTACTTTTTCTGTGGAGAGGCTTTGATTTTAAAAGTACTGGAATAACTTTGATTCATTTTGCTAACAGGTTAGAATTAGAGATGTTCACTTTTTAACAAAGTCATTTTCTTGTGAATAGGTATGTTTTGTTTTCTCAGTTTTTCATATCTTGCAGCACTAGGTAAATTGCTTGGTTAGTTGATAACCAATGATCATAGGTGTTTTTAGATGCTACAGGTACAAAAGCTTGATGTAAAAATCCAAATTTTTATGATTATGAGGTGTCTTCATGAGTGTCTTGATGAAGGATTTCTTTAATATGTGCAATGCATAATATTAATTCTTCACGACTAATCAGCTAATGCTGACTTTCTTATTTTCCTTTGACTCACTTAGGTATGTATGTATGGTTCAGATATTTAGCTTGTTTAATGTATGACTTCATGCATGTGCTGTAGAAGAGTCAGTTTTATGGCAAGGAAAAGACTGATAAAGCTCTGTGAAAAATTTACAGAAGATATAAGAATATGCATCTTCACTTTACAGTGGTTCCTGAAATACTTTATTAGCTATAAAGTTTTCTGTTCCTTCAGATTATCTTTGTATGTGGAAAATCTGCAAAATCTCCTTTGGCTTTAAAACTCCTGTGACATGACTGTTTTAGTGAATAGTTAATTATTTCTGTGTGATAATGGAAGTTCAGAACTGTTTTGGAGTGTCTCAAACAGATATTAGTTTAGTTTTTGTTTTAAAGGTTGTAAAATAGTATCTTGTCTTTTACTTTACTTGCAGGATAGCATAGGATGTGGGATTTCTTTGCTGATACCAAGAGGATTCTTCTGATGTGAATTAGGCTATTGTTCTCTGAAGTGCTTTAATTGGATAGCTTGCTATTACATGACTTCATAGTTATTCAACATAAATGCTCTTCTTACTCTGAAGATAACTGTAGAAACTGGACAGCAGTTAACTCTGTCATGAATGGATGGATTTAAATATGGGGAGCGTGGAATAGTGTCTGGATAGAGAAGGTCAATTGCAGACCAGTCAGTCTGCATTGCTCACAAAGAGCAGTTTCAAAACCAGACAGTAAACTGAGATAACTCAAAGATTAGTTTTGCTTTAAAAAAAAACCCGCACATCTGAGGAACTAAAACCATAGAAGTCTTGCCTGAGCTGATGTTGTTAAGCTGATATTTTCAAGTAGCAGTAGGTATTGTTGTTTGAAACTCAGAATGGATAGCACGTTTCATATTTCTGATTGTGATGAGTGTTTTTTTACAGAATTCTGTTATTCCTGATTCCCCTGTAAAGTTATCCAAGTTGCTTTTTTATTATGGTTAGCCGCCAAATATTTTATTTGTTTTGCTGGTTATAGATAAAACAAACAAAATGTCAAACGGATTTAGAGGCTTGATGCATGTGTAACTGTGCTGCTGCTTGTAACTAAGTATGTGGGGGCGACATGCTGCTAAAGCAAGTTGAACTCGATGATCCAGTGGGTCTTTTCCAACCTAGTTGTTCTATGTGATTCTGTAAACAAAGCTAGAGTATGAAATTGTAAGCTTGAAGTAATGGATTCAGAATATTAATCTCTTTTCCTAATTTTTAATGTTGACCTTAAGTACGTAATTTTCTTTGGCTCTTAAAAGTTAAGTTTAGTTGTACTTTTATCTGTCTATTGGCTAGTTACCTCAAGAAGTTTTTTGTTTTAAGAAGATCTTTATTTGGACGTGGATGGGTACTAAGTCAGTTGCTAGATAATGACAGTTTAAGATAACCAGGTAGGCTACTGGTTGTTCAGCTGTTGTCTTAGCAACTTATGAACTGATTTTTACATAAAAGATATTTAGTGGGGTTTTTTTTGAGCACCGTACTGGGATATGAGGAGTCAGGTTTTAATCTCAAATGTACTTTTGAGTTTACCAACAAAATAAGGAGACTGTTCAATCCTCTTTATATAATTTTCTTAACCAAACGCAGATTGCCCCTACCAGATGTAATGCAGGGGTTGATGCACTTTTGATCACACCTGTTCTGGGTCTTCTGGCATACCACTGTATTAAATAATGTAAATGCAAGTCATAGGATGTGGAAACAAACGTGTGACTTGAATTTACCAATTACTTATGTCAGAGTTCAGTGTCACTCTCTAAACCAAAACTAGAGGTATGAAAATTTGTCAGAAGTGGGCTGTCTGTTTTATCAGCTTTGATACTTTTTTGCCTAATTTTTTTTTTTTTACTTTGTATTTGTTTATGAAGGAAAGATGATAGCAATCTTCTTTGCTTGATGCTCAGGCATTCTCTGATTAGTCGCAGAGGATGGGTAGAGTAAGTGCTTGCCAACATTTTAGTGTGTACACAGATGATGCATGCAGGGTGCAGGTCCACATGGCACGATATTAAAAATGACTTGTTTTTTTGCTAGCGTTGCTATTTCTGCTGCATCAGCAGAGGAGCAAGCCACACTGGTGTTAAGTGAAGACTGTTAAAATTGTGATGAATAAAAAGAACTATTTCTTTGCCAAGTAAGCATATTAAAGCTGCTAGATTAGAAAACAGTGTTCAACCAATAATAAAGCACTTAAAAGCTTATTGTTGACATTTATACAAAGAGAACAGATGAGTGTGTTCTACTTGGAAATTTGAAATCAGTTTAATGTAAACCTTACAACACCCACAACAGTAAGTTTTGCAAACTGCTCTTGTAAAAAGATATGGCTGAATTTTGATACTGACAAATTGCTGAAATTGGTGCCCACTTATCATTGGACTGACACTTTAATCATCAAAAGTGTACTGCTAGATTGGGCTCAAAGGAGCAAAAGAGAATAAACTAGAGTTTTTCTAAGGCATTAAAAAATGAATTGAAATTTGAAATGCAAACACTTTTTTTTCCATAATCCTGTTGCATGACTTGTACACCATATTCTCAGTGGTGGTGTCCAGAACTTAATTTTCATTTCTTCTGAGAGAAAGTGCTGATCCAATATAGAGCATAAATGAGGTGATGTCACAGTTGTTTTGGTTCCTGTTTTAATTTTCTGTCACAAAAGTTATTTTTAGATTTGATATGTGCTGTGTCAGCAAGGTTCTTTTGGGGTAGGGAGTGAACATCAGCACACTACTTGCCTTGTAGTTTGAGCAAACGCTCTGCATTAGTCTTTTATTGTCTTTTAGTTTTTCCTCTCCATTCTTGGTTACAGTTTCCAGGTGTGTTGTTTACAATATTACTGGATGCTGTTTGGAGAAAACAGTGTGTTATGTGAAACTAGTATCTAGTTGCATTTGTCTAATTGATGGGTAATGCCTCAAAGGAACATGAAATAGATGGTCTGCCCGGATAAACCCTGGATCTATATTCAGTGGATTTGGATACTCCAAATGGATTATCATATGTCTGTATGTTAAAACATTTGTAAACTTTGTTAGTTTGCGAGCCTGATAGCAGAAGAGTTAGAAAAAATGTTTTGATTAAAAATACCTCTTAAACTCCTGAATTGATGATCGAGCAGTAGTTGTGCACAGTAGAAGTGTTTTGTCAAAATATTAACTTTGTCACACAATTTCTTGCATTTTGCGTTTAAAGAAAACCCCAACAAACAACCAACTTTAAATTTCTTATTAGCAAAGAATAAGGGAAGACTTGCATTTTCTCTACCTGACCCTCAGTTCCTTGCATGCTTATCTCATTAATTTGAATGGACTTACTAAAACTCTCTGATAGGTTATCAGAATTTTTCACTTTTCCCCAAAAAATTATTCTGGAAATGTTGAAGGCGTTACTTATGCTTGGTTTTAGTGTCATAGTTTGTGAGAAGCATTTATTATAAGAAATAACTTTTCATGTCAAAATACATAAAATAGGCTATTACATAATAAAATTTAACGTTGTTGATATTTTAAGCATAACATGAGTACTGTGAGAAAGTAGAAAACTGAAACTGAGATCCAAGTACTGTGTAGATGTTTGGCTGTATGAATATGACTCTTTTTTTGTCTGTACCTCTTACATTTTTAACCGTGAAAACTTTGCTTTTTACTTTTTTTTCAGGGAAACCAGCTTATTAAGAATCTTTTAATTGTGCAGTGCTTTTAAGGGAGTTTGCTGACTGGTGTTATAAGATGCTTAGTGTCTGGAATCATTCTAAATCTCTTGCTGATTGTGGCTATTGGTTTGTTCCACACACATTTGTTGTGTATTGTAAAAATCGAGAATGACGGATAATTAGCTCTTCTGTGACAGGTAAACACCTATTTCAAGAATTATGTTCTGTTTGCATTGATGGCTTAACATTTTGTTACAGTTAGGAAAGGAACATAGGCTGAGAATGGCATCAGTTTAGCTCTGTTTAAAGGACTACAGCTAAAGTGGAGCAAATTTTTAATGTCAGATTTGTTTCAGTTCTTCAAATTCTTAGTTATAGTTTAAACAACAACAAAAAATTCATTGGTTTAAAAAGTTTCCATGTCTACTGCTCTTTCAAGAGATAAATCTTTGTAACTTAAGGAAAAGCCTTCATGAATAAGAATTCTAATGCTGCGGGCCCTGGGAAGGAGGATGTTTTGCAACTGTGAAAGTGATAGGAGAGGAAGAATTTGAACTTTTTCAGCGATTTCCTGCTTTAAATATGCATGCCGAGTGGACTATGTAAACCCATTTTACATAGCAATTGAACAGACTTAAAACACATGTGCAGAGTCTTACTCTGAGAGAATGATAATTGACAGCTGAAAAAGTCTCTTCTTGCTAGGTTTTGATGTGATGGCAGACATTCATCTGAGCACAGCCCTTTGTGTTCAATAAGGAAAGAATACCTTATTGTTGACTGTCATGAAGAAATCATAGTAGTACATTTCTGCAGGCAAATGTTGTCAGTAAAAAGTGTGTGCTGCTTCAGATCATACCTGAGGAAGCTGTTAAGAGAGGTTGCAAAATACTGTATGTAAATGAAGGAAACAAAAGATTACATTACTTCTGTAGTTTTCAGAGACAGTAAGAAAAGAATGTTCTCCTGGATGAGAATGTGTGTCGTTACCACCATAGGTCACTGTCATACTATATTAGGGTGGAACAAGATAATTACATTGAGACAACTTTAGCGTTTTTCACTCTATACCTTCGTGGCCCTGCTTTGAGCATGACAAATTTGTCAGTAACTACTAAACATATGGACCAGAGTATTGCTAAAAGTGAATAATGTGGACTTTAAAAAATTCATCTGAGTTTCTGCTTCTACCTGTAGTAGAGATGGGTACTTATGTCTTTTCAATGGGAGATCTACTTCTGCATTTGCGGAGCTCACAAGTTTTATAGGTATGGTGAAGAGGGGTTTTTTTCCCCTTTTTGCCATATCTACAGTTGTAGTTAAGTATCTGTCCTTACTAAGTCGTTTTAAATCCCTGCAGTGTTGTACAAACTAATTACCTCTGCATTGTTTAGATAGAGATGAAGTAGTTAGAACTGTACTTAGATGTTTGCTTTGAAAGCGAAGCTTTCCTTATTTTGGAATCAGTTGGTTTCCTGTGAGATGCCATGGTGGAAGAATTAGTAGAGAATTGTAAATGCAGAGGAGCTAAAGACTTACAAATTAACTTGAGAAGTGTGATTTCATGAAACATACCACAGAAGCTTTTGGGATGGGATCAAATTATGTGAAATGAATCTAAATAAAATGCCGTTTTCTTGAGTTGTTTTTTTCTGTGGTGGGTAGATTTAGTGGTGAAAAAACCAAAACGATGTGCTTTGAGGGTGTGACCTTCCTACTTTTCTGCTGCTCCTGTCCTTGGATTATTAAGTATTTCAGAATGAAATAAATCAGATACTTGATAGAGGTGAAAGCGAAGTAGAGCTTTTAGCTTTTCTAACATGCTGATGGTGAGACTTCCTGAAATCTTACTGCTGCACTTTTGGTGAACTGCTGGGGGAGGTGATGGAAATACAGTAGTAGATAGCTCTGTAGATATATGTAGCTATTTGAAGTGAGTGACAAAATTTGCAAGATACTGAAGAGAAGAGAAGCTTGAGTTTGGTTTAATGGAAACAGTTGAAGGAAAGATGGTCAAAATACCATACTTTGAAATAGACTCTTGTTGAGACACAAGAGATGTGATTAAGCAAGAGACAGGTATCTGAAAAAAAAATGCTGTCAAAAACAGAAGAAAAAAATCTTCAGGAAGTGTAAAAAGATTCAGCAGAATCTGGAATAACCCAGAATGCACATTAGGCAGATAAACTTCAAGAGTTGTGGTTGGCTGGGCTAACAAGCCGAGGAGTGAAATAGATTGTGTTCTATCCATAGTTAGAAGTGAGAGAGTGTGAGTGATGTAGAGATTCAATCTATTTACTTTATAATTTAAGTAGTAGTCCTTCAGTTCTGCCAGATTACAAGATAAGTGAGAAGAGAGGCTCCTAGATGTGTTATACAGAAAGGGAGTTTGGAAACCTGATCAGCAGTTAAAAGAAAAACTGGAAATACTTGCTTTTTACTTCATCTGATGCTTCTGAAAGTTTCTTCTGAGGTTGTGGGAAGAGTATCTAAGGCAAGAGAGAAGATAAAACACCAGGAAGAAGAAGCAGTAACACTTGAACAAATGATAATGCTGAGTTGACTGTGTTCCTGTGCTGATGTTTGCCAGTGTTACCAATTACTTGAATGGAGAGGTGTGATAGAATTTGCTGGTAGTCCTCAAGTCAGCTCATCATACTGTCTAGGCACATTCTGAATGGTTTGCTCTCTACAGTGTCATGAATATGATGTTATGAGCATTTACAAAGGAAAGATTAAAATAAGTGTTCTTTTCTCTCCTGTGAAAACTAGAGAGTGTAATGTTTGTGATGTTATTCTACATGAAAGACACAATTCAAAGTGAAATTTTCAGTGCAGCTACTCTGTAGCTGCCAAATATAAATAAAAATGACTGTGTTGCAACTTATGCTTCAGTACTTCAGCAAACTGCCTAACTTTGTTTCGGTGTAGTGTAAGTTAATGGAAAATCTGAAGAGAATGAAAAGGAAACGAAGTCTGCCAAGAGATAATAATATTTGTTCAAAGAGATGTGCTAAAGAATTTCTTTATATACTGAACTCAGTATAAATACTGCTTGTAGTTCTGAGGATTTTGTGCCTCTTGCCAAAATTGTTAGTGTGGAAGCAGCTGTGGATTTTTTCCTTGAGCTGTGATTATATGATGATGAAATCTGTGTTCTCAATTTTAAACAGGTGTTAACCACCAAAACATTATATAATATACATGATTGAGTATATCAGTTTCCAATGGAGAAACATCTTGTTCTTGAATATGTAGAGTAAGTTTGTTAGAATTAATTCAGAGTAATTTGGTTGAAAATTAGGTTTACTGCATTTCAGAGATTTGTCATTTCTGTTGCTTTCCTTCCCATCCCCACCCAGCCCCCCAGCTTTTCAAGTGGTGGAATCTCAGCCATAAATCATTTACCAGAGAAGAAATTAATTATGAAACAGAGGCTACGTTAATCTCTTGTGTGCTGCTAGAATTTTGTGTGATTTCTTGTTTCTGTGGCTTCCTGTGGTCAGATGAAACCATAACATTTCTGTTTTCAGTTTCATTTCAATTGTGGTATCTTGAAAGTAGTGGTAACAATTCTAAGTGAAAGTCTGGAATTATTGATACCCATTTTTGCCTTATAGCCCACACTATCATAAGTAAATGCTTTGGAAACAATACCTATTTAAATGTTAGTTTTCAGTTTGGACAGTTAAAGCATTCATTTTAAGTAATTCTTTAGTGATCTTGTAATAAACTAATACAGAAAACTCTACTAATTGGAATTCTGTAAGTTAGGAAATGTGAGGATTTTTTTTTATTATAACAGCAAATTAAATAGCAGTTTAACAGTTCTAAAAATATAAGCTATTGTTAAATATGGGGTTTGGCTCAGTAAGAGAAAGCTGTATTGTTGTCAGGTGTTACAGTTCAGTGAAACTACTCTGGATTTGAATTATATCCATTTTTAATCTTGTTTATAACTATTCAGCTACATCTTGAAAGTAAATAACTCTGGGTAATATAGATGTATTTGGTAGAAAAAGTACCTAAGTCCACTTGTGACTTTGCCTGGTACTGTTGAGTTTTTCATTATGTTGTAATGAAGTAGTAGGACTTTTGGGTATATGTAGAGATTTCCCTAGTCTATGATGCTATACTACTTTTTTTTTCCCCCCCCCTTCCATTATTTAGCTGAAGGTAGTCAGTAGAACAATATTTGCTACTATGTTGTCACACCGTGTGCTCAGTAACAACACCCTTGAGTTGTCAAATTTCTCATTACTGAGAGTTGCACCATTTTCCATTTTCAAATGCTATAGTTTACTATTTGCTAGTTATGAGTTAGGGTTTTTTTATTTTTAGGTTAGGCACAGATTTCTAGGGGTTTTTTTAGATGCTTTATTATGAAAAAAATGCCCCCCCATTTTTTATATGCCTTTTAATTGATGTAAACAGTCTCCTAAGTGTTCTAAAGAGATGCATATAATTCTAACTTCAGTAACTGAATTCCATAAAGAGGAAATGTGGGCACCAATTTCATGGACGTGAAGAAAACATTTGTGTACTGCAAATTGGAAAAAAAAAAAGCAAAACAAAAACAACTCAAACCCAGCCATTGCCTCTATCCCCCACCCCCCTCAAAAAAAATCCACCCAAAAAAAACCTGAACTAGATTTTTCCGTCGAGTTACTATGATGTTCATTAAGAAAGGAAAAAATGGCATTAATATTTGGGAAAGATTGGAAAGATAAGACTATCATGTTAAATTATAATCCGTTACTGTTTTTAATACCTAATATATGTTCTTTTCCCCCCTCCTCACAGAAATTAGCAGAGTACGGAAAGACATGTATAACGACACATTAAATGGTAGTACGGAGAAGAGAAGTGCAGAATTACCAGATGCTGTGGGACCTATTGTACAGTTACAAGAGAAACTATATGTGCCTGTAAAAGAATATCCAGATGTAAGTATATATTTTTTTTTTCAGTCCCTAAATTGCTTTTTGATCCTTGTGGTTGTTTTTAGGTATAAATTTCATGTTATGCTACCCTTGGATCACACTGAATTGCTTTTGATAAGATGCTTCTTAGGGAAGCAGTTTGTTCCACCTCATGACTTGATTTGTAGTGAGTGTGAGTGGGAAAAGATTGTGTGAAATACCACGTTTTGTATGGATTATAAAACCATATAGCTAATATCTGAATTATCTTGTTCATTCTGTCTTGTCAGTCCTGAGACAGTGTAGTGAGTTTTATGGGGGAAGTAGCTTTGGGACAGTTTTTTCATTTTAGTATGTCTCTAAAAGCCAATTGGAGAATACCTGGAGACCTTTTAGAAACTTTCTCGAGACTGTACTTGATCTGAATTACTGTTTGTTTCATACCTGTGTAACCAGTTCTCTTGTATAATGAAGTGTCTTTATCTTGGGATAGTCCCATCTGGTCCTGTCCCCGTTCCCCCCGCCCCCGCCCACCTCATTAAGCAAAGCTCCTTGCTTCCTTGCCAACAAGATCAGAAATTGTGTTATTCCTTCCTGTTAGAATCTAGATGTCCTGTTGCAGTGGAGGAATGCATGGTCCATGTGAGGCCTTTGCACTTAAGTGTTTTGAAGTGGAGGAAAGTACAAACCAGTAAAATATGGAAGTAATGCTTGTGTAGTTTTGTGGCTCTTCTAAGGAGTTCTTTAATATATACATATTCACATCTCTGTACATATATATATGTACATATATACATATCCCCAAACCAAAATCACTAATTCTTTAGAAACTTGAAGCTGTAGATTTTTGAGAGGAACTGTTTTATGCAGTTGTTCTATAAAGTGATATAAATAGCTCTTGAAGTGGTCTCTAATTTATTTTCATAAACTTACAAAAATTCAGAGTTTGAGGGACTGATGATTTGTATACACGTGACCTGGAACAAAAAGGTAGTTGGTTGTTGGGATTACGTGAAATGTTTGCTAGAAAACGTACAGCTTTGATTACTGTGGTGGTGCTTGGCAGTTCGGGCTTCACTTGGGAGCCAAGCCAGTGTTCCCTCTGTGCTCCTTCCTCCCTGTCTACTTGTTGCCTGGGTTTGTTCTTAGCTACTTAGAATGAGATCTGCACAGCCTCAATAGTTTAAATTTGCCCTTTACTTAAAAATTATTTTTCTCTGCAGTTAAATCTGTATATACTCATTTAAGTCTTTGGTGGTACAGTTTAAAGACGTTTCCAATTCATGGAGAAATATACTCCATAAGAGTTTAAAGAAGTAAGAAAAGGTATTGGGGAAATTATTGCGGTATTAAGAAGCAGAATAATTGAGGATATGCTATTGTTTGTGGGTGAATAGTTAATAGTCTTTAGGATTTCTTATGCTTCCGATAAATTATTAATTTTCTTGAATTTCCCTAAAGAGCTCAGACAAAACTTTGTCTGATAGCAATTTAAACAGTTTTTGGAATTAGTACCTACAAATGTTAGACTGAATAAATGTTTTTCTATTATAATCACGGCTTTATTATTAATAAGTACCCTGTTAGCTCTGATTAATGTGAAATTCTCTGTTGGAACTCTTCTGTGCCTTTTCAGTAAAAATGTAAGAACTCAGTAATTATCGCATCTAGAGTAGCATGTCCTTTGAGTATACTGAAGCTCAAAGGCCAGCAGTGATAAACAGCTTTTGCGTACTTTCTGACCATTTTAGTTTAAACTGTTTAATTAGTACCACAGAACGATGAGCACAGGGGTTCATTTTACTATGGGGAACTTACTGACAAAACATTTAAATCCTTTTTCAATTTGGTAATATCAGAGTTTAATAACATCCCTAATATGGATTAGGAAAATGATAACATCCTCTTTATTTATTGTTCTGATTCTTTTACTTAAGCTCTTCATTCCCTAGTGGTAAACAGAGAAGGAGACTAAAAGACCTGGCCTTGTTTACCTTTACAATAGAACGGAAAAAGAATATACCGGTCTCTGTGAATAAACTTTGGCTACAGAGTACTAGCAGGGCTGAAGAAAGGTTTGGCAAAAGGTCAACTGCTGGTACAAGTACAAATGTATATGAAAGAACTAAAATAGTTTGATTACTAATTTCCAGTATGAGTGAAATATTTGGAAAAACATTCTAGTAGGAGTAGTGGAAGCCAAAGAATTAATTTTCAGTTGGAAAAGATCCCCTTTGTTTAGGTGCTATTAAAACTGAGACATGCCTAAATATTTTTATGAAGCTTTTTTTACCCATTCTGTCTAATGTTTTACTGGATATCCTACCTTTACTTGACCATCTGATTCATGTTTTTAATAACGGGGTTTTGAACCCTGGTTCACTTTCAGGAACTTTCTTTTTTGGTTGCATGTTATTGTAAGTTGACATACACTGATAGTCTAGAGTAAAACCCATGTCCTTTATCCTGTAATGGTAATCTTGCAGGTTCAGCATCAGTTCAGTAGTACCAATGAACTTGGTCTGCATTTCATCCTCGTGAGAGTTATTTTTTCCCCCATAACTCTTAGGTGATTACCTAGTCATTTGTCAGTTAATATTCTTATTCTCATTTAATTCTTACTTTGAAATGTTGCTCTTTTTAAATATTTGCACATATTCTGTTTTGTGTGTGTGCAAATAAAAAAAAAGGAAGGCAGGATTTGAGGTAAGACAAGTAAAGACTAAGTAAATAGCTCTTGCTTTGGCTAGGGACAGTGTTTCCCTTAATACCTCTCCAAGTAAGTTCAGAAAACCGGGAGAAAACATAAATTGGATCTGGTAGTGATACACCAGTTGAATGTATTTCTTTTGGTACCACTTTGTTATGGTGATGCTTGTATTAGTAACTTCTTAAAATGAGTATCATGGGATTAAATTTTAGTGATACCTAGCATGTGTATGACACTTAAAAATAATCCACTTTCTACTTTCTCATTCAGTCATTATACAGGTCCAACTTTTAAGGGTAGGAGTCCTCTAATCTGGTACTAACAGTTAGCAGTAGACATTTGGGTGCCTTCTGTACCATGGATGAGGAGGAGTGCGCATGAGGAAGCCAAGTGCTGAAGGAGAATAGTAGACTAGAAATTTAATGTAAACAGTTACAACAGATATTGGTTGGTTTTCTGTGAATGAAATAACTTAAATTTTAGTTGGAATAAGTGAGTCTTAAAATATGGCTAACAAGCAGATAAATACCCTAGTGGTCAACATCTGCTGTGTTTTTTTTTTTTTTTTTTGCTTGTGATGTACCATTCATTATGTCTCATTTCAATTGTAATTGTCTCTACAGAGTTAGACGTTCAATAGGCAATCTATTTGATCAGAGCTGTCTCCTAAATACCTTCTTTTGTTTTAGAATTCTGCACTTTATGTGCATAAATTTCTTCAGTTGATGGACTACAAAAATTATCTGGTTGCGTGGTTTCAGTTGATCATGACTACAACTCTGTCAGTTTGCCTTTTGCTGACCTGTTTTCTCTCACAACTTCTGCTTTGTGTAGTAGCTCTTGCAAGACTACGTACTGAAGAGTTGTGTGCATATACAAATAATGAAAGGTCAAATGTGGGGCAGAGAGATTTGTGGAGTATTGATTTCATTTTTCATGGGTTTTTTGTTCAATCTGTTCTTTTAAATGTTTATCATGGTAAAGAAGGGTTTTGTTCATAGAGAAAGGCATGCTTCAGCATGACATTTTTTGCTTGCTGTTATGAAGAGGTGAGGTACACTTCAGTACATGTGCTGAACATGTTCGTAGGTTTTTTGCAAATTAACATATGCTTTAACTAGGATTGAGACTGCAGTAAGAATTGGAAATAAATTAGTAAAGACTAAAACTATACTTAATAGAGCAAGGTAGGGTGGTGTTTAAAACACATGTTGGATTTACAAGTTGCTGTTTAGGCATCAGAAACCCTAGTAGATGCACCCAGTTATTCAAAGGCAAGAGCAGATCTTCCCTTTTTATTCAGAGAGCTGAAGCTGACTCCTGAAGGATGGACGTTTTAGTTGAGTACCACCATTTTTTAAGGTGATAGGAAGTATAGAGAGAAACCCCCTTTCTTGAGAATGAAGTATGTTTCAAGTCTTTTTTTTTTTTTTTTTCTCATTTCTGGTTAGTTGACAAAAGGAGTCGTATAGCACTAAACTGTGATACTTTCCCCAGAAAATTAACCTGGCAATTACTGTACCATGCTGTTTTCCTCTTCTAGCCTTCCTCTGTCCCCTATATCCAGTGGTCAGTAAGCTTTTGACAGGCATATTTGTTATTCCTTTTTAGTAACTCTGTACTCTCACATTTTTATGGAGTTGTCCTTCCAAAAGTAATTTAATACTTTGTTATAAGAGGGCAGCATGAATTCTGTAACTTTGTGTAGGTAGACATGTGAAATACAAATCTTAACTAATTATGCTTGTTCAGTGTTTCACTGGGATAGGAAAGCACCGAACCTCATCATGAGTTGCTATTAAAAGTAGTTTTGGGTACCAATCAAAATATCAGCTTGATAGTTTTCTTTTATCTCTTCTAAATCATACATTCTGGTTAAAATCAGTTTATATGTCCTCAATACTAGAAGAACTCTTGTTACTAGAATAAATCTGCCCACAAGCGATAGTGGTGCATGTTAATTAAAAAAAAAAAAAGTTGCCTCTTAAGCAAGAACATGGACAAGGGGTGTGCTGGATTTCAGTTCTGCTGCTTCTGAAGTTCTTAACTCTTTAATACATTTTAAAGCGTATATCATTTGTCAAGGAAGTCTTCAGTGTAATGTTGCATTTATAGCATTCATTTCTGCTTTGAATTTGATCCATAATTCAAACGATCAGGATTGTTGTTACCTACATTTGCCAATGTTGGTCATCTGGTCTTTTTCCATGATTCTTGTTGGGAGGATGATTGTACTCACATACCAGCATAGGGAGTAAACTTTCTGTTTGGATCACACTTTTCTTCCTTCTGTGTTTTGTTTCATAACTTAGTAACTGCTGTTGTAACACAAATGTTACCACAGTAGTTGTCTCTGCATTGGAGATTAAGATTTTGTAGCTAATAAGTATTTGTGTGGTTTTTGTATGGATCTACTGGAGTAACTCAGTCTGCTATTTTTTTAAGACTGCTAAAAGCAGTAGTTGGACACAGTTCTTTTGGTTACTCTGGCATAATACTAATTCACAATTCTAAGCTTTTATGTTTGTGTTTTCTTATTAAAAGCAGTGAAAATAGTTGAATTCTGTTAAAGTGCTTATTACTTTTGAAATATTCTACACTTCTTTGGGACTGTCCCCTTTGTTTTTCTTTCATATACACTCCGTACTTAAAGAAAAATAATGCTGGTTCATGAACAGCCAGCTCCTTTTTACACCTCATATGAGTTAATTGTCTCTTATTACATAGCGTAGTACTCCCTGTCTTCTAGAAAGGCTTATGCACCTGTCCTAATGGTGTATATTCATCTACCCGGTTCTTAAAATTAAGTTGCTTGGGTTGATTGAAGCTTTTTCAGAAGCTTCTGTTTCTTCAGACATCTGGCATAAACTCATGTGGTTCATAAACACTCAGAACATACTGATATAAAAATTAAAGTTGATTGTAATAAAAAACATTATAAGGTCAAAGGACACTGGGCTTTGCCCTGTTGTCAGTGATACAGGGACTGCTTGCTGAGGAAGATCATCAACTGAATTATAATTTAAAGTTGTCTTAAATATGCAGCAGTTTCTCATTACTTTTTTACTCATCAAATGTAGGTGGTCTGAAATGTGTATGCTGCATGAAATGGGTATCTTTGTATTGTTGTTCTAAATTTATTATTGTGATTAGTGGAAATGACCAGTCATTATCTTGCTAAGTACGTTGAAATCAACTAAATTTCTGGGTCATAATGTTTAATATAATTGAATGGTTTACTTTGAACTCATTTCACTCTTTGATTACTCTGTTTTTTAAAGTGAATGTCACTTAGATTGAAAGCAAAGCAAAGTAGCTGTCACTCAGCACATCCTAAAATAGTACTTCTTGGGCTGTGATCTCTTCAGGTGTTTTTTGGTTTTGTTTTGTTTTTTTCAAGGTACTGTGGCAAAAATAAAATTTGCCCCCCTTTTTTCTTCCATAAGTGCTAATGTTTTTGATTTTGAAAGTTGTAAACAAGGATTTGTGAGCCTTTCTAAAGGATTTCAGTTTCTTTAGGGAATCAGCAGATAGGCAGATTGAATAAGACACACACCTAGAACTCTGGCTTTGTAGTATAAATAGGACTGGATGGTAACTTAGTATATAGAGATGCACATTATTACTGACATGGTGTGTGAACTTGAAGCTTAGAGATAAGTTTTATGATCACTCTTGGGCCTTTTTCCTGGGATAAATGAGGTTGTTCCTCTTCTGTTGTAATGACTGTGGTGGTCATCATAGAACTTCTTTCAAGGCTGGATCAGTGGTTGAACTCAATGACTTTAAAGGTATTTTCCAAGTGAAACCATTCTGTGATTCTCTAACTGTTGAACATGTTAATGTCTGTCTCCTTACTTTAGAATTCCCATATAAAAGACAAAAGCTCGTTAGAAATGAAACCTGAATGTATTAATTGTTGATATGCTGCTATTTTAGTAGTCTTGTAATTGCAAATGTTTAGGATAATAGAATGTGTGACTTGATATACATAGGTGTTGTTATTACTGTAATATTGGACCGTGCACTGCTGCTTTTTTACTGAGTGATGCTGGCTGAAGCATGGAACTCTAGTGAGTATATTGAGAGTTGTACCCTTAAATGTTCCTGACCACTTGGCTTTTTAAGAAGTTTCAGGTACCTTTCAGTTCAGTTTTGCCTCATTTGTCTTTTTATGTATTACTTGATTAGACAGACAGGGCACAGAGTTATGGTTTGGTAATATAATGGCTTTTAGCAAAAGTCATTTAAAGCAAACAAGGTACATTAAGACCTTAAAGCACTAAAGGAAATACTCAGAGGGCCATAATTTAATATCGCTTCTCCATTTCTGGCCAGTTCTGTAGATCTAGGCTCGACTCTTGCAACCTTACCAATTCTGGCTGTGCATGTGTATTGAACAGTTTTATTACAGCCTTCTGAGGAGGTGAATGGATTTGTTCAGTTTTTTACTTTAAGTATGGTCAATGGTGAGAAACCTATGTAGGTTTTTTTGTGGTTTTTTTTTTTTTTTAAGAAGAAATAATTGGGCAAGAGGAAGCAGACATTGAGAGCTACTAGTCTTTTTTTTTTAATGTTTATGCTTGATTGAAGCATGCCACTTAAAGTCTAAACATTTGGGAGGGAGATTGATTTTGTTTTGATGAAACAATTTAAATTTATTTCCGTGACATTTTTCAGTATTTTCATGGCATGAATTTCTAAGGCATAGTTGGTAAATTAACTCCTAATGAATCTAATGCAGTGGGAACTGTGTACATGGAAATTGATAACGAAGTACAACGCTCCTTTGGCTAAGCACTATCATCCTCTCTTTAAATTGTGAGGGTTTTGCAATTCTGGTGGTCGACATATTTGGAGCCTTTTCATAAAACTTAAATATATCAGTAGGTATTTCAGAAGTTAATTTGTCTCAAACTAGGTAAGAATTAAGATATATCCCTGCCATGTAATACAAATCAGTTTATCTACTATAGAGCTTTAATTCTTTGAATCAGATCGTTACCAATACTGGAATGTATGTAAAAGTGAAAGGTAGAAAGCAAAAATTTTCTAATATCAGTTGTGATTATAGGTTAAATTTTAGTCAGCTAAATTAGATAATTAAAATTAGTTGCAGGAATGGAAAACATGGTTGTTTAGGAATGTTGAATACCTTGATTTGTCACTCACCACAGAACATTAATAAAATGCTTTTTTTCTGGTGAATATCTTGGTTGACCATGAAATTTTAATCACAGCTGTCATTGATAATACCTTTATCCATAAAACAATATTATATGTCTTTTTTCATGGATTTAGTTGCTCTGTTTGGTGTAGTACTTTACCTTTTGTTTGTCCTAAACTTTGCTTATCAAAGAATATTAATGTGGAGGGAAAAGATAGTAATTACTTCTTTATATAATAAAGCTTTAATATCTTCTCATTTATGAGTGTGCAGTTTCTCTCGTTTCCTCCCACCTTTCAAGGTGGCTAATAAATTTAATTTTGGAACTTAGAGTTATAACTGAATAATTCAGCACAAAATCTATGGGCTGAAATGGTTACAGAATTTTGTCTAAAGTTTCCGTAACTGATAAGATAAAATGAAGTGGTTGCTGAGCACCTCTTCTTTGAATTAACTTAGCTACATTTTCGAAGCCTGCTTCTGCTCGGTCAGCCCTTCCTTCTTAGGGGGAAGAAGGTGACTGCATTTCTCTGATAATGTTAAAAAAGGGAATTGTAAGTATTAACAATTTCCATTTCTGCAAAGTATTTGTAACAACAATGTCACCATCTGCAATGGTACTCCAATTTAAACATATCTTTCTCACTTCTAATTACTGAGAATTGAAAGTAGTCTACAGCAAAATTGCCAGCTTTAAGTGCCTTGGGTAATGTCACATGTAGTCACATCTAATTAAAAGGTATTATGGAAATTAGTTGTTGGACTCTATATCCTGAGGATCCTTTTTATTGGAATATGAGTTTAATGATGTAAACTGTGAGGCTTAGACGGCACTGCTGGAACATACAATCAGGTTTTGGAGACCGATTTACACACAGCGCAACTTGTTAATTCTCTACATAAATATGTCACGATTTCCAAGTAGAGCATGGAATTGAACAATTTTTACTCATCTCCTGGTGTTATTGAAACTGATGTCTTGTCACTGTTCTGAAAACCTCATCTTGGTGAACAGGATGAAACAGACTATTTGCTATCTCTCCTAAGCATGCCTACTATTAGATTATTCCCGGGATCTGATTTCCTGAAAGAGTTTCTGCTAACTATTTTCAATTACTGTTTAAAGGTTTTTATGACCACTTACAGGATGGAACTACCAAACTGTATTGTGGTCCTTTAAATCATTGCAAATGGACCTCTAATGATAACAGAGATTCCTGTTTTAAAACCATGAAATTTTTAATTTGTCTATCTTTACAGCTTTCTCACTTATGTTGATAATTCTAAGCAATTTAAAATCCAATTATTACCAAAATATGACAGTAATTAGGTTAGTGTTCTCACATGAATAGAACATGTAGCATAAAATTCATTTAGAGAGATATTATTTTATAGTTACTTAAAATGGAATTGAAACTGCTAATAAGTTGTTCTTTAAACTTGCAGCATGAGGAAAAGGGTTAATATTTAAAACTGTCTTAAAGGGGAGGCAAATGTGACTTTAATACACAGTTTATATTAGTGCGTATGAAAAGCATTGAGGAAACAGAAGTAAAGAAAACAGTGCAAATTAATGCAGTACAAATTGTAGAGTTTCTGTCCTATTAGTTAAAGATTAGTATTGCTGATTAAACATGCTAGATGAACAAATGACTGTTTTACTGAAGATCTAAAGTTACTATTTATATAAACAACTACATAATTTATAAACAGCGAAAATGAGATCAGAAGCTGGGGTTTGGGACGACACCACCAAAACTGAAAATGGTTTTCACCTTGAATATGTTTGACAAGGCATGGCTTTTGTCTTTGATAACTGATAAGGTCTCTGCTTTGTTGTGTGTTCTTGTACATCCTGACTGCTGATCCAGCCCACAGTGTTGTCAGCTCGGTGAGGAATGTTAGTAGACTTGAGCAAAAGGAACATTGAAATAGTTGGCAGTGAAGGGATGGCAATAAATGAGATAGGAGCTAAATATATAGGTTTGTGACATTCTAGCAGCTGGCTTAAGTCCTGCTGTTTGTTGCTTGGTTATGCCAGCCTTAAAAAGGAAGAGAATGCTTTGTAGCATGAGGAAGTAAAAAACAGCTGGTGGCTTATCAGTCAACCCTAATGACAGAGAAGGTTAAAGAGTTTAGAAGGACAAACTTTGAAATGGTGCTTTTATTAGTAATATAAATTCCTTAAATTTGTACGAAGTTTTATAAAACTAGTCCAAAATTGTGCAGTTTTCCATGGCTTGTTCAGTACAATGAGAAATGAATCCCTCATCAATTGTCCAAAGAAACTTATTTCAAAAGTTAACACCTTTTCATTTGAGTCAAGCAGCCTGTTGGATGATTTTACAGTAACATTATTCAGATGTTTTATTGCTCTTTAATGAGACTTTGGAAACTTTTTTATACTTGATTAAGTATCTTGGAGTTTAATACTTAATTTAGGAAACAAGTGTTTATTTTTGTAATAAATGAAAGCTGAATGCACTTGAGTGGTATAAACTTTATATGTCTTAATTCCAGTCTTTTCAGGGAAGTAGAAATGTATTGTGATGATGCATTTTCAAAATGAATATTAAAGCTGGAATAAAACAGGGTTTAATTGCTTAAATGTTTCATATGTGATATCACTTAAAACTACTTCTAGGTCTTTTACACATGCAGCGAAGGCTGTTAGAATGTAACCTTGAAATGAGTCCTGCACCTCAGCTGAAAGATGAATCCTACTTGGTACTGTTTGCTACTGGTTGTTGATTGAGGTTTCTACTCTTTGTTCTCAAGAACTTGTTTTGAACTTCTTGCATCCAAACTTGATTGTTTCTCCTGATTTACAGCTATCAGAGAAGCCAAGTACAAAACCTACTTTGATTCCTCAACAGATAAGCTAGTAATGAACAAGCCTTTCTGTCCTCTCTTTTGTAGTGTCTTCGGTGAGGCACCATAGAGACAGTCCTCCCGTGGGATTACCAGGTGATGAGTAGGAATGGGCCCAGTCTTTCCCTGAAAGAGGCTGTGGGGTGAAGAGGGTTGAAGCTATACTCCGGCCTGAAAGCCTTTAATGGAAAGCATTTTAACCATTTTTTTGTTCTTAAATGTGGTCCTTGTGCAGCAGTGTAATCTGACACCGTGGGAAGAGATCAGGAAATTACGCATCTCCTCTTGGGATGAGCTGTTACGTCCTTTGTAAGTTTTTTGGAGTATTTGTAGAAGAGAAGTATAGCCCAGGAACTTAGTTGCAGCTTTCAGAACACTGCAGTAATTATAGTAGAATCTTATTTGCCTTAATGTTTTTTTCCCCGATGTTAAGAGCAGCTTCTTGTTATGACAGTATTAGAGTGCTTTCGGTTAATTTGAAATGGTTTTGCATTAATTCGCCTTTGTATGCGTTTATCTTTTCGAAGGGGAGTATGCAGAAGTGCAGGTGGCCTGTACTTGGCATGATGATGCACCAAATATAGTTATTAGGCCTTGAGTAAAAGGGATTAGGGTGATTTGAGCTTCTTTGCTGAGGGAATTTGATGTATTATTTTTAGGCAGATTTACTTTTTTTTTTAATGTACTTCTCTAGAGAGATTCATGACCAGGGAGTTGTAGAGGCATTTGAAAATCTTCTCTTGCATTCAGTACATGATACGTTTTATGAAGTGCTGGTCACCTTTTGAATTTACACACTGTCCCTTTGTCAGTCTCCGTTTTGAATTCTCTAAGTTTTTTAGGTCAATTGAAATATTACCTATGGGATACTTGATACAGAAAAAAAAATCAGGATAAATATCAGCAAAATTGTAGCTAACTTAGTAAATTTGCCTTTATTCTTTTTATTTATCTAATACAAGTGCTGATTCTTCATAGTGATGTTTTCTTCTTCATGATTATTTTATCTATATAGTAAAAAACAGAAGCACTAAAATTTTATCCTTTGTGTTAAAGTCATTAATTTAAGAATTACTCTTAATTCTTTCAAACTTTGTAGTCTATCTGACTTTTGATGCTTCTGTTTAAAGCAACTTAAGCAGTTTAACTTTTGCACTTTTCTAAAGTTCCTTGACTATAATGATGTCTTTATAGTAGCAGTATATAATTTTTACAAAAAAATTTTTGTTTTGCTTGGATTACTTTCTAGCTTTTATCTTAAGGTTGTATTATCTTAAACCAAAATTGTATGATAGAAGTGTGATTTTTCTACAGAAATATGGGGAAAAACCTCCTCCTTTTACAATCTTAGGACAGTAAAACTCTGTAGTATTCACTTTAAATGGTAAATGTCTTGGCATAAAGTTGATATATTGAAGTCAATGGGGGAGCAGTTAGAAAGTTTTTAGAAAACTACATTGAGTGTCTAGTAGATTACAATATGTTTGGGGTTTTTTTGCATGCTGTTAGATAGACTGAATAGTTGAATTAACCAAAGAATTTGTGCTCAAAGGGTGTTAACTCTTTAGCAGCTAGTCGATCAAAAAAGTGCCCTTGAGGTTAAAGATAGTGACTCTGTTTTAATGTATTAAAAATATGTTCATCTTTTCCACCTTTAACACATCTACACATTGTGTTTAAAAAAACAGGTGGAATAATCTACCTAGAAGAGCTGATAATAGATTTTTTTTTTTTGAAGACTCTGTGGTGTTTGGTTGTTGAGTGCTTGGATGAAAATTACATTGGTATAGTAGATGAGAGAAACATGTTTTGTAGATCTTGATTCTTTGAATGTACAGGAATTACTGCATCCTAAATTCTTATGACTGCATTTATAAAGTGCAGTTTAAGAACTTGGAAAGAAATTGTATAATTCAATGTGTTAATTCTTTTTTTTTAAAAAAAAAAGCTATGATCTGTAGTGTGTTTTTTTTGTTTTCTGGGGATTTTTTTTTTTTTTTTGTTTTACTCTAATAAAGAAAGATCTATTGCGCTATTGCCATTACTAAAATTACCTGGAATGCTAGCCTGATTCACCCCCCCTTCCTTTTTTTGGTAGAACTGATCCATTGTATTTACATGAGGTTTGTAAAGCTGTTCGCTTAAACAAAAGCTCTCATGGCCTTCAGCACAGAGGTTATTAGAGGTGAATAATGTGGATTTAAAGGATTTAGTAATTCATTCTAAATCCCGGCTATACTTTTAAATGCTTTGGGGTTTTTGTTTGTTTGGTTGGTTTTGGTTTTTTTGAAGGAACATTTTAAGCACTAGAAAGTGGTCTGCTGAGTAAAAGCTATATTTTATTGACATCACATGGATAATCTGGTTGTCTAGTTTTACAGCTACAGTGATGAGAAAAAGATCTGGAGCTTTATGAATGATCAGCACTGGCTGATACTCTGCTCAGTCAGAAACAAATGTGAATAATCTGGTAATTGGCAAGTCAACTCTAGCAAGAAAACTAACCTTGCAGAATTGTGGCATCTTTAAATGGAATAAAATGATATTTTTAATTTAAGAATTATGTTCTTTAATGTTGCTGTGCTATCTTGGGGCTTAAAATGTACAGTAACGCCTCATAAAAAATTTAGTTTTTATTGTAGCAAACAATTTATTAAAATTAGTCACTTGATTAAAACCACCTCAGTGTTCAATTTGAAATTAAATGGTGTTCTGTTAATTTTGACTTGCTACTGAACACAATTTGAAGGTGGCTTTAATTTGTTAAATAATACTGTGTTGCTGGAATATAGGTACTAACAAAGAACCTTGTAGTTGAGCACAGCAGGGGGTTACCTTTTGGAAAATGTAGTACTTGTGACTGTTGTAACTAATAGAATTTCTTTTAAATGAAAAAGAAAAATCTAAATACTAAAAATCGGGGGGTGGGGGGGGTGGGGTGTGTATTAAAAATTCCTAGTAGTTCTTATTTATTTTTAACACTTTTTAAATGAACTTCACTAATAAGAAATAGTAATAAACAGGCAGTTCATAAGGTTAGACCAAATTCTTAGTTATAGTAATCCATTCTTGAAATCATGAAAGCTTGTATTGCTGGTGTCCTAGAGGAAAGACAGTAATTCCTAATCTCACTGGGAGAATGAGCTGTTACTATTCATCATGGATTCATTACTGTCTTATTATTAAAACTTTACTGGAAAACATAGATAAATCTGTGTCAGCAGTTCTTAAGCCCGTGCAGCCTCTACATTGGCAAGTCTGTTTACTAATTGGCCAACAAATGCTAAATATTATGCTCAGGTTTGGTTAGACAACTGTCTTGCAGATGTGTGTGCTCTTTGAGGTTTGAATTCTGAACATGATGTTAACTATTAAGTGTCTGAATTGTACTGATGCCATTTTGCTAGTTTTCTAGGTGAGGCGAGTTAGAGGTTAAACAGCGTGGAGAAGGACTGACTCATGGTTGCCATGCAACATAAATACCCTAGTACTTAGAAGGGAGATTTAAGGTAATTCTAGGCTGCCTCAAATAGTACTCCTTACTGAGCTTAAACTTTCTGGAGTTCTTTCTCCTTTCTGGAGATCCCATGTGTGTCTCTGACACAATGGAATCTATACTGTTGTAATTGAATTAAGAAATTGTCCTTTAAGTTAAAAAAAAAAAATCTAATTTAAAAGTAATTAAAATGTTACCAAAATCTCTGCTATATCATCTGCGTTATGTAATACCTCAGTTAAATACAGATGTGGGAAAGAGTAATAGATAGAGGTATTTGAGGAGAACTCATTTCTTCTTAGTTACTGTCTGAGTACTTTATTGTAGCCTCTGAGATTTGAAATATGCAAAACCTCTGCATGACTGTGTTATTTTCCTGTTCTTCTAGATGCTGATATTTTTCTGTAATACATTATGGACTTAAAACCACAGAATGTTAACTTTGTTCTCCTGCTACAAAAATATTACGTTTTAGTAATATATTAAAATTATGTTAGTCTCTTTTATTTTTGCATTAATAAATATTTTACTTACAGGAGTTCTTGAACTAGACTAAGCTTGTCTTTCTCCCACAATAATTATCAGTTCTTGCCCATAACAAGATAAGTTACTCTTCGGCCTTGATGTTGTGAAGTGATTCTGGTAACTAAATTAGGAACAACAACAAAAAAAGTCCTTGTAATCTGTCTTAAAGTATACGAGGAACTAAAAAGAAGACATAACCAGTGTTTTTAAGTTTCATACATACTAAAAATGGTGCGTGGGCATTTACTAAACTAAGAAAAAAAACAGAAAATTTTTTTTACCTCCTTTTTCACCTTTGTTAAAGATTTTTCTGTTTTCTTTGTGACAACTCCAATTTTAGAGAATTTACATTACTTTAAGTATTTGTAGCTGTAACGACCCTTTTATTAAATGTCAGGGATTAAATTTCTCCCTCTTTAAGTAATCTCAAAGGCATTCCAAATGATGTGCTAGAGGCTTTGCTTTTGCTTATCCAGCACAAAAATGCCTAATTGCAAATATGACAGATCCTAACTTTCTGAGGGTAGATATATTTTATATTTTGTTCTCCTGTACCTTAATGGTTTTATTTTTATGTTCAAGTGAGAAGATTATTTAACGATAATTTATATGATAATTTGAGTTGGGTACAGCACAGCATTTCTAATTTAATACTTCATTGCTTAGGTGCTTCATTAGTGCTCATCTAGCTTTGAATATTGTATTAGAGTGGTGTATGTTGGATACGCTCAGCAAATATAAGTGGATATATTTGACATAAGAAGATTATATGTGTCATGGTGGGATTCAATGCATAGGTACTTTTGACATTTACTTGGTTATTTTGCTTAGAAAATATGTTGTATTAGAGGATGGAGGAAATGTTTTCTCATGCATTGTTCTCTGCAGCCTTTTCTTATTAGCAGTCCCAAAGTATCTTCCAAACCCAGCTTCATTGTTGTCACTATCAGTCTTATCAACTACCTAAAGTTAGTTTGTATGTAAAAATTGACTTCTTTGTGGTGTTTGTGTTCAGTGTATTGACAATGATAATACCATCTGCTTTGTCAGCCTCCCCTCCCTGTAAAATCTCACCAGATAGTCTGTTTGTCTTAACTAGGGAAAATACTTGCCAAATTCCAGTGGGTGATATTTAATCCTCAAAATACATGCTAACACATTTAATGAAATATTTCAAAATTATTTTTTTCCTGAAACATGATGATTTTCCTACTTGATTTCTTAAATGTGTACAAGTGGCTTAATTTATAAACTCTCCATTATCATTTTTCAGTTTCTGTGGTGTGGTCATGGAGTAAGCTGTATATATGATGCATTTATTTTTATTTCGTTCTTAACACTGGTTTTCTTAAATAGAAGCTGTGTAGCTGTTTTCTGTTGTGATGAGTGTGGTGTTGGATCACTGAAAAATCCTTAGTATGGCATAAAATGTATCCAAGGCTTTCGGTTAAAGGGAAAAACAGACTTTTTTTTTTTTTTTTTTTTTTTGTTCCTTAATTGCCACCTATTAAAAATCTACTGATATTGTGTTCTGTATTGTTCTGAGGAGTTAGTGGCAATAGCTAGAACTGCAAAACCCAAACAACCCAGGCCAGCTTTGTGACCATGTTGTCTTTGTGGAAAAAGGGTATTTGGTCATAATATATTAATTGAATATCTTGGAAAATGTTACTGTTAAAAATCATATTCGATGTAAGATAGGGTGAAGTGTCTATTTAAGTTATTTCTATTCTATAGTATGTGTCACATGAAATTTCCGAGGAACTAAGTTATGCTATGAATTTTGTTTTCTTGATTAAACGCTGAACTAACTGAAAGTGTACTATCTTGCCTTCTTAAGATTTAATAGGTTACATTTTATTTTCCCACACCTGAAGTAGTTTTATTCTTGTTTCAAGTTTTAGAAGCTTTCAAAAAAATCTAATAATGCGTATATCTGATGGCTTTTATGATGATCTAAAACTCAGCTTAAAGCAATTCAAGGTACTTTTGAAAAATGCAGGAATATTTTATGGAAAAATAACTGTCTCCAGTTTACTAATTTTACTGAGTCAAGAAAAGCTTCTGTTGGGTTCAGAGCCTTACCTTCTGAGTATTTCTGACACATTTTGTCAGCATAGTGTTATTTTTTATTTTCTCTGGTAATATTTACAGTTTAAGTTTGCGTAGAGATGTTTTATTTAAATGCATGTACTGCTTTTCTTCATCAAAACCATGTGTGAAAATAAGTGCTCAGATTTAATTGTAACTTGAAGAAAACTATTAATAGTTGGGTGTAGTGTTAATCATGCTCACAAAGAGCACTCATTTAACAAACGATATTGTGAGTGTCACACTGATTTATCAGACTTTCTTTAGAATGCCTTTCTCCTCTTGCTGCCGTTGTTACTTTGTGACTCTTAGTTGCTTCACTTCTATGGTTAGCACTTTAGCATGTAACTCTGTTGTATTAAGTTATCTCAGAAACGGTCTTGTAATAGGGCTTTGGTGATCTGAAGATACAGAAATTCCCTCCAAATTGGCTAAAGTGACTGTCAGCATTGCTGCTTAAGATATAATGGGGAACATCTGGTAATTTTAAAATCTAATTTTCAGTTGCTTCTTAACTTTGACATATTTTAACCACTGAATGTGCAGAGTCTTGGTCTTCAGCTGCTTTTTATTTGATCTGGAAGAGCATATGAAGTGAGCAGGAAATGCTGCTGTCAGTGTCTTTAAAAGGCAAACTGAACCACCAAGACATTTTGAACCACATTTTTTTTGGATGTTTTAGTTTGTTTAGTTTATCAGTATACAATCTGAAAGTTGCTTTGGGTGTGGGAAGGGTAAATACAGGATAGTTTTCTGTCTTCATAAAAATCCATTTACAGCTGGCAGAGTTATATCTAATGCTTAAGTGAGCTGTTAAGTAAAATCCTGTAATGTGAAAAAATATAAGGAAAGGACTAACCTCTTTTCTAACCAATGTTGAATAATCTGAAATTTTTGTGTCCTGTTGTGGTTAAAAAAGAATTCATGATCTGTAAAGGAAGTCTCAAAGTAGTGAACATATTTTCATGTGTGACATGACTGTTCTGAAGCTGACTTCTGTGGGCAATTAAGAATTAGGCATCATGTAAGAGTGGACATTTATGGTTACAAGTAGACTCGGCTGCTGGATGAGGGAGTGTCTGTGGATGTGGTCTTCCTGGACTTCAGGAAAGCCTTTGACACAGTTTCTCACAGCATTCTGCTACGGAAACTGTCAGCCTCTGGCCTGGACAGGCACACACTCTCCTGGGTGGAAAACTGGTTGGATGGCCGGGCCCAGAGTGTGGTGGTAAATGGTGTTAAATCCAGCTGGAGACCAGTGGCAAGTGGGGTTCCCCAGGGCTCAGTGCTGGGTCCACCCCTGTTCAATGTCTTTATCAATGACCTGGATGAAGGCATTGAGGATACCCTTAGCAAGTTTGCAGATGACACTAAGCTGGATGGAAGTGTAAATCTGCTGGAGGATAGGGAGGCTCTGCAAAGGGACCTAAACAGGCTGGATTGCTGAGCTAAGTCCAATGGGATGAGGTTTAACAAAGCCAAATGCCGGGTCCTGCACTTGGGGCAAAACAACCCTAAGAAGTGCTACAGACTGGGAGAAGTCTGTCTAGAAAGCTGCCAGGAGGAGAGGAACTTGGGGGTGTTGGTTGATAGCCAACTGAACATGAGCCAGCAGTGTGCCCAGGTGGCCAAGAAGGCCAGTGGCATTCTGGCTTGTATCAGAAGCAGTGTGATCAGCAGGTCCAGGGAGGTTCTTCTCCCTCTGTACTCAGCACTGGTGAGACCACTCCTTGAATCCTGTGTTCAGTTCTGGGCCCCTCACCACAAGAAGGATGTTGAGGCTCTGGAGTGTGTCCAGAGAAGAGCAACGAGGCTGGTGGAGGGGCTGGAGAACAGGCCTTATGAGGAATGTCTGAGAGAGCTGGGGTTGTTTAGCCTGGAGAAGAGGAGGCTGAGAGGAGACCTCATTGCTCTGTATAACTACCTGAAGGGAGGTTGTAGAGAGGAGGGAGCTGGCTTCTTCTCCCAAGTGACAGGGGACAGGACAAGAGGGAATGGCCTCAAGCTCTGCCAGGGGAGATTTAGGCTGGAGATTAGGAGGAAGTTTTTCACACAGAGGGTCATTGGGCATTGGAATAGGCTGCCCAGGGAGGTGGTTGAGTCACCTTCCCTGGAAGTGTTTAAGACACAGGTGGACGAGGTCCTGAGGGACGTGTTTTAATGTACAATAGGAACAGTTGGTCTCTTCCAACCTAGTTGTTCTATGATTCTAAGTACTTTGTTGTTGTATTTACACTGGTGTTTTTTTTGTAAATTTACAGGATTTGTGTTTTTAATAATTTAGAGATTGAAGGTGATACAAAATGCCAGCTTACTAGACACAGAGACATAGTGCAAAGCAATTGTGGTAGAATGTTGGTTAAAGAAAGGTCTCTTTTGTGATTAGAATTTTTGCTGAATTTATATATTTATTATTGTAACTTAAAATACTTTTAGATAAAGTCAATGCAAAGCATAGACATCTTTTGGGCTCACTGTAATGAGGAACTACTGATGTTTTCTTGGTATTTTCCTTAAGGTAATGGTTAGGCTATGTATAAAACATTTGTACTCAAATACAAGTTGTATCTGACAAACAGATAAGCATTCCAAGTCTTCTTTTTTTATTTTATTCCCTTAAGCTGAAGTGGACTATTAAGCACAGCTTGTTTTGGCTTTTTTCCACTGATAAGTAACTAGCTCTGCAAGTTCAATATAAAGTAAATCATTAGAATGTTTGCTAAGGAGGTGGTAGAATAAATAGTTTTTAGTTGAGCAAAACAATTGTTTAACCAAATTGCATGTACTTATGTTCTTCCTTGCTGGATTGGGATATTTTAATCATATTAGATTTTTTCAAACTGTTCTCTGATAACGAAGGAAAGAATTTTTTTTATCAGATAAATTGGATCTGGTCATATCTTACTGTTGTGTTTCAAAGGAAAATCCAAAATACAAAAGACACAATAATAGTGTGACAGTTACTACTGCTGGACTCCCTCTAGTTTGTTAGATTTTAACTTGCATGAAAGTTTCTTAAACACTGCACATTCCATACATCTTTGCAACCTTTTATTAATCAACAGCTTTGGGTCTTTAGCATAGTTTGTTCTTATTTTCCTTTTCTACTTTTGTTTTGAATGTAGGGGCTGGTGAGGCATAGAAGACTGTAAAATTACCCTAGTGGTCTTGGGGAAAAATGAGCTGTTTGTATCTGGGATACAAACCACTTCCTGATGCAGTGCTTTTGATAGGCAGATACCAAATAGAAATTTTGTCACCTCTGTATAGTATTTTGTATATGCTGGAAACTTGAAGCTTGTTTGGTTACCAAACAAACTATGGAAATGACCACGCAGAGAAACAGGCAGAGAGGGAGAGCGTCGTGTTGTAACTGGTTGGAACTTTTAGATCCCAGCTAGGCTTTGAGATGGTAGGCTGTGGAACCGAATACTGACAGTGATTCACTGGTAAAAAAGCTTGAGAATCACTTGTTAAAGCAGTAATTGGCTTGACCTATGATAATTGATTACTGATGACTCAATTAAGACTTCACCTCAGGCGGGAACCTGCAGAGTTCTCCTTCGACTTGGACCTCCAACACATTTAAGAATGACTTGGGTGTGGGATAGAAAGTATGATTAGAAACCAATTAAGTCACACCAAAAGCTTTTAGAAATCGAATTAAAAGTGAAAACTGTCTTCAAGTCAGTGAGGATTTCATTACACAAATGTAGAGCAGTATATTGTTGTAAGAGTGACATAAAAGTTGCATACGAATACAAAATTGGGGAAAACTAAGGCAGAGGTAATGGAGAAGGGTATCCAGGATTAAGGTATGTTGAACCACATATAACTGTGTTTTGAGGGGAGGGGGAAAAAAGTAGCAACAATGTTCCAGGAACGTGGAAAGTTGCCAGCTAGGGAGTAATGCCAAACTCCTGTTTTGTGGGTTTGTGGTTTTTTTTAACTAGTATCTTTTTTCCTTAATAGCATAAATTGTTCTTTTTAAATTCTTTGTCCAAGTGATTTTGTCTTCGAATTAGATTATTCTTTTCATTATAATCAAAGTTAATAAAATATTGGAGGCTGCTGTTTTTCGTGAGAGATACTGTGTAGTCGCCTTGTATATTGGTTAGAAGAGTGGTTTAAAGTTAGATTTGCTGTATTATTTCAGCTTTACCAGTGGGATGGGATAACTAGCTAAGAATTTAGTGTGCAGGTAGTGTGTGGTGGAGAGAGGCAACAAAGATGTTGTTGATGTGAAATATGGTATGATTTTGGTGCTAAGCATGAATGTGTAACAAATGCAGGGGTTTGATAATATTTCAAGGCTGAACTGTATCACTTGAGGCTGGTCATCGCTTTATCTAGTCTTAGTGAGTCCTCATAATTTCCTATGACTCAGTTTATGTATATGTTTATAAGTCCCTGTAATCTGTATTACTTCCCCTGAACAATGATTCAGACTTTGTAATACATCTTTGATTTTTGAGTTTGGAATACTAGATGATTTTGGGAGTCTATGTTACATATGAAGAGTATAGCTGTTGTGAAACATGGTTATTTTTATTGAAGAACTTGAATCCACTTGCATTTGCTTGTGAGTTTTTGCTTACTCCTAAATCTTCTCTGGTGTTTGGAGTTCTATAAGGATTTCAGATATGTTGAACTGTAGTACTAAAACCCAACTTTAATTAGCTAAGGAAATAAAAGGCAACAACCTATAGAATCACTAGGTTAGAAAGGACCCAACGGATCATCAAGTCCAACCATTCCCACCAATCTCTAAAATCATGTCCCTCAGCACCTCATTCATCTGTCCTTTAAAGACCTCCAGGGAAGGTGACTCAACCCCCTCCCTGGGCAGCCTGTTCCAGTGCCCAGTAAACCCTTTCTGTGAAAATTTTTTTCCTGATATCAAGCCTGAACCTCTCCAGGCAGAGCTTGAGGCCATTCCCTCTTGTGCTGTCCCCTGTCAACTGGGAGAAGAGGCCAGTTCCCTGCTCTCCACAACCTCCTTTCAGGTAGTTGTAGAGAGCAATGAGGTCTCCCCTCAGCCACCTTTTCTCCAGGCTAAACAACTTCGTCATAATTCCATGAACTAGCTTGTTTACCAGGATCTAAAATATCTAGACTTTTGTCCTTGCTTCGCTGTCTTTGTCTTCCTTGAATTTAGTGTTCATCCTGAAATTTCAGACTGTATTCTTTGAGCCTGCTGCCTTGTTTGCCCTGTAGCTGTCACAGAGAACTGCTATATGTTCTTAATGGTACCTTCACTTAGTGCTTTTTTTTAAATTTAAGGTCATAGTTTCCACAATGTCTGATTGAAAATAATGAAAGGTTAAAAAAACTGGAAAATAACTGGGAGATCATGTTATGTATGGCTAAATGGTGGTGTTATTCTGTTAAGCATAGGCAAGGGGTTCTCTGCTGATATTGAAGTTAGCCAGCTAAACATGAAATACTTGTGGTGTTTCTATGCACAACTGGTGCAACACGGAAGAAATTAAGTTCTTCTTGTGTCTGTATTTGTACCAATATATGTACATATACACACAGAGACAGTATGTATGTATGGGTTTGTGTTTAGGTGGGGTTTTTTTGTTTGTTTTTTTAACTGAAGAGAGGGTTATGGCACAGGTGGGTCAAGAAGAGTTTCTGTAGATGTGAGTGGACAGCCAACAGTGTACTGACTGAACTGATCCCGTCAGCATGGCACAGAAGGATGAAAAAGAATGTTTTCTTCAAGCTCCTCTAGCTGTAGGCAGGGAACAAATGAATAATGGATGTAGCAACCTTTCTTGAAGGCCCTGCATCATTGTGGGGCTGGACGTGTGCCTTGTACCGAATCAATCCCACCAGTTGGAAGTTGTGCGCATATTTGGTAACGTGTGTTTCCTGTGATGTGGTGCACACTGTTGACCTACTAATGAGCATGACTGGTCATCTTAATAGTGAAGGAGAGTGGTTTGTAGTTTCTGTAAGAGCTTATGCAAATTAACAAGGAGGAAATTAGGACTGCCACTGTCATAGACTACTGTATATTAAACTTAAAAACCTATTTTCACCTGAAAATTCTATGCCTCAAAGAAGGTGTGTGTATCTAAGGCATGTGTATCTAAGTATAAAAAATAGCTCTTATATCATTCTTTATCCTCAGTGTTATAAACTGATAAACACTTGATGATCTTTTAGAGACAGAAAATACATCTTGTTTAGTTTAAAATTAATTTTGTATACTTGCTTTTATAGACAATTTTTTTTTTCCAGTTTAACTTTGTTGGAAGAATCCTTGGGCCCAGAGGACTAACGGCTAAACAGCTTGAGGCGGAAACAGGATGCAAGATAATGGTCCGAGGGAAGGGCTCAATGAGGGACAAAAAGAAGGTAAGCTCTTGAGAAGTAGTTTTGTTTCTGGTGCATATTATTTTCATTTCCTAACAGAGTAATATCATGTCTGTTTTGTTTTCTTACTATATGTTTTTTTAATTATCTGGTGGTTTTTTACAAACTTAGTAAATAACAGAGCCTACCCTAAAGAAGTTAAAGGTGCCTGCTCCATAATGGCACAACTGGGAGTCTAACTAGAAATTATAACGTATTCAGTAATAACTAACTTCTAATTGTATCATGTTTCTCAAGGTAAAGGCAAAAGTTGAAGTTGAATGTATTTTTCTAAACAAGAGCTGATGTCCTTAAAGTTGTCCTTAATAGCTTTCTTGTATTAAAATATCAAAGTAGTGGGGTTTTTTTGCAAGTAGTTTGAATTGGAAAAAAAATGTTCAGTGTATTTCTGGCAGTGAATTCTGTCCAAGTAAAACAAGAAGCACTGTGCTTCTGGATTTGTTTTGTGTTCAGGTGGAGTTCCAGTGTCATTAGGGCTGTTAGTTTCCCTGCCATGTCATACACATGCTCTGCCTATGTAAGTAGAGTAACTGCATTTTAAAGGGCAGAGCCATCCTGAATGTCAATTTGCTTTGCTGATAACTCCTGGAAGTAATTTATTTTTGCAGATTTATTTTCTAGCTATTCCCCTCCACCTCTTGTTACTACTGCTGAAGTTGCATTGCCATTTTCCTCTTTGTTTACAAAAGTATTATTTCTTTTGGTTCTTTCTTTAGAACCCCATATCTTTCATTATCTAACTATCAACATAATACAAACTAGTGGTACAGATGCAGCACGTAACGATTAAAATAGAAAGCTAATTTCTAACCAGTTAAAAATCTCAGACTACTTCCCAGAGCTTATGACAGATGCCTACAAACTTCATTTAAAGCCTTTTGTTTTCATAATCTGCTGTAATACTGTCACCACCCTTTCTCTTATTCTACCTATAACTATTTCAGATGTTTAGATTGCCAGCATTTGAGCAAAGATCCATTTTAACCTGGAGAATATTTGGTTATCTGAGTTCTGTAAAATTAAGAGGGGTGATAATTTCTTGATTTATGAAGGGTGTTGTTGTTTTTTTTGGGGGAGGGGGGGGTTTGGGTGTGGGGTTTTTTGTTTGTGGTTTTGTTTTTTTTTTTTTTTTTTTTTTTTTAATTTCTTCTGCCTTTTGGCCAGGGGTACGTTTAACATATAAAAAATCATACTGTTATGGGGTTTTCAACTGTAAATGACATTAGAAGAGCTGATATTTTTGTACAGGGTTTTAAAATATGGATCTCCTGTAACTGGGGGTGTGTGTCAGAGACATTAAAATCTCAGTGTGCTTCACCTGACATAACCAAATTGTTTGTGTGTAGGGGCCATGTTTTGTAGCTAAATGTATGGTTGCCAATATGTGAACTATCTTAATTACATAGATTTGTTTGCGGATATTAAGAGTAGTCAAGTTTTTACATATTTTATCTTTTTTTTTTTAAAAGAAAAAATCCTGAGAGGTTTTGTGAAAATTTCTTTTTAGGAGTTTACAAACTTCACCTCATTTTTATACGAGAAAAATATTCGATCTGCTGTTAAACTACTACTTTTTGGCTTGTAGATTGATTAAATGTTAAGACTTCTGATTACATGTATAACAGTAAATCTTCACTGTGCTAAACTAAAATTCAGTTTGCAATGGATGAATTTGAAAACTATCAATTTCAAAGAAATGTACTCATTCCTTAAAAAAGAAGTGAATACTTAAAGTTCATTAGCTTTTTACATATATAAACATAGTTTCTACCTTAATTTATGTGTAGAATTTGTTCATTGCTGCTCCTTTTTGTTTTAGGAATGGTAATTCTAGGTCAGAGTAGTTAATCAGGAGTTAGTTTGTAACCTTTTTCTGAATAAAAAGGTTAGTTCTGGTTCATTTATGTTCATAGATATTGTAAGCTAAAACATTTAGGCATCTATTCCTCAGAAAGCTTATCAGTATAGATTGAGGCCCCAGGCTTAATGGTCCAGAAATAATGTCTTGGTTAGCAGTGATCTTTATATATATAAAGATAGTCATTAGGAATAATGGTCTGATACAGCCTTAAAAGTTCTGCAGATTGACATTGCTGTGTGGAAAAGCACTGTTAGTGATAAAAGCAGTGTTAGTGATAGCTGTCTTGCAAAGAGTTTATAGTAGTGTGAGAAGAAAGAGGGGGAAAAAAACAAAAACACCAAAACATGAACAGTGCATTGAGGCCTCACTTTTTCTTCTGAAGTTATTTGTTCCCCTGTAAATGTTTCATTTGCAGGTCCTTTTGACAAAAAATACTTAAAAGATCACTTCACATTTCTGAAAATTCTTGCTACTTGGCCCATGTCATAATCCCTTCCCTCAATCTCTTCCCTTTCCTTCACTTCATATTAGCCTGAATAGAAACCAAAGTAGACCAATGAATTCCGCATCTGGTATGGTGACCGTTTTTCAGGGTGAGAGTAGTAATGCATTTTTCTTAGAGCTGTACAGTCTTTATTCTTTGAATGGTTTTCGTATTAGGTCCTATTGTCCAGTTTAAGAGTCTTCTTTTTCTGTGCTATCATCAGGGCAGGCAGTTATGTACCACCGTCCAGTGTAGTACGTATGCAAGTACTATATCCTTCATTATTTTCAGCTGCCAGCTAGGATAAGGACATTCTGTGCAGTGTTGTTAGTCACCACTGCGTGTTTAGACCTGTCCATTGAACATTCATATATGTCTTAGAGTTCGTGAAATGTGTGTTATACAATCATAGAATGGGGGAGGTTCTCTTGTCTAAGCCCCTCCTCAAGCAGGACCACCTAGAACAGGTTACCTAGGACCATGTACAGGCTGTTTACTGCCCACGACTGCTCATCGCTGTGCTTCAAAACCTGCCCGAGCTTGAGCAAGTTTACTCTCTGAGAAAGTTGTATTTTTGGACTGATTTCCTCCACTGTCCACACAGTAGGTTTTTGTTTGGTGGAAGGGTTTTTTTATAGCTGTTTAAAGGAGTCTAAGCAATGTGAGTTACTGGAGTTTGTCTTTGAGAAAAGCTAAGAGGAGTTGGGACCTTCGTAGTGACCTGGTTTTTGAAGTTTAGGTGTCGAAGCTGACTTCAACAAGGACAAGTTCTGCGTGGCAGAGCAGCTAGGACTTTGATAGGCATTAAAAACTGCAAACTGATCAAGTCAGCGCTTTAATGCCCATTACCTCTTTTGAATTGGTCTGTTGTCTGATATTTTTGGAGTATAGGGTACTTGACTATTGATGATTTTCATGAGCTAATACTGCAGTTAGTGTTGAGTATTTAATAGTCTCATATATATAATGATAGAATATTAGTCACAAACCAATGTTGAGTACCAAATAATTTTCTTGATAAAATCTATTTTCATGCCATCCATTCCTAATCTTTCTGTAAGTCTCTTACATATAAGGCAGTGGGTGGTATTAACCAGTAGTTTATCTTTTTCAGACTGGTCTTCTCAATGCTATACCATTTTTGCTGCTGTGGGATGAATTTCATAATTATTGATTGCAGTGCAGGGTTTGCATCCCAGTAAGATGTTTCTTGTAAAAACAAAGGTTTGGAAGTGATAGTCAAGGTATGGTGATCACAAACAGACTAAAGTCTGATATTTATTAGTTTGGGGAGTAAGTATACTTTTTGCTATTGGCTCTTGCCTCTTTCCCTCATGAATTATATTTACAGGTGAACTCTTCAGGCTTGCAGCGCAAGATGGCCAACTTCCTTGGCAGTCAGTGCTTTTAATGATAGCCACACAAGGGTGGTCTTCTCTTTGCACGTTCAACTTGAAAATGCTAAAGCACTTCAAAGTGTCAAATATAGTAGTAATGGCGTTCTTATATGGAATGTTAGGTTATGCTAACTGATTTTTAAAACCTTTTCCTTTCATCGAGGGTCAGTACTATTTAGAAAAGTTGAGCATTCGAGATTTTTCCAGCTTTTCACTGAACTGTTTTGACATTTGGGGAACATGAGAAATGCAGGTTAACTTATTTGTATATTTTGTAAGTATATTTCATATCTGCAAACCTGATTGCCCAGTGCTAGTTATAGCAGAAACCTTATTGGGTATGTGAAGGGATTAATTACTAAACCAGGGTCAATCTGTAATGTGATAGCTACTGGGTACTAAATACCGTCTCCTAGAGTAATCTGCCCACCTACCATTCTCTTCCTACTTTGGTAGTGGTTGCTGAATCCAAGAGAAAATACAGACTGACATACTGGGAAATAAACCATCCAGATTTGCCCTGTTGAGAATTTTACTCTCCTGCATGAACAAGTAATGAATTAGCAATCTTTGTCGCATGGCCAAGGCACTTGAACTAGCCCCAAACCTTGAAACTTACTGACAGATTTACCCCAGGAAGCAAGGGGAAATCCTCGAATTGTTTGTATCTGAGGCTCAGCTGGTAATCAGAACATCTCTCTAGGCTGCTTTAGACAAATTTAAAATCAAAACCTTAATTACTGAGACTATTGTGATTAGAGCCTGGAGGTACTTGAAGGAGATTATTTGGGAGGGGAGAGGGGTTGCAGCCATTAATCAAAAGCTAATGCACGTGTAATTTTATTAAGACCAAGGGATTTTTTACTTAGTCTAAATACACCTCATTAGGTTGTGCGGAAAACTAGTAATTTACACACCAGTCAAAGAATACTGCATAATAAAAGGGAAGACTGTGTCCAGTGGTGGATAAGCAAAACATTGTTCTTTGTCATATGCTTTGTCTTACATGAACTCCATTGAACAAACCTTGACACTCCTGTAGAGACTCAGCTTTGTGCTCTTGAACCCATTGACTTCTATTATCCTATTATTTAATTTAGAGAGGTATGCAGCCTTATGGCTTCAAGCTGCTGTTTTTTTTGAAGCCTTGGTCACTGTCTTCCCATTTCTTCCTAGTTTTAGTCAAGAATCTGTAGAGCAGTGTGTGAGGAGGCCTCATTTCTTTTTCAAGATGCCAAGAGGAAGCATCTCATTATGTTAAATAGGTTTTTTTTTTTCTTGCAGTTATTTGTTTTAAAGAGAAAGGCGGGCATCTATGTCATTCTAAATTTGAAGAACTTTGTGGTTTCATCAAGTGCAACAGCTTAAAATCTGTTACACTTTGCTTCATACTGGATCACTTGAACTGATTTGTGATTCCTAACCTATGGCCTACTTTTTCCTACATCACTTTTCCATCTTGCAAGCAGAAATTACATAAGTTTTCATGAAAGACAAGATCGCAGTTAGCACCAGTCTTGACCTTTGGCTGATGCAAAATTGTCACACTAAATCAATAATTCAGTTCCTAATTATTTTATTTTTTTGGTAAAGCCAAAAAGAAATTTAAAAGTTTTACTTGGTACCTATGCGAGTTTTGAGGAAGAAAATGTTGAAAAATTTAACTTGTGATGATGTTTTAGTACATATGCATGCTGTGTAGAATGGTAGCATTATATATCTGTAGTGTTTTAAAACCTTTTAGTCTATGAAATACGATCAAGTACACTTTGATTTCCAATGGAAAGTTTTAACAAATATTCAGTTTAGTTTATTAAGTAAAGGTACCAAATTTAAGTAATATGGAGGTTGTAGGCTTCTGCTTTCTGTGAGAAGTCCTTATGTGTGAATATACAGTAAAACTATGGTGCTGATCTATCTGTTGAAATGAAATATGTAGATTCATAGCATTGTTTGGTTGGAAAACACCTTTGAGGTCAGAGTCTGGTTTTACCTGTCCACCACTAAGACATATCCTTAAGCACCTCATCTACCCATCTTTCAAATACCTCCAGGGATGGTGTCTCATCCATTTCCCTGGCTAGCCTGTACCAGTGCCTAATAACCCTTTTGGCAAAACTCATATATTTACCATTTGCTACCATGTGCTAAAGTTGTTCTGCCCTTAAGAATGAAAGGTTGACCAGCCATCATTATTTTTGTCTTTCTGGGAATAAAATGCATGGCTCAGGCTTGCTGGCTCTGAAATTTGCCTCTACACAAAACCATGTATATTCAACATATCACAACTCCCAGTTCAAGACACAGTGAAGAATGTACCATATTAAACTGTATTAGAATTTGTGTAGCTGAGTAGTGAAGAGAAATCCTCTAGCTTAGAATCCAAGCCTTTTAAAGAATGTATTTAGTAGTCAATACCACTTTGCCGTCCTAGAGGTTCATTGTAAAACATAAGTTGTAATAAAAATCATTTTGGTTACTTGTAAGCTAGTGTGTTTTTCCAGTATTGAGTACTTCAGAAAATAGGCTTTTTGGTTCCAATTTTAAAACCTTTATTGCATTTGTAACCACTTACTTTAAATGCAGGAGGAGTTGTAAAACTGGATATTATTATTGTTGGTGGTTTTGTTGCTTTTTAATTGAAGAATGACTGAATATGGTATTTTTCCCTTTTCACCCGCAAGACAGAAGTCTCTTGAATTATGTCGCTGGTAATCTGGGAGTCATGACTCTCTTTAAGAGAAAAGCTTAGACTATAGCTAATGGTATAAAAAGAAGTAAAAGTCATCACAGAGAGAGTTTCTTCTTGGCAAGTTACTGATTTAGTTATATAATTAAATACTAAAAGCTGACTGGTAGAAACTATACTTCAGGAAATTCGAAAGGCGTCAATGTTGAGGGCAACAAATGTTGGTTCTTAAATTACCCCTGACTGAAGGCTGACTCTTTTTAAACCTCTTTTATGGGTGTTTCACCACCTGGAGCCTCTAGAATATCATCTTTGAAATCTTACCTACATATGTCTTTAGGTAAAAAATACTCAGTTCCTTTTGACAGTACTGAAGAATGCACAATTTACATAGTTGTGTACGGGAATTTGAATTTTACAAGGGGGAAAGCTTTCCTTTAAGATTTCTTATATTATTTGACAAACACTTCTTGTTTCAAATAATTTATTGCAAAACACTTTTCATCTTAACAGTCTGAGAAATGCTTTCTTTCAAGAGCAGAATGATTTTATTTTAAAAGAGAAATATGTGGGTGCCTAAGGACCATAAGAAATTTTGCAAAGCCATATTAGACTTCCAGAAAATATTACTGGATGTATCTGATACAATCTGATCCAACCTGGAGGTGTTCAAAGCCAGGTTGGATGGGGCCTTGGGCAACCTGGTCTGATGGGAGGTGTCCCTGCCCATAGCAGGGTGGTTGGAGCTAGATGATCTTTAAGGTCCCTTTCAACCCAAACCATTCTGTGATTCTGTGATTCAATGCGTCTTAGAGATAGATATATTTCACATGTGCCTTTGCTTTTTATTTGCTACATACTGAGTATATACAGTATACATTGGATATATTTCTGCATGCAGTCAATACAAAGTTGCAGCTTTGAGAAGATTTTAACACTATTAAGACACATGTTTTCCTATATAATGTGTAAGTGTCTGAAACCCTTGATTATAGTATCATAGAATGGTTTGGGTTGGAAGGGACCTTAAAGATCATCTAGTTTCAACCCCCCAGCCATGGTCAGGGACATCTCCCACTAGATCAGGCTGTTCAAAGCCCCATCCAACTTGACCTTGAACGCTTCCAGGGATAGGGCAGCCACACTTTTCCTGGGCAACCTGTTCCAGTGTCTCACTATCTTCATTGTGAAGAATTTCTTCCTAATTATCTAGTCTGAATCTGCCCCCCATTAATTTAAAACCATTCCCCCTTGTACTGTCAATCCATGCCCTTGTAAAATGTCCCCCTCCAACTTTCTTGTGAGACTCTTTCAAGTACTGAAAGGCTGCTCTAAGGTCTCTGTAGAACCCCATCTTTTGCAGGCTGAACAACCCCAGCTCTCACTGCCTGACCTCGAATGGGTGGTGCTCTAGCCCTCTGATTTTTGTAACCCTCCTCTGAACTTGATTCAACAGTTCTCTATCCTTATGTTGAGGATTCTGGAACTGGAAACAGGACTCCAGGTAGGATCTCACAAGAGTAGAGTAGAGGGGCAGAATTAACTCTCTTAACCTACTGACCATCCTTCTTTTGATGCAACCCAGGATAGGGTTGGCATTCTGGGATGCAAGCGCACATGGTTGATCATGTCAAGCTTCTCATCAGTGAGCACCCTGAGAGCAGTTAAAATGGTAAATAAATGAATTGGTTATTCAGCTAATTTCGTATGGGAAAACTGAACTTAACAGCATTGAAAAACTATCTTATTGAAGACACTGGAAGCTGTAGACTGAAAGAGTGTAATCAAAGCCATGCTAGCAGAAACCAACTTCACTTGCCTCATATTTGTTTTTATCTGTGAGCAAAACCCGTTATCATCAAGAGGCAAGAGAATCTAGATTATCTTGAAATTGCATGAAATGTAGTAGAAAAAGTTTGTCAAGGGATTCTTCAATCATTACCTGAACATCTGTGTATAAACCAGTGTCTTTCATGAATTTAAATTCTATGTTTATTGTACAGTAATTGATTTATCTGTACTGTAGTAGAAACTGTCTTTCTGCAAAATTACTTCTAAGCTTTTGTTATGTGGGAAGCACCTAGAGTGTTAATTGAGTTCTAGGAAGTTGACTACCTACAGCTCACAGCTGTTTGTATATGGCGTTTGAATAGAAGTTTTGAAGGGCTTGGCAGACAATTCTTACAGAATAGTTATGAGACATTGACAAAATTGTTTGTAGATCTATTTACATCTTACTTTGTCCTGCAAAGTAATGAAAGAAGTGAAGGGTTTATATAATGAGAATCTACTGTAATCTGAAAGTTTTTCCAAACTTATTCAACATTAAAAAATGAGACACAAGTTACTGAACTAGAAAACATTTTGTTTTGGTGGAGTAAGGGTATTGTTATGTATAGTCATATGACTTCATAAAACTTTCATCATTTTTTGCAGAGGCAGTAAAGTCGAGCATTATCTAGTAATACTCAAGTGAAGGAGTTGATTCTTGTGAGTTTCTGCAAATGATAGGTTCAGTGATATTTATCTTCATGATATGATGCACTGTGAAGGGCAGCTAGTGGCTTTAGAGACTTTACTGCTGTCCTCATTTATCAGCATCACTAAACTGTTTCTGGTTTCTAGGTTTTTCTAGGCTATAACCTTAGCTTATATGGCTCTTCTTCATAGGATGATTCCTTGTTTGGTGTATTGCTGTCCTTATTGAACTTTCTTTAAAGTTGTGAAATTGTAAGCTTGCCTACCAGAAATAAGTTGTATTTGGGGTTGTGTATTGAGTATGTTTGCTGAATATCATGAAAACTGCACAGTAAAGACCATACTTAGTTTGAGGCTAATGGGAATATCCGTGTCCTGCATGAAGATTGAGTCCACTTAAGTATGGGAATGGGGACAGAACCTATTAAATCAGGGAAGAAAGCTGTGTGCCTGTGTGTTTCCCAAGTAGGTATCACTTCTTGGCAGCTCTTGGTTCCCTGCATTTTTAGAGGGTGCTACTGGCAGGCTGAATACTATTTGTTGTTTACCACCCTGAGCTTCTGTCTCTTTAGGGTCAGATTTAGCATTTTTTTGAGACTGATAACAAGGCTCTTTTGCATGGAGCAAAAGAGTAAGCACAGAATAAAACACCTCTATCGCTGAAACTAAACACTTTTAATAATAATTGAACACTTAGAAGGTGGAGATATTTGACTTTGTTGGTTTTTACACAGAGAAAAGTAACCTGTAGTTCTTCATTGTGGAAGATACAATTCCTTTTCAATATGGAAAAGTCATCTGTAAGGAATTACAATTTGTGGTTGTTAAAAAATGTCTGAGGGGTTTGCCATTTAACATTTTTAGATGTTGACAGTTTTCTACTTTTCTTACATCTCTCGGCTCTGTATTAACCTGCTGTGCCTTGACTTGGATTAAAAGACATGTTATTAATCACTGGTTACCCTTTTGCTATGTATGGCCTACAGTATATTAAGGATATGGATTGAATTAAAGTACATGTGTCGATGTTAATGAGTATGCATTACTCAAATTTTTGTTGGTGTCAGGTACACAAATCTGGTTTTCTATTAAAGGTGCTTTCAGTAGTAGAACACTTAGCAAAGTTCAGTACTGAACTTGTATGACACTTGTTTAACTTGAAAGAATATGGCAATCTTGTTTGATTTGATTATTAAGTGTCATAAACTTGCTGTAGAACATGCACACCACACCGTGTACATGCATGCTTGGTGAGTTTGTTAACGTGAATAATTCTAGAATGTAATTGGGATCATAAATCAGTACTACATTCATACAAGACTACCACAATATTGTCCTTTAACCTTAATAGCCTAAAAGGGAGAGAACACCAGACTGGTTTTAGCTGTTTGAAATAAAATTGACAAAACAGTGACTTCATTCAGACAATAGCTTGTGTGCCTCATATAATGCGATAAGTGGCAGCTTTTTCCATCTTGGTCTTTGCTGGCCTTCTGAATGGTCATGTGCTCTATAAATCATTATATTAAAAAGAGGATTAATTTTTGTGGTGCTTCATTTATCCTCTGAAAACATGAAGTGCCTTGAAAGTGCGCTAAACTGAGTTTTGGGTTCTAGCAACACTTAATATGTTTGCATGAAGGCAGTGTGTAAGTACTGGGGTTAAAATAGTGTTGCAACTGAGGGACTTGAGTCAAAGGTAACATGAGGTATAAGAAAATTAACGAGAGACTTGTTACTCTACTAACCAACAGTTAAAATGATTAAACATGCAGAAGACTATCTGGAAGGGAAAAAATGTAGCAGAAAAAAATCATTAAAAATATTTCTTAAGCATCAAGGTAATGGATAAATTTGCACTCTTTACTTGCCTTGAAGGTACTGGTACATGAACTCTGGATGCAGTAGCTTTTGAAGAGATATGAAGAGGTGTGGAGAGTAGATACCAATGTTGCCCTCAGACTTGGCTAGAGGTTTGTGTAGGTGATTTGTAGATGTAACATTAGGAATGAGTAAAAATTAAAAATTAATTCGTGTCTCAACTAGAACTCTGGAAATCCTTTTTGATTTTTGACATAAGTGAAGTAGGCAGTCTGATTATGAACCAAACTGTACTGGCTTTTATGTGGTGGGTTTTTTGCTGGATATTTTTTTTAATGCTGTTGATAGCAATATATCTTAAGATACATCTTCCAGCCTGATACCTAGCAAAATCAGCCCCCCATGTTATGAATGAAAAGTTGAAAACTGATCTTCCTTTTCTCCTGGCCTCTCCTGGTATACTGTGAGTGTTGTATAAGAATTCTCTCTGCAGTCTGGAGCTCTGGAAACAGTTCCCAAAATCCTGTCCAAAGCAGGGATGTGGTTCTCTTCTGACTCCCATGTTTGTTTCTCCTTGTCGACATCTTCATTCCTTTTCAGTCCATGGGATCTTTAAGCTCTGGATGCCACATTGTGCCATTTAGGCCTAGATAAACCTGGGGTTTTTTTGTTAGTAAGTGTGATTATGTACCATAATTTATTGCTCCTTTGTGTTTCTGGTGTGATGGTTCTTAGAAGTGTAAGGAAAGAAGTCCTGACACCACCTGGTCCATTGTGTGGAAAACCTACTGTTCACTCTAGCAATTGCATGTTTGTCTTGAATAAGGAAGAAATTATTTTTTGAAAGATGGGATCTCCCTAGCACATTAATACCACCTCCGTCACTGCTTGTGTACTATTCAGAGTATTTTTATAAATAGTTATCTGGAAGGTTTAGTCCTGCAGCTGTACAAAAAAGATTAATACTTCCCTGGCAATCAGATGTTGCTGAAGGATTAGAATGCCAAACCACATATAACTGACTCTCTGAGTCTGCCTGAAGTACTCAACTGGTTTAATTGATCCATTTGAGGGAATTATTTGGTAGCCACTTAAGATGCAATACTACTGATTTCAAATGCCCTGTTTGTTTGCAACCATATGTATTCAAAGAAATTTAAGTTTTGGGTTGCTGGAGGTCTTGGGGAATATTGGTTTTAACTATCTTGCTGAACTGACAAAATATGCTGTAATAATATAATTTGAAGAACTCAAAGACGATAGTTGATGAATTTAAGATTTAGAATGAATTTTTATAGGGAAAAGTAGAGGTTGTTTTGTGTTTATTATGTATGTTGTATTCACTCTCACTAGTGAGTGAGCCTCAGATAAACAAACAGTCTTCAAGGTGGCTTTGAAACAGTCATGTTTCAGGTTGTTGACAGTACTGGAATTAAATGTTCACTTAAATTTTGACTGACAAAAGTACCTGCAACTTAAATGTGTTAACTCACACTGACTCTTAACACCATCAGTCAGGAAAGATATAAAGAATAAGCTGTGTTAGAAGTCAAAATACAAGCCAAGACAGTATGTGGTGAGAAGACAAGTGCCAAAATTCTGGGGTTTTTTGCAGTCTGACTAGTGGAATTTTTCAGTATGCACCCTTTTGAATGTTAAGTTCAATTTACCTTGAAATGCACTTTATCTTAATAGCTCAATGGGTATTAAATTAAACGCCTAAAAAACACCGAACACTTCTTCATTTGTAAGAAAAATCTGATTTGCCATGTCTTTTGTACATGCCAAAACACATGATTTTAAGAGAAGAACACATGTCCTGTTGACTGTGTTTCAGTCTCTTAGGGGAGCTTATTTTATTTGGGTACTGCAGGCTTCAGGCCTACTATTTACAGTCTAATTGAGTATGTCTTTTGTGACTTATAGTAGAAGGATCTACCAGGTAGAATAAAGTGTAACAGTTAAAAATTATTTGGCCTGTTACTTTACTGAACCCACTTTCTGTTGGCTCTTTTTGTGAGTTGGAGTGTTTAGTAAACTTGACTAGATAATAGTGCACTACCAATCTTGCCAGATCTCAGAAACTCACAAGAATGTGACATTTTAACTCTGCTTTTTGCATCCTGGGCTTTCATGGTAGCATATACAGGATATTTCCAGCATCTTCCTTGGAAAACTATGTAACAGATAGGGGATTGTTTTCCGAGGCTCCACTAGGAGCCAACACCCAGGTTCCCCTGTCAGCAGTGTCATTCCTTAGGTCAGTTTTTAGTGGGTTGGAGTTCAGATACGCTGGTTACATTTGTTACTTCTAGCAGATGTTTGTAGTTACCCTTAGCGAAGAAGCAACAGAAGGCATATAAACATTGCATGGGCAACAACAGCAAGCTGGTAAGCAATGTGTTTTGCCTTACCAGCTGGTTAAATAAGGTTCCTTTGTGAGAGTAGGGAAAGATAAAATCAAGTTGAAGATTCAAAGGACAAGAAGTTAAGTAAATTTGAAGACCCTCAAAATGTCAAAGAATTTGTCACACATCTATTAATTCACAAATGTCAGTTCTTAGCAAAAGCCTTTCTAGTTTTTTCCTTGGATTTGTGTTTCCAGAACATTTCAGGGCCTACAGCTGGGCTTCACACTTAAATTGATTTTTTCTTTTTTCAAGTTTTTAAACAGACCTCTGAATCAAGCATCTCTTACTTTTGCTGCTTTCCTGGTATTTTAAAAAGGGTGTGTGCTCCTGTGAGAAACATCTTGAAGGGTGGTTGGCAGTCATGGAATCAACTATTTACTTGAGCTACCTGGCTTGAAAACTAAGCCTTAGTAAAGAACTATTTCAGTTTCCTTTGTTTGTTCACCTTTCCTCACAGCAGTCACTGAAAACACAGACTTGCTTTTAGGGATCTTTTTTTCCCTCCTGTTATCCTGGAGGTGATTTTGCCATCGTTTAGAGAAACAAATGACTATACACGCCCCATCCCATTTTGTTCTTGCTTCTTTAGAGTTTTGCAAGACCACGCTTTCAAACTGTCAGTTGCAGACCATAGCAGAAGCTATGTAATTAGTTCATCTAATATTACAGTAGTTCTGCTTTACTGGGCTCTTCTGAGTTGTTGCCAAACATACTTTCCCACCGTTTTTATCTTGTGATCTGTGGATCTCCGAAGCTGTGTACTGCTTGTAGAGGCTCAATGAAATATGTCACAAAGAACCAAGCCCATACATCTAGAAGCGTGAAATTGTATGTCTGCACTTTTAATAGAACGTTTCTGTGATCCCTCAAAAATAAAGGTCAGTGGGAATCAAAATAGCTGCTCTTGCCAAAATTGTACTAAGCATGTGGTTTCATCACAACTCTTTTGTATTAATGTATTTTCAATATACAGTGAAAAAATAATGATATTCAACAATTCCACATTTTTTACTTGTGAAATTTGTTACCAACAGTACCACTACATATACAAACTAATGAGCTTTTGTTGATTTGAAGACGCAGTGAGCTTTGGTAATAATAATAACAGTAGTGAGAAAATGATCCAAAGAGTATGGTATTACTTCCAACTTCAACCACTATCATGTATGTATTAAATTAATGGCAAGATCATTTTCATTCTATGATCAGCTGTGTTCTAGGTAATGTGCACTCTGTATGTGCTCCTAAACCCCTGATAAATGCAATCTGTTGGAATGCTTTTAAGACAATAGCTATTTAATGAATAGCTTGTGTGTACAGGAGAAAAGAATAAGCTTGATTGCTTACAATCTGAAATTTGAAAAAGTGTTTTTTTAGATCTCTTGTATTTGCATATCTAATTGCTATGTAATCAAAACTAAGTGAACTGTGTAGCTACTTGAAACTAAAAAATGAAAGGCAATCATCTTTACAGAGGGAAATATCCCACTCATATGCAAGCCGGTCTGAATATTAGAATGATATTCTTCTTGTGTTTAATTATAGGTGTCTGAGCAGTAAATTTCTGCCTGTGTATTAAAGGAGTGAATGTGACCCTGAAACATCAGCTTTCCTTTGTTGAAGCAAAGCATTGGCATTGAGAGAACTTAACAGTGTTGTGTATTTTGGTGATAAGGGATTGTGCCAGAATAGCTGTTAATTACCTGCTTTGTTTGATATGGAAAGTAGTGGTTCTGCACTTTTCTCCCCACCAGTGACAGTACTCAATTAAAACTTGTATTAAACAGTGATAATGCCCTCGTTTATCTGGTGGGCAAGACGTGAGGTGAAGAAAATGAACAGATTTTTTTTCAGCTGTTTGGGAATGGCTTTGGGGGATTTTTTTGTTTGGCTTGGTTTGGTTTGGGTTTTTTTTGTGAAACTAGTGACATTAAAGAAAAAGTAGTGTTCTCTTTTTAGCACGCTGGGTTGTGGGGTTTGGTTTGGATTGGATTTTTTTGTTTGTTTGCTTTTAATTCTTTGACTGTCAAATTATGCACTCTACTCCTACTCTATAGGATCTATAGTAGAAATTGAAAAGATTCCTAACTGTAACATAGAAGTTATAGATCTGGGAGACACTTGCCTTAGCCTCTTCTGTGTCATTCTTATGTGAAGCATCTATTGCTATGGATTCTTATTTCACTGTTTTTCAAATTTTTGTTGCATTGTTTACACATCAGGACAACAAGCTTTTTAAAAAAATTTTGCCTGAGCTTTTCTATTACAAGAATTTGAAGCATGTTTTCTAAAGAAGTTGGTTTTCTCAGCTTCTGTTAATATTTGTTAATTTATGAAGAAATGTCCTTGGATCTGATTTTGCAAGACCTTGTTGTCAGCTTAATATTTTGTCCTTGGGTTCCTTCACTATGTGTCAAAACTGAATGCAGTATTTACTTGGGAACCCTTCAGTCCGAGACAGGATTCTCTAAGCAGCAACTGTTTTTTCCATATCTAAACAGGGGAGTAGGCAATGAAGTCTAATGGCATGAGGTTTAACACGACCAAATGCTGGGTCCTGCACTTGGGACAAAACAACCCTATGCAGAGCTTCATACTGGGAGAAGTCTGTCTAGAAAGCTGCCAGGAGGAGAGGGATCTGGGGGTGTTGGTCGACAGCCAACTGAACATGAGCCAGCAGTGTGCCCAGGTGGCCAAGAAGGCCAATGGCATCCTGGCTTGTATCAGAAACGGTGTGACCAGCAGGTCCAGGGAGGTTCTTCTCCCTCTGTACTCAACACTGGTGAGACCACTCCTTGAATCCTGTGTTCAGTTCTGGACCTCTCACCACAAAAAGGATGTTCAGGCTTTGGAGTGAGTCCAGAGAAGAGCAACAAAGCTGGTGAAGCGGCTGGAGAACAGGCCCTATGAGGAATGTCTGAGAGAGCTGGGGTTGTTTAGCCTGGAGAAGAGGAGGTTGAGAGGAGACTTCATTGCTCTCTACAACTACCTGAAAGGAGGTTGTAGAGAGAAGGGTGCTGCTCTCTCCTCCCAAGTGAGAGGGGACAGGACGAGAGGGAATGGCCTCAAGCTCTGCCAGGGGAGATTTAGGCTGGAGATTAGGAGGAGGTTTTTCACGGAAAGGGTCATTGGGCATTGGAATAGGCTGCCCAGGGAGGTGGATGATGCACCTTCCCTGGAGGTGTTTAAGGCACGGGTGGACGAGGTGCTGAGGGGCATGATTTAGTGTTTGATAGGAATGGTTGGACTTGATGATCCAACGGGTCTCTTCCCACCTGATGATTCTATGATTCTAAGTTAAGGTAGAAGAAAGATTTTGTAATCTGTGTGGATCAGGCAACAATGCCAGTGAATATTCTGATTTTCCAAATGCACAAAATGCATCAATAGACATTAAGAAAAGGTATAAAACTCCTGCAGTAACACCTAAATCTTTTTTACTTCATTCATCCAAATAAATTAAAGAATGGCATGATTGTTTTACTTATGAGTTTTGGAACGTCTGTGTTCAACAAGCTTGAGCAGCTTTATACTGGACTGGAAGCAGAATGTTTGATGCTAGACTCATTTGGCCAAAAATATGAAACAGTGAGTGAAAAGGAGTAATTACTGTAACACAAAATTCTTTTGAATATTTCAATGGGTATGGCAATGCATAGCAATTCAACTAGAACTTCAGAACTTCAACAGTTATGTGAGTAGAGGTCATATTCAGAAAGTAAGATTGGTTGCCTGCAATAATTAGGCACAATAAATAACTTCTTTTTTCCAAAGAGCATATTGTGCATACGGAATGGTTAGCAGTAATGACTAGTTCTAACTACAATCTTAGAATTCAACAGAAAAAAATCATTGCAGATAAAACAGTACCTTAAAAGGCTTTGTAAGCTCTTGGTACACTTGAAAGATTTTCTTGTTTTGTTGAAAATCTAAACAGTGGTGCTACTGGAGCAGAAGTTAGCTTTTATTTCATGCTGGAACTTTGGAATCTCACAGGATGCAAGCAAGCAGCAGTGAAAAGTCAAGCTTAAAGAAGTGTTTTGTGTGAATTTATTGTGGCTTACAGAAAGAGAACTGTAGAAAACCTTGCTTCAATGAGATCTCATAAATGGTGTGGTTTTGAAGTAGCCAGCTATTCATTTAAAATAAGTGTGCTTTTGGACATACAAAGTGATGAATTAAAATGAAATTATTTATTTGAATATAATTAGCAACAATTTTTTACAGGATTATTGATTACATTTTCTTTAGATTATTCATAGAGTCAATAAATGTAAATTTGTTCCTTCTTGCCACACACTGAAAGGGAAATTCTGCTTTCACACAAAGTAAACAGTGATAAGCATTAAATAACTACTTGATAAGGTGTTTTATGATCTGGCGTTTTGAAGCAGAATTATCTCTGTTTCTTGAACTGTTTTTCAAATAATCTTTCTTCTGCACTGTAAAAATTTTATTTGAGGTACTTCTATGTTAGCTGAATTATTTCTCGACATAGCAGTGCTGCAATACAGTATTAGTATAACTGCGTTAGCTGATTCATATAGGATTATGTTCTGCAGTGATTAGATAGCTTCCTGTGATAGGACGTACTCATTAAGCAGTTACTTAATTTTATAGGTGAGTGTTGCAACCCACACTGTCCAGTCACAGATAGTGAGTTTCTAATATCAAAGATTGTTTGAGCCTTCCTTAAATTTTCATGTATTTAATATAAGATCGAAACTTCAGATCAAGTTAAGGACTATGTTCTTCCAGAATGAATAGTCTTCAATGGCCACATTCTACTTTTCATTTTCTGTAGAGCAAAGATGATGAACCTATTGGATTTTTCTGCCTAAATTTGCTCTCATTACATTTCATTGGGTTTGGTCTCTTGAAAATAAATCACTTATTTTTTGAGCATTTTCTTTGTTATATATTTTAGTTTAGATTTTTGAGGAACTATTTAATGTGTTTTATTTTAGAGAAATTTCCTATTTTCATATATAAAACTTAAAAATAATGCTGTGGTGCTCAGTTTTGAATAGGCGTAAATCTACTGTATTATATAATTTCTACATGCAGATCTTTTTGCAGAAAGGAAAATGTCTGTGTTGAAATTAGTTGCAGTGTTGGAAAGTGGAAAAGTTAAGCACCTTTCTCATTTAGGAATTGTCTTTCCTAGACCTTTTTGCATTACCAACCTTCCCTTTGTGTTCTTTGCTGTTCTTCTAGGACACTAGAAGAATCCACTTCTGGGGGGATTTCAGTAAATCTGATTGTACCCTAGAGCAAGGTTACCAAGTATAACACTGAATGGAAATTCTCTTTTCCAGTTTAACTTTATTTTTTCCATTTGAAAGATGCCAGCTGGAATGAAAAAATCAGGTAACTTTTTACTCTGATTTCACTGATGGTTTTTCCTGAACTTAATTTTCAATTTGACCAAAACTGTTAAGTCATACACTTGTTCAAGTAGCAAAGGCGCACTGTCTTGGTAACCTTTGAAAAAACCTCACGTTTTTCCTACTATGCAGCTTTAGGGCATGAAAAATCTAGAAGCTGAGAGTTGGCTTTCAGCTCTTCAGATAGCCCTCCAGAAGAGTACTCTAAGCATCCTGGTGACAAGACCGATGTACCACATGAAAAAAATTCAGTCCACTTATCTTCCCCCATGATCTGAGTTGATGGTATTTATCATTTGAAATATACTTATACATCTGCTAAACGTTTTTCTCTGATGAAAACAGTACTGCTGAAAGCATGCAATAAAATTTAGGTTTATAGCAGATGTGCACAATGAATCATTTCTAGCAGGCTCAGGTTCTCTCTATGTAGATTCAGCAACTAAAACATAGAAAATGTGAACAATAGTTATTTATGGTTGAGACCTATAGAGCATTCTGCCATTTAGCTGCCTAACAGTGTACTTGTATACATCTGGTATTTGAAGTGTTCTCTACTGAGGTCCTTCTAAGCAAAACTGCATAAGATTTTTGACTAGATAGTGATGATATTGTTGTTCTTTATCCCCTCACTCATTTTGTGACTTATTTGGACAGTTGAGAGGAGAATGTAATTCTCTAAGGGCTAAAAATTTACTGTGAAAGAAAGTGAGAATTTACCATTTAGGGCATGGGATGTCTGTGCCTCAAGGCTAAAATCTTAGGGGGTTTTGAGTATTTTTTTCCTTAAATTAGATTTTAAGTGATTCAAAATTCTCTTCAAGAAAATGTGAAGAAACCATATAGAAACAGATTTTATTTCTATCTCTTAGCACAGTTGAGTTATGACAACTACTGTCAGAATAGTTTTTTCCTGTTGAAAACTATTGGCCTGGGGTATATTAGAGTCTAGATTAGATCATCATGATTTCCCTTTCTGGTTAAACTCTCTGAAACTTGTGACCACCTGAGGAACCCTGAAAATTTTTACATCTATGGGACCTGATGAGATGCATCCCAGAATCCTTAGGGAATTGTCAGATGTGGCTGTGATATTTGAAAAGTCATGGCAACCTCATGAGGTTCAACAAGGCCAAGTGCAAGGTCCTATACCGGGGTCAGGTCAGTCCACGGTTTCAAAACAGGATGGGGGATGATGTGATTGTGAGCTGCCCTACAAAGAAGAGCTTGGGGGTGCAAGTCAGTGAGAAGCTCAATATGAGCCAGTAATATGCAGTCGTAGCCCAGAAGGCCAACTGTATCCTGGGCCGCAATAAAAGAAGCGTGACCAGCTGGTCGAGGGAAGTGACTCTTGCCCCTCTGCTCCTCTCTTGTGAGACCCCATCTGGAGTACTTTGTCCAGTTCTGGGATCCTCAACATAAGAAGGATATGGAACTGTTGGAACGTGTACAGGGAAGGGCTACAAAAGCAATCAATCAGAGAGCTGGAACACCCTCCGTATGAGAAGAGACTGAGAGAGTTGGGCTTGTTCAGCCTGCAGAAGAGGAGGCTCTGAGGAGATGTTATAGTGACCTTTAAGTACCTGAAAGGAGCCTACAAGAAAGCTGGAGAGGGACTATTCGTAAATGCTTGTGGTGTTAGGACAAGGGGGAATGAATATAAGCTGGAGAAGGGCAGATTAGGCCAGGCATTAGGAAGAATTTCTTCACAATGAGAGTGGTGAGACACTGGAAGGTGTTGCCCAGGGAAGCTGTGGCTACCCCATCCCTGGAGGTGTTTAAGGCCAGGTTGGATGGGGCCTTGGGTAACCTGATCTAGTGGGAGGTGTCCCTGCCTGTGGCAGGGGGGTTGGAACTGTATGATCTTTAAAGTCCCTTCCAACCTTAACTTTTCTATGAGTCTATAAAATTGTAAAAAACATGATGTGGAGTTAAGCTTAGACATAACAACGGGATAACGGTAAGCTGTAATGAATAAAATTTCAAGAGTTTGATGGAACATTTATTTTATATAAGTTGTACAGAAATCGCAAAACTTTTCACTGTCTGCAAATAGTGTATGTGTATGTTACTGAAGTATGTAGCAAATCTACAGTCAGATTGAATTTAAGAGTGTTGTTCCCTAGCTTTGACCATCGTGGACTTCATACATACTTTCCTGTAACCTAAAATTAAAATAATTTGTTGCTGATGATCCGGCAAAAGTTTTTGAGGGTCCCATATGGTTTGGCTACATGTAATCTCAGAACTTTAAATTTTGATTTTTTTTTTTTTGTAATATCAATCTCTATTGCTTTGTCGTGCTGTTAATATGGTGCTTCTCTAGTAGCCAGTGCCTCAAGAGTCCTGAATTCAAGAAGAGTATTCAGCAACAAGTTTTTATGATTAGAGTATCGGACTTTGTTTGCCTTATTTCTGGGCTTAGCTTAGAAAAATGTTTTAAACAGGTTTAGCAGGTGGTTGGGAGAATTTTATTTATTTATTTATTTAAAAGAACTAAAATATGTTCACTTGTGTGACGTATCTTCAAGGATTTTTAAAGAGAGAAATGAAGCAAGGTGTGAATGAAGTGAGAAAAATGAATGATCGTCCTAATAGGTGAGAGGAAATGAAATGCTGCGGCAAGTTTGAGATGAACTAGATCAGGCCTGAGAGATCAGGGTGAGACTAAGAACAAGGTGTTAAGGCTCCACAAAATACTTAAAGTAGCAGAAGGCTTTTTTTTTTTTCTTAACTGTATTTATAAATACTGCTGTATATTTTTAAAGATAAATTTTCTATGTTGATAAACAGTTTTTTTTGCTTTCTGCAACCAAGAAGAGTAATCTCCATAATGTATCAAGTGAGGTATTTTGCCTCTTTAAATTCCAGTCTGTTCTCTCTGCCTTCCTACCAGCAGTTATACCGGTTATACATACTAACTTGGTTGAATGTGAGAATGTATGGAACTTGCAGATTTTTAGTGTCCTGGGATGACTTAACTAACAGAAATTGTCCATGTACTAAAACCAGAAAGAATCCAGAACCACCAAAAAAACCCCCAACAACTCTGTATGGAACTAGATACTTGTTATTTTTGTGCATGGTGTTATGTGCTTGTTCAGACTTAATTCAGCTGCTCTTTGCAATCATGTTGAATATATACAGCACAAACTTTATTTCTTAGTTTAATTCTTGATTTTCTTAGTGCCTATACTTATGGGCCTTTTCCACTGGGACTATATGGTTTTGTAGCATGAACTTTTGAGTATGAACATTCAAGGCACTGTTTGAAAATTACAGCAGAAGATTTTTTTTGCTGCTGTGGAGAAGATCATCTAGCCTGGTAGTTGGGATACTTGGATTTAATTCCCAGTTCTTTTCAAAGCTTTTAGTCACTTATTCTGTTCCATGACATTTAAATGGGATCTAGTGCTTTGTATGAAATGGTTGCATAGGAAGGAGAGATATCAAGAGAAATAGTGGCATGGGTAGGATATGTTGCATAGTAAAAGTAGTACTAAAAGCATTGCTAAAAAAAGAAAGATATTTTTGTGTTATTGATATGTTTAGTAATCTTAATGTGAATTCAACTCAGTATAAATGTTTTTATTTCAATGGGATGTATGCTGGATATGGAAATAACCACATGTGACTTAAATCAGAATTTAATTCAAAAGGTCTTTACTTAATTTTTTGTCAAATTATTCAGGATTGAAGAGGCTGACACACTCTTAAGAGGAGTAATGCCTGAGCTCTGCAAGTAGTCCTCGAAGGACAGAATCTTCCTGCTGTCACAAATTGTTGGGGGTTTTTTATGAGTGGTTTGGCGCTATGTTTGGATTGTTCTAATGGTCAGTTCACATTAAAAGGCTTAAGACAGCTGTTCCCACTGTTTCATGTTCATCTTCAGAAATCAGTTCACTTTGAGTTTCTTAAATTGGCCTCTGCACAATTGTCTAAGCAGAAGAGGCAGCTGAGGAGTGGTAGCAGAGTCAGGGCCACTGTTTTCAGTGACAGCTGGTTGTTAAATAAACTTCATTTTGAATCGTAGAATCACCAGGTTGGAAGAGGCTCACTGGATCATCGAGTCTGACCATTCCTATCAAACACTAAACAATGTCCCTCAGCAACTCATCTACCTGTCTACCTCCAGGGAAGGTGAATCAACCAACTCCCTGCGCAGCCTGTTCCAGTGCCCAATGTCCCTTTGTGTGGAAAAACGTCCTCCTGATGTCTAGCCTAAACCTCCCCTGACAGAACTTGAGGCTGTTCCCTCTTGTCCTGTCCTCTGTCACTTGGGAGAAGAGGCCAGCTCCTTCCCCTCTACAACCTCCTTTCAGGTAGTTGTAGAGAGCAATGAGGTCTCCTCTCAGCCTCCTCTTCTCCAGGCTAAACAACCCCAGCTCTCTCAACCATTCCTCATAAAGCCTGTTCTCCAGCCCCTTCACCAACTTTGCAGAGTTAAACTTCACCTTTGCATTCCATGGTGGGAGATACATGAGTATCTGCATAGAAGTTTTTCTGTTTTAACACTTAGTTTGCTATTTCACCATTAATTTCACCCAGTAAAGTAAGAAGGTTTAGATGAAAATGATTCTTGTTCAACAGAAAAGAGAAAACAGTATAATTTGGTGAATTTTTTCTTTATGGATGTGAAAAAAAGTCTTGTGTCAGATCCTGGAATGTTCTGTTTTGTAGACCTCGAAGTAACTCTTCTGAACTAAACTTGATTTACTTAATTTTTATTCATTCTTTAAACATTATTTTCAGTGTTTTAAGGAATTTTTCTTTATAAAAATCAAAATTCCATTCTCTGGTTCATCTGTGGAAGTCAAAAACCCCCTCAAACACATACACAGGGGAACACCAATTAAAAAAAAAACCCCAAACAAACAGAAAACCCTTAACCAAAATAACCAAAATAACAAAATAAAAACCAGACCAAAACAAACCACCTTTGAATTATGCTACTGAACTACTTAATTTAGTGCCAGTACTATTTGAATTGGTGCCAGCTGCTTGTTGCAACTGGAAAAGTAACACTATAATTTTTGGTAATACAGAGAGCTAAGTTGAGAAATAGACACCTAGGGAAAGGATGCATAGGCTTTGACATGCTCTTGTGCAGAATTGATATTATCTCAATCAACTGCTTACACCTGTCCTGTCCCTGAAAGAAATACTACTTAGACTGTACCTGGTGTGCCCAGGTGTTTTTATCTGAGTACATAAAACTAAAATACGCTTTTTGTCAGAATGATGTTGAGGCTGTCTAATACTGGTCTGGCATTTCAACAAGGTTACATTCCATGTATGTTGTGAAGAACCTCAGGCATTTCACTGGTTTGACTTAAATCATTGACTACAACACTGTACTAGTTAAGTGTAGTTTATCTGTGATATATAATTTAAAGACAATGTAACTTTTCATAATAGCATTTTAAGTATGCACTTTTATGTACTTGGAAAATGTTCTTATTTAACCATCTTGCTTTTATTTTCCTTGGTGACTACATGTTTTTCAGAAGCAACATTTTTAACTTCTCTTACCAAAAATTGTGCTTTTCAACTATGTAATTATTATATATGAGAAAGAAATGTGGATGGAAGGAATGCAGAAGGAGCTTTAAACCATTTTAGTGGAGTACATGATATCACCCCTTCTTGCTTAAAATTAACGAGTTAGTATGTTTTTTTTATATGTAATGAAGTTATATATATGTAGGTATTAGTTAAACTGCTCAGTTGCATCTGCTATGAATTTTACTTCTAATTCTGTTTGTTTGGGGTGTTTTAAAATTAGTATTCTACTATCAGGTAAAATGTACTATTTATTAGGAAAAAACATTGCAGCAGCTTTTATATTCTGAAAACTGCATCACTGCAGCATACATACAGTGTTACAGGCATGTTAATAGAAGAGAAAGTAGTGTTTGTCTCTGTTTTATAGCTAGGTAACTCATGGTATTTTTCACCCTTTCCCATTTGTGAAGAACTCTAAAAATTGGGGTTTTATTTACTTTGCTATTTTGAAATAGAAAGAGGCCCTGAAAAAGCTCTTGAGCCTTTTTTTCACCCGCACTTGAGCCTTTTTTTCCTGCTGATTGCTTTTTTTTTAATCTCTAAAATTTTGGAGACAGACTCAATCAGATTTTTAACTGAGGTAATTTTTTCTTAGCATGTATAATATTCATAAAACTGAGCAACTTGCCAGTAGTGATAATACAGAATTACTTACCTCTAGAAAGGGATTTTGTTATTTGTCATTCAGATGAAGGAAAAGTTGAAGGAAGTGGAAGTGAGGGCAAGAAAACTTAAGTTTGACTTTTTTTATTCTGTGACTTAGCTTCTGTTGATTCTTGAATTGCCTTAGCTAGGTTATCTTATATTATGGCTTTTTGGGATTTCAATCTTAAGTATATACAAGAAGGAATAAATTGTACCCATGACAGGATGAAATAAAAGTCCTTACTCCAACTCTTCATGCCTCGTAAAGAAGCACAATAGGGCACAAGCCCAATTTTTTTTTGCTTTTCAGGTCTCCTTTAAGAGCAGAGACAACCATGATCCATCAGTTTTGGAGGTAGAGGCAAGTAAATGTTTTACTACTTGTAAATGTTCCAGTAAGGTTTTACAAGTCACCTATAATTTGAGGAGGCCTTGGTTGAAAAGAGTCTCAACCCTCCCTTCCCTAAATGGTGAATTTGCTCTTTATGTATGATGTAAGGAAAACAACAGTTACATTCTGTTGTAATACTTATTGGTGTAAAAATATACCAATTTAATATTAATAAGGACTTTAGTGATAGTAGTTGTGGAATTTTTTTCTTTCGAACCTGTCTTCAAAATGTAAATTGTGTTGGGTGATTAATCATAGTGATTTATTTTATTTTTTTAAGAAAAAATAGGTGGCTAGTATTTGCTACCTCCAAGTGCTGGTGTTCAAATCCGGTCTACAGTTTTTTCACTAGGGGCAATTCATCAGCCTCTTATGGAGTGGGTCTAAATCTGTAATTATTTTTATGCTGGGTACATCTCTCAGAGCTCATGTTGTGTTTCTGCTGAAGATTCCACTGATGTTCTTAAATTAGTATTATGTATCTGTATTGCCAAAGCTTTAAAAATCAGTCAGCCTCTGAATACTACTGCTCATCAGGAAATTTGATTCCTTTGTATCTCAAACTGCAGTTCCAGGGCTGCTCTTAGGACAATTGAGGTTGTTCAGTGCCACTTACAAGCGCTGGTTAGGCGTACTTGTGACAGTTACTGGTGATTGAAGCAGGTTTTCATAGCCTTTTAGTGCTTACCCAGCTGAAAACTAAAGCAGGGGAAATTCTTGTTGCTTTTGAGTGAACTGAAGCACAAGCACTTTAATACATAGAGATGAGACTAGCAGCGGTGACTTAGAATAACTTAAACTGTTGTGGGACTTGACATACTTTGAGATGGTAAATGCAAGGTGCTCAACTAATTTTTTTTAAACACAAACTAGGGAACATACAGGCCTGTGTGCCCTCTACTACCAAACATTTGCTATGTTTGTTTTTCTTATTTAAAGATGCAGACATCTGAAACAGACCAGATTTTTTTTTTTTTTGCTGTGAGTGATACTAGATGGGCACTAACTGATAACAGGGTTGAAAAATTGTGAAACCATACACTTGGATTTAGTGTTCTGAAATATCAGAGTTGGTTTTGGGGAAGAGCTGGAATTCTTCAGTGGTTTTGGCGTCTTTTTCTTCTTTGAAAGTAGTAAATTGTGACACATCTGGATGAAGTCATAATACAGAGCGAAGATTAAAATGTAATAGCAACTACTTGAAATTGTTTTAATTTTGTTGGCAGCCCATAATTGTAATGTGGAGAATATACAAGTAATGTGCTAATGCTGTTAATTCTTATCGCATTTCTTTTGAAGTTTTTAGAAAAGAACCTTCTTCAAACCTGTTCAGTTAGGAAACTGTACTTATTGTTTTAGACCTTCTCCTATATCAATATGAAGATATAACTTGCCTTGTTTTGTAACAATACAAAAATACATGCATTTGTGACCATTTTATTGGGCTTCTCTTTTGGGCCATAGAGAGAAATGTGCTGCTTCACATTAAAAGGTTACAATGGGGACAAGGAAGAAGCTGGATTTTGGTCAGCTAATGCAAGAGTGTAGTTTAGTGGGATAAAAAATTTGGCTAGTTAATAAGATGTATTGACCCGAATTAATACCGGTGCTGGATTGAGAAGAGAGGGACAGGAAAAGAGAAAGTAGACAGGACAGGAAGTGTGGGGGGTCAGCACCTGTCAGCTGACAGTAAAAGTTCATCATCTGTTGGAAACACCTTTTGAACAAAGGAGTTATGCTTGTGCTTTCCTGAAGAGTAGGAAACATTTAGAATTATGAAATCCACCTTTCGTCTAGCTATCTTTCTCGGATGTGAGCAGACCGTGTAATTATTTTTGTTCTCAATTCATGCACAATGCTGTCTTATTTTCTAAGATAGATGAAAACATTGTAGAATCTAAGAAAGGCATGCACATAATGAGCTTTTCTCCCCAGCCATACAGTCTTATTTTGACTTTACTTGTACAGAAGTATATTAATTTAAAAAGTAAAACTTTTGTTTGACTTTTGTGTGGGCAGATAAGCATGCAATCTAAAACTGCATATAATGGACACTTTAACAAAGCAAGTTTGGAACTTCTCTTCTGAAGAGTAGAAGCAGTTAATTCTTTCAATAACTTTTTGCATGTTTCTAATAATGTACTGGAATCTATTAAAAATGATTCACTTTAAATGTCTTCAGACTTAGTTAACCCATCAAGGATTAGCTTTGCTCCTGTGCCTTTGTACTGTAATGATGTTCTGTTTGGTTCTTTTAATCTGTCCAGATTAATTCATGATATTTCTCTCTTCATTAATACCTTTGTTTAGCTGAGGGAAGTGGCTGAATCTACCCAAGCTTCTCTTTGGAAAATGTGTTGATAAAGCAGAACTTCAAGTTTTGCATCATTAAATAAGTCTGTCCTTTTTTCACATTACAGTGACTTGCAATGGAGCTGTGATAATTTGGTTAATTGTAGCTTTTACTTGGTTTGCACTCTGTTTTACTCAGAATCTTACAGATGAAAATATCTGCAGATTCACTCTTCGATTATTTTTTTAAATGACATTCCTTTGGTGAATGTGTTTTGTACATTTTACCAAAATCTGAGGATTTAAAAATTTTCTGTGCAACTGGATGTCTTTGTAGAAGGATGATGTTGTCTCCTAAAGAGTAGCTGTAGGACTGCTAATTGAGTGTGATCTTGAATGATGTGTTAGTAGACACTCTCCCCTAAGACCTGGTGTGCAATGTAAACATTGTGATATTTGACTTTGAATTAATATTATAAATGGCTTTCACTTTCTTTTGTGTTTATGTAATGAGCAAAGTGTTTATTATATTCTGTTTTCAAGTTAGTGATTAGAAATTTTTCATAGTTACTCCTTTACAAAAGTATTATCTCAGTTTCACTTAAAATTAATTTTTGCTATTAAATATTTTCACAAGGTTTTATTTTACATGTTGTACACATACTATTTAAAGAACTGATAGTAGTGTATAGTATTTGAAAAGAACTGAAAAAAATTGTGGTTTTCAGCTCATTAAGTAGAAAGAGAGTAAAGAATTCCAGACCTTGACCTTAAGGGCAGATGCAGTGGAGTACCAGAGAGCTCCCTGTGAAAGTCTCACCCAGAGAACTGGTGGGTTGCAATGTTCTAAATCCTATGGATCAGTTAAGTAATAGTGCTGAAGGGAACTATCCACTGGCTTAGTGATGTATTTTTTAGTCACTGGATTGATTTCACCTGAGATGTAAAGGAGAATACTGATCCTGAAGGTCTGTCATCTATCTACTGTAGGAAAGGCTTCCTTAATATATTATTAGCAGTATTCTTTAAAGGCATTTATTATCATCATCAAGATGGCACTGGACTATACAGTCTTTAGTGGCATGACTGTTGCTACATTTTAATCTAGCCTTGAGAACACATGCCACGTGGTAGATACCCCTCATTCTACAGTCATTACAATCACTAGAGTTGTTCCATGAAATTAGTCATAAAGGAGGCTTACAACAGTGGTCACACTCTTGAGTTATCTAGGTGGTGACTTGGGTGTGTCTAATCCCATGTAATTGTAGCAAGGATTTGAGGCAACTGCTGTAATAAAACAATATAATTACTAACTGTGTGCAAGGTTTCAGTCATAAATACATGAAAAGTTTTTGTGAATTCTTTCAAGGGCTTAACTTCAGTTCATTAGCTAATATTTATTGTCACATTTATTGTCACTCAGTGACAAATTTTGGGAGTGTCTTGTATTCTCCATATTTTTTAATTATTATTTGAAAAGTAAAAGGTAGTTTTATTTGCATTAGTATCTTTGCTGTTACTTTCAATTTAACTGTTGTCCATGTTATTTGTTCACAAATAAAGTTGCTTTGTAATTCTTGCAACTGGTAAATATGGAAAGAATGGAACTATTTCAGGAGGAGGGAGTAAAATTATTAAAATCCAAAGATATTTAAGTACAGGCTTGTAATCACCAAAAGATTAAATTATTTCACTTTTGGAGTAAATTTGCTGTTTTAATGGCTTCAGAAAAAAATAACAATGAAGATAAAATGCAAGGCTAGACTGCTATTATTAAATGTGTTAATCTTAGCAGTAATGCTGTACAAAATGTTGTAACACAGAGCTCTCGTAGCCCATTCCAGGTGGGGAATAGGATGTTGGGGAAGGAAAAAACAAAGAACCCAATTGAATTTGACTGTTCATCTTCTCCAAAAGACCCACAGACTGTAGCGGGGAGCCAATATTTAGAGCAGAGCAAGCCAACATCTAAACAGTCGGATGAGAGACGTGGGTGGTCATCTGCTTAACAGCATCTGATGATTAAAATAACGCCCTTCTGTAATAGGTAGTGTTTCATGAGGCCTGCTGACTGCAGAATTAACTCTGAGGATCATCTCTGGTCATACTCTTCTCTAATCCAAAATGCAAGATGTCCTTCTAATGCTTTGGTAAATTTGAAAATTCCAGAACTTAATACTGTGGGAGAAATCACTATGTGAAGAAATGGGAGTGCGAATAACTGAGTGATATTTATTACATAATTTGTTAGTGGAAAGCGCTCCAAAGTGATTACAAAAAGCTTTTTTTCTTTGCTGAGACTGCAGATTCAAATTAGATGGCAGAATTAAGGTTGCTAGTTATGATTTTCTTTTTTTTTTTTTGTATAAATGTAATTTTAATCACTGTGTTGTGAATGACTAGTTATTTTCTTTGCCACTCACTTATCTAAGGGAAGGGGACATAAAATGTTCATTTCTTGGGTAAACAATGTGACATTTCAGATGGAGAGTGTTGAGTGCTTTGCAAACCTAACTTGAGGCGAGTGGAAACTGGTTTCAGAATACTCAACTTTTAAATAGCAATTTATGTATTATAGTAAAATTATCTTTGACAGAAGTGGCACTGACAAGTGCCCAAGATGTCTGCAGACTTGCAAGTAAGGTAGTCGGAGCAAGGGGCTCCCTCATCCTCACGTCTGATGTGAGTGGTTTGCTCAGGCAGGGCAGTCTCTCCTGCTGACAGAGAGACTGACAGCTGGCAGCTTTCTGCAGAGGGATATGCCTGTGCCTTCCTTTGTGCTCAGTCTGCTGCTTGTGGTCTGTGTCACTGAGCCAGTTCAGCTTGTTAAACAGGCAAAACCTAATCTGACAGTCGTAGTTTCCTGCTGTGTTGAACTGGCTCTAAGAAGGGCCCAGTAAAAGCTGTTGCTGGTGCAAAGAAGAGGAAAGAACTGCAGTCACCAAGAGGAAGGAGAAAGGAATGGAGCGACTTGTTTTAGTAGGAGTGAGCAGTTACTGTTTCAGCTCTGCTGTTGAACTGAACTTGATGGAAGAAACTCTTCTATACAAGAAAACTCAGAATTGTTCTGACTTGTGAGCAGGGAGAGTTTCTCTGAGGTGACTATGCCGTGTTCTAATCATAAGCACGGACATTGTGTCTTAATCTGGCAATATTATTTAAGCAACCACTTACAAAAGTTTGGTTTATGTTTACTACTACATTTTCTTGTTGATGCAAGAGGTGATTTCAATGTAATTATTCAGGATAGCACTTAGTTGCTTTGAATCCTCTTGCCATCCCTCCAGACGTACAGGAAGCAGGAGTGATTCAGACACTTACTCTTCGTTATGCATCTTTGAGGGAATCTTCAAAGTGGATTTATCCTGGTTTTGTTAAGGTCGGGATTCCACAAAACACTTGAGCTCATACATGAGATGTGTTCTAACGTCGATTGCTTCCCCCACCTCTGTTTTTTTGCAGTCTGATCACGCATGTTCTGTTAAAACACAGTTGTTGTTAGCTTACATATTTTATCCAGAACAGAAAGAACCACTCCCCACCAGTGGAAGATGGGTCTTGAGCTGAAACTCTGGCATTGCAGTTAAATCAACCTGGCCCTGGAGGGGCTTTGCTTTTCTGTGGAGGGCCGAAGAAAGGACAGTCTACAGTCTTTTGCTGTGTCCTTGTAGCCCAGCAGTCAATACTGTTGGCAAAGTGTCACTGGTTAAAGTGTTGAAGTTACTCCCTGTTCTGCACCCTTTTTCCTTCCTAACCTGTTTGGATCTAGTCTAAACAAACCCAGGAGATTAAATCAAATATTCATCTCCTTTATTTTTTTTTAAACATCATGGAGCAAGGACAGGTTTTTTTATGGCTAAGGAGTTATTGAAAGTTATTGAAAGCTTAACTACTACCTAGGTTTGTTTGGTTTGTGTCACAAGTCTCTTATTTTTGTTGCTTTGACAAAGAGTAAAAACCTAAAGATCAGAAAATAAAAAACTATGAACCTGTTCTTTTTTACTTAATTTGTTTTGGGGAGGTGTGGGGAACTAGGCAAGAGTTTTCCTTTTGACTTTTTTATATTTAGCTAGCATTTCTGTGCAGAGTTTTGTAAGTGTCTGAAACTTGTCTGTTACATTGAGCCTTAAGAGGCAGCACTTTTAATTTTTCTTGGCACACTGGTTATGTTAACATGTTCAGTCTGAGTTTCTGTTCAAAATATGATGTGACATCTTTGTATGCTTATATGAAAAGATCTGGAGTAAATGAAAATTGACTTTTCTTACTAAGTATTGAGCAGTTTGTGTAAAGATGTTAAGGAGGTTAGTAATCACATTGCAAGTGTAAGCAACATGAGAATATGAGGAGTAGTTTTCTCAAAAGCTTACAGTTATTTTATGACTTGAAGTGAAGAGTTGGTGTTGCTGTTTTCATTTTACACTGATGTCTTTACAATTTGTTCCTTCACCAAGATGAATACTTTTTATTTTTCCATATACATATGTGTGTGTGTGTATGAAGCACATATGTGCCTCATCCTTGCAGAAAAACTAAAAGCAAAACGGTTAGATTTTTTTAAGCAGAGGCTGAGTCACTGGACTCTGGAAGTTACAGTCAAATTGAGATGAGGAAAGCAGAAGTGTGGATATGTTGGCATTGAAATGCAGGGTGTAAGCAGCTCTATTTATTCTGGTAGCTCCAAAAGCTGTTACATGTTTTTCTCTTTGTGTTTTTTCTCCTCCTTTTCTTTAATAGTGCTATAAATTCAGTGTGAAATAAAGAATTTTTTAAAATTGCTTATTTACTCCTAGTTAAGAAATTAAACAAATTAAGCTCTTAGAGTTCTAATATATGATTGAAAATTTCTGTAATTTGTGCTTAGATAATGCAAGAATAACACCTTAAGAAAATAGTGATTTTATTTTATTATTTCTTGGACCTCCTGGTTTATTCAACATCACTTTTGTGTAGCGCTCTCGTGCAAGGGTGAGGTTTTTGAGGATAAGCTTAACTGGAAATAGATCAGTTTAACACTGAGCTCAAATTATCAAGGATGGGAATGTTCAAGCATTGATCAGCTTTGCTATGCAAAGCAGCAATCAAGTCTAAGCAAGGCAGAGGGGAAATAAAATATGGATTAGAGAAATAAAAATGGTTGAAATTCAGTAAAGACAGATGCTGCAGTTATCTGGAGCAGTTGATGTTGATGGAAGTTACATGATAGTACTTAAAAAGAGGGAAGAAAACGTTTAGAGAAGTGTAAAATTATACTTCCAGCCCAAGAGCTGATCACATTCTCCATTTAATAAAGAAATGTCATTTGTTTTATGTTTTTTACAAGTGCTGGTGACATACTAACTTGATTACCATGTTCAAAATTTACTATAGTGTAAACAGTAGTCCAAATCGCAGTCAAGAATGGTGTCTTGGGGTTAGTTGTTTGTTTTCTTTTTTGTTATGTTGGGTTTTTTAAAAATGCTTGAAATTGCTTAAGAAATATTTGGGGAATAGTTCTCGGAAGGCTAAAAAACTGTTAACTTTTTTTGCTTTAAATACAGCTGAGAAGTAGTAGTAGCACTTACCTTTACACAATAAGTAAGTGTTCAGAAATGTGAAACCACAGTTCAGGTATTTCCCATAAGTTTCCACATCATTAAACCACGGGTTTTGATGATAGTTTGTCTTTTATGTTCATGGCATGGACAAAAGTGCAAATTACATATGAATGAAGAAAGGAAAAATGAAGGGACTCACCTTGAAGTCACCTTGAAGTTGGAAATAAAGGTTCTCCTCAAAAAGACTATTTGTACGCTTTTACCCAGCCATTTTCAACTGCAAAAAGCCTCCAGTTATAAGGGAAAGAACAGAAACCCACCACCTGCTGACATCCTTCTGTCATTGGGCTAGAGTTGTCTCGAGCAATTTGTGCATACTTTTGTTTTTCTCCCCACCTGGGCAGTGGAAAGTGCTTTGTTCTGCCTTTCTTTGACTTGATTCTAGGGCACTCCTGAAATACCAGTGTTGTGAAGTTGATGCATTTTTGGCTGAGGCAGTACTATGATCTTGACTGTCATTTTTCTGGGCCAGTATACCAGTTGTTGGACTTCTTTGTACATTGCATGTTCTTGGAGTTACAAATTCTGTCTTAAAGATCAACTTTCTTGAAGTTTTCATTCCTTAATTTAGTTTTGGAAAGCATATTAGAGTAGAACCTTTTGGATGTCAATACTTCCAGCTCTCCTAGTTTGAGAATCTTAGATGAAAAGCAATCATCAGACTTGTAGTTTAATTAAGACTATTTTGCCTTCCAGCATTACCTTTAGCAGAGTTTTAGACACCTTGGTAAGTTTTTGGGTGGAATATGTGTTAGCAAGACTACTGTACTAGCTTGGTGTAGTAATATTTCCTCTGCGTAGAAATAACAGCAAATTAAAATACAATTCAGTTAGAATACTACTTAAGTAAAAATTGAGATATAGAGAAGAATCTTTATGTACTTAAAGTAAATTTAATATTATTACTTTAAGAAATATTTTTTAGGTTGTGGGTGTGGGAATAACTGGTGTTCTGGATATATTTTCTGTTTTGTTTTTAACATCCTGTTAAAGTTAGTAAAATAAACCTTCAAAGTATGTTAAGACTTCGTAAACTGAGTAGTTTAACATCTGTGTATATGAAAGGGCATGGTATAAAAATGCTGCTTGATACTAAGATAAAGAATACTCTTGTCATCTGTTCTCTATCTTAAGCTGAATATCAGAATCAGTTTTATACTGATTAATAATGCTCATCTTAGAGATAGGTTTATGCAGAAGTGATGTTAGTTACAGGTTATTTTGAAGCTAATTTCATCAGTGACTGCTAATGAATGGACTTGAGTCATGAGTTGAAATAAACTTACTGCCTGTATTTCCTGATTAGAGACTGCTTTGAGGAATGCGTCTGCTGTCACAGATAAGGTTTTGTTGATTTAAGCATTCATTTTAAAATGTCTTTTTTATCTTTGAGATTCAGAATAGGGGAGTACTTCCCTTAAAAATGCTGTCTGAAGATAACCCTAAGTGAAGAAGACTGTTGCGTTCAGGTTTTATTGGTGTTACATTTTGTTTCAAGGGAATTTGATACTTATTTATGGATATTATTACCTAAACACTGGTCAGCATGTGAAAATAATCACAGTATTTTGAAGTGCCTTATACTGATTATTCCCTTTTCTGTAGGGGAATAAAATTATACTTCATAATCAGTATTATTTTTTATGGAGTTTACTACTTCAGGAATACTGGTACAGTTAAAATATTAAAGCTCTTGCCTGTAGGCCAAAGTCAGAAATTAACACCCTCATTCCTCTGACTAGGTAAAGTTTGACACTTCATGGTAATTTTAAGTATTAGTATTAATAATTGCATTCATCTCTAACAAATATATCCAGGCACTGTAGTACCAAAACAGTTAAATAGTTAGAATTGACAGATCTCCTGGGTTTTGATAGCACTCACCAATACAGCTCATTCCACAAATGTTATTTTTCACACTGCCACACAGCAACTTTGTTGAGGTAAGTATGCATGAAGAAAATCCTGGAAAGATGTAATTCTGTTGCATGTTTCGCAGAAAATTATCTTTTGTGGTGATGAGTTTCTGCTGGCTCTGCTCTCTAGAGCAGTTCCCTGTCCCCCTATGACCCTGCCAAGCTGGATGGGTGTGAGTGAGCTGGCTTGGGCAGCAGCAAGATCTTTCTCCTTTGTCAGCAGACAGTAACTGTTGGATCATTTCACTTGTGCTCTGAAGACAGTTTTTAGAAAGATGCAGTGTGGTGTCAGTGCATGTGGGAGCCATTTTGACTGCAGGGTAGATCTGAACTTGAGATGTATCCTGAACACTAAGTCTGTGTTGAGGCTCTGAGGCAGAGAACAGAATCCCTCTTCTGTGTGTTTAAACATTGGGTTGTTTCATGTGATGAGACTTTTTCTGAATAGTTTTTAGAAGGTAATGCCCTTTGACAATGTTTGATACCTGCCTGCTAGTTTAATTGGAGCTGGAAGATGCACACTTCTTAATCCAGAATTGTCTCAAAGGAAGCTTAGTGTACATATATATTAGTAATGCATAATTAAAGACATACCAAATAATACTAACGTCTGACATTCAAAGCAGTAAGTATGTGACTGTTAATTTAAGCAATTGATCTGTTGCTTCCATAGGAGAAAATGTCAATCAGAAATTCTTAACATGAAGTAAACTAGAGTGTTTTCCCTGATCAGATGCTACTCCTTCAGCATTTCTTTCCTTACATTATTTTTTCACCAGCTTCCTACTTGTGAATTGCTACCATTAGAAGCTCAGTAGGAGCAGAAGTCTATGTTAATTTGCCTGACTGTAACTGCACAATTAAAGCAGTTTATCAGCAGGGATTAGGACAATCAGTATGTTCCAGTGCTTCATGTTATAAAATTACTTCTGTTGTTCAAACAGATACTGTAATTAGTGCATCATTTTAAACTGGTTTTCTACAGAGCTGGCTTGGAGCTTCATCTGATAAAACACTATTTTTGCTACCTAGCTAAACACTTACTTTGTTTGCGGGCCTCTCTAAAGTAACAATTTGTATTGAAATGTTAATGTCAGGATTATGTCATGTGGATACAGGTTTGGGGGACATCAGGTGGTGTTCTTCAGATTTCGTTTGTTTATTTTCAACCTTAATCCTGTGAGGACTTAGATTCACTGTCAAAAGTGGAAAGAACAGTACCATTTAATACCTAGTTCTTACATAGCTGAGCAAGTTACTTCATGTCAGGCAATAAAGGTAGCTGTGTGTTCTGTCTGTTGCACGTGCATAATTAGAATTCACCTAGGATAGTTTCATGAGATGTGTTCAGACCATCTTTTAAGTGGCAATTATGTGTTAAAATATGGTCCCTAATAGTCTCCCTTTCCCAGTTACAATGCTGACCTTGTGTTGGCATGTAATAGTCCCTTACGAACTTTCTCAATTCCCTTGTCCAGCAGAAATTGGGGGATGAAGGGAGCATAATTTTGCTGCATCAGCACGTTGCCTGGCTCTCTGGAAGGCTGATGTGTTGCCAAGGCTAGTCCAGTGGAGGAATAGGGACTGCCTACTAAGAGGAGTGAACGTTTTTGAAGTTATTAGGTATTTCACAAAAGGATACAATGAGACAACAGTATGAGAGGATTCAAGTGTTTTGGGTTTTTTTCTTCATTAGGTCTAGAGCTCTCATGAATATGTATCAGCTGATGCAGAGTTACTTGTGTATCTGAGACTTCTAAGTGGTTTATTCCTTGCACAATATGTTACACACATCCTCTCTCTTCCAAATGTTTGTTTTCAACTATGTCTGCAGCAGAGATACCAAAAAATTAAAAATAAAGCTCCGTAGCTCAGGTTGGCAGAAAGAACAGTTACAGGAATAAGAGTTACGTTGATCAAAACAAGTTGGACAACTCTTGTGGCCCACAAAAGGCTGAGAGTAATTAATAACTTAGTTCAGGGGAAAGAGCATCCTTCTAAGGTTCATCTGGCTTCATTTTACCAGATCAACTGTGTCGATAAAAGAAACATTCAGCTAGAACTGCTTTGAATTTTAATGTGCCTAGAGCACAATTTATTAAGACAAAATATAATGTGTTAATTTTACTAAATAACTGAATCTCTTCGCAGCACATCTTGCCTCCTATGACTGAGAAGTGGCTATGAGTGATTATACTGCTTTTTATATCATAAGATAATTTTAATTAAAGTCCTTAGAATGTACTTGAATTCAACCTTTGTCTGGTTTAAAGGACTAAAGCTATTCTGGTGACTTTTAATTTTAGCATTTCGTTTGACATTATACGAAAATATTCTTCCCTTTCACTGTAGCTTTTCTGTGTTTTCTGTCACTCAGTATGGAGAACAGCTTGTTGTAATAGGTGGATGAAAAGAGGATTTAATAACCTATTACTTCAACGTGAGTGAGAATACTAAGGCTCATTCTCTGTTTCCTTGAGCCTTTATTTCTTTAAAAGGCCCCTGTTGTGTTGGTACTGAGCTGTGTTTGTTTGCTAGTGGTGAATATTACTCGAAATTGTATGAGTCAAAGTGGAAAAAATGCATAGGATGGGAGTTGTGTTTTTGTAATACTACAGGCCATAGCTTTTTGAATAAAATGTTATGTGTAAAACTTCTTTCTACTCTTGCCACATTGCATTCATTCTTTCTTTATTGTCCAATGAATATATCACTGTCTGCATATAAACAGATATTAGGAAAGAATTTATTTTTAGTGTTTATTTCATTTTCCTTTAATAGCATTCTGACAATTGTAAATGACTGGATTCTACTTCACCAGATTTTAATTTGTCAACTTATTTTTAGTCAGTTGGCCATAATGTGAAGACCTTTAAGGCTTTGGGTTGAGAAATAAAGTGTGAGGTTTTGAGTTCTTGAGAAAATCTTTTGAGATGGTTTGCTTTCTGGAAATATTTCCCCCTCTTCTATCATTTGAATACTTAGAACAATTTCAGTCAGGCTGGACAGGCACTTCTTTTTTAAATTTTTTTTTGAAAATTGTTTGCTAGATAGAGGACAGGCCTACCATAATACCTTCAGTCAGGGAAAGAATGCACTTGAGGTGTTAAGAAGGAAGCTTTGGGATGGGTTATGAAGATGTAAATGGCAAAAGCCTTTAAGGGATTGGGATGCAGGAGGTGTAAGACCACAGCCTGGAATTACTGTGGTAGGATGGTATGGAGAATACAGGACACAAATCAACAGGGATCTGGACGTAGACCGAAAGTAAACTAAAAAAAAAGGGAAAACCCCAAAAACTACAGAAAAAAAATTCTGTATTTATGTTACTTTTTCTTCAGTCTTTGTGGAAATCACTGTTAAGGAGTTGTAGAAAGTTTTGGTTTGTTTTCTTTTCTTTTTTTTCAACTACCTGATCCATTAACCTTAATAGTAAGATAAGTACTGAGTGGCTTCTTCAAGTCCATTATTTTCTATAGATACACTTAAGGTAATCAGTGTATGTGCACAGGCAGCAGAATGAAAGCAAAATATTTTTAAAGATTTTAGGCTGTATGTAAGGATATTGAAATTTCTGCCAAACAAGGAGCACAGTGAAATTTCATCTACCGCTTACGTTGCTCTTAATGTTCTTTAATTTAGCAGACAAGACAGTTGGGTTGTAATTAAGCTTTTCTGATATTGTTGTTCCCCAAGGTTGTGGCATAAATCATGTTACTCTGTAGTTTTCTGCATCTTCACTGGCTCCATTTTTCCTGTATAATTCTTCTATAATCTCCGGGATGCAGGAAAATTTCATGCTGTAAATTACTTCTTGTGTATATAATATAATTTTGAATATATGCTATTGAATATTTTTCCCAACCCGTTTGTTCAGGTTTTCTGGTTTTCTTGCTGTTGTTTTACTTGGGCACATCTTGTCATTTGTCCCTTTTGCTTCTTTCACCAGCCCCCTCCCTTTCTTCCCCCTCCTCCCCGTGGTACTGTAGTTATGCAGGTTGTCACGTATCTTATGTGTTAGTAACTGGTACCTTTCCCATCCCAGTGCTGGGTCAACTCACCACCTGTCAATGGAAGAGGTGTTAGCATGTTTCTTGCTCTGCCCTCTGCTGGCTTATGAACCTTATCTCATTTATCATACCTGTAACATAATTTGTGCTACCTCTTATTAATATAGCTTGTCACCATCTTTAAAGAAAACAATTCCTGCTTTGGATTAAAGAAATTAAGAAATTAGTTGTTTAAATAGTAATAGTGGAATTTTGAACAGTGGAGCTTTGGAGTGAAATCAGCGGCAATTGTGGGTGCTTCTCTCAAAGACTGAATTGCAGCACAGAACATGCTGTAATTCAGCCAAATGGTCTGTCAGGTTTTGTTTTATAGATAAGAGTTATTTTTTCTCTTTCGACTTTTGGAATTCAGATATATTTTCATAGCCACCACTGTTTAGAAAGTTGGCTAAGATAACATCTTTTTTGTTGTTGTTGTTCAAACAAAATCACTATAGCTGATAGTAGTGCGTATGTGCACTTTACGTGAAAAATAGTGAAAAGAATTTTCATTCAGAATTTCATTTTACATGAAATTTCCATACGTATCTCTTGATTCTTTTCCCTCTCTCTAGTTCTTGTCCTTGTTTATTCCGCAAAATGTTTCCTACTTTAAGCTGCTGAGTTAAAGATGGAGCAGTGCTCCCTCAGGTATACGTGAATATAAAGAACTGCAAGCATTTGTTGGTATTAAATCTTCAAACCTTTCCTCTGCATGTCTGATTTTCTGGAAGAATTTTAATGAAATTTTGGGAAAAGGACATATTTGCTATTAAATTTGCTTACCTTAATTTTAAAAAAATATAATGTGTGATTAAGGTACAAATATCTGTCTTATCAATAGGATTCTCTTCTATTTTGCCTAGGGTTTTAAGTTCTAAATAAGTGGGGGTTTGTGCATGTGGGCCTTTATTTAGACACAGAAGTTATAGTCACCTTTCTCATTTACTAAAGTTTTCATATCCCCCACATTTTTTAACTCATTTCCCTATATCTTAATTATAGTCAAATTTAAATTGTGTTTCTGGGAAATACAGATAACTTTATTCATCATTTAATAAGAACTGAGTTGGAAAGTTTCTTACATTTTATTCACTATCTTATTTTTTGAAAGATGGAATACTCAGATTTATTACTTACTTTTACTGATATAAGTTGTTTAAAAATGTTTACATTAAAAAAATGTTTTAGCGTATACTGAACTGAAAAGAGTACCAAGATATATCTTTGGGATTATTAGTGCCATTGATGTAACTGAATACCTGTGTCATGGTGACTGTCTTGTTACATGCTCTCCTGTGGCTTCAGTATTAAAGTCTTGTCATCTGCTCCTCTTTGCCCTTTCTCCAGTACAAGTTGCTCTGCTTTGAAAATGGCAACTTCTGTTCCTTTTATAATGTTTGATTCTTGAACCTTTTCTTCATAAGTATTTAGAAGTTATTTTTAACACTGAAGAACTGAAGTCTTTTCTTGGTCTTAGAGAAGCTCCACCTGAGTAACTCCAATGTCATCTGTTGCACTTTTCTTGAAAATACTAGGTTACTTAGTAACCAGTAAGTTTTATCCGTTCAAAACTTCAAAGGCTCCAAAGGATATTGAAAGCAACACTGTGCTTGTAGTATTTCTTGTTCTTGCTCCTTAGTTTGGTTGGAAAAGGTACACATCTGTTTTTAGTCTAAACCAACAACAAAAAAGTATCATGTTCAAAAGCACAAACAAAATCCCTCAAAAGGTATCTTAAAGCCTGAGTTCTTGCTAAGTAACCTTGTAATACAGAACAGTCTCCGCAGTGTGAAGAAGTCTTTTCCCATCTTGCTGGAAGTACAGCTCATATTCTTCATAAAATTGAGTTTGTCTACTGCTTACGTGATTGCTTTATCCAGAATGTAACAGTGCTTCCATATTTTAATTTTTCATAGGAAGAGCAGAACCGAGGCAAGCCCAACTGGGAACACCTGAATGAAGATTTACATGTACTCATCACTGTGGAGGATGCTCAGAATAGAGCAGAAATAAAACTGAAGAGGGCTGTTGAAGAAGTAAAGAAGTTACTGATCCCTGCAGTAAGTACTTGTATGCAAGTCTTCAATTTCCATTTCCAGTAGTTACTTTTGAAATACAATTAATACTGCATCCAGTAGAGCGGCATCCTAAAATGAAGTTCAGGTATTACTTTGTAATACTCCAGTGATCTTTAAAATGTCTCGTCCCAGATGGAATTATTCCTCAGAAGAGGATAATAATTTTAAGAGATGTGAGGGCTTTTTTTTTTCCTGTTTTAGATATAGATGAAGGAAATTCACCCTTAAAAGGCAAAGCTGAGCAGTTACAAACAGTAGCTTTCTCATCTTCTTTCAGTATAAGGGCACTTTACTGTAAGGCTGGGAAAGTACAACATGGTTTTATGGTTTGCTTTGAGATGATTCTGATACTTTAAGCAAAGATGATGTGTTTTCTTAAATTGTCACATTAATCATCTTCCAAAAAGAACAAAGCCCTTCAATAAACCAGTGTCAAAACCATTTCTGTCTATATATTGGGGAAGAATAAGTGTAGTAAAACTGGAAAATGGGTTATCTTTCTCATTAGCTGATAATATGAACTGCGTTCTGCACAGGCAGAAGACTTTTAGGCCTTTTGCGGGGACCAGAATTATCATATGAGAACCCTTCTCTTAGATCTGCTCCATATTCTCGCTCAAAGCAAGGCAACTTAGCATAACTGTGTAGTTCATCCCATGCCGCTAACTTACATATTGTGCTGATTTTTACCACCACTTTTGTGCCATTAGAAAATGACAAAAATGAATTATGTCTTTATCAGTGGAGATAAAGTTGAGATTATCTTGTGAAAGAAAGTAGCAGTAGGTGTTAAAATGACCTTGTGGTTTTGGGTGCTTAGTGCTAATACATGCTGGATGTGAGGAAACTAGTAGTGATACATGTTGTATAAGCTCATTTATTCAGAACAAATTTTTTAAGTTACCAAAGATCAGAGGAGAGACTTAATTTTAGAATTAATGAAATATGGTAAGATATTATTCAGGAAGTACAAAAAAGTGTAATTTAAGTGATTTAGACCTCACTCTTCATATTGCACACTGTAAGACAAATAATTTTTATATGGGCAAAACTTGAAAACTTTGTGTTCATTCTCCAAGTACTATGCAGCAAATACTTAAACTACACAACTCAGACTTCCATGTGATTCAGAATTAGTTTTGTCAAATGCTGGTTGATTCTTCTACCTCCCTCTTATCATTGAATAATATGACTGAAGGGACATGTTGAAGATTACCTGATAAATCACAAAAAGAGTATGTCTGATGTACTACTGTGCATACTCTGTGTTTTTTAGTCTTCTGTTGGGTTGCTGGAGCTGGTGGATGGGTGTGTTTTGAAAAAACAAATATAGTCGTTTTTCATTGTGATAGTACCAGCTGGTTCTTTGTCTTGAAAAGATTTTGCCTCATTTAGGAACTGAATCAGTTGGAGGAGCTCTGTAATCCTGATTACGCAATTCTTTCTTTCCCTTCAGAAAAAAAAAACCAGGACCCAACTACCATCCAAATATACATCAGTTAAGAAACACTGAAATGAGCTGAAAACCAGTTCACGTCATTAACATCTTTGTATCATATCTGTAGGCTTGAGAGATCTGGACAGTGCTTATTATGTGACCAAGAGTTAAAAGTCTGTTGGCTCTCAGTGCTGAAAATTATGCCTCATTGGAACAGGCATGTGTAGTACTTAATGAATTAGTATATAGGTGAACTTGGTTTTTTGCACTACCTATTGCATCTGCTTAATCAAATTACAGTTGTAGGCAGTTTGAGAGTTGAATAATTCTGTTTTAGCATTAAAAGATATGAATCAAAAACTTTTATGAAGGAAGCCATAAACCGTAAAATATTCAGGGTTAGCATTAGGGGGAAAAGAGATATCCTAACTAATGATAATAAGATGGGGAAAACTGAATGCTAGAGATTCCAAAGATGCTCTAAACTGTACAAATGGAAAATTGGAAATTCCCTTTGTAATGATAGAAAAGCAGCAACTGTTACTGTTTTCCTAGTAAATTTCAAAGGAGTAAAACTGATAAAAAGATATTAATGTATTTCTATTTTAACTCTGTCGACTGTAATAAAATTTGAGATCATGTAGGAGAGAAGATTCGGTCTCATTCCTGCTGTATATTGCAATGGTGCTCTGAAATACATTTCAAAAAAGCAAGTTTGTGTTAGAGATGGGAATGAGTTACTAATATCTTGGAATAATCCGTTAATTTTATACTGGAGATATTAAAAAATCTAATTAAATTTTCCAGCAACAGTGAACAAATAGGCACATTTCTAAAATGGATTTCCACTTAAATGTACTTGGGTGAACAGAGAGTATTTCAGTAGTAAACTGTGTTTCTTCTCACCTCTATGAATCGAGGTTACTAGTGATTTTTTTTCTTGTGGATGTGAATTATTAGTTTCCCACTTGCTCTTGGATTTTTTACCAAGATGGTGGTACAGTCAAACAATTTAGGAATAAAAAGGGCTAACTGAGGCAGAATAGTCTTTCCCTAAGGAAAAAGGCCAGTTTTATCTCTCTGTCCATCCATTTATCTAAAATTACTATGAGTTTGTATATAATTCACATTTCTTCGGTACTGGACTTTATTATTTTGGCTGTAGTTAAAGTTGTGTAGGACTCATTCTTTTCCTCTTCCCATAATTCAGTAGATGTTGGTCATTATTTGGTCCTGCAAGATCGTATGATATTGCTTCTTCATGTTTTTCCCAAAGAAACCCAGGAAGAATAAAGCAGTCTGCAGGCTTTTGATATTACTTTGAGCTATACCGTCCTTATGCCTCCTTCTGAAGTGAATCCTAGAGGTTATTGATCTCTCTTCATTGTGAGAGTATTGAGAGTTTGTTATTGACAAGTTCGGTAAGGATGGGCAGTTGTCTGGCAAAGGAAAGACAAAGGATGCTCTGGATTTTGCCCTACAGAGTATAAGAAAATGCAGAGCCCATTTAAGGGGGCATATGTGGTAATTAAATATAGCTTTGCCAAGTTACAATGTCATTAAGGATTTGGAAGATTAATTCCTCTGTTAGAAATACGCAAGACTTCTATGTCTTCTGAGAAACTGTTTAATAAACTCTTTTAGCTGAATGTGTTTTCTAAATACTCCTTTTGTTATATAGATGCCCAGGTCTCTTTAATTACTGCTTTTTCTTTATATTAACCATCAGTTAGTAGGATGAGACATGTAAAACAGAATTCAGATTTCAGGCAAATACTTTTTGCTCCTTTTTCCTTTAACTACACATACTACCTTTCTGAGGATAAGATCATATTTCTGGCTTTTACATAACTACTCTAATTTCTGCGGAACTGGTGTTTTTCAAATTCTTTGTAATGCTCTTCTCCTTCAGGCAGCTGTAGTTTTATTTTGTTCCTGCCTCCATCTCTTCTGAAGACATATGCAACATAGTATTAGTCAGTGAGGCACCCTGTCAAACTCTGTGTATCATTTGCCACATTAATGGAATTTTAAGATTTTGATGGGTAGGAGATAATGTTTCAGTACAAGATTATTTAATTCTCATAGTACATTTGGTTCTTGCCTGTAATAATAATAATAATTGTAGATTTTTCGGTCTTGAATATCTTTAAGCTTAGCTGTGTGGTGTGGAGAAAAGTACCATTAATTAAAATAAATACTGTAGCAATATTGATTTCATAATGTCAAAATCCTTAGAGTAAATGAATGTCAGTGGCAATGATTTTTTTTAAGATAATTCAAACAAAAATAAAACCTATGTTATATAAAAGATAAGATAATTATTCCTTAATATGGAATAACATTAATTATGACAAAGTAGGTGGAAGTATACAAACAGTCAATTTTATAGTGGTAGAATTTTTTGTCTTTTCTCGCAGCTTTATGCATTGGATAACAGTTACCACCAGTCTTTGATAGTGTTCCCAAGCATTTCATCCTGTTTAGTAGTAATAGCAGTTTCAGTGTTGCTAGTTGAGAAATTTAAAATAGGAGTAAGGAAATGATGCAAAATAAAGGTGCTACTAGAACACAGTTTCTATGCCAAGTGGATGTACAACATAAATTCAGAGTCCAGATTATCAAAACCCAACAAGTCTTTTAATAACAGAGGAAAGTTTGGATAGTTTTTTCTGTATGGAGGAGCTGCAGTTGGAAATTAATTTTGCAAGACTTGAGGTCAAATTAACAAAGCAAAGTCAATGTTGCAGAGCTACAGAGCCTCAAAAGTTAAAGCAGAAATACCAGCAGCCCTTTAAGAGTGCTGGGTTAACTGATGTTACTGTCCTTTAACCATACTGTAGTTACTGCTACAACTGTAGTCTGTTTCCAGCAAGCTATTCAGAAGGCTGAATTAGTGAAACTGTGAAATAAAGGAAGTAAAGCAAACACTCTCATCATTGAATGTTTTGATAAACAATAGCGAGGAAATAGCTGTGCCTAACAAATAACAGAGTAGTAAAAATCAGAATGAGAATTGTGAAAATACCTGAAAATTGCACAAGAGGCTGAAGCAGTTGCTGAAAGTGATTGGATCTTCTTGATTTAAGGTTTCACTTTCGGGGTGAATTTAACTTTGGCTTGGGTGGCTGTTAAGTTTAATTGCAAGGCGTTACTAGAAAAGTAAAAGTAGGAGCAGTGAATAGAATGCTTAGCAGATCTGTTAACTAGGGTGATACCAAAAGAAATACTGTCTCTTTTTGGAGGAAAATAAGTTACCTAGCACTGAAAGTTCTTGTATTTTGCTTTACTTGTAGTGCAGTAAAACCAGTGTCACTGCGTTGAGGCTGAAGGTCATAGAGAAAATGGGGGGAAACTGTGCTGATGATGGCTGCTTTCAGTATCAGCTGTGATAAAAAATGGGACTGGGGAAAAACCTTAAGAATTAATTTTTAGTTCAAAAGTTAAAAACAGATAACATACACTATTTATAAAAACAAAATATTATATTCTTGTAATACCTTTTATTTTTACTTTAGTATAAAGTAAATAGTGGAAAGAAATCTGGGGAAGAAGGATTTAATTTTCATCTTGAAGATGATGTTCATCATCTTGCAACGAATTAAAAATTGAAAGAGTCAATGGACTATTCACTGTAAACATCATGGAGCATGACACTCATGTTTGGTGTTTTGAAACATAGTATGCAAACAAAAATCACAGAAAATCTTTGCATGATGATATGATGCCAACAGATACAACAAATCTATATGACCCAGTGGTTAAACAAAAATATCAGTGTTAAATAGGATACAATCTCCTTTTTGGTAGCTGCTGCTTTAAATTGTGAAGAGATTTTAGAAGAACAGAGTACAGACATTTTGCGGTTATGCTGAATGGCTTGTTTTGCTAAAGAATTGAGTGTTTTCCATGGTAATGTAGCTAGAGTGCAATGATTTTACACACTGACTTTCTCCCAAATGTTTGCTGTACTCCTTATCAAAGCAGCAGCAGGAAATGACATTCTAGTGTTTCATCTGGTTTAAATTGCTGTATACTGGATGACTTTTACAAATTGGAACATTCTTTATAGTGATGCTTGATATGTAAGTGCTTGCTAGCTGTCATCCTTTTACTCCCTGATAATAGAGATGTTACTTTTTTTGGTATTTCTATTTTTAGTCACTCCTGTATACAGAACACACTTTCTTTGTGTAATAAGAGAGAATATAATGAAAAAGTAATAGGATTGGAAGAATGTTTTTTCGTATGGATATGTTAAAAAACTTTCTTTTAAAAAGGCTGCCTTCAGCAAGTGTGATGAGGTGGGACCTTATTTATTAAAGCAAATTTTTAATATTGCTTTATAATTGTAGATGTAGATGTCCATTGTGATTTTTCAACTCCTTACAATAAATGGAGGGATATATTTTTTTGTGTGCTGTGAATTCCATAGCAGAAACTTGATATAGTAGAAAGAATTTTAATTTCAGAATTTGTAATCGTGCTTTAGCTTTAGTAAAAATAAAAACTTGATACTGAAGTAACATTGTACATAATTTGTTGCCCTGTAGCTAAAACTCACCAAAGCTTGACATCTGAAAGATATTAAAAGATGATTTCATTTGTTTTAGCTATCTAAAAAACCTCAATATATTCTGCATGCAAGTTTGACTTCCCTGAATAGGTCTTTCTAATTCATTCCTACATGGTGTGCTGGTTTTACATTTTTGCTTTCACAAGTCAGAATATAGTGCTGGCTTCTATAGTCTCCCTCTTGAAATATTGGTCATGCTGTGCAATCCATTGTTTGCTACTTGTTCTATTAAAGTTATGAAATGAATAAGTGATACAGTAGCAGAAAAAGGACACTGCTGTCCTTAAAAGCTTTTTAGGAAATTCCTGTATTACATATGTCTTGTCACTTCAGATGCAAGTCTCTCACAGTGCACATCATGTAAATCATGAAAAGGGAAGCTCTCTAGGTAGGGTAATGAGGCATCAAACTTCTTGGGTGTTACTGCTAGGTAACACGTGGTAAACTTATTTTGATATGGAAGAGACATGATAGTGTGTTATTTTTAGTACTGTGAGGCAGAATTAATGTTTCCATGACAGTACAAACCAAGGGCTGCCACAGTCCTGCCATTCCTTCATGATTTGCTGTTCCTGCTTCCTGGTTTGCATCAGAAAGTACTGGCCTTCAATTGACCGTGTAGGGAATCCATTTGGTGGAGAGCTTAACCTTGGATTAGCTGACTTGCTACGGAGTCAGTTTTGTTTTACTGCTGACAGAAGTGACAGAGTAAGAACACACAACCAGGGAAAAACGGGATTGCAGCAGACCACCCTTAAATAAACTTAAACTACTTCTGTAGAACTGCAAATGAGTGTGTTCATTTGCAGATAGGATGTGAACAAAATAATCAGAAACTCAGTGTCGCAGAATACGACAATGGAAAATAAGAGGAAAGTCTACTAGTATGTAGACTTTGTTTTTGTTTTCGTTTGTCCAGTATATCTAGTACTGGTAAATTCAGTAGCTTATTCACAGGCTGAATAGTTATGTTGAACAGTCCTTAAAGAAATTCTGGTATGCTTTTTAATGGCCTAATGTGGAAAATTTTTGCTATAATACAAGTCTCTGTTTTAAAAATGAGGACAAGAATCTCTTAGACCAGTTCACGTAGGAACATACTATACTTGATAGGTTAGTGTAGTGTTAAATTTTTGAGCTTACACTATTATTGACAATTAACAAAATTATTTCAGGCCAGCTGCAGGCTCTCTCCATCATTGTGTACTGTGGTAGAAACTCTATAGATCAGTGGCTCGTTACCACTAAAATAATATCTGTTGACGGAAATGATTTTCTGAGACCATATTTGAGACAAGATATCTAAGTGATTTACATCTTAATTGAATTAAGCTCTGTTTAATGTCTGTTAAATTCCTCAACTCCCTTGAAATGATCTTCATAGTGCTAAAGAGAAAACTAATACTATTAATTAGAATATTGTTTATGAGAAAAAAAATTGAAAGTGGTTGCAAAATATGCTCTCCTAAAAAAAATCTGTTTTAAACTTGCGCTTTTCAAAAAGTAGGCAAATGATTGAAGAGTAGATATAAATGATCATCTGTGCCTTCACATATTTCAGCTTATTGTTTTACAAATTTGGACATGTAGTCATCAGATAGAATTATGTAAAATATGTCTGGGTTTTATTAGCTTATAACTTAGGTAGCAGTTTATACTGATTCTTGTTCTCCTTAGGTTTTCCATATACTAATGGGAAAAAGAAGTTTCTCCAATAGTTACTCCCAAGCACCTTAATACAACCTGTTACCCTTAGTCGTCTTCAGGACATATTCGGCTTCAAGAACCCAGGGAAATGAGTTGACTGTGCCCACACGGAGTTAGTGTTAAATACCCTATCTCTTCCCTCTTTCCCCTCTTCTTCAAAATATTTACTGGAAATGTATACATCTCCTCTGTATCTATTTATTTAAACTGTTACAAATGTAAAACTTGAGAAATGGTAGATTGTAATTTCTAAAACAGACCTTGGGAAACGTATAGTCTATTCTCAAAGAAAAATGAAGAAGCTCTGTTGCCTGAAACTGAGTAGGCATATGCCCTTTCAAAGCAGGATTATGCATTGATTAGGAGCTCTAATTAGATTCTACATGGATTTTGTCTGTCTTCTAGAATGTGCTCAGTTTATTTGTTTTTTTGGCAAACATAGGAGGAAAAAATTACATTGACCTATTATGGTAATATATTTTGTGCTCTCTGTAACTTTTTTTCCCTTCTTCACCCCATTTTTTAAACTTTTCCCCTTTCTTCTTGGCTATTTTTCTAGTACTTCCTATAGTTTCTTGGGTTTTGGTTTTTTTCTCCCTATCTTTGTTCTCCTTCTGTTTTCTGTTGATGGCCCTGGAGCAGAACATCTAAGCTGGGGTCTTTATATAAATCTCAAAAAGTAAGGGTATTTCTTCAGTTTTACAAGAAGTAGATGATGAAGTTATGATTCTCCTTGTCTGTGCATCTTGATGTAGATGATGAGAATACCACAACAAATTACCCATATATTATTTTTCTTAACTTTCATTTTTAGTTGAAGGTGTTCTTCGTTTGGTTTGTTGATTTTCTTTTTTGAAATCAGTCTTATACTTAAATGGAAAGAAACCCCACTAATTGTAGAATTGTGATTCTTGGGGGGATGTAGTATAAAGAGAAGTGTGCTGTCCTGTGCTTTTGACACTTTTTTATATTAAATATTATCTGGACTGTATTAAGGAGGTAAAATCACTTTATGTAAAAATTGTCTTGACAGTGGTTTCTCAAAGGGTCTTGGCAGTTGCAAAGATTTTTGCATGAAGTAATAGTAAATGATCCAGTAAACATTTCCCTTTTTCCACTATTTAAAGTGGTTTTTTACTGCCAGTGTTAATTTTGACGTCTAGATTTCTAATTTTACAAAAATAAATCTAGTCATACAAACATCTGTGGTTTAATGCTGACTGATGATTTATAGTTATCAAGCTGCTCTACATAATGCTATTTTGACATCAGAACTTCAGAAAATAATAAGCTTTGGAAATGTACACTGGATTTTTAACTTACTTAAACAGAAAACTTAAGTGTTTCTTTTTTGGAAGACAAATGCTTGAGCATTTCTTTCTTTCATAAGTTGTTTATAGGCTCAGACTTCAATATGGGAGTGTTCTGGACCCTGTTATCAGGGGAAACATAGGTAACCATAATGTAAGAAATTGGAGCTAGCTTTTTTAAACAGGCTGCTCAGGGAGGTTGTTGAGTCACCTTCCCTGGAGGTGTTTAAGGCACAGCTGGATGAGGTGCTAAGGGGGATGGTTTAGTATTTGATAGGAATGGTTGGACTCAATGATCCAGTGGGTCTTTTCCGACCTGGTGATTCTATGAAATAGCTTATGTAATTTTGTACTAGGCCATTTGTAACGTACTTTAAATGGGAGACTGGTAAACTGTCCTGGAAAGATAAGATGATAGGTTTCTGGAAGGTTGCATTGCTCGGAACACAGTTATTGATGAGATGCATTTCAGACTCCAATGAGTAGTGCATTTTCTTTGTTGTTGAAAATGTTATGGGGGTTTATATTTTTCTTCTGTATTACCTATTTTAAAAAGTAGTTTAAAAGCTCTACCTCACTTTCAAATGTACTTTAATAATAGAGATAACTTAATGGAAACAGAACTGTCTTCCACATTCACAGTATTACCATGATTAGCTATTTTTTTAATACTTCCACATCTGTGTACATCAAATACAACTTATGTTGGAAAGGGAAGTGTGTTTTAAATTGCAAATCACTTGGAATTACAAGATAGAAATAAATCAGTTAGTGGTCTCTAGCACTATATCCAGTGCTTGGATATTGCAGCCTCTGATAAATGGATGGTAAGGATGGGAACGTGTGAAGGTTTGGGGTTTTTTCTTGACCAAATACATCTGTAAATACTAAAAATCTCCGTTTATAAAGAAATCCAGCCTTTGATATACATAGTCTTCTACTGTCTGCAAAATTGTACATTGCAAATCCTTTTTCTTTATACTGAAAAAAAAATTGAAATCCTCAAATGCAGCATTTGGTCTTAAGATCGTTTATAGTCATTTCAGTGAAAACTATTTTTTTGGTTATGTAACTGCATGCACCACTATGCTTTCATCTTAGAAATCTTGAAGAACCTGATTCTATAACTCTCTAGCTTTTGTCTTAGTTTGAAAACAAAATTTGAACTTCAACTACCCTGGCTCTCTTGGGAACCATAGTAACTATACTGATGTATTTGTGTTAATGCAAACAATGATGCATCTGGAAAGGTGAAATTAAACTAGAAGAGGGAACTAGAGATTTGTCATATATACTTGCAGCACTTGAATGCTGTAGAAATGGAAATTACTGGTTGCAAGTAGGCAATGCTGGTTCTTCGCTAAGCCTTTTGGCCATGTTAGGCAGCCAGTAACCTTATTTTTCTGTATGAGATGATCTGAACCTTTAGTTTTTAATAACCCTAACCAATAGCTGCTAGAGTCTTAAGGAAGAATTTAGAAGTTTTAAAACAAGAACGTGCTTGCTTCATTTGTTAGAATTTATAATCAGAACCAGTGCTATCAACAGAGATGTTTTGAATAGTAAAATCTTCATGTCATATTGTGCAGGAAATCTCTTTGAGAGAGTATAACCAGTTGTTTTGCCATGGATATAAATTATGAAAGACAAAGGGAGCTAAGAGGAATGTCTGGATTTCTCCCACACTTTTAACCCACTGTAGAATGTATTGTAATCATGTGCTAATCTGTTTTCTCAATTAATGGTGTTTGTCATTTGGAACAGATAAGCTATTGCTGTAGCATGGAAAAGAATACTGCTTGCTCTTAAACTTACAAAACCAAGACCTGTATTTGCCTTTCAGTAGTCATTTCTGAAATTACTGATTGATTTCCAGTGATGATGATTGGGTTGTAGAAAGGGTCTCCTTTAGTGATCCTTGCAGTAAGAGCTCGTCTTGTAGTGGATGGTGGAGAACTCTGTAAAGAGCTGCTTTATTATTTCAGCAGTGAGAATAGCTTCAGGGGAATCTGCTGTTTTTGAAGATCCAAAGGTCAATCTGATTCAAGAAGGAAACACAAAAAATACTAGACTTTTACAATTCCTCTGGTCATAGAAACACTTGTTTTCCCATATGCTAACACAGTTACTGTCTAAATAAATGCTAACTTCCTTATCTGTAAAGTGTGGTCCTTACTGATGAGTAAAATACTCAGAGGGGTAAATGTTTACTTAAGAAAAAAAACTTATGAAAGTTCATTACTGGAGCAGTAATTCTTTTGTAGCGAGCTGTAGTTTTGCAGGTGGTCCTGAAAACAGCAGAATGAGCAAAGTTTACATTATTGTATAAGATTGGAGATTGTCAGGAAAACTGAAGGGTTCTTGGAGTTCATACAGGAAGTTGTGCTAATAAATCTATTGATTTCAGCTTATCATTAATTTTTAATTATCATAGAGCAAAAGTTGCATGTCTTCATGTGAATTTTATGTATTAGTGAAGTATTTTTATGGAGGAACTTTTAAAGTTATGAATGTATACACCCAACTATGTTGACTTTGTGCTTTAAGACTTAAATAAACCAGGTATTCAGTGATACTTCTTGTCTTCCTTAGAAAGAAAGTGGGAAGAGTAACAATTTTGCAGTCACCTAGGAGTTGTCTTCAACTGGGCAGCCTTACAGGGACTCTGACAGTACCATCTGATAAAATGTCCTGTCTTGTTCCTCAGCAAATCATGTTGCAGTGCTTGGAAAATAGTGAAGCATGTAAGACAGTAAAGATGATAAATAGCGTGTTTTATTCTTATTATGCTTTACATTCTAGATGTTTTACAGGAGTCCCAACATATAAATGTTAGTTATCATTAAATAATACTTTCTCTTATTACTTACTGTACCTGGGCTCTTTTTTTAAAGATCCTAAATGAGTCCAGTAACTATGTCTCATTCAAATTATTAGTACTCGTACATCTGAGTTATATAGACTCATCTAAAAATCATAGTCTAGGGGCTGCCTTTAGGAACTCGAAATACAAGGTGCATGATTGTGTGACTATGATAACAATAAACAATGCTTTAGTTTTGAAATCTAGGAACTGACTTTTACTAAAAGTGTCAGACTCATTTGGAAACTTTATTAAACTTTACTAAGACAACTTCTATGATGTTGTATTTGAGATGTTGGTTGTTGGGGTTTTTTTGTTGGGGGGGGAGGGGGTGTGTCTGCATTTTAATCGGTTTCCTTCAAATGTGAATGATATACCTCCTTTCAGCCCAATTTTAAGGTTGAAGGGAATGAAGGAAACTAGATGGATGATTGAATGTCGTTTAATGAAACGCACATGTGGCTTAAGACATGCTTCTCATTCTAGATTCAGTAAACTCTTTCTGATGGAGGTGGCTCTACTAGCTCATAAGAGGGGGAATGAAAACAAAACACTTCTTTTTGGAATTATGAAGGAAAAGTTAACCTTCCAAGTTTTAACAATTGTTACACATCCTGGATAGTGTTCGTGAAGGGATGCTATTTTGTCTCTCCACCATGCAAAGAATAATTATTGCTTCTGATACGTGAACCTCATGTAAGATCAGATGATACAGGACTGTATATTTCAAATCAGTACAGGCTATACATCCAGATCCTGGAACTGGGGACTAGGGTTGTCTCCAAGCTGCTTTCCCTGGGCAACATATGCTGGCAGTAATGGAAAGAGCAACAATGATGGTTTCATGTCAGGAATAATTACATAGTGGAAGATACCTTAAAATACGCGAATGATCAGTCAGCACCAGTTGTCCAGATTGTCCTTTGGAAGCTAAAAAGAAAAACCACTTGGTGGCCACTCATACTGTTCTTCATTGCCAATCAGGTTCATGTCTGATTCAGGTTTTTTAATACTGAATTTCTTGCTCTCAAGAAATTACTCCAACATTTAAGATAAGGGTGGTGTTTCTTATGACAGTGTAACTCAGCTCATTTTTTGAGGTGTCATAGTAGCTACTGACAGGTGGTGACCTTTTCCACAGAAAGGAAAACATTCCATAGTTGAAATATGTTATTCAATTGATGTATTGTTTTGACTTTTTAATTCTAAAATTACTGCATTGTAAGGCTTGTGAAGTTTCCCCTGATTGTTTTAAAAAATGGAGATTACTCTTAATGTGTTTTGGATTTGTAGTTGCCAAGACCATATGTCTCTTCTGCATTATATAATTGTTAAAAAGTTGCAATAGTATTATTTGGAATAGAGTTCATTAGAAATGTTAGTATAATTCATCCTTATGCTAACTCTCTTTTCTAGAGGTTACAAGAAGGAGTTTTGCCTTACAGATAATTTTCTAAAACCAACTTCCTGGAGAAAGTCTTGCTATTACAAAATAGAATTTCCAAAACAGTTTTCATTAATGTCAGTAGAATTTTGAGGGAATATCTTTATTGAATGTTGTTTTTACTTTGAATACATGAAGAACTTTTCCTCAAAATGACTGCTTAGACTTACCATGAAATATTTTCATATTTTGTATTCTGAGTGTTCAAATTGTGGAGGGGTAGATGCTTAATTTAGCTTACAATACCAGTACTGCTAATTACCTCCCTACAAAACTCTTGATTAAAATTTCTTATTAATCTATATGCATTTCTTTGTTAAGAAATTCCTTCAAGATTTTCTTTATAGTGGATATTTCTACCCCTGCCAAAATTAGTCTTTTAAAGTAGGTATTAGAAGAAGCAGCAAGCAAGCCTCCATGTATGCAAGTATTTGGGTTCAAACTAAAAAAGGTAAAGAAAATTGTTGAATATCACCTTTGAATATCTTTTCTTATTTAGAATGCTTAATTATAGTTTTAGACACTAATTTCTTTTTGCAGCTTTGCTTTTCTGTAATTTATCCATCTAAGTCTTATAAGAGCTTCCAAGGGATCAAGACTTGGGGCATAGATGGTAGTAAAGGTGACTTGAACGTTTTTAGTAAATGGATAATCTACTTTCATTATAAAAACCAAAGCAAGACTAGACTTTTTTTGTTGTTGATGCTGTTTGGCTTGTGAGTAACTAAAGAAAAAAGAATAAACTTAATGCAATACAGAATATGAAGCCATGTACTGATTACCGACACTGTCCAAGTGGGCTTATTAACTGTTTACAGATGCTTAAAAATGAAGCAACATGGGAAAGTATGGATAGTAATTGTGTTTTAATGTCACAATGAGGCAAATGGAGCTTTCTGTTCATTGGCTACCAATATAAGCATATTGCATAGTCTTCAACCTAGGAAATTATCAGAAACCCCCATATGAAAATGAAATTTTCTCCTTGTTAAAATATTAAGTAATAACACTGGGAATTAATTCTTATTCAGTTTAAATGAAGATACATACGATGGTTCTATAGTTGAAGTTTGATGTCACACTCTTATTAGGGAGGATGGTAGAAGAACTTTTATGCAGTACGTGGCAACATAATGTGTTTAATACGCACAGTTGGTGTCTTACATGTAATATGCTGGTAAGTGTTAGTATCTGTCTAATATGCTGAAGAGAAATTTCATACAAAAACATTTAATAGAGCTGCTTTCTTGTATGGTCTTCTCGCACTATTGCACTGTTGCTCCTCTTTAGAGGAGCTAATCTGTTCTGGTGGTTGTACTTAGACTGTATGTAGAGAAATACATGCAGTTTTTAATGCTGCAGTATAGGAATACATTGAATGTTTTACAGGCATATGAAGATATGTAACAGACTTCAAGAACACGAACAAGCACTTAAGGAAAAATGAATGTAATTTGGGCAAGCATAATTAATGTGTCAGTTTGGGTTTATCTCAAATGCTTCTTACATCTCAGATTAAAGCACACCACTTTAGATTATTTGTACCTTTTCTTTGGTACTAGTTCTTATTTCACTAGCATCTTTATTAACCACTGAGTGAATTTCATGTAGGGGTCAGGTGGAGCAATATATAGGAGTTATCTTTTTTTTTTTCCCTTTTCTGTTGATAGAAGTTGTAGACTTTGCTTCGCTAATTGGGCCAGATGGGTCTGACTGCTTTCTTAGATGAGTCAGCCTACACTTTAAAGATGTTTTTAACAATACGGCTGTATTTCCTTAGAAATATTTCATGATAAAATTATCTGAGTTTCTGGTTTCCCACTGCTTATAGGATTTTAGAACTAAATTGGCTCTTAAAAAAAATTGCAGTAAGTTTAAAATATCCAAGTAATTATTTAAATGAAAGTTACTGAAAGCTTAACTTCCTCAAATGTTACGAATTGAGCTAGTAAGGAATTTAAAATCATACTTGGAGAACTTACATGAGGTATTAATTATTAGGACATTTTAGATGACATGGGAAAACAGACAATATGTTTTGAAATTAGAAGCACTGCTGGATGTCTGTAACATTTTTAAAAGTTGGCTTTGCTTCCATTTTGTGTGAATGTCTACTGGTTTGTGCATATCTAGTTCTTTACTAGTTCTGGGAAGCTTTCATCTGGAGAAAGGAAGAAAAGTTTTGATGTTTACTGTAGGTGTTCTTTCTCTAAAAGGAGTGGTAATATGAACAAAACTAAGTAGTTCCTAGAAAAGGTCAAAAGTTCATTCCTATACCTCAGTTTTATGAGTAAAAGGATCATAAAATCATAGAGTGGTTAGGGTTGGAAGGCACATTAAAGATCATCTAGTTTCTACTCTACTGCCATGGGCAGAGACACCTCCCACTAAATCAAGCTGCCCAAGGCCCCATCCAGCCTGGCCTTAAACATCCCCAGGGATGGGGCATCCACAGCTTCCCTGGGCAACCTCTTCCAGTGTCTCACCACCCTCATCATAAAGAATTTCTTCCTAATGTCTAGGCTAAATCTTCCCCCTCCAGTTTAAAGCCATTACCCTTCAGTCAGTCACTCCATGCCCTTGTAAAACATCCCTCTCCTGCTTTCCTGTAGCCCCCTTCAAGTACTGGAAGACCACTATAAGGTCTCCTCGGTACCTTCTCTTCTCCATGTTGAGCAACCCAAATTCTGTTAGCCTGTCCTCATAGTAGAGATACTCCAGTCTTCTGATCATCTTTGTAGGTCTTGCAGGATAGTTGTTCTTGGTCCTGTATTTTACATAAGAGGTCTTGGTTTTTTTCCCAGCTACATCTCAGATTTTTCCCTTTCAAAACACTCTTTACCAATGGTCATAACTTTTTCTCCAAGAGTTTATTGCATTTTTTCCTAAAACAGCTGATCATAGAAGTGCAACTCTGCTCAGCTCACACCTGTTGTTTCCATCCATGCTTTCTTTTTGTCCTGGGCATGTATCTGACACGGCTTTTGGACTTTAGTTCTCTGTTCCCCAAAATGACTTGGCAAACATTAAGTCTAATTGATATAATCTAATTAGTGAAACATTTATTGATACTACACCATTCTTTTCACATAGCTTTGACTTGGTACTTCTCAGTCTTCTTTATGGAGACATTCTTGTAGTCATATGATCCTAGATATGCTGGATGTATTACAGTTAACATTTTTGTGATGAGTATTTATTGAGCTTACACATTTGCAGCTAAATTGAATATTCGTTCTATGACACCCCAGCTCATTGCTGTAAAATTGCAATACTTTTGTTTCAAAAAAGATGATAAATATATATGCACATCCTGAGGATTTAAAAGCTGATACAGTAGCTGTAGTATGAAAATACTTCGTTTTGCTGCAGCAGTGCCTGCTGATGTGAAAATGTCAGAACACTCTGTATTAGGAAAGTATATTCTTTGCTTATGGCAGTAAGTGGAAGCCTGTGTGGAAGCTGACAACGCTTTTTTTTTAAGCTGAAATGTATGAATGAAATGTGATGATAAATACAAGTATGGCCAGTGTGAAGGGGGAACCCAAACCATACCTAGAGGTCTGGAACCCTATTTTTAATGAAGAGCAAAGCAAGGCAGAATCAAACTTTAATAAATTAAGTGCTTTAACTCTTATTAGAAAGAAAAGCTATTCAGGTCAGGATCAAAATGTGTAGTTCAGTAAACATGTAAGTGAAGCAAATGAGAAAGTCCAGTATAAATGGGGACAAAATGGCAGGAATACAGCATTAAGATAAATTACTTTTAATCTCGTGGATCTTTAGCATTCAGAAGAAGGTATTAATACCTACAACCAAGAGAGAGGTCACATAACTTTGTTCAATTTCTGAATGGACCAGCCAATGTAACATCCTTGTAGCAGATTGTTCAGGGCATGCCATATCATCTGAAAAGCACAGCAGTATACCTCAGTATTAATAGTTCTTCGTAAAAGTTTTAAAGTAATGGGATGCTTTATAAGCGTGCTTGATATTTGTGTCATACTTTTTGTTTGTTTCTCCAGGTTGATAGGAGATGGACCTCAAACAAGACTTAATCTGTAGACATGAGCATTTTTTGATAATGTTGGGAGAATTGGTATTCAAGTATCTCTGAATCTTGCAGAAAAGATTTAGCAGTAATTTTGCTAAATTGCCTTAATTTTTTTAAGTTAACAAGTTGGTTTCATATGATGTGGATTTACGAAGTTTTAATTAAGGCATTTCAAGAAATTAGTTTATCCATTTCGTTGCTAAAAAGGGAGGAAGTAGAATCTTTATAAACTTATAGATGTAGTAGGATTTATCTAATCATAAGGCTATATACAGTGAGGGGAAGTGAGAGCCTATTGGAGCCAGCACTGTCAACATACAGTACCCCTAACCTTGTGATGTGTGTTAGCCTGATTCTTAAGCAAAAGGAGAGAGGCTTTTCTGAAAAAAATTTAAGAAGTTGTTTAGGGAAAACCTATTTTGAGGTTGATATTTAACTTCCTAAAAAGGGTTATGATATAATTTTGCAGCCATGGCCATATCACTTGGCTTATAATTCTTGAAGATGTATGTTTGTTTAACCACACACTTTTTGCTTCTTTAATTGATAAACAACCTTGTGCATACCAACCATGTGTATTTGCATACAATTACAGCTCACTGCCAGGGATATTGTTTTCCAAGTTAAATGCCATAGTAGTCCCCAAATTCAATGCCAAAATGGTCTAGCAATATTTAGACAAATATCTTCCCTTATGCTGTTTGACTGTTTCACTGGAAGGAGTCACAATATTTAGTGGAACCTCAAATTCAGGATATGTCATGTTAACTAGGATATGTTATTAAAACAGGTTTTTAAGAGATAATCATGTAAGTTTGAGGAGTTGTAGCTTGCTTATAAAGGTACTATGGAATGTTTAAAAATACAGACATAGAAATCTATTTTCATGTGCACAGAACTCTTGGTGAATAGGTCATTCTTCCAATGGAAAAAATATTTAAGGATGTTGGTAGGCACAGTGATCTAGTGTACTTGCTCTCCTCCTAGGGTTCTTTTGGGTTAACTCCTGTTTTCAGTGTCACTTCTGCTACCTTAAAGAGACAGTAAGGTAGTATGTAAAGGAGAGCACACTCAAATTCTGTCTGAAGATTTAGTACTTGCTTTTATGATCACTTGGAAAAGATGCTGACGTAGTTTCTTCCAAAAGGGATGTCTTCAAATGAGTGTGAAGTTGCTTTTGTGGGAAAGACTGTTGGTCTTGTTTAATTCATCATAAAAGGGAGGATGCACTCTTGCTGTGTTTTCCAGCTGCTGTACATATTTGTAATACCTTTGCATTCCATTTTCCCAGTTTTTCGAAAAGAGGAGTTGTCTTCCACTTCTTCAGAGTACTAAGAAACTAAATTTCATGGGAGAACAGCGAAACCATTGTCTTCATTCTTTCTAGAAGACAGAATTAAGCAAGGATTTAGGCCTTTTCCAATACAATAGACATTGGTCCAGAGGAAGCAAATATTTATTCTGTTCAGCACTGAGCTGCTGTTTACATTTCAGTGGCGGTGGGAACAGCTGTGGCAGAAGAGCAAGGGAGTAGTCATTAGTTTCCTTCACGTTTTCTTGATTAAAAATGACAGGAGAAAGAAGCATTGCCACAAAAAAAAAGCCACACACCCTTCTAAAAATAGGTAATGTTGTAGAAGGACCTGGGTGGCTTGTTAAAAATTGAGATGTTCTGATGACAGTGAAGCAGTGGGTGCTTACACATTCACTATAATGACACAACACAATACTCAGTAATGTTTTTGTAGTTTCTTGATCTGTAGTTAGAACTATTACATGCAATATATAATAGCAAAAATAAAAAACCCAAACAAACCGGAACATTAATTAATTCCATTTGAAAGGAGATTAACTATCTTCGGTAGTCAAAACGCTTTAGTTGTTCAGTTTTCTGCTTTGATGTCATGCTTTTTTTTTTTTTTTTTTAAGCTTCCTTAATGTTTATGCTGCCCAACTTAGCTGATAGAAGATTCTTTGTCTTTGCAGTCATGGAGCCTCCTCTGTAAAAAGCCATAATGTGAGAATACATCCTTTCCTGTACACAAAGGTGTTGCTACTGTTCTCTGCCATGCACAGCCATTTTAATCTGAATGGGAAATCTGTCTAGGGACCCAGTACAGTAATTAGCAGTCTCTTCAGAGTGTCAGAGCAGAATTACCATTGTAATGGTTTAGCTAGAGGATAAAAGGATTGAATTTGGGTCTGCCTTCCTGCCAAACTAAATAAGTTGCCATGGGAATCTTCAAATATAAGAGGCGTTTACTTAAAGCAATTTGGCGGGTTTAAATCAACTCATAAATTACAGGGTTTAGAGGAGAGATCCGTGCTTTCTCTGGCATAGGCTGAACAGCAAAGGCGGCTGTTAGAAAGCTGCTTACATTCTTAATGGGAATAAGTTGATCCATGCTCCCGTACAGACTATCAGCTTATTAAAGCTAAACTGTTTCTGCTAAATACAGTACAGTAAGCACATTTTGAGAGACAGAGTTTGCAACAAATCCCTGGAGTGAATAACAAAATCTGATTGCTTTAAACATAAATTGAATTTCCTTTGCTTGATTAGATCTTTTTTCAAGTAATGCTATTAAAAATGGTTCTCTGTATTGTTTCAATAAACATTAACCTGCTATTGATTTCAGCTTTCCTCTGTGCATGTAATATTTATTACAACACTTGTCAAACCTGCTTCTGAAAGGGGAGCAGGGCATTGAAAGATTCTTTTGAAAACAAATCAGGTGTTATGGCCCTTCAAACTGTTTGGATTTTTTTTTTTCGGGTCACATGTAAATGTTTTCCCAGCTCCGGGCCTACTTTCTGTCTGATGGGAGTTGGGCTTTGACCTGCTGACTTCTTTGTCAGCACCGATGCTATTGAAATGTAAGAAGATAGACTTGGTGCTTTCACAAGTGCCTCAAATGATGAACATCACTTATGCTTGTTTAACCTTCAGTTTTACTCAAGAAGACAGCTGTAGTAGAAAGAACCTGATGGTCCGGTGTTTTGCACTGCTTATTTGAAAGCATGTATTAAAGTTCTCCGAGCCACTATGATAACTTACAGAAAGAAATAGGAAAGCTTTCACGTGCTTGAAAATTAGATAAATAGGAAACAGTATTTTTACCAAAAAAATAATTTGCATTGGGTGTGTAGTTTAAGGCTTGAATGTTTCCTTGTTAGCCTTTTTAGTATGTATCACAAATCTTTACTCATCATAACTATTAGGATATGGTGGGGGACCTAATTAAAAAGAGAGCAGTACTGCCCTAATGGCAGTAATTTAGACTTTTGTTTAAAGCAGTTAAAATATGCTTAGAACTCCTTGATATAATCTTCCATCACTAGCTGGAATCCTGTAAATTAGCAAAGGAGAATGGTAAATTTGTGCTGGTGATTCAGTAGTTGAACAGCTGCTAAGTTCTAACAAATTCCTGAACTGTTACTAATGATGCAGCTGAAACTGTGTGGTAGCCTCAGGGTACTGATTTTGTGAAACTTTAGAACTATCTCCAAAGACATTAGATTAAGACAAGAGCAGCATTTACTATTACTAATACTCAGAATTTTAGCTGTGCATTTGAAGTTGCTTTGAGACTTATTGGTTCTTCGCATTAATTATTTATGCTTCAGAATTTGTGTGCTTAAAATTGCCAGTGAATTGATTTCATCAGACTGGATCCCCACCCGCGTGCTTTCTTCAATGAACTAGGAGAAGGTGACAGCAAAATTTAAGGGGATTATCTGTTTGTGAAGTGGCTGGTGAAATTAGGAATACTACAAATACTTCTACACTCTATATTGTAAGAGGGTTGCTAAGTTATTAGAGGACTTTAACATTATTTAAAAAAAAAAAGAAAAGGAAGAGCAAGAGAAAACTCTTTGGGATACCGGATTGAACGGAGTAGGATGTTTACAGAAACTAGGTAGTAAAAAAAAAAAAAAAAAAAAAAAAAGACTTATTGCTATTACGGTTTCCAAATTCTATACTCCGGGATTTTTTCAGAGTGTTGTTTCCATTGGTTAGGGAGGAGGTTGATAGAGGCCTGTCTTAGTTCAGGTCTCATGCCCTCTTCCTCTCCTCCCTCCTTGTCTTGCACAACTGAGGTGGAAATAAGTAACAAGAAGAGCATAGGAACAGCCTGAACTGTTTCTTTCTGCCAGGTTGGATGTAGGGATAGGGATGTTTAATAATTACTGGAAACTGCCTATGGGCAAGATGGTACGATTTTAGTTTTGCAGTACCTGGGTGGATAGTGGGAGGGAGTGGAATAGCTGTCTAATATTTCACTTTTATTAAGGGTTTTCATAGTCTGAAAAATATTGATCAGCCAGATCAGAAGCATCATACTCAAAGTAAATGAAGACTTGCATCAGAGAGCTTACCTGATGGAAGATGAATGTTTTCTTTGAAGGACATCCTGGGGTTTTTGCCTCACAAACACTGCATAGAGAAACTGTATGATTTTATCATCCAGAGTTGACATATAAAAAAAATTTGGGTAAGAGTGAAGTAATCTATTAGGTTAGGTACTACTTCATTTCTGAATCCAACTGCAGACTGCTTGTTTGTGAATAGATATAATAAAATAGCACTCATTGGGCGTTTCCATGAGCTGATTTTATTTCCTAAATGAATTGAATGTCTTGTAAGCTCCACAGCAAACAGACGAATTGTCAGGGGCTTGTGGACACAGAAAATACAGGAATACCGTAGTGGGTAAGAAGTGGGAAGCTATGCGAGTTCTTGTTCTCTGTGTTGAATTATTTATATTTCTACGGTTCTTGGACCCTGCTGATCCAGGAATCCAAAGAATCAATGAAATGTGCGCTATGCTAGACAGTAGGGGTAACAGCTGTTCCTTTTCAAGGCACTCCCCATTTTCTGATAAATGACCTTAAAATTGTTTTTTGTCCATTCTCCATTTAAGTTTACTTCTCATGGGGCTTTCTTACATTTGCCTTAGGTTTTTAGATTCCAAGAGTTTATTCCTTTCGGTAATTCTTATCCCTTAGTCATTGACTTGTAAGCTTCTGGGAGCAGAAGCTGTGCATGTGCACTGCTGGTACCAGAACTCCAAATCAGAATAGTGTTTGTATACTATTATACTGAAATTAATATTGCACATGGAAACAATGAAATTTATTTTTGTAGGATCCTCATGTTATCAAATCATGCATTGTTTTCAGTTTGTTAACATGGAGCTATGTAAGTATTGGGTATACTCTTAAACTGGTAGGGATTTAAAGTTGATGTTTCTAAGGTGTAAAAATTACCAGATTAGGATGAGGATGTTTTAGAAGAGATTTGAAAATAGAATTTTTCAGTGTTTTTAGAACATGGGGTGCAAATTCCAAAGAAGCTCAAAGGTCTCTGCAAAACAAGAATGTGTGTAGATATTTATAGTAATAAATAAATTGTTGAGGTTGTAGCCTTTGCTTCTCATGAGTAAACCTGTAAGTGGAGAAAGTGTACTTCACATCGTGTAAGGTAATCACTAGCAGTGTGTGATTAGTACAGTGAGTCAAGGAAACCATATTCCTCCAGTCCTCAGCATCAAGAGAGAAGGAAATCAGAAAGGACAATGATTGTAAGTAAAGAGAAATGGGCATAAAATAAAAAAATAATATTGCAGGAAGAAGAAAGAAGAATAAGAAAAATGGAATTAATTATTTTACTATGAAAACAATGAAGTTGATTGTCACGTGGTGGATCCTAGTCAGAAAAGAAAAATCCATGCTTCTGATCTGGAAATCAGACTGCTGGATTTGAGAATTAGCAAGACATGCAGCTGAGTCAGTTGACAGCTCTGCAGAGGTCTCAACTCCCCTCAGTCTCTCCTCCCTTATAGTGGCAGATGTTTCAACCTGCAGTGAGCTCTTTCAGTTTTGTAATCTGGCAGAAAGCTGTTCATATTTAAATATAAAAACTGTCTTGCCAGATTAGTGAATTGATGTGGCTCAGTCATGGATACAGGAGAGTAAAGAGTGAGCAAGTGAGAATACAGTGAGGAAAGCATAAAATCATGGCCACTACCAGTTAAATTGACTTGAAGTGCTATAGAAGTGCCAGCTGAGAGGCTTTTTACATCTTCAAAACTGATTTTTTACTCTTTGACAGCAGTGTAAAACTTCAGCCTAACCATCCAGAACTAATTTGTAACCTGGGAAGAAGTTTTCAGACAGCATTTTAATTTTCTGTGTTGCAGCATTGGAGATTGTATTTTCTAGATAAACTTGTCTGAACATGTTTCTTCTGAAATTATTCTCTGTATGTTTTCCATCCCATTCCATTCTCTGTTTTATAAGGTCTTGACTTTCTGAACTCAATCATGTGCAGATACACAACATCTTATTTTTAGAGATTCTGGAAACAAAATTCAATTAATTTTTCCATTTATTTGAATTGCTTCAGAAATGCCCTTGCTTCTCAAGCCTTTTGGACCTTGATGGCTTGCAGTTCCCTTGACTTAAGGAAAAGGACTTCATTTGTTTCTTCCCATTGATGATGACTAGTTGAATATTCTTCAACTGCTTTCAGATAGTGTCCAAAAATTTTTGTTTCTTTTTATGGAATCACAGAATGACCTGACTGGGTTCCAGAAAGATCATAGAGTCCCGCTTCCTATTCCTGCATAGGACAACCTCAAAATTCACAGCATGTGTCTGAGGGCATTGTACAAATGTATCTTGAATATTGTCAGGCTTGGTACCATGACTGCTTCCCTAGGGAGCCTGTTCGGTGCTCTACCGCCCTCAGAGCGAAAAACCTTTTCCTAATATGCAACCTTGCTTGGCACACCTTCCCTTGAGTTCTGTCACTAGTCGTCAGAGAGAAGACATTGATGTCTGCTCCCTCTCCTTTCCTTGTGTGAAAGCTGTAGGCTGCTTGAGGTTCGCCCTCAGTCTCCTCTCCTCCAGGTGGAACAGACCAAGGGACTTCAGCTGCTCCTCATATGACTTACCCTCTAGAACCTTCACCAACTTTGTGGCCCTTTTCTGGATACTCCCCAGTAGCTTGATATTCGTTTTATATTGTGGCACTCAAAACTACACACAGTACTCAAGGTGGGGCTGTACCAGTGCAGAGTGGAGCAGGACTGTCACCTCTCTTTACTGGCTAACAATGCTGTGCTTGATGTGCCACAGGACACAGTTGGCCCTCTTGGCTGACGTGGCGTGCTTTTGACTCATGTTCAACCTGCCATCAAACAGAATGCCAAGATCCCTTTCTGCAGGGCTGCTCTCTAGCTTCTTGCTCCCCAGTCTGTATTTGTATCCAGGGTTGCCATGTCCCAGGTGAAAAATCTGACACTTGCCCTCATTAAACTTCATGCTGTCGGTGATTTCCCAGCTCTCACGTTTGTCTAGATCCCTGTGCAGGCCTCTTTGCTCTCAAGAGTGTCAATAGCCTCCCCCAGTTTAATGTCATCAGTGAACCTTCAAGTCTGACATTAGGTCATGTGTGAAGATATTTAAGAGTGCTGGTCCTAAGATGGATCCCCGTGGAACCCCGCTAGTGACTGGTTGCCAACCCGATGTCACCTCATTCACTGTGACCCTTTGAACCCAAATCATCAGCCAATTGTTCACCCACTGCATTATGACAGGATCAAAAGCTTTGCTAAAATCTAGAAAGATTACATCAAATGGTTTTATTTGGTCAGCTAGGTGGGTAACCTTGTCATAGAAGGAAATTAAGTTTTTCAGGCAGAACCTTCCCTTTATATATCCATGCTGGCTGGGACCAATGTCTGTGCTGTCTTCCAGGTGTTTTTCATTTGCTTCCAGACTAATCTTCTGTATAATCTTACCGGGCACTGAGGCACTGAAATGAGACTCACAGTCTTGTAGATACTGGGAGCAACACTGCTGCCCTTCTTGAAAATAGGAACATTTGCCAGCTTCCAGTCAACTGGTACCTCTCCAGATTCCCAAGAACATTGAAAAACCATTGGAAGAGGTCTCATCATCTAGCTCTTCAAGTACCTTAGGTGAATCCCATCAGGCCCCATTGACTTATAGGGATCCAGCTTGAGCAGCAAATCCCACACAAGTTCAGGATTGTTTGGGTGTTTATCATTTGCACAGTCTTGCCCCCCCATAGCTTAGGGCTTTCAGGGCACCAAGTCCATCATCAGTATTGAAGGCAGGCAAACAAAGCATTAAATGTCTCCAGTTTGTCTATGTCCCTGTTTATGAGGTCTCCATGCTTTTCAAATAACAGGCCAATGTTATTTCTGGCCTGCCTTTTGTTATTAACATATTTTAAAAGGGCCTTTTTATTATCCTTCACAGTGCTGTCCAGCTTCAACTCTAACCAAGCTTTGGCTGCATGCATTTCTACACTACAATGGCAAACAGCATCCCTATAGTCCTGCCATGTTACCTGCCCTTGCTTCCACTGGCCATACACTATTACTTTTATGCCTCAGTTTGAGTAGAAGACACCTGCTCAGGCAGGCTGGCCTTCTGCCTTGACAGCTTGACTTGCAGCATTTCTGAATTGCCCAGTCCTTTGCTGTTAAGAGGTGGCACTTGAAAAGTGACCAGCACTGATGGACCTGAGCACATTCAAAAGCTTTTCCCAAGGGGGCCTTACTTTGCAGTTCCCTGAGCAAACTGAAGTTTTATGTTTGCTTCTTAATTTTTCAGTCACATCTTTTAATTGAAAACTTTAATTGTACTTTTTTGTTTGTTTGTTTATTTACTATATTTTTACTTCTATGTATAACTTTTACACACATTAAAGAAGTTTTTTTTTAATGCCAAATTCAGTGTTTAAGTGTACAATGCATAGAGCTAGAAGATATGTGAGTTTAGGTATTTTTCTGAAATATTCATGAGATTTCAAAGTTTAGGAGATTAAGAGGAACTAAGGTGATTTATACTGTTGAAGAAAATATGTTAAAGCTGCTTTTTCTTATGGGTGTGCACCTTGTCTACTGGAATATGAAGTGATAATTCTGCAGTCTCCGAAAGGCAGTTTAATTGTATTTCAAATATGTAAATGGAAAGTGTCGGTTTCTACTAATGATTGGATTAGAGCATTAACTTGCTAGAGAGCCAGAGTCTGTGGACAACATTTAACAAGATTTTCACAGAAAGATGTGAAGAACAATTGAGGATGAAATCTAGAAATGGCAGAATGGGAGAGTTGTATAACAAGAACTCAAGGATCATTCTGAAAATAGCTGGAACTTGCGTATTGGTATGTAGTTGAAAATACAACATGGAGTGAGAGTCATGGACAAGGCACTGATGGTGAATGTGTAGGAAGAAAGTCATTTACTACTTGAACCTCTTGGTGGATTTATTTTTTTTTTATATTAACATTGCTTCTTCTTTTGCAAAGTTTATGCAGCATGTGTTTGACATTGAAGATTGGTTAGAAGGCTACAAGGAAGATCCCGCGTAGGAAAATTGTAGGATTATCCTATCAAGAACGGTTTCCTGAGCATGACATGACAGCACTGATTCAGGGTGGCTTGATTATTGCATTTTGTTTCAGCCACAGTTCAGGTACTCAGAAAATGAAAAAGGAAAACCATTAAATAACATTTTATTCTAATATCTGATCCAGAACCTGTAGCAAGCTCTTCAGCTACAACACTACAAAATATGTGAAGATCAACAACAAATAGAAGCGCAGAAGCCTTGGTTATGTCTGTTCCAGTGTAGAATTTAACTTGCAGTGAAGTTTGATCAAATTTATACCGTCAGTCCTGCTAAGTTTTTACTTAAGTGCATTATCTGTATTTCAGGTGAGGAGGCAGATTTTTAAATTAGTGTGCATAGTACCAAGGAAGGATGGTGAAATTAATTATTGAAGGTAGGCATGTACATACTTCTGTCTGGAAACTAGCACAGAAAATTAGACTTAAGAGCTTAATCGTTTTATCATGTAGGTTCATTTAATTATTATGTAGAAAACAAATCCTAATTAGCCAATTCTGGTAGCATTTTAAGAAAGAAAAAGTGAAAATAATTCTGGTCAGTAAGTCTTTGGGGCTTTCAAATAGGTTAACCAGCCCTCTATTTTGGTGCATTTTTCAATACTCAGATGTCTCATGATTCCAGTTCCTCCTGGATAGAAGACTACATAGGGTTTGTTATACTCCAGTCTCTTTTCTGTGTGTGAATTGTCATTATCTATAATTGCCTGTGGGAGATGCAGTTCTGAAACATGACCCATATGAAAAAATGGTAGATCCTGTCATTTATGCAAAAAGATATCTGAATAGTTTAGGGTGGGGGAGAAGTAAAAAATGGGTAGATTTTACCCCAGATTCCAGCAAACACTTTTTACGGAAACTGTTCTTTATGGTTTGCTTTTGTTCATGTTTTCAATTAAACAACAGTAGTTTTAGGAACACTTCTCTGCCTATATATATAAAAATTGCTGAAATACAATTTGGAGGATCGTATTGAGAGAGTAGTGATCAATGGCTCCAAGACCAGATGGAGATCAGTGACTAGTGGTGTCCCTCAGGAGTCCCTCCTGGGACCAGTGCTGTTTATTATCTTCATCAACTACATTGACAACAAGATTGAGTACACCCTCAGCAAATTTGCAGACAACACTAAGCTGAGTAGTGTAGCTACCACATCGGAAGGATGGGATGTCATCCAGAGGGACCTGGACAGGCTGGAAAAGTGGGCCTGAGAACCTCATGAGGTTCAACAAGGCCAAGTGCAAGGTCCTACACCTGGGTCAGGGCAGTCCTTTTTTTCAGTGTATGATGGTGGATGACATGATTGAGAGCAGCCCTGCAGAGGAGGACTTGGGGATGCTGGTCGATGAGAAGCTCAACGTGAGCCGGCAGTGTGTGCTCACAGCCCAGAAGGCTAGCTGTATCCTGGGCTGCATCAAAAGAAGCATGGTCAGCAGGTCAAGGAAGGTGATTCTGCCCCTCTATTCCTCTCTAGTGAGACCTCATCTGGAGTATTGTATCCTGTTCTGGAATCCTCAACATAAGAAGGATATGGAACTCTTGGAACGGGTCCAGAGGGGGGCTACAAAGATAATCAGAGGGCTGGAGCACCTTCCTTATGAGGACAGGCTGAGAGAGCTGGACTTGTTCAGCCTGGAGAAGAGAAGGCTCCAAGGAGATCTTATAACAACCTTCCAGTACCTGAAAGGAGCCTACAAGAAAGCTGAAGAGGGACTATTCATAAAAGCTTATGGTTATAGGATAAGGGGGAACAGATATAAGGTGGAGAAGGGCAGATTTAGGCTTGGCATTAGGAAGAATTTCTTCATTATGAGAGTGGTTAGACACTGGCACAGGTTGCCCAGGGAAGGTTGTGGCTGCCCCATCCCTGGGGTTGTTCAAGGCCGGGTTGGATGAGGCCTTGAGCAGCCTGATCTAGTGGGATGTCCCTGCGACCTTGTCAGGGAAGTTGGAACTAGATGGTCTTTGGGATCCCTTCCAACCCGAACTATTCTATGAAATAAAGGAAAGGTATTTTAATTGTAATTATGTAACCTTTCTTTCAGGCTGTGAGGGGTTTTTTAAAAGTGCTACTAATACTTTCACAACAGAAGTGTTGGTATTGTTAATGTCTCCTGATTCTAAGATTGATCTGCCTTCAAAACTTGCAGCAAAATAGAATTTCACATACAAAGTTGGATATCTTAAGAAACCTTTTTTGTGTTAGTACATGATGAAAAATAGGTGGTTCTTATTTGTCAAAATCTGGCTGTTAAATACTGACCTTTAAGCATGTGATAAATTCCCAGAGGCAAAGAAGTTAATATCTTGAAACAAGCAGCTGTTTTTCCTTCAGCACAACCAATGGGTCTTACTACAGCTCCAAGTTCCACAAGAACTACAATGAATAATTAAAATGACTTGCATATGTTTGAATTAATCTGGCTGATTACACTGGGACTATATGTTAACTGACTGCATTTGAAAAAAAAATCAAATTATTATTACTTCTGCTATTCTGGAGTAATTAAAAGAAAACAAAGTATGTTGTGTGATTTTTAATGATTTACAGAGTTCACAAATCCTTTTTAACTAAAGTTACTAAGATTAAAGTAATTGATAAAAAACCTGAAAATGTCTTCCATGTGTATTTTCTATAATTGTTGTAAATGTCAAAAGTTTTTTTGCTAAATATATGAGTCTTTGCCTTAAGACTTTTAAAATTATACTTAATGCTGAACTTGCATAGAAATAAAATGATACAAAGCAATGGAAGAAACTTTAATGGCGTCCCTCTACTCTTGTGTGATGGCACAATTAAGTGTTCAGGGCTAGTTGGGAGTCCAAGCTGTCTCATGTAAGTTTGTCATCAAATGAGTGCTTTAATAGCTGATGCTCTTACCTGATAGCTCACAGCACAGACAGGGCTGCTCCTAGGCAGCACACATTCCTTAGTAGGAGCTTTCAGAAGCAAGAATGTCCCAGCTTTCATTCTTGGGGCAGGAAGAGTTACTCACCTGAAAAGTAGCTGGGGTTACAGCTCTATTTGTGAAGAAGGGAATGTGGTTACTTGGTCAGGTGGGCCCAGTGGTGCAGGTCCGTCGGGAAGAAGTGCTCTTCAAAAGTCCTTTGTGCCAGCCTCCACAGGGCTGAGTTCTCGTGCTTCTTGCTGGAAAATATGCATTGACTGGTCTCTAAAAGATGAAAATAAAGCTTAATAAATAGCAAAGAAAGCTGCCTCCCTAGCAACATGCTGCCTTGAGCAGCTTGAACCTTCAAACGGAAGGTCATTCAATTGACATATCTATCCCCTTGAGAGAGTGCACACAATTCATTTTATTTTCTTCTCTGTATTAGTAAGCTCTGTGAAAGTGTGTTTTAGCCAGCTGTACAAGCAAGGAGATGAACCACTTGGAATACTACCACCCTCTCCTTCTGGACTTCATCAGCTTTGAGACTTCAAGAACAGTAGAAGCATCTATGGTGTTTATAGAAAAGTTAACTTGAGTTCTTTAAACAGTAACTTTTGTATTAGTGTACCAGTAAAATGCATAAGACACATGTACTGTTATATTCAACAGAGCTATGGGTTGCTCATATACTGGTAAGCAGCTGGAAGTAATTGTGACCTTCCAGTACTTACTTTTTTGCAGCTGTTGAGTATTACTGGAAGTATATATAGAGCGCATAGGTCCTTTTAAACTTCAGTGTTGTGTTTCCCCACTTGGACTGGAAATACCAATCTTAGGTCAGTTCAGTTTCGGGGCATCTTACATTAAAATAGTTGCTTGTCTAGATCATAGCCTTATACAGAATTCTAAATTAAACAGTCATTAAACGACTCCTCCTTGGGGATTTTGTCTTTGTAGAAAAAGTGTGAATAAAACCGTGCTGTTACACTTTCTGTTATTTTGGAAATAGAACAATTTATGTAAGTATTTTACAAAAGGGAACATGTGAAATGCAGGAAATTCTTCTAATCGTATTTAACTGTCATGATTCTTGTTGAAATTGTGACTGCAGCAGTGAATGTGACAGTCTTAAGCTGTTGGAAGACCACTGCTCCCTGAATAATAATGTTTTACAATTGGATAAGCTTAAACATTGAGGTTTTCAATTTTTGTTTGAGTTTATTTTGATTAGCCATTATTACCTCTTCAGGTAGTTAGTTGTGTAGCATAAGTTGGTGAAGCTATTAATACGAGTTACGTAAAACTCAGGAGGGGCTAAAGCACTTTTCCTAATATTAGTGGAATGTGTCAACACTGTCTCTAAATATTTTGGCATTATTCTGCCTGTTCAAAAGGCTACAGATGAAATAAAGACCTGTGTAGTATAGGTTGTGTTTGATTTCTGCTCTGTTCAGATTCCTAGAATGTTCTTGGTAATCGGGATGTTGCTAGTAGAGTCGTATGTGGGAAATTTGTGACAGAGGCTTGTCTGGTAGTATGTCATTCAGCATGCTTATGTTTAGGTCCTGCTTTCACAATTAAACTAAGGAACAAGGAGGAATTTTGAGTGTCTGGCATTACCAAATTAGAAATATCAACAGTAAAGCGTTTAGCTCTGGAAGTTTTTTAACTGGGCCTACACAGTGCTAAAAATAGATGTAGTACTTCAAATTGTGTTATATATCTAGCTATTTCATTTGACTCGTAACACAAATGTGTGGTTGTAGCTTTTATTTTTGCTAGCAAATACATTTTAGTGTATTTCATTACATTTGTGTCTTGAAAACATTTAGAAATTACTGTTTAAATGGGGGTATTTTTTCAGACTTTTGTGTATATATATATATATGTCCTGAAAGATGCTTTCCTGTCCTGGACCATTATGAACTGCTGAAGTTTTATATGCTGTGTAGAGATTCATGTCACTGATTTTATTAAGAACTTTAAAAAGTTGAGTTGTCAGGGAAAAAGGAATGATAATTCAAAAAGAGGGGAAAATGGCTAAACAAAGAGCAAATTCCAGAATTAAGTATAGTTGAGTTTTTAGTGTAACTGACCCAAGAGACCTTATGTCTTTAAAGCCCAAAACCCTGTGATTTAAATATGAGCCTATCACATATTTCCTAAAGAAATGTTGGGGCAGATTTCAAAATCCATTAACATCAAGCAGAATCCTGCTTGTGATCTTCCTCCAATAAATTAACTACTAGTACCAAGAGGGTATATGGTGAGGCAAACCTGTTTCTCTAATGCTGTATTTCAGTCTGGCTTATAAAATGTGCTTCGTGCTGATTTTCTGTACCTTATCTGTATTTTTTCCGTGCAGAAACAGGGAGTGGGGGAGGGAGAGTATAAGGACTCTCAAAAATATTACTGGTGTGCCAAGTATCATGATTGAACAAGGATATGTCAGATAACATGATGAGCAGTGCAAAAAGATAGGCTGCCTTTTCCCCCTAGTGTATCTTTAGCATTATGACCAATGAATTTGTCAAGTGAAACAGCACAGTGTTCTTTGCATATCATTTGAACTGAGAGCTTGCTTTGAAGAAGATAAGGAGACTGTGTTGCCCAGAAGAAATAATGATGCTAATTTATCTTTGCCTGTCCACATAGACATAGCAGTGTGTGTCAGCATTGAAAAGGAAATAGAGAAATAACTGAGCTAGAACTTGCAACCTATTCAGTGCCACAATATTGTTGATGGTGTGCAGGGCCTTTAAGAAGTATGGCTGGTTTTAAAGTAGAGATTTATTTTATGTTGTCTCAAAAGTATTTGGGAGCATTTTGTCTGATGTAAGAATAGCTGCCAAATTATGCCAGAAAATAACTCCTTGGCAAATTCTCCTCAGCATGAAAAAAACCTATGTTGTAGGCTTTCTGCTTCATCACCATCAGAAATGTGTAATCGAGAAATAGAAAGTCTAATTATTTTCTGGGCAGGGGAAACTTGTGAGTCTGTGAAATGTGTTAAGGGGAAGAGCTGATGGGATGTTTTCTTAACGCTGAGTAATAGAGTAGCTTACCAGGAGTAAAAGCCTTTACAAAAATGAAATCTGATGTCTTGTAGTAGGTAATTGATTAATAGTTCTGGTGCTCACATTGAGTTTCTTTTAAAAAGCTCTTTTCTTTGTGCTTTACATTTGGTTGTCTGTCATCTTGCCTAGGATTTTATTGCCATAGATAACTTCAGTGTCTTAACAACTGAAAAAACCCCTTCCAAACTCAGAAGAGATCTTAAGTGCATATTCCTTAGCTGCAAGAATTCCAATATGTTTTATTTAGCCCGTAGTATTTCATAATATATTTTATAATATATTTTACAATATATTGATGTCTGAGATCTGGTTTTGATTTAATATGTGTACACTTAGGAATTTGTAGTATATTGTTTGTGAGGGGTTTTTCTTTTATAAATTATGAATGGAAGGCTTTTGTTCCTGAATGGAGACATTCATGTATAAGGACTGTTTGAGTGGTGCATGGTATGTTAGGAATACTTACTGATCTACAAGTGAATTGCAGTGAAACATATTTCTTTGTCAGGGGAGATAAAAGCATTCTAGAGCCCAAGGATTCCAGCAAGTGTCACAGTGCAAGCCTCCAAAGTGCAGCTGCGCGGTTGTATAACAGCTGGGGACTGTAGGAAAACAGGGTGACAGACCGGGGTGGAGGGGTGATGTGATGTGTGGCAGTTCATAATCTGTAGGTAGGGCGTAAAATATTTCAGTGGTGCTATTGTGTTTTACCAGTATTCTTACTGAATTAATAAATTGCAGGTGGCTTATATTATACAGATACGCAGTTTAAAATCTTTCTGGAGATGTGGTTGTAGAAAAAGTTGGGTGTCGTGAGTTGCAATTGTAAATTACCTTTCTGTTTGAGGACGAGTTTTAATTATCTGTTCTTGCTCTTTAGCATAGTGTTCCTCAATAACGGTAAAGTTCTTTACCTGTCTGTTTGGAGTGTGTGTAAAATTAATTAACACCTTACCTGCTTACTAAAAAACACAATGTGTTATTGATAAAATTCTCTGACTGAAGTATATGTGGTGAGCAGTATATGGACTTGGGCAGAATGTAGTAGCTGGAAGAAGCGTCTCCAAGCGTGGCATGGAAGGTGCCAAAATGCTACTGAGTATTGCTATTTAAACAGAGGTCATGTGGGGCTGGCATGGTAGTCTACACAAAAGAAGTTGCTGAGGTGTTTAGACAGGTAAGTGCTGTTGTTTGGTGGTCTTGTGTTGCTGAGGCTGCTTGGTCACTCTTTCCATGAACCTGATGGGACAGGCTTGCAGGTCAGTTTGGATCCGGCGGTAGCAGCAGGGAGCATAGCCACTGACTGGCTCCACTTGATGCTAGTTCATGGATCACTGCTCTGTACTGAACATTGCTACTTGATCCTTCTTTTCTTTTAAGATAGTATCTTTCTTTCCTTCTCTACTGTAATTTGTTGTAGGCTTCTCAGAATTGACTGTACACAGAATATTAAGTCTGCCTGTCACTTCTGAAGACTGTTGTCATCTTCTGAAGGCTTCATTGACATAGCACAGTGAATGCACTTTGTTTGGAGTCTGTATGCCTGGGTGTCTTCTACCCTGATACCAAATCTATCAAGAGTGTTTTGTGTATAAATAAGAAGTTAAACTGATATTCTTAGGGTTGCCCTGTATGTGTATGAGAATCTGAGGAATTTAAGTGCCTAATAATAATTTCAGAAGCAGTAGTTAAAATATTCTCTGAGCATCTTGGGGTGTATGAAGTTGAAGTATAGCTTGGGCATTGATAATGAAAAGAAATCATAAAAAAAATTGCATTATCTGAGCTCCTATTTCATTGTATGAAACAAGCTTACTTAGCAGTTTATTATATAACTGCATTCCTCTTCCTCTCCCAACCTGCCTTCCCCCCTGAAACAGTATTGCCCAGGTTTGGAGACAGGATTCTGGGTTTAATTGAGCATCAGTATGGACAGTGTTGTGTATTTCATTTGCAATTGTTTTATTTTGGGAAGTGTTTCCCCAGAGTTTTCATGGCATTTGTAATAGTTACTAGCATTTTGACCTTGTGACTCTTAATCCTACTCTAATAAAGATTAAAAAACAAGTTACTTAGAATGATAGTGGCCACTGTCATTTGCTCTCCTTCAGGTCTTTTTATTGCTAGCACAAGTAGAGCTACACTACTCTGAGGAGTATTGACCCTGTGTTCATAGAACAGTAACTGCTGTTGTCTGTGTACAGTTGGCTTTGTTAGGATTTACTGCTTGCATCTCTTCAGTATTTGTATTCAGTGAGCGGTTGCAAGTGCTTACGTTTATTGAATTATGTTTCAAGATACCATTTAAGGGGTTTTTTTCTTAATCTGCATGTTATATTGTACATGAGAAATACAAGGAAATCACTGGAGATTCAAGAGGATGAGAGGTTTGAGTCACTTGAGCTTTAACTTAGTAATGCAAATCTGGTTTTAAGTGACCTTATTGATGTTTGCTCAAAGTAGCTTCCTCTTGGTACAAATGACTGAGCTTTGTTGTAGCTATTGTACAGGTAATATACTGTCCCTTTAGAGATTGCCTTTGTATCCCTGATGCAACCTCTCTTTACTTTAACAGAGAGTGCCTGCAGAAATGCCTGGGGCTAAGATAGATTGCATCGGTGTGCCTCATTTGATCATCTGTCAGCAAGGAAGAGAGAGGATAGGACAGGCAAAAACTCGCTTATTGCTCTATCCCAGCTCTTGGAAATGTGAGGTTTTGACTGTTGGTGAATGATGCTCAAGTGGAGAGTTTGATACGTGACAGCATATCTGAAAAGCTCCTGACCATTTCTATGACTTACACGTTGAGTAGAGGTGGCAAGCGACTGTTGCAAGTTTATGGTGTGAGGGCGTAGCAGAATTTTGAACAGTACTAGAAGGGTAGTGCAAATAGGGCTAAGCAGCCTTGTCTTGAGGAGATAGGATTGTATAATAAACAGTGCCATCTTCAGGGAGGAGTCAGAATGATGACCTTGTGGTCAGCATTAAAATTTCTGTTGAGTTGGGTTTTTATTTTATCTAATAAATGCTTTGAAAAGCTTAGTATCAGAAGTTGAAAGACAGTGTCAATGACTAGTAATTCAAGCCTGCATCTTACATCTGTGAATTATCACTGGTACAGCCTTTAAGGAAAAGGTTTAAACTGTATTTTGGAATTTGTTTAAAAGAACATAAGTTTGTCAGCTTCTGAGAAGTACTTTAGATTAATAAATTTCGACAATAAAAAGTAAGGACTTGGTCTGCTTTGTATGCTGAAGTCCATTATTATTATTTTCGTAAACATACTTTGTAAAGCCTAGGCAGTTGCACCATCCTTTCTCATAAGAAGCATAGTTCCCTATAGGCAATGTTAAAGATCCAAAGAAAGAGTCATTACTTTATCTGTCTTTTATTGCTTTTACGTTGTTATGACTCCTTCTTTGGGGAATGTCAGAAGGGAAGGAGTGTTTTAAGTCTTAAAATTATTATCCTATAAATAGTTACTTTGGGGAAATATTCGCTGTAGTTCAAAATGTGGGATTAGAGTTACTAAAATTAACCTAGCAAGTAGAATTTAAGATTCAGCATTAACTGAGACTCATTAATGGTGTCAGATCAATCACCTGAACCCTTATTTGGAGGAAGTGTGCAGTTTTAGTAGCATTAATGGAAGTATATAGGAATTGCAGCTGACATTTTGAGGTTTTTTTTGTTTACACACTTTCCAATAAATAGAAGATCCCAAGCTAAAACCCAATAATGAAGTATAAACCATTAGGGTGGGAGCAAAAAAGAGGAATCGATGTGTTAAAAATCTTTATTGGTAAAATCGTAGAATTATAAAATAGTTTGGGTTGGAAGGGACCTTAAAATAAATCAGCTAAGGTATATCTAGAAAGACAGGAATTTGTGACCTCTGCATAGGCAGATGGATTTGGAAATGTTTTTATTGCATCATCATTCTCTAGGTCATTTACTAGCAAAGATGCAATGGTATAATAGTTTCTTAAGAATTCTAAGTACATTGTAATTGTAAGTACAATTACATTGTAAATACATTGTATAATTTGAGTATGACATATAAAGCATGCTATAATCAGTATATTTTGTATTCCAGAGGGTCTGATTTTAATGGCTGTGGAGTTCGTGGTTTCTGGATAGTACAGTATTTAACAGTACAGTTCATTCGTAGTTAAAATGGTAACTGGATATGTATGTACTTTCTCAGTGGTAGTATGATCTGTCAAACAGTATGCATTATATAAAGAAAAAAATTAACTTTCAGTAAATTCTGACTGTTTGATAACAACATCAGTTATTACTGTATGTAATCTTTGTTTATGTAAGTCCTCAGTAATACAGTTAGGACTTTCATTTCTAGCATCTGAAAGTAATTTAGTGTTGACGCTCTTGCAGTGTTGATTTTAAGTTGTTGATGAAAATCAGGTGTTAAAATTTCCAGTGCAAGGGGTGGTGGTACTTGAGCATACCTAGCACTGATTATTTTTCTTGCTTAGATACAATTTAAAAACTTTTTCTGTCTTGCAATTTAGTAAATTACTTCTTCGTAACAATATATTGCTGGAAACTAGCCTGAAAAAATATTTCCTTGTACATTTGGAATCCTGCATATAGATAATCCTATTAACTCTTAACTAGTTTGAGATGATGTTCACCCGGGGAAGTGGTGTAAGGGGCATGAAGATACTTAATAAAGTTTGTTGTTAGTGATAGTGGTGGTGATTGCTCTTCTTTGTGAATTTTAATTCTGGGGTTTTTTTATAATGACTCACACTCTTGGAATTCCTGCTTCAAACCATCTGTAAGAGTGGTAGTTTAACACAAGTGAACAACTCTGAAATCAGACTTAAAGATTTTCAAAGTGGATGGCACAGCATGTTTTTATCCAGTTTCCCATTAACTTGGAAAAATATGGTTCCAGATATCTGGAAGACTGTGTGAATAGGCAAGATAAGTTAAAAATATAAGAAATCTCAGTTAGTAAAGGAAGAATGTGATGCAGCTGACACTGAAGCTGCCATTGTTTCCATCTGATTGAGAATTTCAGCAGTGGCATTCACTACAAGAAGCAAAGTGGTAACTTCATATTAAAGTAGATACTCACCATCTCTTTTTGACTCCCTATATCATAATCATATTTTCTGGTAGACAGGATATAGACCAAACAAATGTTAGTATATATAGAAAGACAGATCAGAAAATGTCTGGACTTAAAACTAGAATTGTACCAATTAGAAGTATTTTTGTCAGTAACTGGAAAAGTGAGCCTTCTTGCTGAATATTGACTAATGGTTATGCAAGATGCAGGATAACAATGGAGTAGATAACTTCAGGGAAGTACTTTATATTGAAACAAAATCTAGAATAACATATACTATGTAAATTGTGGTACCTACATGTGCCAGAATTACGGACTCTGCCTGCAGCACTTGTTGGTGTCCTGTTTAGAAAGCTACTAGAAGTATGTTTATATTTTGTTTAGGCCCATCACCCCTCCAGTAGTCAGTATGACCTATGTTCAAACAAGTTAGAATAAATTGAAATTTGTGATGTTTATTTTTCCTCTAGCCCAATAGTATTTTTTTGTAGATTTCTGTAGCACTACGTGGAAATGTTCACTAAAAATTCAGAAAAAAAAAATTCTATCAAACACTAACTACACTTAACTATTTTTATGGTTCATCATACACATCTTTTTCAAAATTCTTAAGATATATATCAATGCTACTTAATGATAGACAACAGGCAACTTGCAATTAATTGTAAGGAAAAGCTTACAAAGTTTGCTGGTTTTACTGGTAAGTAGGTGTTTTGCTTGATTAAAACTTGAAGACATTTTATTCTAGGTTTGTTAGATCTTGTGTTTTAGTGAATTAATAAGCCTGACTTTCTTCCCATCTTTTCACATTCAGGCAGAAGGAGAGGACAGCCTTAAAAAGATGCAGCTGATGGAGCTTGCAATTCTGAATGGCACCTACAGAGATGCCAACATCAAATCACGTAAGCATGTCATAAGCACAAGGGTCAATACCATAGTGATGTTTGCAGGTTTTGTTTCTTAAAGCTACTTTTCAGCAAATGTGTAGTACCAACTATTTTGAAGAACCAAAGGCAGCAAAAACCCAACAAAACAGTAGGTCACTGTTGCAAACGATCTCCTGGAGAATAAGTTATGTCAATTTGGGTTTGGTTTTTGGTTTCTTGGGGTTTTTTGTTTAGTTTTGTGTCACCCCCCTCTGCACACCCCTTTTTGTTTTTAAACAGTATGCCTAGGTTGAAATATTTACAAATATGTAGTTAAAAAAAGTTCAGCTCTTAAGCCAGACTTTTCTGTAGTAGAATATTTTTTTCCTTAATACATGTAAAGGGCAATAGATTCCTTTTCAATTTTATTTTTAGAGATTTAATTTGAAAATATTACAGATGTTCGGGATACTGTGAATACATTTTTCTGTATTATATGCCTTCCTTTCATCTTGCTTGCATGTGTCCCCCGGTGTTGTGTTTTTCAAACAATTCATCAGCTGATTTCACAGCCGAGTTCACAGGGATCAGTGATGTAATGAGCCATTTTTACAATTTCTTCCATTACATTTGTGTGAGAATGCTTTTGCAAATGCATGGTATGTACAGGTTTGTACTTGAAAATTAATTACATACACCTACTAGTGAGAGCATATGCCTAGTATATGTGCTACAAATTATTTTCTCTAGTTGAAAATCTAATTTTTCTTCCTGAAAACGTAGTTGCTGATAGTGTTCCAAAGTAAATTTTTGCTGTAGCTGTGACACAGACGTCAAATATTAGCAGAGTTAAGTCAGTCTTTTCACTAAGGGTGTACTGATATTTACAAATTTGTTTCTCCACACAGTCACCATTTCAGTGTTGAATATGTTTAAAGGTTGGAATGCAGTTAGGTCAATTTGAGAGTGCTTACACCAGTGTAATTTTTCTGGTTTGAAAAGACGCATAAGCAAGGGCTTTTACCACTCACAATGGTGGTGGTAGGTCTTTCAGCTGTAATGAACACTGTAATATTTAAAGCTTAGATCAGTTTTAAATGTATTTTAGTCTCTAAATTACTGCAAGTGTGAGTAAAATAGCATTCAGATTAACTTAATGCAAAATGTTGCATAAAAACTTTATATTAATTTGAGCAATTTCTTTGTCTAATCTATTTCCATTGGTCTATTGTATCAATGTAAGTGGAAAGTGGATATTTTTTTCAGTTTTTGACTAGAGATTTCCACACAAATGTTCACTTTTTGATAGTTAGAGGGCTTCACTATTGTGTTTGATTTTCCTGAAAACTTGAAGGTGTAGGAGTCATACTGGTTTATTTCCATTTAAGAAAGGAAATGAAAATGTTTGAGGGATTTATTTTTTAAACTTATTCATCCATTCTGAACACTTTTGTTTAAAAAGTAGAAATAGTTTCAAAACTGCAGCAGTCTCAAATCTGATAAATGGCCGTATTTCTCTCTTCACACTACCTGTAACTGAATTAAATCAGTAGATCAGCAGTAGCACGTAGATATCTCTAGATTTTAACCCTTTACGACTGACTATTACCAGCTGATGTGTTTAAGAAGTTGCTCATCTCTTGTGCCAAGAGGCTTCAAGTAACAGTTAATGAAATGTACTAACGCTGCTTAAACAGAATAAAGCACCCGTTTTCTTTAACCTAAATGAGGTCATAGTGAATTCTGAATACAAAGTGAGTTTTTTATTTTGGGGGCTTTAATACAGAAATAACTTCTGAGTCTATTTTATTCATGCTAGAGTAAGAGAGAAGATGCATTGTGTTTCTAGGTCATCTTTAAGTTCACTGATCCTGGAAACTGGAATTGTGTGTATGTTTAAATACATGTTTAAGCTGTATAAAAACTATAGATACGTGACAGCTCTGCATAACTGAATATCTGTGGACTCTATAGTTGCACTAAATTTTTGTACTCTCTATTTGATTATGACAATATTTTCCTTGTATCACCTGCATGCATCTTGGTCTCATGCAGTCTTTATAGCATAAATGAAGAAACGTGGTTTAAATTGAGCTTTTGTGCCGTGCAACCTGTTTGAGAAATCTACCTCACTGTTTTACAATGGCTTTTTTATTTTGCATGTTCATACTTAATCACACTGGAAAATGGAAAGCTGTTTGCATTTGAATGGTGTGCTTTGGCACTGTGTGATCAGCGCATGTACTAATGATTTCCTTTTATTTTTCTTCTTTCCTACTTTTCCCCTTTCTTTCCATGTTTTGTACTGCTATCTCCATACTTTCTTCTGAATTTCTTTGCTTACTGTAGCAGCCCTTGCCTTTTCTCTTGCAGCAACAGCCCAGGCTCCAAGGATTATTACTGGGCCTGCGCCTGTTCTCCCACCAGCTGCCCTGCGTACTCCTACGCCAGCTGGCCCTACCATAATGCCTTTGATCAGACAAATACAAACCGCTGTCATGCCAAACGGAACTCCTCATCCCACCGCTGCAATAGTTCCACCTGGACCCGAAGCTGGTTTAATTTACACACCATATGAATACCCCTACACGCTGGCACCAGCTACGTCAATCCTTGAGTATCCTATTGAACCTAGTGGTGTATTAGGTAAGATTTTTGTACACGAATGACTGGAGAGTACGTTGCTTATGTTTTTATGATATTTGCAAGGTGGAGTTTGTGGGGCTCAGAGAAAAAAGAATTTGAAGTGGCAATCTTATCTCAGTTATACTATCAAACCTGCTCAAATGGTGTAATTTAAGCATCCTAAACATGTTTTACGTAACTAAACATGTGTTTAGTATATTAAGAAGATTACTGAGAATAAAATCTTCATGTTTGAATGAGACTATATGATGGATGCATAGGCAAGAAAAAAACTGAATTAAAGTTGGCATCTGTTATATGTCATTTGGGCTCCCATAAATACCAGGTTTGTTTGTGTTTTCTTTAACCTAAATTAATTTTCAGTAAGTTTTGGAAGAAAGTTTACTATTTTGGCGTACCTTTTTAGTAGCAAAACTGGAGTGAACAGAAGGGTCTTTCTCAGTTTGTTGGAGGTTTTACTTCTTTATTTAGTACAGAGCTGATAAATCTTTTCAGTGTCACAATGCTATAAATCATTTTGTAAGCAGAAAATAATTTCAGTGAATGAGTATAAAACAAACTAAGTTGTGAGGAAAGGATGATACAACTCGCAACTTTATTGATGGCTTCTTTTATATACATTGGATTGAAATGTCCATCATTCCTAATATGTCAGACCATTGACTTACTCTCTGAAGGCAAGAATGATAAAACAGCAGTGACAATTCAGTTAACCGGTCAATATGGACAAGCAGTTCCAATAGTTTCTTCCTTCCTTACCCCCTACAGAATCTAAATAATCTTTTTTCTTCCATTTTTTTCTGAAGTGCATATCCTTGGTGCTGCATAATGTTTTTTATAGGACTTTGATCTTAGATTGTTCAGTGGCAGCTATTGATTTACACAAATTCTAAACTTGTCTGAACACTGGACAGTAAGGTTCAAAGTAAATACTTTGTTGAAAGTATTGAAAAAAATCATGTTTCACTTACCTGACAAATATTTGTTATCTGTATGTGTGCATGTTCCCACCTTATATCTTGTACAGTCAAAAAGAAAATGTATTTCAGACTTCTGCCTTTCAGGATTACTGAATCAATAATAAAAATTTTAATAGGACAGAAATATGCAGTAGATCTCTGAGCAGCTTATGGTTGTCTGTTACTTCATAGGCAGTGATCATATGATAATGTTGTCATTTATTAATTTCCCACAAACATTTGAATATTCTCCCTAGCTCCTCCACTCCAGTCTGTGGGTCCACTTACAATGTGTCCTGGAGTAGAGTCAGTTACAGGCATTGTCACAGTAGCTGTTACTTGCTTGTTAGAGTCAAACCCCTCTCCTGAATTCATTTAATAGCAATTAAAGAAATACATCATTCCATAGTAATAATTTAATACAATGCAGAGAACTTTGTCTCATAGAATTTTCTATAAAGAGAGAAGAGGGAAAGGTACTTCTAAAATTGTGGCTGAAACCATTGCATACTTTTGGGCTTAGCTGTGAGAGCACAGGTGTTTTGCCCAAAACGGATCTCACCACATTATCTTATTTGAACAGGAAAAGGCAGAACGAAAAAAGACAAACCAAACCAAAGAAAGACCACTTTCTCACTTATTTAGCATAGAATCAATAAGTCGTAATATCTCTATTATCTGAGCAATTGTTTAGGGTAAATTGAATTAAATAAGTTATTTTAGTTGAGTTTTATTTTGTAATACACTCTTCTCATTAATAGTATGCTAAATTTTGTCCATTTTTGTAGTGGACCTTTAAGACACCTTAAAGTAACTCTTATAAAAATGATAGAGAAATGCATCCCTAATAGTATTTTGGGGGATACTGGTGTTGGAATCAAAATTTAGTTGGTGACTAACTTTTAATTCCCTTCCTTTTATCTTCAGGTATGGCTTTCCCAACGAAAGGCTAAGAATTCAAGAACGGTCTTAACTGATCCTTCATCAGATCTGAATTTTAACAAATGCTTAGTTTCAGCAGCCTTGAAAAAAGCTTGGCCTAGCAGTCAGTGACTTACTTGCACTTTTTTGCACATAGATTTAAAATAAAATAGTGCTATTAATTTGGATTAGCTCCTATTATTACACAGTAGCTGTAATTTATGAGTGTATAGTAGTATACTGACTGCTAAGTGTTCTATATAGTGTTTGCTTTACTAATCACCTAATTCATTGCAGTTCATACTTACTGACTTAAAGTTAAAAATCACATTCTGTAGGCTTGAAGAATTGCTTTAAAACTTTTTTTGTGGTAGAACTGGAAGTGATCTTAAGGTTAGCAAATAATTGTCAGTATTAAAAGATGGCATTATTTAAAATAGTCCTGCTGCAAGAAAGGCACTTCAGTGAATATGTGACTAGTAAAGCTTAAATGTGCTTGGGTCTAATAGATTTCATGAAATACTGTAATTTTGGGATTGTAAATGAATGGATTAAACAGGTTAAGGCCAGGATGTTTAAAATAAATGCAATATTAATCTGCACAGATAAACTTCTTTTTAAGATTAAGATTTGAAACTACTGTGCCTTAACTTGTTGCTTTTCTTAAAATGAACTTTTGTAGTTAATGATCATTTAAATCCTTTTTGATAAACCTGCTGTTAATGTTTTCTTTGAATGTTTTCTAACTTTGTCTTGGTAATTGCAATTTAACTAGGTGCGGTGGCTACTAAAGTTCGAAGGCACGATATGCGTGTCCATCCTTACCAAAGGATTGTGACCGCAGACCGAGGTTAGTTTAGTTCTGCAGTTCTTGTTTGTAAGAAGTGCTTTGAGTGTACATGAGATTTGCAACACCACAGCTGGTTAACCAAATACCCTATTTTGATTCATTCATTATTTTTCTCAAAAATCTGAATAGTTAATGTTATAAAGCTTCTGGGATGCTTGCTGGTTTAAAAGCATTTTGTAAACTTTGATCTCCCACCTCAATTAAATATGTAAACTTTGTGATATATTTAATATAAATACTATAATTGTTTCCCATTTCAAAACTTTTTAAAGGTCAATCTGCACCAGAGAACACTGAATTCAGTGCTGCAATAATTAATTTGGTCATGTTTCCCCTCTCTGCCTTCCAATTTGTTCTTTTAATTGGTGTGGAAATATCAGATTGGTGTTGCAAAAATAAAATGAATGGATGGTTGCTTAATGAGAAAGAAGTAAAGGAATAAATGCCTCCTGTCTGTGTCTGGAGAAATCTGAAGATTTAGATTCCTTTTTTTCCAATAAACTTTTGAGCCACTGTACTGTATATTGTGAGGAGGATGCATGTTCTCAGATACCTGACTGAATTCAGAAAGGTAAGGGCTGTGAAGATAATACTTCAAAAGTTGTTTGAGTTTGAATTACTAAGGGTAGGGGAAGGGCGGGTATTTTAGTTTTTTTTCCAAAATCTGTTTCTTGGTATTTGCCTTTTGCTGCTAAAATGTGTAACCTGAAGGAGAAGCAACTTTTGAAGTCCTGTTGGTGAGATGACATCCAATATTTGGGCATCTCTCTTTAACCCTTGAATGGAAAGTAAATCTTCATTTTTCTTCTGTTCCTCAAGTGTAATGCCTTTGGACCCCTGAATGAAGTATTTAAGCTTATTGAGAAAAGCGATATTTTCGGTTTATTGACATTGGCTAGGAAGCAGTATGTGGGCTGCATTCTTACCCCATCCCTGCTGCTGACTCACTGTGGGTTTCGGCAAGTCATTTAATCTTTCTATGTATGTTTTCCCATCTGTAAATTAAGGATAATAATACTTCCCTACCTCACAGGGGTGTTGTGGGGGGTTCTTGTTTTGTACAGGGCTTTGAGGATGCAAAGCATTACGTGCCAAGTATTATTATTCTGGTCTCATCAAAATCACTGTTGTGCAGGCTGCCATGATACTGTAGTATTCAAAAGCCAAATTCGGGTGACAGATCTGACATCTCTTAACATTGACTACACTTCACTTCTCACAACTTTCCATAAATTAACTATAAGAAACAATACAGATTTCTTTCAATACAGTAAAAAGGGCCCTCCTGGATATTTGCTATATTTATGTAACACTTCTATCTTTCATATGATATTATGCTTTACGGGAAGTGTAAAGCTGACAAGATGACACTACTTGAGTTTTCGAGAAGGTTGCTTTTTATATCACTGCACGCTATTTACAGCCCAGTGTTCTTATTTCTTGAGAACTCTTCAGTGGGCAACAGGGTATAATCAGAATAAGGTGGTAGCCCATGATCTGCAATGGTAGTTCCAGGTTACTGGTGAGACTACCTGTTTATTTAATTAGATATTTACCAACTAGTAAATAGATTGATAAAGCACAGGGAGGTGCTTTAGTTTAAGTTCATCATTATAGTTATTCATTTTGTGAAGAGTTGTTTCATAGGAATGAATTATTTGATACCATTTCACCTTTTAAATTATAGTCATTTTCAGATAATGCAGGAATATTGGAAGGCCTCTGTCTTAAGCAGATAAATAGATACACATGGCTTATCTCCTGTGGAATAAGTCATGCATACCTCTCTTGTAGCATGAAAACCATGATGATGTTTTGGGAGAATGTTATTTTAAAATCTCATCCAAATAATTCCAGGTTATATTAACAAATTTAGACAAAGTTAATTTTACAACTGTACTTCATTTGATTTTGAATTTGAAATCCTGGATTATCACTGCACACATTTAACAGTTTCACAGAAGGTTTTGAACTTTTTTCAACAATAGAATAGTTTCTTTTAATGTGCTAAAATTATGTTGTAGAATTAAAATACACTATTTGCAATATGCACCTATTTGGTTGTTCTGTCACCAATCTACTTCTATATAGCCATGAAAAGCAATGTCAGCAAACCGAAATAATTTTTTTTTTCAATGCGGAAACTTTTGTTACTGTAGTTAAATGTCACTAAATCTATATTCACATTCATTGGGTCTAAAGTTTGTTGGTTTTTTTTAAATTCTAAATCAACTTTCAGATGACTTTGTAGTACTACTGCATTCACTTTTTAAGTAGGTTTTTGTTCTTTGCGTAGTTTGGTTTGTTTTTTTTTTTTTTAGAGATAAGCACTGCATTTAAAGCAAGAATCCCCAAATGTGTAAATGTTTTACAACTAAGTATTTAGAATTGGTGAAGGGTTGAAAAATATAGCTCATTTTAACTCTGAATAAACCCCCAGTTTATAAATAATACAAAATTGAATTTGATGCATATAACAGAGAGACTGACTGATTTAATTGTAATAAACTGTAAATGGTGTTGCACAGTTGACAAACCTGTGTGTACTGTAGAAGGCCAGAGACTTGGCAGAGGATGTATCACAGGTGTACTGGTATTTTTAAAAGGTAGCTTGCTTTGATATAAAATCCACGAGAAATATTAATGCTGAGGATTTTCTTGAATGTTTTATCCAAAACGTCACATAATTTATATACAAATTTTAATACCATTTAATCAAAATTGTAATCAATATCAAAATGCTTTAAGAATCTGTTTCTAGTATACCTGTAAAGTGGTGAGATTGTGCCACATAAAATATTTATTTTTTTGCTTATTTTTGAGACAGCAGTTTTAATTTAAACATCCCACATAGCATGATTCTTAGAAAATTCAGGGAGCATGGGGTCTCATTTATGTTACAGTAGATATTTTTTGTAGTCTTATGAACTGTACCTGAAATGATAGGCCATTTTTATTATGTGAAATTAAAGCAACCCACAAGAAAGATTGCTAAATCTGTGAGTATTACACCTACTGGACTTCATTTTGTGTAATGGCACAAATCTGACTTTGCACTGAATACCTTTCTCACTTTCATCTCCTCTGCCTTAGTCAAAATGGCAACAGTACAAAAACTTTATCAACCTCAGAATTTATTAGCTATAATTAAGCTGTTGAATGAGTCTTAAAAAGAAAAATCATACTACTGTTAAGTGGACCAAGTTTGGTGAAGGAGAATGTGAGAGAATGATAAAAGAAGGAACAGTTCAAGAACATTGGGAATGATAAGTTTCCACTTGAGAACTTTTTTATGTTTTACTGTAAGTTGTTTGTGGTCTCATTTTTTGTTTTGGGTTATTATTTCTGTTTTGTTTTTGTTTTGGGTTTGTTTTTTTTTTTTTGCAAAAGAAAATAGTATTTACAGGTGGCTTCTTTTAAAATATAAAAATATAAAGCAGGAATGTATATGAAATGTCAGATTTTATTGTATTTGCAGAGTATTAGCTTTGAAAATGAATAAAGAGAGCTGTTTGTAGTTTTAAAATGCCTTATTAGTATCAATTAGATATTTTCTCTATTTTTTGATGTACTTAGAGCTTTTTAAGTATAGACTTTAAAATGGCAGGACTTTTACACTGTTTACATGCAAGTGCATTTTATAAGTGTCCTATATGTGTAAAATAGTATTTTGAGCAGGAGAATGCTGGCTAAAGTAGCAGGCTGAGCGTTTTCCTGCTTCCCACGATGATGCCTATGTTGCTAGACTACAGTTTAGTATTGCTTTGTATCGTGAGGCCAAGAAATTCCATGTTGTTTGTAAATAGAATAAATGAAAGGCAATAAAAAATTTATTGAACAAAAATCCTTTGTTTGGCCCATAGTTTGTTGAACCAAATTGTTTCTCTTAAGTCCAGAATTCCTTAGATGACTCCATTCTTTTAACAACCAGTTATTAATAATCACATTCATCATTAATAGTTGCTTTAATGCTTGCACCTGGGGAGGTACTAATGCTTAATAGCAGTCAGATACTGATGCTGTGCACTGACTGTTGTTCCAGAAATCTTCTACCCAGTTCCAAAACTGTTCATCGTTTTTTGTTTTCCAGTTTCCTTCATCGACTGCTACTAACCATTAGTCGTTAGTTGTATTTTATCTCTATTTCTCCTGTTAACCGGTTTTGTGGGAGCGGGCTTCTCCTTCACGTGTCCAAATCATGATGGAGGGCTGTCATGATTTTATTGCATTCTGTAGATGGTGTCAATCAGTATGTCAGAATTAAACATGCTTGTTTTTTTTATTAGTTGTGATTAGTTTTCATGTTGTCATTAAGCCGTCACTAGCTGGAACTAATCTCTTCTCTATCTTTTCTTTCTTTTTTTTGTTTTGTTTTTTTTTTTGTTTCTAACCACCCAGCCGCCACCGGCAACTAACCTATGACCTTCTGACCTCTGAACTCTTCACCCAATGATGACCTGACCATGCCTGCCTGCTGATCAGTTAACTGGTAAACGCCTTTGCTTGCCTGTCTTCAGTGCAGCGAGCTGGGGCACTTGTCCGTTCGTCTTACCATCTAACAAAACAGACAAAGAAATTGTTGTCCTACAACTCCGCTTTTTGTTGTTCTCCTGTTTGGGTGAAAGTGGTTCTAGAACCTGCACTGAATAGTAGTAAAGCAATAAGGTCCAACTCATCCCTCCGCACTGATCATCCTCTAGTGTCCTGCCCCAAGCGAACGGTAAGGAGGCCTCACATGAGATGGAGACAGATGTCCCTTAACTACCCGATGACAGAGGCAGTTACTGTGAGAGACTTCTAGGAATATTTTTCTTCTCAGAAAAAAAAAAAAATTAAAAAAAAAAAAGTAGTCAAAGCTCTCTCTGAATGTACTGTGTGATGATGCATCATGCATGAACCTTTGGTCAGGGATGTCACTGGGGAAGGGATTCCAAAAAGTATTCAAAATTTGATACACTGTTTAATCACTACCAGTGCCCTCAAAGGGCAGATGTTGCAGCCTTTTTTCTATTGCCTGCCAAATTGGATGTTTTAAAGGAAAGTGTGCCATGAAATGCAGATTACGATGACTTTTCAGAACTACATTGATGCAGACAACAAAACAGCAACACTATTACAGCAAAATCTGAGTTTAAATTATTTTAACCATATTTTAATCTCCTCGGAAGATTACATGAGAACAAGGTACATGCATTATGTGTCACATTACTGGGCAAACTGTTCAAATATTTTTTTTAAACCTCCCTGTATAGAAAAAAAAATTCATTAAGGATGTAAAAGCCATGCTTGCCTATTTGCTGTATACATGTAATGAAATTGTAGATAAAGTGTAGTGCATTGAAACAAGATGAACAAAAAAGTAGATACTTTTACTATACAAGGGTGCTGGTGCAGAAAAAAAAATATATTTTTGGAAATGTAGCATTTTATACTTTCAAGTGTTATAAAAAAAGAAAAAAAGAACAAAGAAACCCTTTATTTCATTAAATGATTTTTTCTGGTGGTTGTCAAGAAACAAAAGACCAAAAGAGCCTTTTAGTCTTTCTTTTTTATTTTTTAAGTATTGGAATAAGTCTAAAGAAAAGGAAGTGCCTTATTTTCTTCATGGTCATTTAGTCAAATGTCTTGTATAATCAGCTTCTCCCTCAGACAAGTTACTGCATGCCACTCAGTCGCCCAGTATGTGAAAGAAGCTGTGAGGAAAGACAAATGATGAGTTGACCATATTAATTACCTGATTTTTGCCATACTAGTGTGATGTGACTTTGCCAAAATCTCACTACGTAAAATATTTGCTAAGTTTTTGTCAAGCCAGCCCATCGTTATTTCAGCCACTCTACTTTTTAAATCATAGCAAATGCCGTACTCATGGAATGTTAAACCAAAGGGTTCTTTGATACAGACTGTCTCACACTAAATGAGACTACTAGCTGACATATGTTTGTAGAGCTGGAAGTATGTCATTTTTGTTCAGGGATGGAGAGGAGTTTTCTTGATTTTGGTTGGAATAAATATGCATCAAATATAGTAGGCTTCAGCATCACCCAGAAAACTGATGTTCTGTGGATAATGAGATTGAAAATGCTTAGATAGTTTTCAGTTACAGTCTGAGCTTGTCCCCAGTTTTTAGAAATAGCTCCTGCAGTGGCAAACAGCATGCAAGTTATTTATTTTTCAGCTCTTCTTTTACTCCTTAGATCTGCCTGCTGGCTTTTCTTCATAAGATAAGCAGGAGTGGGGCATCGGCTAATTGTTTCAAGTCCAGTCTTAGTTTATTTTTGGACTTTTATTTCCATATGAGATTCCTATAGCTGGGCAGTTGCAAGAGCTGAAGCTGTTGAATGCACAGTATTTAATTCTGAAAACGTTAAACATTACTTTGTGTGGGGCTCAGTACTGAACTTGGCAAATATCAGGTGATAACCTTATTCCCCTCTTGTCAACTTACTCTCCTCCTGCAAATCTTCACAGCTTCCAAATGAAAGGTCAATAGTAAGCTAAGAGGGCTTACATTTTTAAGCACCTGCATGGTGAACTCATCTAACATCTTGTCTCACCTGGAAACAATTATCAGTTTATTTACTATGCAATAGACATTCATCTTTTTGTATTCAGCTAGCTTTCTGTTTATTGTGCCACTGGCTTTGTCTTCCTGTTACACATACAGTTGTGTTGATTTTACTTACAGTATATGCTGTGCCATTTTGATTTTATTTTGGTTGGTTGGTTGAATAAACTTGCGACACTCGAACATTTGAAGAGAGATTTGCTAAAATAATACCAGTATTTGATCCAGTTTCATCTCAGCTATGATAAAACCTGGACATTTTAGATGTTTATCAAAGGTCTTTTACTAGGGGGGGAGGGGGAGCGTATGAAATAGATGTGTGACATGTGAAAGTAATGTTTGCTCTGAACAAAATTCTGAAGACTTAGTTGACAAAATTTTGGATCAACTTAAAGCATGACTTTTGAAATCTCTGAATGCCTTGGTTCTCAGTATTATCATTCTTTAATGACTTTCTTTATTAAAATAAGTAGTTTTAAGACTTCTTTCTGACAGTATTATGTAATTTTTTTAGAGTGGGTAGATGGGAGTGTCGCTTGTATGTAACCGTACAGATGACATGTATTTGTCTATTCTTTATTATCTTAGTAGTTTCATGCTATGTATGTACCATAACCAACCTATTGCCTATGAGAAACATGTAAGATAATGTATTTACAGCCATTGTTACAAGTTTATAATGTATTTTTCTATCTTGTTTTATATGTATGTTATATAACATTCAAAAGAATTTTTTTCCTGATTGAGAAAAAAAGGATACAAAATGCAAAACCCACAATTTTGATAACTGAAAAATTGCCAATTGTTTTCCAGTACTTTATTATATTGGGAGTGTTGTCTTTCTTGGGCTTTTAGTTAGCTTCTGGATGAATACATTAGACATATTTGGGTTTTAGTTGGGTTTTTACATAGCTTGCATTTTAATTCTTTGGTTCTTTGCTGTTTCTATTAACCCATAGCATTATTTTAATAAATGTTATAATACCAACCTACTAACTCTGGACTTTGTCTGTTTATTAACCATTACATGTTTAATTAAAATAAACAAATAAAGACAGAAGAATGTAAAGTCTTGAGTTACTGGACTAACCCTGAAGAACGTGACCACAGATAACACAACGTGACTTGTTTTTATGTTGTTTGTCAGCTGACATTCTGCACACTACTGTTAAGTTGGCTTTGGTCATTCTGGCCTTTTACCTTGGAGAATAGGTGCCAGTAGAAATGGGAACAAAGTAGCATTTTTTGAGGTATTCTTCTTGTAGAGTCCTGCCACTTGCCTTTCAGCATCTGCATTACTAATTCCACACTTTCTTTTTCTTTCTCTAAAGTAATTACTGTCGGCTCACAGCAAAAGAGCAAAGATGCCAGTGTATTGGTAAATCATGATGATGTACAGAAACCAGTTTGATTCTTTGTTGAACCATTCAGAGGCTGCAGTTAATCTTACAGGAATTTATGATTTCTTGGTTTTGGCACCTGATTCACTGCTGCATCATGTGACATTTCTAAGCACAAAATACTTTATATATAGAATTACCATATATCAAAGCACAAAATCTAGGGAGTTTCCTTGCCAAAAGTGCCTTGTTTTCTCTATGCCTTGCTATTTTTAAGTAACTGGGGCGGGGGGTTTTTGTACTTCTGCTGTAATCTATCACTATTGCCTAGCTCAGGGGAGTACAATTTTTGTAAGCCAAAGGTCAAACTGGATGATTTCCTAGTGACCACTGAAAGTACAAAAATACATCTTTCACTAAATTACCAAACAACAGCCATTTCAAATTCCAAGGCTGTCTTTATGTTATCTTTATCCCTGTGGATGACTGTAGCAACATGAATGCAGGGAATTGAAATGGGGAAGGTACTGTTTTGAATGTACATCTGTGCAAATATTTTTACAGAAACATTTCTCTTTCTTAAAGCATCTGCTGTCTGAGGCTTCTTTACATATCTGGGGTCCTCCTGGATTTGTAATCTTAAGTGGACACTAATTACAGTTAATGTCAAGGAAGATCCTCAATGTAAGTCATTCTTGAGATATCGACAGCTTTGTAAGGCCCTTTTTTCCCCCTGTAGATAGTAAAAATTCAGTTGAGGAGTGTGCAGCTGTTCAAATGCCTTCTTTAAGTTATGATATTTCAAGTTAGGTAACTTGAATTCCACATGATATAAAACTTTAAGTTTAAAAAGTTCCCTCGGCTTTGGTAATAATTAAAATAGAATGCATCTTTATTTTATGGAGGAAAAATTGTCTAACTCTGATCAGGGTGTGTTAGTTTTTTAATGGCATGTAGCTCTTTCTTTGTATGAAAATGTATATGTGCAGCTGAAATACCAATACATTTAGAGTAGTTTCACTTGTACAGAAATCTTTTTAAGTGAACTGATGAATATGTTACTATCCCAAAAGTCAGCCACAGGCAGATGGTAAAAATAAACATTCAGACATTTGCAATAGATAATATCAAGACCTTTTGACTGGATAATAGCACAAGTGTCATTTCAGAACCAATAATTTCTATTCCTTAAGAATTTTACCAAGGGCATACATTTACACTTGGTCAAGTACTCTCTGCAGCATAGGTATGAAGCAATAGCTCTGAAGCTATTCAGATGAGAAAAAAGGATTAGTATTTTATATTGATTAACACTTATATTCCCAGAACTACTACTTTTCTGTAATATTTTTATTGTTTTGTATTTTTGTTAGACATGTGCTACTGTCATACTTTGTCCACAGTGCATTTTCATCTCATTCTTCATTATATGCAGTAGTGAAAGTTGCAGTAGCCTCTGAAGTACTTTGAAGTTGAAGGACAGCAAAAAAAGGAAGACAGAAATCAGAATTTTATACTAAATATTGTTGTCCTCTAAATGCATTTCTCATTTTACCTGTCTGAAGATATAACTATTTTGTACTTTCGTCTGCTTATAGGAAAGAAACAAGCTGTTTTTAGAACTGAATTTAAGGATAGCTTTGCTATTGCTACATCTCTGAAGTTCATTTGTTCTTTTTATTTATTATTATTATTATTATGGGATTAAATTGTCCTAACATTGAAAATGTGTACATTTTAGTCAGTTAGAGGGTTGCTGTTCCATCCAATAAATTGGGATTTATCTTAGGGTAATTTTTTTTTTTTTTTTGGTGGGTCCGAATATAAACAAACATCATAGAGCCTTTTGAAGTAAAACCGGAGCTATACTGTTCACTGCATAAAAGTGAACTTGGTTTATTTGTGAGTACTTTTTTGTGTGTTATCAATCTGGAATATAATTCATAAAGAGTCTTCAGGGACATCCTTCAGATGTTTTTAATGAAGACATAACATCAGTATGTACTGAATATTTTATTTGAATGTATCTCTAAAAACTGTGTCCAAAATCTGCATGTGATGAATGGTTTATTCCCAGACTGTAATCTTTGAGGGGGACCACTGAAAACTTTTCTGTCCTGAAAATGCAGGGAAATGATGAAGTATGAGACATCCATTAAGAAATTACTTTGATTTGGGGGAAAGATTGATATATGAAACTGAATTATTTGTGTCTGAGTAAAAACAGCAGTCATCGTAAACAACATGTTGTACAGAATGGAATATGATTAACACATACTTAGGGTTGCAAATACATAATTGTTAATTCTATTTTATTTTTAATATATTTGATATATTTTTTCTAAAACACTGTCCAAATAACACATGAACTATAAAATTAGCATGTGGTAATCAATGTTGAATCAAACTGGTTAACAAAAGTACAGTGCTCTTCCTTCTATGTGCCTGTCCACTAATTGCAGGTGGTATAGTTCTGCATAGGAGGTGGGTGTTGGTGACAGCAAGTTACAGAGCTAGTTTCTTAATGCCAGCAGTTCAGATGTTCATCTTTGCAAACAGACTAACGGGGAGGAATCTGACTCCCAAGGCAAAGATTAACTGGGATCTGAAATTCTTAGAATTAGTTGGAAAAAACAGCAACAACTAAACAACATATATACATATATGTTTGACTTGTATTATAGCAGTTTGTGTGAAACATTTAAGGTTTTGTTTGTGCAAAATAATGTATTCTGAGGGGGAAAACAAGCATGGACATTGCCAAAACACATGTAAATAAAACATCATTTATGACTGTACATTATGTGCAATAAAATAACTGGAAAAAAAGTGCATGTACTTTATCCTCAAAAGCAAACCGACAGCTATCAAAGCTGTAGCTAGAGTTTTATTTTCTGAAAAGTGAAATTTTATTCTGTATCTAAACAGCAGAATAAAGAATGTACATTTTTCACTCTTCATTGATGCTTTTAGCAGTGTTATGAAAGAACTTAATTCTTGAAGAGCCTTAAATTGTTATGGTCATCCGATTACCGGGGTATTTTCTTATTGCATATACTGTTGTTACTTGTAAATGTAAATGAAACGAGTATACACTATATATCATAAACACACAATGCACATTTTGAATGTGGATTTGTGGATGCGCTGATTCTATAAATTTCTTAAAGATAACCAAGTAATTTTGACATTACTGTATTTCTGTAAGCATCACAGTTACTATTTGTTTAGAGCAAATAAGGAAGAGGAGTACTACTTTAGTAAAGCTAACGTCTTGTGGGGGAGGTTCTAGTAACTATAGAAAATGAGCATAGCAAATCTGCCCCCAACCTGAGAATGAACTAGTAAGAAAGACTTGGGAGAAGTAGATGATTATGGGGTTTTGATGTTTTTATTGATATTTATGTGATGATACCTCATTATAGTTTAAGACAATACCGAGGTATTCTTTGCTAAATAGTCCTTCTACTTTACACTACTTAAATAAAAGAATTGGTTTGCTGCATTCCTGTCCTGCACTCTTCAAGGCTGCATTGTGCAAACCCTTTTCTTCTTCTATCCAGAACCCTAGAAAACAGGATTGTCATGATCTTCCTTATCTCTTACACCGAGCCAATAATACCTATTTATGATCATATTTGTACTAGGAATTGCGTTTATCGGTCTACAAATTAAAATTGCATGTGGAATTTAATGACTGGAAAATTTTTATCAACAGACTTTACTATTATTTTACCAGCAGTATTTTGGGATGTTTATGGAGAATGCTGTTTTTTGAGTCTCGCTGTATTATGTACATTAGAAATGTACAATCTAATAATAGTGTAATATTTACTTGTTAGTTGTGAACACCTTTCCGACTATGATATCCAGATTCTTGTTTGATAATTCATAACAATGGGCAAAATACTTTTCATAGGACTAAAAATGTACCTTGCACAGTTCCAAGGTAGTGAAATGAGAAGATAATGCAAATCGCTCCCATCTATGTGCTGCCTTCAGACAATCCAGCATTCTTTAAAGGAAAGTTTTAAGGCCTTGGCCTTAAAATAGGTAATACATGGTAAAATTGTGCTGCAGGGAGCATAGTTTATTTGCTAGTCTGTCTGCTAATCTCCAAAAGTTTAAAACATCTGTTGCCAATTCTGAGAGGTTACTGCATGTTAATTGTCATGGCAAAATCCAGGTCTTATATTTAACATGGATGCAACCTGGAGACCTTCATGTGCATGCTTCTCTAATAAATCTCTTCAGAGATGTACTGTGGAGTGGTCCACGGCCAATACTTGCATGCTTTTACGTAACTTTTCCCATATGTATAACCTTAGTGATGAGACAATTTTGATTCCTTCCCTGAAAGGCAGCAAATGAAGCAGAAGCAGATCTTCAGTTTTGTCAGACCTTTGAGTCCTGTCCTGAACAGATGAACAAAATTAATTTGGACTTTAAATAAGCCAGGAGGAGGCAAAGCAAAACAAGAGCAGCACTGTCGAGAAGCCTGCACTATGTTGACAAGAAGTTCATCAGAGACTGTAGGCTGGTATTTTACATTAAGAAAATGGAAATTACCGCAGTCCTTGAAGAGCTGGTTTGTCATATCTCTCTGTTATATTAAGCAAAGTTGTTACTCTCTCTGTTGGAATTCTTTCCCTTCTTCAACCTAATTTGAATTTCATGTTCTTCTAAGGTTCTGCCCTGCCCCCTTCTGCACTGTCTTATATTTCATAGACAAATTCTCCCTCATTAGGATGGCCAGGTGGCAGAGTTTGGTCTTGGTGTCGAAAGACTACAAACTACTACTTCACATCTTAATCAGGATGTGCAAATGTGACATTATTTTAAAAGCCTGTTTTAAGTATTTGTGACTCCAGCCAAGCAGATGGAAGAGGAATGTCTTGATGATGAGGGTACAAATCTAACACTTGGAACACCTGGGTTTGAGATGTTTCTTTCATTGCGGACAATTTGTGCAATTTTGAGCAAGACATTTGCAGCCAAATCCACAGAAAAAACCCCAATCACTTGAATTAGGCTTATTAGGAATTAGGCTTATTCAGAAGTCAAAATGGAGAGTGTGATTACATAAGTTTTCAACAGAAAAGTCTTTTCATGTTATTCCATAAAACACCATCACCTTATCTTTTGTATGTTTTTAAACATCTCCAAAAAAGAAAGTCCCTGGTACCCTGAGACAACATACCTGCTCAAGTGCAGAGGGGAAAGAACTGATCAATAAAGCACCACCTTTCAACTACATCCATAGTAACTAACCTAGCAGCTCAGCTTGGATCTGTCTCTATGTTTTCACATGCACAGTGCATCTGGTTGTAACTTCACCTTTTGCTTTTCCCAGTTACTTATGAAGAAGCTCAGTACTGTTTCACTCAAGTACCTCTGTTGCTCTAATTCTGCATCTTTGTACCTCAGTCCTCTGTCAGTGAAATGACATTGAGTACACCAGTAGTGTCAGCTTGTGGTTGACTCTGCATTTGCATCTGTGGAGTGCTTAGACAGTACAATGCCAAGTGCTCTCTAGTACCATCACAGTGTCTTATGCTCTTGGATGTACTTAAAATAAAGAACATGAGCAAAACAAAATACCTTTGACCTACTCAGTCAAGGTCACAGTATAAAAAAGTTGCACAATCTCCTAGGCCAACTGAGCCCTAGTCTAAGACCAGATTACCTCAGTGAGTGCTGGCAGTGCCAGAGATGCCCGTCTCTTGCATTGGGTTGATTTGTATTCATAACTTTTTCCATTGTGCAGGCTTGCTGAGCTGCATTCTAGTTTTTCACAGTTGGGAAATCTGAGTAGATGCAAAGGGACAGATGCAGGTGCAGGGAACAGCGCTGCTTTACCTCTTCATCAGTTGAATGTACAAGCAAGGAGTTCTGGTTGCACTTGAGACCCAGCAGGATGGGCAAGATGCATCACAAACTTGCTTGGTGGAAGTAAGATTTTCCCAGTACAACATGGGAGAAAGACATGATGATAGTACTAGTGTGTCTAAGACTCCGCTTTTTACTTCTTGGATAGTTAGTATCATCAGACAGCAGAATGCCAAGGTTGCCAAGATCTCTAGTGTTCATAGAGCCCATTGAAGAGTCCAGCACGCAGCCAGTCTCACTGACCTTTGTGTGCTGAGGTTAAACAGCTTTGAGCTTTTGACTATAACAATTCTGATACCATTCCAATACAGTGATGGTTTAACACAATGCCCTTTACAAATCCTGATGTATTATAATACACAGTAAATTCAAGAGTCTGGCAAAAGATATAGTGAGGCAGCATTCTGCATTAGTGTTGAAGTGCACAAGTGTTATTGGATTTAGGAGAGGATACATCATCTCCATTTGAGACCTGAACCTAAAAATTAGGTAGCTTTTGTTTGTTTGTTTGTTTGTTTTGTTTGTTTTTAACAGCCATGTATGGGTGCTGGAAGTTGCCTATTATTTTGTTAGTATTACATTTAGCATAAAACCATTAGGTCTACTCTGTGATCATGTGAGGTTCTGGTGGTTCAACTCTCAGGCTACCATATGATTTTTAAACTGAAATGCCTTAAAATAACCAGCTTTGGTTCAAGAACAACAGTGTTTGCAGCCTCAGGCTTGTAGCTGTGAATGGCTATATTTGGGATGCCAGTTTTGCAGTGAGTTTTCTCCTTGCTTCTGGAGGAAAGAGATAAACACTGTATGTGGGAGACAGAGCTTTGGGTTTCTTAAACAAGCGCATTCTCAAGTATTAGCAGGTAGATATAAAACAGAATCACCTCATTAGCCATACCACTAGTCTCAACAAAGCCCAATATTAGGTGATTTGTCCTTGGTCATGCTCAACAACAATTCAACTGGCATCCAGAAACTTTTGTCCAGCCCTAGTGGGTGGAAGATGGAAAAGTGGTGATTTAGCCCCTCAGTCAGGAGTCTTCTAAGATTTGTTGAAGTAAACAACTGCATTTTATTAGTTGTTAGGTACATCGCAGCCCTAATAATTAATTGTATCAATGTAGCAGGATTTTTGCCTACTCTGGATTTGCCTTATGACCTCCCTTTGTGATGGACCCTTGAAATAAATTACTTCCACTCTGGCAAGCGCCTAGTTTAAACCAAAAATGAATGAAATAGTTAAACTTTTGACTCTTTTTAGGAGGGAGGGAAGTAGTAAATAGTGTTTCTTAGAGCAATTTTCCCTTGTCATCCCTTTTCCCCTGGCAGTTTGCTGCCACTAATCACTGTGATCCAGACGGTGTACGTTTATGAATCCTTCAGACAGAGTCAGTGGGGCTGCTCATGTGAGTAATTTGCTGTGCATGCAGACGGGGCCATCAGGGCCTGTGCTGTTAGATGCATTTGAGCTATAGATCCTCCAGGCAAGGACTTATGTTTCTTGTCAGTAAAACACTGGGTGCAATTCTGGTGCTGTGGGGGTGGGGTTTTATGTGCTTTTAGGGGGTTTTGCTGTTGGTTTTTTTTTGGTTTGATTTTTTTTCCCCTTTCTACACGTTTTTAGCTCACCATTTTCTTCACACACACAGAGAACACTGCAAGAACAAGAATAGCAGCAGCTCTGATGAGCAGCACTAACATGCCTTTATTCTCTGAGGGACTCCTTTGGACGCTTTAGCAATATCACTGTGGCTCCAAACATTCCTTTTGAGTCAAGAGCCTCGTTGCTGATATCAGGTTGGGAAAGGGAGGGCCCGATTGCAAAGGCAGGAATGAAAGTTGCATCACTTGGCTGGCAGCAACAGGAGAGTCTAGTTGTGCCGGTGAGTCAACCGAACCACTCGCTCCACTTGCTTATTCCAGCCACATACAGGCATGTGCAGACAGGGAAAATTCCTAGCTTTGATTGTGTGCAAGGGAAGGACTTGCTTATGTTGCCACAGTAAATTCTCTTCGCTCAGAATAAAATCTCACCGAGCATAATTGCCAAAATCCTGGAATGAAATGCTTCTGCTTAACCCCTGACATATCTTGCTCTTTTCACTGAGAGAAAAGTAGTCATTTATGGGGTTTTTTTTCCCATATTTAATTACCAGCTTTGATATGTCTATAGTGTGAATAATGGCAAAGAATACAAAGTCTCTCTGCACTGCTACTCTACACTTGTATGTAAGTAGCATTTCTGTTCCATGGGTTGGAATGATGGCTGAAGAGACCAACAGTGCAGCAGCACTTTTTCTTTGTGTTGGATCTAATAGGCCCACAGTAAGAAAAATACCATTTATACTTTGCTTTTAAGGTGAAACTCACCCTGTGCAGAGGTCTAGCCCAGGGGAGAGGGCCTTTTAAATCCTGCTAAGCCTTAAGACAGGCCTTCCCGGTGCCTCTGAGGGGTACAGGGATCCAGAGGGCTTTGCATTCTCTTCATGGGTGAAATTGCTTTCTTTTATGACTGAGGTATGTCTTGAAACTTCCAACCTGACAGCAATTCTACTTTATTGTGTAGAGAGCTGTTCTGAACCACGTGGCAGGTAAGTCAGGAAGTATTAATGGCCATGAAAATCTCTGTCTCAAGATTTTCTGTGTTTCTGACCCCTGACTTCCTTTAATCATCTGGGTGGGTGGTCTATTACTATTCTGAAATATCTTGTGAGTAGGGGCAAAGTAATTACTTGATCCCTGCCTGCTGCAAGATTTTTTTCTGTAAAGAAAATGGATATAACTTGAGAGATGCTTCCTCCTTGCCTTAAAGTCAGCCCCACCTGCTTGATTCACAAGATTTTGGTTTTGGTGGCTGAATGCAGCCCTACCGTGTTTGGAGTTATTTTCATGACTGTAAAACTAGAATACTTGGATCTCTTCAGTCATCACCTGCTACTTCATAGACTAAATACAGTTTCTGATTAGATGTTCTCTCCCCTTCTCTCTCTCGCCTATTGGTTTTGCTTAAGGCATCCTTATAAATAAGCTACAAGCCACTAGACATTTAATTGTGATTTGTTACAGGAAGTATGAAAGATCTTTCAAGCAGCAGCTCTAGTGCTTGTTAGTTCTAGAGTTATTTTATCCTTTTCCCCCAATAATTATAGGCTGAATTAGTGCCCGAAACGTAGTTTCTTAAGAACCAGGGCATGTATTTTGGGCAGAACTCTCTTTTCCTTTATCTACCTGTTCTTTGATGCCCCAAATACTAAAAATAACGATGTTACCATTGTGAGGAGATATTCAAATGCTTCCTAGCTCCCTGCCAGACATAGGAGAGGTAAGTGGTTTTGTGCCACACAGGTCTGACAACCAAAAGAAAAGCAGCTGTACAAGCAATACAACTGGAGAGAGAGAAGTAATCATGGAAGAGTGTTTGCTATACAGGAGCTATTTTAGTAAGCCAGCACGATGAAAATATAGACATGAGTAGGTATTTTTACATGTGAGCTTGTAGTGACTGCCAAGAACTTGGTGTAACACAAGGACAATAATGATCACACATTTTAATACAAGGTTATGAAATGTTGACCCACAAGTGGTTTCTGATTTCCGGAGCAACTTTGCCACAAGTGCAGGAGTCAGCACTGTGGCACCAAAACCAGAGCTTTGAAAATGGTGGTTTCATGTAGATAAGGAAGTGGGGAAACCAGCAAGGTAAAAATATTCATTCTCAGAGCAGACAAGAAGGAACTGGGATGCTTCAGGTGTTTGTAATATCCCAGTTTGAAACAGAACCTTTCCTGGGTCCTACCTTTCAACCCTCAGTCAGTCTGTGCTGTTTCTGCTCCAGGCGCCAGCCTGTGAGGAATCCACAACTTGAGTTTTAGCAGTTCAAAGATACCTGATCTCACCCTCAGTTTCAGTCAGCAGTTGGGTGCCTACGTGTCTTTAAGGGCACAGGTGTCTGCCAGCCACCACTTTTCAGACTTGTGGTGTCATTTGTATTTTTCACAACCTTCACGCTTGCCTCTGCTTCCTGGATGCCCAAACTTGTTCTTCATGATTTTTTTTTCTTTCACGCTTTACTTGGGGTATTTTTGCTCTTGAAATGACCCCGGTAACTTTTGAGTCCTGTGAGAAAGGTAGACCCATGACTTGGCTCGCGGAAGTAACAGTTGTGAAGCAATGTTATTCAGTGGCTTAAAATCTGGCAGCCTCCAGCCCAGGGACCACCTGCAACTTGACAGTGCCCTGTGCAGGGAGCAGAAGGCCCTTACGCTGCATGATGGAAAGCTAATATGCCACCAGCCAGTTAGTAATGTGGAGCCATAGAGAAAGCAGATTGAGCAGAAAAGCCAGAACATCTCTCTCAACCTTTCTGCAGCACTGCAGTATCTCACCACAGGATGACTTATACCTGTCTAAACCATAGTAATGAGTCCAGCTGCAGCTGCAGCCCTCCCTTAGCTTGCAAAGGTGACAACTGCTAACTCTAGTTTTGTAAAGAGATGGGCTCTGATTTGCTGAAATGAACTATGAGTAAGCTTCATCTGCGTGGCTTTGTACCTAAGCTGTGAGTCACTCTAATGAGCAATACTAAAAGCACCAACCTGCCCATCTCATGCTTCTTCACTTCAGACTCCAAATTAACCCACAGCTTTGATGCCTCAGAGATCCCTTTTGGGCAGAGGAGACTCAGGGACAGTGATTTTAATGCAAATGTTAGTAATGGAAGAAATGGTTTTGCAGTATGCTTCTGTGCCTGAATAATCAGTATAAGTAATAAGGAAGCTTTCCATGTTTTTTCTGTACTAGGCATTTCCTTCTAGAGCTGCAGAATTCATATGTATTTGAATAACCATTTCATACCTCTCACTATCAGGATTTCAGTTGCAGGTCACTCTCTCTTTTTGATTTGCTCATATGAGCTTGGCCAGCTAGGGCTTGTGTGCAGCAAACAAGCAGAGAAGTGCATGGGGTTATCTCTGGGGAAGTTCATGGCCCTGCATTTCTGTGGGTAGCACAAAGTACATGAGCTCACCCCTTCTCCATTCTCCCTGCTCTTTCTGTACCCCCACTGCAGGGCAGGGAAGTGCCCATCCTACTCCTTCAAAGGTTACTCTGCCACCTTCCACTTCCCTGGCACAACGTCCTCAGTGTCCTCACTTGGCTTTAAGTTCTACCTGTGGTACTAGTATGTCATAGATTATGAAAGCTGTTTGCCTTTGGCTTGAATGAAAGGCATAGGCTGGCTCTGCTGCACACAGAAAACGGCACCACTGGGTGTTTTCAGCAGCATCCTTTGAGTGCATGACACTATTTAAAGAGAAAGCACTTTGATTTGGAAAACACAAGGGTGAAGTTGAAGGCTAATACTGGAAGTTTATAAATACAGCTGACTTTATAGCACTTCATGTCTTTCATGCCATCCTTCATTTACTCTCCTTGTGCGCTCTCCTTCTGTTTGAATGCTCTACTGTTTTTCCCTCCGTGAGTATAATGCTGATGAGAGTAACTAGGGTAGCTGAGTTTGATCCATTTACATGCCTATGGGTATAGTGTAGGCTACTATTTTAACCCTGCAAGTGAAGCAATCCATGAAACTTCCATGGTGACCCGTGCTAAGGGACAGTACCTCATAATCTGTGGATTATTCTGAAAATAGTTTCAGGTGTTAAGATCACAGAATCGCTAGGTGTAAATGACCCCCAGGATCATCGAGTCCAACCATTCCAATCAACCACTAAACTATGCCCCTCAGCACCACATCCACCTGGCTTTTAAATACTTCCAGGGATGGTGACTCAACCACCTCCCTGGGCAGCCTCTGCCAGTGCCCAATGACCCTTTCTGTGAATTTTTTTTTTTCTGATGTCCAGCCTAAACCTCCCCTGGCAGAGCTTGAGGCCATTCCCTCTTGTCCTGTCCCCTGTCACTTGGGAGAAGAAGCCAGCTTCCTCCTCTCTACAACCTCCTTTCAGGTAGTTATACACAGCAATGAGGTCTCCTCTCAGCCTCCTCTTCTCCAGGTTAAACAACCCCAGCTCTCTCAGATGTTCCTCATAAGGCCTGTTCTCCAGACCCTTCACCATCTTTGTTGCTCTTCTCTGGACTTGCTCCAGAGCCTCAACATTATTCTTGTGGTGAAAGGCCCAGAAGTGAACACAGGATTCAAGGAGTGGTCTCACCAGTGCTAAGTACAGAGGGAGAATAACCTCCCTGGACCTGCTGGTCACACCGTTTCTGATACAAGTCAAGATGCCATTGGCCTTCTTGGCCACCTGGGCACACTGCTGGCTCATTTTCAGTCGGCTGTCAACCAACACCCCCAGGTCCTTCTCTTCCAGGCAGCTTTCTAGACAGACCTCTCCTAGTCTGTAGCTCTGCATAGGGTTGTTGTGCCCCAAGTGCAGGACCCGGCATTTGGCCGTGTTAAACCTCATCCCATTGGACTCTGCCCATGGATCCAGCCTGTTTAGGTCCCTTTGCAGAGCCTCCCTACCCTCCAGCAGATCAACACTTACACCCAGCTTAGTGTCATCTTTGAGTTCTTATTGCTCAAGGTTATTAAAAAATCCTGTTATAATGAAGAGCTTTTAATAGAGACCCAACCATGTAACACTCTTATATGGGTGTGTGTTGTTGGCACCAGCAGAGGGATGCCTGACTCTAGTCCTAGTCTGGGCTTCTCACTTAGGTTCCCTCCCTTATAAACTGCAGGATATGGGTGTCTCTAATGGCAGATCACCCCAGATTAGGAGAAAAGTCTAATATAAACAGAGGGAATCATTCTCCTCCTCTGTTACCTGCCGAGGCTCCCCATGTAGTTGGCTTGGCTGAATGCATGCCCTTCTGGCAGCAAAGCCTATGTTAAGTGAATGTGACTCACACCGAATCTCTTTTGAAGCCCATGACAGGTGAGGAAGGCAATGAGATTCTAGTCCTATACCACAGCATTGAAACAGGACTATCTCTCCTCTTCTGTCTCTGAAACTTCTCTGTCCCTCCTGCCTCTGCTTTGCAAACTGGAAGTCCATCAGGAAAGTATACGATGGTGTGCACACAAAATAGTTGATTTCCACAGAAGCCTCATGAATTTGTAAAGTTGACGTTCCCTGACACAGTGCACTTGTTGTTCTTCAGATCCCTAGGAGTTTTCTATATCACATGGACAGGTGGAATTCCTCTGCTTCAAAATCAAAAAGCACTTGCTCGGAGCTAGCAGGAGGCAAAATAGTGTGAGTTCTACAGCTAAACTCATATCAGAGGAGTTATTTCAAGCAGTCTGTACATTCCTTCTACTTATAATTTATTATTAACAGTCTGTGAGGGAGAAAAATAATTCATTAAACAATCAGCAAGACATTCATAAGACATTATTGAGATCAAGTCTCGGGGAAACGCATGAGGCTTCACAAATACATTAGGTTTTATCTTGCCAGTTAAGTAATTTTACATAAAAAAGTGAAACAATCCAACTGCTCTGTCTCTGTAGCTCCTGCTCAAGGGAAAATGAATTCAGATCCACCATAATCTGAGTAATAGTTTCAATACCAGCTCCCACTTATCAGAGGGAGAAGAATGGTTTAATCTTATAGTTTCTGCAGTTTACCCCATGCTTTTCTATTCCTTGGTGGTCAGGCACCAGAGCAGACCTGACAGTGGAATCCTCTTCCAGGGGCTGGAAAGCAAAATGCCTCATCATGAGAGCCCTATCCCACCCCTCTCGCTGCAGCAGGCTTGCTGGCATTTTTTTTTTTTTCCCAGATGAGAGTTGCCCATATCCAGGCTTCACAAAAAGGCTTGAAAAGGCAGAATTTCTCCCTTAGACCAAATGTGTATTTTTGCTCTGGTAAGCAACAAGGCTGTAAGGCAGTGCTTGCCCCTTTGAGAGCCCTTTCTCTCCAATATCAGACATCTGGTGTATTCATGTTCTAACCATGCTGTTATGTGATGGATGATTTGCTGAAGCTCACCAGCAGCCTCACTTCTCACCCCTGTATTTTGCTTTCTGGACCTCTATTGTTTGTGTTTGTGATGCACAGTGATGCTCCTGTATTGGAAATTACTTTAAAAAACATCATAAGGATATTCCTGGGAGCAGTGGAGTCTTCAAAAGAAAATTCTGAGGAAGCTGGAAATATGGTAGGAGGGAAAATATAATCTCTCTCTCATTTCAGATGAACTTCTGCCTTCCTTGAAATTCCTGTGAATTTCAAAGCCTTTGATAGTCATGAAACATCAGAGAAGCCTTTATGCTAAGTAAAACCTGTGTGAAAGCAGTGCAGCTTCTGATCCTACAAGGAACTACAGCACTCCCTGTTCCTCTTTTTTGTGTTTGTTGTCCCCCTAGCCCGTGTAGTTAATCTGTATTTGTTTGGGTGGTCATGGTTATGCCCTTACTGTGCTGTGTCAGACAACATTGGAGAAAAACCCATCACAGGACTTACCCATAGGGCAGGTGAGCCACTACAGCTGCTCTCCTGTGGGCCAGCATAGCTGCATCCTAGGCATGGCTGTGCTCCGTTCTCTGGGATGGCATGGATGGCAGATTTATAGGTAGCCACAAATCACTGTGAGTGCAGGCTACCAAAAAGGCTACCATGACTGCCACAGGCTAGGGAAGCCACTTCTTGGGGCAGGTACAGCCTGGGTATATCCAGTATAATAGTGTTGGGAATTCCTAAATCAGCAGCAGGACACTATGCAGGGGATGTCATAGAAATTACAAGGGCTGCAGAGTTGGAATATGATGCCTACAGGCCCCTCCTGAAGGGTGGTACTCCTCTGTGTGAGAGCAAACATGGTGCCACCACTTCCTTATTGCTTCCCAATCACTTCCAACAGCACTTGTGGGTGTCCTACTATGAAATGTTGCTGACTGAGAACGGCATCTGGTCAAGTAAAGCCGGGGAGAGAAGAACCAAGAACAGAGGTCCCAAGAGGATTGTTTTCTGCCTGGCCAATTGTTATTCTATTCACTGTGAATGGTTTTGGAGGAGGTGAAGTAGCAAAGATTGATGAGTTCATGCCTTCTTCATCTAATGGGAGGGAACGGCACGGAGGTGGCTAAGCAGTAGCATGGTCAGGCTGGTCCCAGGCAGAGGACAGCCCTTGCACCAGGAGGCTGTGGTGTGCCTCTGCCTTGCCTTCCCCAGGTGCCAGATGAGTGGAGAAGCTGCAATCTAGCAGAGCAGGATCTTATGTGGGCAACCCCAGCAAAGAGCATCAGGGACCTTGCTGGGTGAAGTCAATAGACAGACAGTGACTTTATACAAGGATAAGCTGAACTAAGGAGTGGGGAAATTTGAACCATGTTTTTTTTCCATTTTTTTTTAAGCTACCTTGGCTGAATTGCTACCTTTGAATAAGGGCAGTGAAGTCCTGGGCAGGTGCACAGCTATACAGGGGTGCAGGCAGGACTGTGAAGCACATCAAGAGTAGTCAAAGACCTTAGTGACTTTTTGTTAGATATAATACAGAAGGACAATGTTATGACTAGAGTTACATGGACCAAGGTCAGGTTATGAATTTGTAACTGAGGCAGAAGGCTGTAAAATAAAGCAACGGCATTGTCCAGTTCTTCACATGACTAATGAAGCATCACTCAATAATGCAGATTGCCACTGCCAATGCAAATTTAAGAACAGCTCCCATTTCTACTCTGCAGTGTTTACCAAGCTGGTCCCCACCAAAATGAACATGCTTCTGCAAAGCAAGCAGATGTGACTTAGTGGTTAGCCAAAGGCCATGCAGAGGAGTGAAGAAGAATATTAGATCAAATTGCTCCCCATCTCTTCTATGGGCAACTTGAAATGGTTTTTTGACTGAACTGTGTTTGAAACATGGTACACTAGTCTCAACCCTAGTGGTTCCATTGAATGGCCAGAGTAAAAAAGCAGAACCCTTCAAGGAAGTCTTCCAAAGGAGCTGAATGATTTTGGGACATTGGTCTTCACTGCAGACTAAGACAGACATATAACCTCAACCTACTATTCTTAAGGAGTAAAACCCAAAGAACTGTTGGGCTTGTGGTAACCAGACAACCCCCTCACCATCTGAATGCTGTCAGCCTCCTTACAGAAAAGTTCATTGCCTTTTCATAAAATCCTATGGGATTTCTCATTTTATCCTGAATCTCAAGCAGAGATTCATTGTCTGATCTGTGTCATAGTTTTTAGATGTTTTGGAACAGAGGTGTAAGTAAAACATTATGAACTCAGCAGATCTCTGAAGACTATTGGATTTCACACCTGCAGCTGAGCTTTGGGAGAAGGCAGGAAAAGCCGCTTTCCCTGTACAGAATCGTGTTATTTTGTCATTAACAGGCAGTGCCTCCAGGACTGGAATGAGGTTTCAGTTGCAGGGAAAAATGAAGCCCTGTTTAAAAGTCTAGTGTGCTTATTTTCCTTCTTCTGTCATACAAGAAAATGGTTTCAAAACCACATGGAGCTAACCTGCCTTGGTACCCTTTGCAGACAGTGGTAAACATCTATTGACTTCTGTGGGGCAGAGTTAAGGTGGAACTGCTGAAAGCTGAGCTGGTTGAAGATTATACTCCTCTTGCAACAAGTTTTAAGGAGCTTTGTTCCTGGCTAGAGCAAACAAACATGTTTTCAAGTATTTTTATGGGAGAGAGATGTGCATTGTCGAAGTTGAGGGTTTTTTAAGTTGCACCTTTTCCTCTGCAGATGCAAGTCTGTCTCCACTGGAAACTTTGTTGTATCTGCAAAGCCACAGTGATACGTTTCAGCTCTGACAAGACAAGGGAGGCTGGGAATTTCTCCCCTCCCACCTCCTTAAGCAAAATTTTATTAGAAATAATCTGTCTCGTTTCTAGCGCAATCAGAAAATGGCAGATGAGAGAAATGCCTTCCTTTTGCTGAAAACTTCAGTGACTACGTGTCAGACAGTACAAAACTTGATTCCAGCTCTAGATTTCAAGGCAATTAAGAAATCTGGTAGGTGGTACTTACAGGGAATGTAGGGGATGATAGGTTGGTTGGATTTTGTCTTTTTTTTTAAAATCCCTGTATAATATTCATCATGTTTGTGCTTCATAATCCCATAGTAAATAGTCATAATTTTCCCATTTCACAGAGTTAAATGCCCATGAGCCCACTTGCACATAGAAAAATCAATCCAGGTTCAGCCTGCAGAGTTTAGAAAGGTCATTTTCTAGACTGGGACGTGATAGAGGGTGTTGCTGTTAATTGAAGAAGAGATGTTTAACACCTTTCTGATGATAAACAATGCAAATAACATTAGTTCCACTGCAATCCCCCTGGCCTAGAAGTGCAGTTAAGACAGTTCGAGTACTTAATATAAATATTAACCACTGCAGAGTCCTCTGTCATCCTGGTTGGATTGTGCAATGTTTAGTGGTGCAAAATTTCCACCAGTGCTAGGGATGACACGACTGCTGCAACAAAGCTGGGGAAGGGGCTGGAGAACAGGCCTTATGAGGAATGTCTGAGAGAGCTGGGGTTGTTTCGCCTGGAGAAGAGGAGGTTGAGGGGAGACTTCATTACTCTCTACAATTACCTAAAAGGAGGTTGTGGAGAGGATGGTGCTTCTCCCAAGTGACAGGGGACAGGACAAGAGGGAAGGCCCTCAAGTTCCAATAAGGGAGGTTTAGGCTGGACATTAGGAAAAAATTTTCACAGAAAGGGTCATTGGGCACGGGCACAGGCTGCCCAGGGAGGTAGTTGAGTCACCTTCCCTGGAGGTGTTCATGAGATGGGTGGACGAGGTGCTGAGGGGCATAGTTTAGTATTTGATAGGAATGGTTGGACTCAATGAACCAATGGGACTTTTCCAATGTGGTGATTCTATGATTCTAAGTCTGGCCTTTTTGTACTCACACTTCTTGCCTCCAAAGCCAGTTGCAGTGACTGCAGGCAGGCAGTCCCACCTTCTCTTTTGCTATCACTGACTCTTGCTGATTTTTTGAGCAAGCTTGGATTACTTCCAGTCTCCAGATAGATCTCCCTCTCCCCATCCTGTAAAATCAACAGATGTACCCATCTTCCCCATCCTTCCCTTCTCTGAGTGCTTAAAACCTGGGAACTCAGCACCACTGGTAGGTTTTCAAAACCTAGCCCAGGCACAAGGGCTAAACAGCTGCTCTGTACCGTCAGATCTACACACTACAATGATTTGTACAGCCTGTTGCTGAAACAGCTAGAACCATTTGTTTAAAAAATAAAGAGACAGATAAATTCAACTCTTCCTCTTTTCCTAGCAAGCTGATATCATGAGTCTCTCTTAAAAATGGCCTGTTCCAGAACGCATTAGAGCTAAATTATCATTTATGTTTGTCACAGGGACTGCTAATGTGTAATGAGATTTTAGAGTTAATGTTTTGTACAAAGCACTTAGTGGAGCTGGGATGAAATTGGTTCAGGGTTCTGATGTGCTGTTTTAATTAAAGATATTTTCCAATCAGGGCCCAGCAAATGACTTGTCAGAAAATTTTGTACCCACAAGCCAATATACCAATGCAATGGTGGTCTCGCTTTCTGCTCTTGGGTTTTCTACAGGGAATTAGATGAGAGAGCCTCTCTGAATCTCATGCAGAAGAGCCTTTCTTAGCTGCAGCTCTTATAGAGAAAGAAATGTGTATTTGGTGCTGTGAAACTTTCACCTGAATGACAATGGTCTGGTTCAGTGCTGCATGATGCTAGCCTTATATTGCTTTGATTTTGTTGAGCTTGCAATTGCAGATTGGTGCAATACGTGCACACAGACTGAAAGCAATGGCAAGCTAGGTTATGTGAGGTGAGTCAAGCTCTTTTGTGCCATAGTAGGATCCTGAGCTTTGACTGCCAAAAACTGTACCTGGTGAAAAAACAGCCCAATGATGACCAAGTGGTGTCTGGCTTAAACAAAAAAACTTCAACTGTATGATTCAACACAAACATCAAATGCATATTTATAAGTACAGACTTTATTAATTACTGGACAATAGAGATTATTATTACCAAACCAAAATTTCACAGAAAGGGTCATTGGGCACTGGAACAGGCTGCCCAGGGAGGGGGTTGATTCACCTTCCCTGGAGGTGTTTAAGGCACGGGTGGACGAGATGCTGAGGGACATGGTTTAGTATTTGATAGGAATGGTTGGACTCGATGATCCGATGGGTCTTTTCCAACCTGGTGATTCTATGAATACATTGTTTTCTAAGCTATCTCTGAACCATGGAGGGAACTTCAACCAACACCAGGTCTTAAGGTGGGTTATCTGCTTAAAATGAAATCACAAAGCTATAACCAAGCATGAAGTGTGGCTCACAGGACTGGTTTTAGACACAGGCAACACAAGCTTCTGGCAGGAAAAATAGCTGCTGTCCTCATAATTTCCTTTGCCCAACCTACAACTGTGAGAAGTTAACCTGAGTAGAGCCATTGAGGGAGCGCAGGGGCGGGGGGGGGGGGTGGGGGGGGGGGGTGGGGGGGGAAGTGGCTCCTGCTGGCAAGGGACAAGAAGAGCGAGTTGTTCTCAGTAGTTGTTACACTTAACCTTCATCACCTTACCCCTCCCACCTCTCCAGCCATCAGATCTGTGACCAAGGCCCCTCTTTACCTCCTAACCCCTGTTTTTTGTCTCACTCCCACCTTCTCAGGCAAAGAAGGGCACTGGTCCTGAGGCCTTGGGCAGCACCTCTGGAGTCTGAGTCAGCTCCGTGGATGCAAAGCAGCCCTGCTGGGTACCCACCCGGCACCACTGTGCAGCTGTAACAAGATAGCATCATTAACTTGGATAATAAGACTAAGCCATAGCAATCCACCCTGGATTTGTATAGCTTCATGTTTGGTTTTGCGGTGTTTCTAATACAAACCCCCCTAGAGCTGCATTGTGGTGAATTTTTCAGAAGTATCCATTGCATCCTGCTTGGTACGATAATAGAAACAAATCCTTCTTTATATGCTCATGATTTCAAATATGTTTGGTTGGTGGTTTTATTTGTTTATTTGTTTTTCAGGAGAAACTTTCCATTTTATAGACAATTTTGATGTTTTAATATATACATATGAGTTTTTTCTTGTATTTTTCTTTTGCAGGTTTGCCCATTTGTTCCATGAGTGTTTGGAAGCACATGAGTACAAGTTAATTGTACTATAATCTGTTCATTTGGGGAACTCTCTAGCTCAGTATGGAAATTCCCCTGAGCTGTGTAAAAGGATGCCCTTGACTAGAACAGAGAGTTGAAGATGAATTTTGCAGAAATAAATCTCACATATACACCTCTACTGTGTGGTGGATACATGAATATACTGGATATTGTAATATTTTCTTTGTATAAACCTCGTTTGGCATTACAGGATCTCAGGAAAAATGTAAAGACGGGATGAAACAAAGGTGCCTATTCAGGTCAGTACTTCAGTGAAATAGCATCCTACCCTATAAAATGTAATAGACACCACAACTATATTGAACATCTCTGGTTAACTGTGTGGGTCCTTGATCCACAAGAACATTGACACACTGCTTAATGAGTGGTGTTGACCTTTTCAGAGATGGCAAGGTACAAACATGTATGGGGCACTTTTTGCTGCCAACCTTAAATGTTCCAAAATCATGAGTCAAACCTGTCTGACTTGTAAATTATAAGACTAACTGGAAAAAAGTGCTCATGAAAATGCTAAACAAATGTGTTTGTTTTCTTCTCTGCAATGCATTTTATTGAGTCTATACTTTTGAGCTTTCAGAGGTCACTCAGGTGAAGTTTAAAATCTTTTATTCTCTATAAGTGATATAAAATTATGCTGACATTCCCATCCATTCAGTTACAGATTTCACTTATAGAAACTGGGAATTATGGCAAACTCTAGGAGAGGCATGTTCATGGTACTTCTGATGCACAACTCTGCCAACATATGCCAAACTGTATGAGGTTGGAAGAAACCCACTGGATCATCCAGTCAAACACTAAACCATGCCCCTCAGCGCCTTGTCCACCTGTCACATGAACACCTCCAGGGAAGGTGATTCAACCACGTCCCTGGGCAGCCTGTTCCAATGCCCAATGACACTTTCTGTGATTTTTTTTCCCCTAATGTGCCCCCTAAACCTCCCCTGGTGGCCCTGGAGGCCATTCCCTCTTGTCCTGTCCCCTGTCACTAGGGAGAAGAGACCATTACCCTCCTCTCCACATCCTCCTTTCAGGTAGTTGTAGAGAGCAATGAGGTCTCCCCTCACCCTCCTCTTCTCCAGGCTAAACAACCCCAGCTTCCTCAGCCGGTCCTCATAAGGCCTGTTCTCCAGCCCCCTCACCAGCTTTCACCACACCATGCTCTGCTCCTTCCAAAAGTAGAGAGTCCATAATGGAGCGGGGGTGTGACCCAGACTTGAGAGTTGCATTGGATGCCGGACACCTCATCAGCTCAGAGTCTTACTGCTTTGTTTAGTTTTCTCTCCAGGTAAGGTTTCTTCCCCACCTTTTTTCTTTTGCCCATGACAAAGCATCGAGGTTGGGAGTGATGTCAAAGTACTACCTGCTCTGACAGCAGCTTCAACTGTTCCAGTCAAAGGGGACATCACCACTGCCTACCTCCTCTTGCCCCTCGGTCACAGCTCAGCATGCTGGTGCAAGCTGCCATCCCCTCTGGGGACTTGGGTATGCTAGACCCCAACCCAGCACTGGGAACACTGCTGTGTCTGTGGGGCAGTGGAGGCAGCCAGGTGCAGGGTCAGCTCTTCTGCGGCTGCTAGCTTGTGTACAAGCTAACATCCTCTCATTTATGGACACTTTCACTTATAAATTGACCCTGAAACCTCGTCCGACATTGTCCGCTGCCCTGACAAGTTGCTGCAATGGGAATGTTGCAGCTCTCTGTTTAAACAGGCTCTGTGGCACAGCAGACAGCCTCTTCTTTCTAGGGCCCTACACTTGCACCTGTGCCTAATTACATCTGCAGGCAGAAGCTCTAAACAGAAGGATGTGCCTGAACAGCTAGATTACTCTCTTGGAAAGCTGCTTAAATGGCTAATTTGATCTCTATCGCTCCTCAGAAACCTTCTCTTTGTTTAAAGGCAGCTAAACTTTTACTAAATAAATCCATCCGGTGCCTTGCCATTCCTTCTTATAAGTAACTTTCTTTTTTTCCCTGCCCACAATGGGCTAGCTGCTGAAAACTTAACTGCGTGGGAGGTCACGGAGGGCTGCACCAGAACTTCCTGGTCCTCTCTCTTCTCCTCCTCCTGCCAGCTGTGCTTGCCCTGTCTTGGTCTGTTGTTACAGGAGATGTGGAGGTTTGTCTTGTGTGCAAACCTCCTTCTTTTCAAAATCCATAACCTTGCAACGGCTTAAGTGATGCCCAGCCTTGCTGTGCCGCCGGGAGTGGTTTATTATGAGAAATGGTCTGTCGGCTGCTGCAGACTCACAGTAACATAAACGTGTTGTCTGCAGAAACAACAAGAAGCAAGGAGAGGCAGGGAGAGACTAGCTGTGAGTGGGAGAGTGAAGATATGCGGAGTGGAGGTCAGAGGAAGCGTGCTTTTGAAAACAAGGCTAGAATGTAATGGCATTGCTAGATGATTTTTTTTTGAGTGAAAAGGCAGATAAAATGGACATGTTTTAACATGGGCATGTGTCCAGAAATGCTTTCGAATGCCAGTAACTTATCTGTATCAGTTCTGCCACCCACGTCCCATCACCACTGCTCCTCAGGGTATCGGGAGAGTGCTACAGCAGTACTGAGTCGCTTGCTTCTCAGCTGTCAGATCACAAATAGAAGTTGCTATTTTTTGAGATTTGGAGTAAATTGGAGAAAAAAATCAGAAGGTCCTAGTTTGGCCACTGACCAAATCAAAATCACACTTCAGTGTGGGAAGCCTCAGACAGGGTTTTAAGTACCGAATATTTGTCACTGACTTTGCAGGCTCCATTGGTCTTAACCCTAATTTTGCTCGCTTGCTCATGCTCTGCATGCAGAGGCAGAGATGATAATGGACTTGCATTTGTACTTGCTGTTCCCATAACAAACAGCAGGATCCTCACATAAATTGTTTGAACAAGTAACACTGCTCTTATTTCTTAACGATAAGGGCTTAGGAGCTGCCCTTTTCCAAAATGAAAGAAACGAACCAATTGTTATCTCTTTGTTTTAAAAAATGATCCCTGCAGCTACAACAACAAAAAGCCATTACGATGATCCTTAAAGGTCTTGCAGTCTTTTATGGGAGAGGTTTTCCACTCACCAATTCTGGCTTCACTCCCCTTCTGTCTCCTCAGCCGACATGGCTCAAGCTTTCTAGGGCAGCTTGAGCTCCTGAATACAGCTGAGTTGAACAAGCTTGCCCTGGAGGACATGTCAGAGGTCAGACCTCCAGGGAGAAGTAACTTCTTTGGATACAGTGTCTAAAGCCAAGTGCTCTAGATCTTCCACTGGTCCCAAGCGTATCCATCATCAATTATATATCTATACTCAGTGTTTACACAGGTTTCTTGTTTCTCATGAAATATTTACTTAGAGGCTCTGCATCTGTTGTTAAGCCCAACAGTTGATTCTGTTGCTTATGCCGAGGAAATCAAATTTCACCATAAACTTTTGGTGCTGTGGTATAGATCTATTAGGTAGCTGGTGCCAGGCTTGTGCCAAGCCACAGTGAGCTGACTCTTGCCTGGATCAGTGAACACAGTACAGGTATGTTTAAACTTGAAAATTTCTGAGTCTAAAAATATACCTACCCACCCACCCCCTTTATCATGCATTTAATAGATCCATGTTTCTGGAAGTAGTATAGAAAAATTAAAAAAAATTAGTTTGAGCAGCATACACATGCAGATACATACACACACAGAGGTTTGCACTGATGGGCCTGAAGCAAAAAATGTGATGAGGTAAAGTTGCTTTACTGCCAGCCCGAGACAGAGCTTGAGCCCTTGGAACTGGTTTCACAATCTCCCAAACAGAAGGTCTGGAAACTTAACCTGTCTGATTTCTGCACAGCCCTCCTAACTTAAACATGCTTATGTAGGTTAATGCACGCACCCATTAACTTCCCCACTGTCAACTGCTGTTAGTGTAGCTGCTTAACACCCTGCTGGGAGGGAGATGGATGGGCTTCTCCAGATGCCATCTTGATGCTGCTTTTTTTAGTCCAGCCCCAGGGGATGCAGATCCTCGAAGGCTCTCCTGGAGCTGTATGTGGCAGTGCAAAGAGGTCCTTCTTGGAATCAGGGCCAGTGAGGGTTTCAGTGATATGGGCTGAGCCAGCTGCAGAAGTGTATATTGGTCCCCTAGCTATAAAAGCTGCCACTCATCCCTGTGACCGATCCACTGAAACCCGGAGTGGGGTCAGGAAGGTGGAGAGGGGGACAGGGGAATAAAAAGAGGGTAAAGCATGTATGAGAAGAATGAGGAATATGCAAGCAAAGTCCATATCTGTTTCCAGAGGCCTTATGAGGTAACTGAATGTCTTATAATAAGAATAACTTATTTCTATGAGTCCTGTATCTGTTATTTAGCATGACTGTGGCTTAGCATTGTTTCCCTTCACAAGACTGTAAGTAGATGGTCAGCATCAGTGTGCTGCATGTAGTAGAAAGCAGAGAAATTTACTTAGCTCTTTGGGCGGCAAAAAGTGGGAACATTTTATGACATCCAGGCAGCATCTGTGCTAGGAGGAGAAGGGGAGAGAGAGATATTTAGAGCCAGTGCAGATGGGAAGTGATGAAGAGTGAAAGATGCTGACCAGGCTTAGGCCACACACAAAGGTCTGGCTGCCCATCCTAACCCTTCCTAACCCTCCCCAACCGTGGAAAAAGACAGACCTCAATGGAGCTGGAAGAGATCATGCTCTTTTCTGCTCATGTCTGTGTGAGAGCACAATGAACTGTGGGGTTGGTGCTGTCTTCCAGAAGAAATCTTCTGTTGGCAAGGAAGAGAAGTAGGTTTTGTTTGGCCCTGTACAGAGTTGTTGGGAGTGATGTTTTCCCACCATTGAGCTTAACTAGTTCAGTGGAAAGTCTTCCAGCTGATAGTAATCCTGCAGGAGCAGCTCCACCTCTCCTACTCAAGAAACCAGCCTGTCTTGGAGGTACAACCAAGGGGTGGAGACTGGTTCTCATGGGCTTCCAAAACCTAAGCAGCTTCTGGTGAGCTGAGGTGTTGCCGCTTGGTATGTTGCATTTCTGAGCTCTTATTGAAATATTAAATTAAAACATATAGTCTGCAGGCTGCAACACAGTGCTGTTTGGTACAGCCAAGGGTGTTTTGGCAGTGGATTGTGGAAAGGAAGCGAGAGAGATGATGTGTCCTGACCCAGACATTACTCCTGCTGCTTAACCTAAGTCTGTAATGGGGAGTGGGGAGAGCAGCACTACCTGTCACTGCTGTTCTGGTTGTCTATAGGGTCTCCGTACAGCACTGTCCTTTACCTAGACCCTGTGCAGACCAGGAAAGGACTTGTTAGAGTGTGGGGACATCCAGCCATGCTGGTCAGAGCAGACAAAATGTCTTCCCAGTGTGCTTAGTTTGGAGATAAACACTTAAAAAGCAGCTGCAGCAGGGCAGAGGATCTGTCTGTGCTGTCCTGGCCCTGGGTTGATGTCAGGCTGTTGTGCCTTATTTTTATGGACACATAGCCTTGGCTGTGCCTTGGTGCTGCCCAGTTTTGTCAGGTGGACAGCACAGGAATCAGGGGATCACAGTGGGCCTACCCAAGTAGGCCTTTTTTGCTTGCACTAACTGACAGGGCTCCACACTAGATGTCTGTCTGGGCGCCTCCCACCATTCAGGAGGTAGGCATTGTCATCTGCCTACACCTCCCCAGCGTTTGCACAAACACTTCATCCCCAGGCTGATTGAGGTGAAACCTGAACAAACATTTCTGGATGGAGCTGTGGCATTCCAAGCTAAGGGCTGTTCTTCCCAGGGGAGCTGTTCCATACTATCCTATATAGGCACTTCTCATTATGAGGAACAGCTGAGGGGGTTGGGGTTGTTTAGCCTGGAGAAGAGGAGGCTGAGAGGAGACCTCATTGCTCTCTACAACTACCTGAAAGGAGGCTGTGGAGAGGAGGGTGGTGGCCTCTTCTCCCAAGTGACAGGGGACAGGACAAGAGGGAATGGCCTCCAGGGCCACCAGGGGAGGTTTAGGGGGGACATTAGGAAAAAGTTTTTCACAGAAAAGGTCATTGGACACCAGCAGAGGCTGCCCAAGGGGGTGGTTGAATCACCTTCCCTGGAGGTGTTCATGGGACAGGTGGACAAGGTGCTGAGGGGCATGATTTAGTCTTTGATAGGAATAGTTGGACTGGGTGACCCAATGTGGTGATTCTATGATTCTGTGATTATCTCATCAGAATTACTGGGGGTTGCCTGTACTGGCCAGAAGAGCACAAAGTGACATGATGACAAATGGCATGTGTCACTGGTCTTTCCTCTTCTCCCAGAAAGAAGTCTGCACAGAGAAGTACATGGACTTATCATCCCACAGAAAAGCACATGCAGGCACGTGTGTGTGTACAGTCTTGATGGCACATGTTTAGAGGACACACAGAGGACACAGTCAGAGCTGCGTCCTCTGCATGAAGCTTGAATTGGAAAACCTGAAGCAGCCCAGTCCCTCTCAGCAGGCTGAGCTCAGACTTGGAGGCAGCTCTGACCCCACTGTCTTCCCCCATGCTCTGAAGCCAGTAAGAACAAACACAGGGAGGTGTGAGGACACTTAGTGCAGGTCAGTGTTTATTTGATTTGTATGGTAGATTTTGCTGTTTTCTGAGAGCAGGAACGCTGCCTGTTTGTTCACCTCCTCTAGTGCAGCTGCACCTCTCTGTTCCAGCATCAGCTGCTGCAGCTTAGCTTTGCCTCAAAACACATTCTTGCGCTGGGTGCAGTGCCTCTGCGCTCTCAGACTGAGATAGGCTTTTAGCCGCCTCTGCCTGCATGGCATCTGCTTTCCTTTGCCTTTTTAATCCTCTGCATTTTCCACAACCTAAAATAAACCAGTAGCAAATCTGGGATGCACTTCTACAGCCAAAAGGACAGATCTAGGACTTTGGCATTTTGCAATTACTGTGATTTCTGAAGCAGTTCCTCTTTCTCTTTTTCTTTTTTTTTAGAAGACTTGTGAGAAATGTATTCTTATGTCAGTAATATTGAAAGGTGAAAAAAAACCTGCCAGAAGACAGCCTGAAAAGTCTGACATATTATAATTCAGAGGAAAATTTTCAGTAGAATTATGCTGGACTTTTTCCAGTAAATAAATTCTGCAGTCTTTTAAGGGAGAGCTTTTAGATTAATGGAAATATTACTTAAATTAAAATTCAACCTATTAAGCCATCAATTCCATTGTCATTGCAGTATCATGTATTTAATGTTAATGACATGCACAAATAAAGAGGAAGAAACCTATTTGTTTTATTGTGACAAAAGCTGAGTATGGTCTGCTGAGTAAAGTTAAATACAAGTCAGAGCAGGCACAAGCCAGGATTAACAGAGACATGGTTAAAATGCACTTACAGAAAGTATATTACACAGTACTGTGTGTGGAATTCTAAGAACATTTGGGCTTGCATTTTCAATGAACTGATTTTTTTTTATGCTCAGTGACTTCTGGAGGAGGCCTTCTGCAGCTTATAGGCCTTGTCCCTTTGTTTTTGGAGCCTTACATGGGGGAGAATTAGTCCCAACCTCCAGCTGGGACACAGTCCAGCTCACTGATGCACCAAAGAAACAGTGGGCAGCTTGGAAGGGAGCTGCCAAATTCAACTCTTGAACTCTTTGCATTTCCAAGATGAGCTCTCACAAGACTAGGTTTCTTGCCACCTGTGCAGTATATTTTGCTTTCAAACAGGTGATAAAACCTGAAGGACAGCACTCTGGACATTTTGGAGACTCTGATTCCCATCCTGGGGGAAGAGAGAGGGGCAGAAGGATGGGTGAGTGTGTGGAGTGGAAAACCTTACTTTCTTCTGCCTCTGCTGCCTTTTGGTATGATTCATGCTGGACTGGAAGTGGGGAAGACAGCAGAGGTTTCTGCATCTTTGGGTGCCTCGCTTGTCAGCAGGTCACAAGGCTCTTGCTTGAGATTGATGTTTGGCTGCTCTCCCAGTCTGAGGATTTTCTTCTTGAGCCAAGCACTGTGGCACAGTTATGTGTCCTTGGGGGTCATCCCAAGTGTAGGGGCTGCTGCTGGTGCCCTGAGGAAAGAGGATGACAGAAGCAGCCTGGGGAGGAGGTGGGTCTCCAGCAGATGGGAAGGACTGTGTCACTCTTGGACATGGTAGGCCCTGAACATGTGGAGAAAAGGTTGATTTCCACTAGCCCATATAGAACTGCCACAGCACAGCCACTGCAGCTGCACTGCACCCCTGCCCTGGGTGTTTGCTTGGGCTTATCATGGAAGCTGTTGCATTGCAGTACACCGGAGTGCCTAGTGGCTCATCTTAATGTTGCTGTGGAGTGTCTGGCTGTCCCTCTGGCATGCAGGGGTAGACAGAACTGCAGATTTACCCTGAAAGGCAGCTGCTAGAAAGCAGCTGGGCTGCCAGCTGAAGGGACAGAATCCACTATTCAAAGTGCTGCTTGGAAGTCAAACCCCCACAAAATTCAAGTCTGAGGGCTTTATATGGGCTGGCTAAGGATGGCTCCTGTCACGGTCCACTCGTAAGCAGACTCATGATGGTTCGTTTCATTTATGATTTCAGAATGCAAAATAGTAACTCAAAGAGAGTCAAGGGAGTCAAATTTTGATCTAAACAGGCACTTTATTAATTAGACCCATAAAGTAACTTACGATAGAAAAAGACCTACGATAGAAAGAGAGAGAGAACAAGGAAAGAGACAGGGAGAAGAGGGAAGGAAAAGGCATTCATAGCTACCACCATGGGTCCACAGATGTCCAGCGTCTCTGGGAGTCCTGGTCCAGAAGGCATTCTGTTATTTCGGTCTTTGCTGGAGGGGATCCCACGGTGGAGGGGGCCTTCTGTCTTGGTGTTCAGTTTCCCCTCTGTTGCCCCTCTCTGAATTCAGCTGCTCTGGAGCTGTCTGTTATGCTAGTCAATGCACCTGTAAACTGCCTTGCCTGTGGAGATGTGCCAATCTCCACCTAGCAGACCACACATGCCAAGAGAGAGGAGTGTCTGCGAGTCTCCTCCCCTTGCACATGTGCTCCTTCTGGTGGCAGTGGTTGACCTGGGGTCTCACAATGAAGGCCAGTAGTCATTGTCCCCTTGCGCGCATGCTCTGTTGGCTGTGGGTCTGTGGTCACAATGGTAGGAAGCAAGGAGGCTTGAAGACAGATACGAAAGATTTTTGAGATAAGGAAGCAGGTACAGGTAGTTAGGTACAAAGCATTCTGAGTTTCTGAGACCAGTTTTCTGAGACTTGCATTTCTGATTTATACAGTCAAGTCCTGAAGCTAAAAAATGAGGAAAAATGTTGAGACAGAAATCAATCCTTTGACCAACTCTTACACCACTCGGTGGCTCAAGATTTATCTTCAGGATCAGTTGTCTTCGGGACAAGTTGTCTTCAGGACCACATAGCAGTAGCACTCAGAGAGAAAAGTTGAGAGAGAGAGAGAGAGAGAGAGAGAGAGAGAAAGAAAGGAAAAGGGAGGAAGGATTTTTACTTATTACAAGCAGTTCTCAAGCACACACAACCTTTGCCAATGGAAATTATTACAGTTTTAGGGTCAACCTCAGGGCGAACTTCAAAATGGCAAACCTTTTGGTCAGTGTCTAGGCAAAAATCTTGTGTTCTGATGGTATTACTTTCACAAATGAATCCTAGTTGTTCCCACATAATGCAGGATTCCAGGTCCACTGTTTGCCATTTATCATTCACCTTTTGGGCCCATGCTCTATGCACAAAAGGATAAAGTATATTTCCATTGTGATTCAAGCCTAGAGCTAAAACAGGATAAAGCAAAGATACTGAAGCATTGTGAATGGTTAGTACTTAAGCTGTGACAGTGTTCTTAATAGGATCATAGGTAAAATTTACCAACTTCCACCAAGACTGGAGGTTCTTTTCAAAATCATTAGCATTATCTCAAATTATTTTTTTTTTATTTCTGTAGGAAAAAAATAGGCCAAAAGGGAAGACTGTAAAGACTGTTGTATTTTTGCCAGAAGACCGGTAGTCATCGTCACCTTGCGCGCATGCTCTGTTGGCTGTGGGTCTGTGGTCATTAATCTTCCTGTCTTTTCCTCCTTGCTTCATGGGTCTTTCACAGTGGTAGGGAGCAAGGAGACTTGAAGACAGGTACAAAACATTTTTGAGATAAAGAAGCAGGTACAGGTAGTTAGGTACAAAGCATTCTGAGTTTCTGAGACTAGTTTTCTGAGACCTGCATTTCTGAGTTATACAGTCAAGTTCTGAGGCTAAAAAATGAGGAAAAATGTTGAGACAGAAATCAATTCTTTGACCGACTCTTACAGCTCCCCAGTATCTTTTTGTTTCCAGGTTAATCCTTCTCCACAGAACAAGTATTTCTTTTTTTACCAATAGCACAATATGTACTTTCCTTGGATTCCCTTGAATGTTCCTTACTTGTTGTCAATAAAACATAAGTTCATAGTGAGTATGACTGCTGGGTGTTGTCACGGCTGCTTTTCCATAGCTCAATTTCTCAACCTCCTGAAATAAATGTTGACTTTCACTCAGGGACAGTGGAGTTCATTTCCGGTGTGTTTTGTTCCTTTTTTGGACTTTAGCTAAAGGCTCATCTCCACATCCTCATGAAATTGTTTGTGCTTTCATCTCTCCCTCCTGCTCCCCTTGGGTCCTTGGTCTTGGTTCAAAGGGACTTCTTCGCAGTTGTTGCAACCTAGGGAAAGAATGAATAGCTCACACATTCCCATCGTTTCCCATCGTTTCCTGTGACAGAAAATAGATTAAGGTTTCCGAGGCTCCTTTCTCCCAGAACAAAATTAGTCCATAGGCAGATATACAATCAGCACATCTCTATTTGTTTTGGCCACGAGTCCTCCACAGTCAGTATTGTTGTCTTTGGGAGAGCAATGAATTATTTTGTGTTACCCTCTGCATCCCTGTACTTTGACTGTCTTTTTTGAAGGACTCTTTAGGCTCACTGCAGACCCAGAGCGAATTAAGTTTCTTGCCTTTCAGCACAGTGTTTTTTTTCCATATGGTTCCTCTTCTTTGGTTGTGGTTGCCACTTGCCACACTTGTAGTGAAAGGCCTGCTTATAGGTTTGTATTGGTACATATGGACTGTTTCTCATCTGGGAAATGAACATGACAGTTCTTCCATCTCCCCAAGGGGGTTTCTGAAGAAAAGATGTTAAATTTTCCTGACCTCTGGTCTGTATGATTGGTATATGTGGTTACTGTATGTCATAGCAAGGCAGCATAGGATAAGATAACCCTTCTAGCTATGGGACAACTCATCGAGTGCTTGCTGGTCTCTGACCTGAGACCAGAGGCAGATGTCATACTTTCCTTATTTACCAGGGAAATCCATGCCACTTGAGGGCAGGAAAATGTCTCTTGGGGGTCATACAGCAGCATGAGGTCTGTGTCCTGTGGGTAAAAACTCAGACTTCATCCAGTACATCCATGCAGCAGTCACTTGTAATCATTGCTTATCCAATGAGAATAATAAGTGGGTATGGACTCCTGCATGGATTTATTGGTCTGAGGGGAGACCACTGGCAGGGATAAAGCAAGGGACAATATTCACCAGAAATAAATGTTGACATTTATGGAAACCTGGAGTGTGTGTTCACATATATTTTCAACTTTTTCATGACAGCTACCTGGGAAACCTCCATTATGTATATTTCCTGAAACATAACAAGTTTTTCTTTGAAGCTAATATTCTAAAGGGATAGATTAAATTAAAGGTTCATTTTAAAACTATTTCTTTTCTCCTGTAAGGTGAACAATATTTTTCACTTACACTGCTGCAGTCCATCATAATGTGTTTACTTGCATGTGTAATTTGGTTATCTGGCATTACTTCAAACTCAGTATTATTAATTTCTGATGAGTAAAGAACAATTTGGTCATGGTCCTTTACATTAACCTCAGAAATTAATCCCACTGGACAGCATCTTGCCCCTGTTGATGCTGACAGCAAAACTTCCATGGAAGTCATTGAGGCTAGGGTTTCAGCTGCTACTTGCATGCTTAAACACACATCTAAGGGTTTATACAGTCCACATTCTACAGAACTACTGGATAGCAGGGGCTCTTCTCATGTTCAGCCAGCAACTCCTGTCCTCCAACAGTGATGTGATGACCTCAGGAGAATCAAAGTCCTGCTGCAAAAAAACTGACCTGCTTTTTATCTTCCAAGAGTTGAACAGGTTAAAGGAGTGAAATCTGAGCTGTCCACACTATTTGCACGTGGTGGTTACTCAGGGTCAGTGGTTCCTTGTGCAGTCAGGCAGGGATTGATTTTTGTTTGCACAGATCTATCTCACAGCAACAGAGAAAGATGTTATAAACATGGGAAAATTTTGTATGGAAAAGCTGGCAAGAGAAACCATTCAGTCTTTTAAGACTAATATATGTTCATGCATTTAATGACTAGTATATTATATAGCCCAGAAAAAAAGATATTAAAGCATATCAAAATTGTTAAGTGAAACAGTGGTCTATGGGTGGATGGTGTTTCCTGACTGAATAAGTATCCTTTGTGGTTGACTTGGGTTTATTTTATCTCTTTATTTTTCACTGTCACTATTTAGTAGAGGGTTTGGGGTTTCCTGGACTCAGCAAAGAATCACTCATTCTCTTCTTGTGGCATTCTAGGCAGAGTATCTTCATCCTGTGAATATTTACAGTTGACTGGGTGCACCAAAATGCTTTTATTCTTTTTGTTTTCTGAAAAACAATTGTAGAGAAGAGAATAAAAAAAAGGTCAGTTAACTGAGCAGGTCCCTGTAGGGAGCTCAAGGACCTTGCTTTTGTTGAAATTTCGTTGAGCTTCATGATGTTAATCTTTTCCACCTGATACGTTAGCCAGATACATGAGGTCATTGTTAGTTTTTACTGAAAGGAGAAAATGGTTGTTTTGCTGTTTTCTTTTCTTTTCTTCTTCTTCTTTTTTTTTTTTCTTCTTTTTTTTTTCTTTAAATGCAGGATAGGCTTCTTTGCAAAAACATGCAAATCTTGACCACAGTCAGAATCAAAGTGCAAATGACAGTATATTTGCACCTGCCTATCTGCCAGCACTAACACAAAATGCCTTTTTTTAATCTGCCCTGGGCTTAAATTCCCAGTTCTTTCCATTTTTTGTGTTTTCTCTTTCCCTGGACTATTGCCACTCTGCTGCAGACACAAAGCAACAACCAGATAAGCTCTTCCCTTTGCACCTGCATTTATTCACCTGCATTTAGGATGGAAGTAGGGAAGAGTCCCTTACAATGGCTGTGCATGGAAGACAGAAAGTACATCCAAATGGCAAGAGTCTCTGCACACAAAGTGGAGATGTTCCTCTCTCTGCTTCCAATAACACCTGCCTGCTCTGCAAATTATTCATTGGATGCCTGAAGATGTGCACCCAGAAAATGACATACAGACAATGGCAGCGTATGATAAATTTAGATTAGGAACACTCTGTCACAGCCAGGGGTGTTATCCATGTCTGAACTCATAGGCAAGAAACACTCATTGACATTAGTGGGAGCACAATGGGGGTCTAGCTTGCCAACAGTTAATATATTAAATGACCTGTAACTCAAAAGGTCTTGGATAAAATTTATTATTCTCCATCCAGCACATCAGTTTGCAGTGATGTTTAGCTCAAGACAAACTCTGAGGAAGTGATAAGTTAGTGGAAAGCACGGGAGGAAAAAAAAGAATAAATTAAATCCAGGTAATTTTATTAATGATCTTTTTAGTTTAAATACCTGTAGGTAATTTTCTTCTGATTTCACAGAAACAGCCTTCTTCTGCTGAATGAATTGCAGATCTCACAGTTTCCATAACAAACCAGGCCCTAGGAAGATTTTGTCACAAAAACTGTTTCCATTTTTAAGTAAAGAGAAATTCCCTCTTATTTCTCACCATTGATATAAGTCCTTAGCTGACCTGCCAGACTTTCCTTGTAGTCTAATGATCTTTTGGTGGTGTTAGCCAGCAAGATTGCCCCCTCTGTTGTCTCCAGGGATGTTCGTGTTGATGTGTATGTAAAATGGCTTCTTCAAACACTGGTCTATTGCTTTTTCAGTTTGAGAATTAAAATAGAAAGCACATTCACTCCTTAGTATAGAAAGAAAAATGAATTTTTTTTTTTTTTAATATTTAAACATGAAGGGCACTTGCAGCCCAGAGGGCCAACTATATCCTGGGCTGCATCAAAAGAAGACCCGCTGTTCCTCTCTTGTGAGTTCCCATCTGGAGTACTGTGTCCAGTTTTGGAATCTTCAAAATAAGAAGGATATGGAACTCTTGGAACGGGTCCAAAGGAGGGCTACAAAGATGATCAGAGGGCTGGAGCACCTTCCCTATGAGGACAGGCTGAGAGAGTTGGGCTTGTGCAGCCTGGAGAAGAGGAGATCTTATAGCCACCTTCTAGTACCTGAAAGGAGCCTACAAGAAAGATCGAGAGGGATCGAGTGATAGGACAAGGGGGAACAGATATAAGCTGGAGAAGTGTGGATTTAGACCAGGCATTAGGAAGAATTTCTTTACCATGTGAGTGGTAAGATGCTGGAACAGGCTGCCAAGGGAGGCTGTGGCTGCCTCATCCCCGGGGGTGTTCAAAGCCAGCTTGGATGGGGCCTTGGGCAGCCTGATCTAGTGGGATGTCCCTGGCCATGGCAGGGGGATTGGAATTAGGTGATCTTTAGGGTCCCTTCCAGCCCTAACTATTTTATGATTCTATGATTCTAAGTGTGTTTAGTCCATTTTTTAAAAGCAGCCCCCTAATGGCAGGTGAACAGGCTGTTGTAATTTTATCCAGTCTCCGTTCACATTTTAATGAGATTTCATGGCTCTTTCATTCATTTATGGTAATAGATCAAATTATGCTTTAAGAAAGTTAGAAAGGAAGACAGGAGCTTAAAAGTATTTTGCATAAATGCAGGGACTTCTAATTTTGGATAATGTCATAGATTGATAATGCAGTCCATAAAATGCTAGCCTATCTTCCATTGATAAATATCCTTGCTGCCACAAATATGTGCATCTTTGTCTATCTGCATCCATCTGTGTGCTGTAGGGCAGAGCTATCATTTTATTCTTTCGGCAGTTCTGAATGTGTAGCCCACTACTTTGTTATACTTAAATGTCCTGATAGAGATTTCTGAATGTCATGTTGACATTCAGGACAGGGCAAAGAGATGTGGGTAGTTTGATGACAAAAAGCAGTATGTACAGCAGCATATATTGAGCAGCATCTTGGTGGTTTTTCTAGCTTGAATCTAGCTAACACTTCAGATGTGTATTTCAGTAGTAATTAAGATGTGCTTTCATAACTGCAAATGGCAACCCTGCAAGGATCATACTGCACTTTTGGCAAATGCTGTTTCCTCCTGAAACAGTTGTTTAGAAAAAACATGAATTATTTAACTTGTGCTTCTACAAACAAAAGACATTGAAATTATTATTTTCTCTTTTCTTTTTGATGTTTTGTTTAAAAGCCCATTTTTTGTGATATTCTTTCTTCTAACTCCATTTGGTAACTGCGTAACAAAACCCTCTGTTTGACAAGTCTTCTTCAAAGAAATGCTGGCTAAAAGGAGCCTGGGAAAGTACTTTGGGCTGAGAGAGTGCTTTTTGTATTTGCTCGGCCTGCTTATTATAAGGAGTCAGGGTAACAAAGGGAAATTTTACTTCCTTCATCCCTCTCAGCTCATGGGTATTCCAAAAGCACAGGCAGATATGTTGCTGAGCCAGTACAAAACCCCATTGCGTAGAGGGGCACTAGATCTGAACCTATGCATCCCCATGTGAAGATGTGGACCCAAATGCCTTGAGTCAGGTTTTCAGGAAAACACTGAACTAACAGCTTAGCAGGAGCAATGGTGATGCCCAGGTCCATAGAAGTCTTACACTCTCTGGTGGTCTGGGAGGCACACACCCCTAGGGCCCCCTTATAACAATAGACCCAGCTATGTGAGTTGGGAGGTTGGGTGATCAGCGTTCATGGCAATTGGGTCAGCATTCAAGTGCTGTCAGTGATTAAATACTGCAGTATCTTAAGGTCAGACAGTGACCTATTAACCAAGAATAAACTGAAGGTCTTGATGTACCATAATAGGGGGTCAAAGTGCATGTCAGTGATTAAAAGCAGGAGTTGCTTGTGATAGCTCATAAACATCATACTCAGCATCTTGCCCCCTCCCAGTAGACCTAGATACTGGGCATAGTTAGCTCTGTTTTAATACTGCTGTATCTATGACTGAAATCTTAATATTCGTGCAGGGTAGTTTTTCAAGAAGCTTACTGGATATGAAAACAAGTTCCTGGGTTTTCCCCTTTCCTGGAAGCAAGCTGAAGGTCAGATTTACAACATTTCAAGCAACATTCTGTGCTCATTTACACAGCTGTAATCTTGAGTTATGTCACCGAGGACAAGCAATTGCTCCAGACTTACAGGGATATAACTGACAGCAGAATTTAGCTCGGGGTTGCCAAAGCTCAGCAGAAAAGGAGCTATGAGGGTAGAATTTGATGTTCATGCAGTAGTTTGTGTATATTCAAGGAATGTGAGAGCCCAAAGATTTATTAGTAATGTTTTGGAGCATTATTGAAATTAGGCTTAATTATCTGTGTAATTTGCTGGAACCAGCATTTTAGCATTTTTGATCAAGTATATGCCATTAATTTTTAAAGGAGATGTACCAGGCTGCTCTCAAAAAAAGTGAGATAAAAAGATTTAAAAAGAAAGCCCATAATTTCTAAATTGCATGTTTTAAAAGCTTCAGAGGTTGTTGTTGGTTGAGTCTCTCTCCTCCCTTCACAAACAGTCTGTTCGCAGTTTATCCATATGGAAGAAAGTTCACAACACCCCAGAGGGTTATTCGAGTAAGCAAGGAAAGGAAATGCCTCCTTGTTCCCAGGCTTACTGAGCTCTGCCATTCCTCCTGTCCTTCCTCCAGCCCCACAGATACAGAAGACATAGAACTGTGAGGAATAACACACCCTCTCCTTTGCAGTGATGAAAGTGCAAGGCTCCTGTTCAGATCTGTAATCTGACCAACTTTCCATTCAGATATGCTTCACAGGTACCGCTGAGTTGGGAGTTACCAGCTCCATGCCTAAACCTCTGTTTCTGTGCTGCCTTCTTGCCTGTCCTCTGGTGACATGTAGCCCATGGTCACCTGAGCTCCTAGCGAAAAGGGATGTTCTTGGGCTGGAAATAGCAGCCACATCAAGGTGCAGTGGACCTTGCTTTTCTGTTGGTTTCTATGGAAACTTTGGAGAAGACCCTTAGCCACTCTCTTTGTCATGTATTAAATAGCAATAATGATGCTTCCCTTTTCCGAAGAGTGCTTTGAGGATACAGACATTAATATGCATGAATAGCTGGAAGCTTACATGAACACTGTAACATTGAGGGCTAAAGGAATGCCAGCACAGACAGGTTAGTAGCTGTCATTTTGCCAAACCTCTGCTCAGACAAGTCTTAGTTTTCAGGAGAGTTGCTGAGTGGTGGTTTTCTGTGGTAAGTACTTCTCTACTTCAGATTTTAATTTCTTTTTTTTTTTTCTTCCTTTAAACCTTCTCACTCCTTGCCTCTGTGTAGGTCTCCAGTGGCACAGGTGGTCAGCATGTCAATTTGGGAGGCAAGCAGTAAATACAAAAGGAGCGATGATGTTGTTGAAATGTTTTATGCCCAGTTCAAATGATGGAGAAGCAGAAGCTTAGACTTTCCCAGTAAATGATTAACTTTTGTTTGCACAGAGGACAGAGCCATGGTAAGAATGCAATTAATTACGCCAGCAGCCCAGCCAGGCCAGCAGTCAGCAGTGCTCTCACTTCCAGCTTCTGGCTCTGCAGGTCTGATTTTAAGTAACTAATTAAACGCAGGTGCAGGCTAGAAGACTTGTTGAATTAATGCACAGTGTCTTCTTTTTCTGTGTTCCTAGGCATTTGTAGCTCACACGAAAAGAGCAGGCGCTTGATGCTACAAATAATAAGGGAGTGCTGATGATGGAGGTAATTAATCCTTTATTATTCTGGTGTGATAGGATGCTGCTAGTGCTGTCATTCAAGTACTTCTCATGCAAAAACATGTCTCAAAGGTGAAAGAACACGGAGCAGGAGAAAGTCTGAATAGTTTTAAATGGATTTTCTAGTATAATGGGCACAGATACATCTTCAGGCTTCTGGCAAGACTGGCAAGACCTGATAGTTAAAACTCAAGACTGGACAACAACTGCACTATGTTCTGGACTTTGTCTTTGACTCAGTAAAGCAATTTTAGCAGGTAGCAGTTTAAAATGAAAATTCAGGCTGGTTCAAATGGCACATGGACATGGAAGAGAAATATAAAACCATAGCTGTGGCTCACTAAAGGCTGTCATTGCTCTTTTACTAGTTCCTGGACATTCTCAGTTGATCACTGTCAATAACAGGTTACTGACCAGTAGGCTTTAGGTTAATCTCAGTGCTGTTCCTAAAGGTGGTGCAGAAGGTGATGGTCTTATGATAGGGGATACTGACTTTGAGTGGAAGTAATGGGGAAGTCTAAGGAGCTGCAGAAATAACAAGTACTATTTTGAGTTACTTATTACCAATAACAAATGCTGCAAAACGATGTTTGTTGCTTGTAACTTTTTGTTCCCCAAGTAAGGATCCTTACTGCTTCGAAACAAACTCCAGGACTCAAATATCTTTTCCAGTTAAAATTAAGAATAAATTATGAAAACATTGTCCTTCTGTTCTCACTGTTGTCATTTACTTGCTCATAATAACTCTTCCTCCCAGACACAGGAATTTTGTGATTTTGTGAGATGTTAAGGAGGATATAAACTTCTACAATAGAAGCCATGTCGAGTGCAAGGTGTTAGGAAACTCCAGCCTTAACAACAAAGGAAGAAACCCCAAATGTAATATATGTGTTTGTTATAAAGATAGTAGTGATTTTGTGAGCTTCTTGTTACTTCATGACAAAAATGATCCAAAGCTATTAGGAACGTTTGTAGTGAGAATATAATGCCAAGTCTAATAAATGGATCAGACAAGACAGGCCATGTTTTATTCAGTGTGGGAACCAAACATTGCCATATTGTACAGATTTGCTGATCTGGAAGAATTGTACTTGCCTTATGGAATGCAGCTTGAAAGCCAAGTGCATGAATATGACAGTTTTCTGGTTTTTAATGCAGAGAATTTTAAGTCAGAAACACTGTTTGGAGAGTTTTCTAAGGAATTCTGATCAACTTACATAAGTTCAGGAAACTGACAATAATTTATTATCCTGCCATGTTTTCTGGTGCTTTTTGTTTTCCTGGCATCACAATTTTGAATCCACTTGGGGCAACTTGTATTCAAGTATGAGATGAGTATTGTACTCTGCTACACATTTTAATGTTTACTTCATGTTAGGGGAATAGATGAAGGTAGTTCTTAGGGAAAGGGTGGGTTTTCATTCTTCTTTTCCTTTTTGCTGGTTATCTGTGGTCTTGTGGGATATTTTACATAGTGGAATGTTTGCCCTTGCCTGGTGTATAAAAGTCTACAAAAAAGCTATTCTACCGCTGTTTGTATTTAACAACAGCAAGAACCCTTGCTGCCCCACTCCTGGCTGTAGGTCCTAAAGGGACAGAACTTGGGAAGGGTGAAGCCCTAAATTACTGTGCGGCTCCTAGGAAATTTAGGTCTTGTCTCTGTGTGTGTGTGTAACTACATGTTGTGCCTGTGCTAGGTATGGTTTTTGTTTTCTGAACACCGCATCTTTGAAATTTCCAGGAAACTGCTCTTTGCTACAGAGGCAACTGCAGCAGTGAGATGGCTTTTGTTCATACCTTCTTGTCCTCATTAATATCCAGTGTGTCATTTCCACTGAAAAAATGCAGTTGCTGTATAATGTGTTCAAAAGCACAATGTTGGGTAGGTTGCTGTTTATGTTGTATTAAATATTTGCTGAAGAGTTGAGTTATTTTTAGTCACAATCACAATATATCATTGGGATTTATAGGCCTGAAATATGTCATCTAACACATGATTATTTGTTACCTTTATGGTTTCCTGTTTTTTTTTTTTTCCATTTTCCTTCATAATTTGAATGGTGATTTGGAGTGTTGGTATGAACTGTTGCACATAAACTGTATACTAGGGGGAAATACTGAACCTCAAATCATGGGCCCCATGCTGATGGGGGATTCTGCAGCCACTGAAGCAATAAACCCAGAAAGGCTGTGCAAATATGTGAATGTACAAATGGATCTGAAAGCTGTGATTTTCATATTGCTGCAATCACTACCGTAGGAGTGCATGACTGACAGCACAAAGGACTTAGATTTACTGTAGAGAGATGTAAATTGATAAGCCGGTAGACAGCTATCATTCTTCTTTTATTCTCTCTCTGTATCCCCTGTCTTTCTTTGCTGGCATAATCAAAGCTGACATAGTGCATGCTATACCAAGTTACATTTTTCGTAATTATAAGACAGTACATGAAATCTGAGGGTGTTATTCAAAGAAATGGCACAAGGCTCACTGAAATATAGGTTTTCAGAATGATCGTTTGATAATATTGTTTTTCACATAGCTTCTTGATACTCAGATTCTACACCTATGTCTTTAAGCTGTCTAAGTACTTTAAGAAGGGATAAGGACAGTGGAAAAAATGAGGGAGCTTTTCTCTTTAGGCAGAAGAAAATGTACAAAGTGCGAGATACTAATATTCTTTCCTGTCACCCTCAGATGACTCCTAAGCATTCTGCTGCACCATACATGTTTCTAAAAAAGTAAGCAGGGGCTTTATAGGAAGAGGTAAAAGAAATCAGATTCCTAAACTACAGAGGTCATCTGGGAAGACCTAAAACATCAATCTGGCCCTCCCTTAGCACTGGTTGATGTGGCACACCTGTCATATATACAGGCCAAATGGTCCTTTTCCACTAATCCATCTCATCAGGCTTAGCTGGCTCTGACTTGAACTGCAACATCATTACATCTAAAGAGAACCGACTATGAGATACAACAGAATTGTTCTGACGCAGATACATTTGGGAATGTTGTTTTTCCTCAAGTTTGAAAAAAAGTGTGGTAAAATCTGAGTGCTAATATTACAGCTTTTTGACCTTAAATGCATACACTGAATATTCAGATCCCATGTGGATTTCGTGAACATGATACTTGGAAGAAGGCAAATGAATGAAACTTTCCTCACTCTGGAGCTCCAGACAGGAGGTGCTGCAGACCTTGTGGACAAATCTCAGGGTCATGTGTCATTTTCCATATACTTTCCATATACTTTCACTTTAAAAATCTCTAATTATTTTTAGTGAATTAATAAAAAAAACAACGAGGAAGAAAAATTACATGGATTTATTTACTTTAGTTCTATTAGATTGAAAGTAGTAGGGAAAATGGGATTGTCTCGCTTGATAAGGAAAAGATTACTACTTTCCATCCAAACACAGCTATCTTTTCTCATGCCATCCTCCCTCAGACTTATTTGCACTTCCAGAAACAAACTGAGAAACCTTCATGGATGCTTATGTGCAGACCTGGTTTTCTTGCTGTGGCATAGGGTCATCATGTGGGCAGGAAAGAACATTTTTGCACAATACACTTGCATAAACTAAAGGCTAATAAAGAGAGTGTATGTAGGGTGAACTGTCTACTTTGCACATAAAATTTGACAAAGTAGTCTTGCATTTAGCCAGAATGCAGTTCAAGCTCTTCCTCCTGTCTTTGCTAAACCTGGGCTGCCCTCTGTGCTTGTTTCATTCCCCTCTGCAAAGATGAGCAAACTCTCTCTGCATGACAGTGTAGGTTAATTTATTTATTGCTGTGAAGGATGCTGTAGAGTCATTGGCAGACACCAAAGCAGAAAAAGTCTTTGTTATTCACACAAAGATTCTGATATTTACCTTGACCTACAGCTCCTTGTCCCTTTGCCTAAAAGGATTGTCAAAGACTATGCCATTGTCTTAGCACACTGGTGTCCAGATTCATGATATTTCACATCTTGCTTTTCCTCACTTACTTACACTCACAATGACCATGAAGTAGAAGGCAAGGTATTTCTCTCCCTTTTATCTTTAAAATAGGGAGTTTCTTACACCCAGTAGCTCCTCTGCTTACATATAACTAACAGGTAGTTTTGAAGAAGCAGAGTTGATTATTTTTTATTTTTCTTCAACCAGAAGAAATTAGGAGCCTGTTTGTGCCAAAGTCTCTCTGTAGTTGATGGAGAAAGAAAAATGCTTCTGAAGGGAGATTTAGATCTTAAGTGCCCTTTGGAAGTGCTTGGTTGTTGATGCACACAATCCCTGATTTCAGCATCTCAATTTTAAACGCTTCCAATTAAGCAGGATGAACCTAGTCCTTTTCATGGTCTTGGGAACTTGTTGAAAATATGTAAGGAAAGGTACTGCTGGTGATGCACTCCTGTCACAAGGCAGTTCCTTGTCTTATGGTAGCCCACGGAGTTACAATAGAAAGAAAAGACCCCAAATATTTTTTGGCTCTAACTAAAGTATAAAGCAGCATGTTGAACTGCTAATAACTTAAGTGAGAATGATTGTCTGAAATATTCTTAGAGATCAACTCCTAGGAGTGCTATTTAAATCTAGTCCAAGTGCTATTTAAATCTTTTGCTTGCATGCACTGATGAATTAGTGCTTCTGTCATTCTAGGACTTTTCAACGGAAGCCAACTTTTCTTTTGGATTATAGAGAGTAGTGATAAGTACAGAAATTTCTGTATAATTATTGCAGTGCACACATAAAGGCTGTCCAAATTGATGCTGCCAAATGATTTTTGCAGAGGTCACTGAAAAACTCTTTGGAATAGCTATGCTGAAGAGGAAGAGATGCAAAATCTTATTACCTAAACCATGCAGTTCACAGGACACTCATGCCAAATATGTGTTTACTGGACTATTATCTTAACAGGGTCATTGTGTTTCCTTCAAGGTAATTCTTAAAGGAAAGGTTTATTTCTTCTCACTGTTTCTGGTCTGTTTCTCTAGCAGGAATAGGCCTTTGGGAGATTCTTAGAAGTGAAAGTATAAGAAAACTGTCTTCCAGAATGTGTGCTGTGTGTTTGTTGCTGCATATTTCTTCAGAATTTGCTTTGAAAATGCATATTGGTTACAAAATAAACCTGAATGAGCCATTATACTCGGGTATGTAATTATGTATTTAGGATGCATACTACACAAAGGTTTAGCAGAAACCTGTAAGGAAACAAATTGCCTTAGTTTTGCAATAGCTGAAAGTATTCAAACAGCAACACCTCAAGTCTTTCAAAATACTGAAGTAATTTATACCATTTTCTGAAGCAATTATCTCCCAAGCCGTGGATTCCAGTGTAGGAGCTGTAGAGGCCTTAATATAACATGAAGTACCTGGGCTCAGGTGTGCCATATCCTTAAAGTAGATTTTGCGTGCTGCTGCATGATGTTCCAGCTCAGAGTAGGATTGCTGGCCTTTGGGAGGGGGTGTAACATAGGTCTAACACACTGCATTCAGAGTGAAAGTGTTTTGAGGAGAGAGGTACCCCCAGGTGCAAGGGTGAAACCCAACTTTCCGTGTCTCCAAACACTAGCAGGGAGCAGGTATTTAAGTTTGGCACAACAGGTTGTGACATTTACTTGCGAGAAGGGTGCATCCATATGGCTGGCCAAGAAGATGGAGAGGTTTCTGGATTTTTCTTTCAGGAATTCAAAGATGAATAGCAGTGCAATTCATCTTCCCAGCTTTGAAAGTGTTGTACCACATATTTGGGTCATTGGGCATTGGAATAGGCTGCCCAGGGAGGTGGTTGATTCACCTTCCCTGGAGGTGTTTAAGGCACGGGTGGATGAGGTCCTGAGGGACATGGTTTAGTGTTTGATAGGAATGGTTGGACTCGATGATCCTATGGGTCTCTTCCAACCTGGTGATTCTATGATTCTATATTCTTCGTCTTTAAGTGGTACTTGGCAAAGTACCTGCTTCCTGGGGTTCTGATCCTTGGAAAGAGCTACGTGTAACAGAAGTGGCAGCAGGCAACCATAAGGAAACTGTGTGCCTGCCTGGGCCAATGATACAGAGCAATATCGAGTGTGCTTTCCTGCCTTGAGACAGTGGTTCCCGCATTAAATCTACAAACTACATTTCTCTGAACAGTGAAGTTGGAAGTGTTAAGAGTGATGCTTATTAGCAGTGACACATACAAAGCAGAGCTGCAGTAAACGAGTTAAATGTCCTGAGGATTTGAGAGCTGGGGTGTTGTTTTTCCTTTTCTGGAGCTGAACACTCGAGAGACTTGCATTAAACCTGGGACTTTGCAGATCCTTATGCTGATTCTGCCATTTATTTATTGTTTGGCCTCAAGCTAGTCACTTAACCTCTCGCAGCCCTAATTTCTCCATCTGGAAAATTATATTTACTTACTTCTCCAGAGGATTGCGTAGGGCTTAATGAATGCCTGTAAGGGATTTGGAGATCCTCAGATCTGAGATGATACAGGACTGCAAAAGATTCTCCATGAATGCAAGGAAAGACAGATCGGGTGCCCAGGTGGGAGAGCTTGCCTGCATTCCTGCCCTGAAACGGAGTCTGAAAGTGTAATCAGCAGGGGAGGATAGTACCGCCTGTTTTCAGATGAACTCCTCTTCCTTGTGGTCTTTTCAGATTCACTGGAAGAAAAAGGAGGCAAGTGACTGAATGGAGAGCAGGGCAGCTGAGGTTAACTGCTTTCTCCTGTTGGTCCCCTGGATCTTCTTGTCAGTTCACTAGCAGCTGGATGTCCTAGGAAGGTAATGATCTTCCTGGATGTTCCATCTTGCTGCAGGCCATTAGCAAAGCCAGGCAGCCCCTTTGCTGCCCACTTCTTTAGCAGGGAAAAATGAATCTCTGACCAAAAGAAAAAAAAATCCTCCATATAATTAAGCAGCATTAGAATGAGGCCTGTGCCTTTGCTGATGAACTTCAGTGAAAGCAGATGGTCACAATGGTATTAAAAACTAAAGACTTCAGTCAAGCTTTTAATTGAAAACAATTGGACCCTGCTGGATGGTAATTACCTTGGCTGCCTGCAAATAATATCACAGCACTGCTACCTATGAAAGAACAGAAACTGAGTTAATAAGAACTGCTTCATCTGCATATAATAAACAAGGAGCATCTGAAGCTGTTTTCTCTGGTAGCTTCTCTCCTGCAAGATGCTTTTGAGTGGTTAGCAGTGTGAAAAGGAACACAGAATGGCAGAAATTGAAATGTGTGAAGCATTAGCTGTGTTCATAAAATAATAATAAGAAGAATTGAGGAACCTTTTTCCCCCCATCTCTCTTCTTTTTTTTTAACAGTTGAAATCCCAGACACATCTGAGAAAAACAGCAAAAAAAAATAAAGTGGAAATCCACTGGATTATCCAGAGTTCCTCCTCTTCTCAATGACAATGATAATGACAGGCTGCTTTTATCATCTTTTATCCATTTTCTCCTTCTGTTGCCTGATCAACTGGAAGGCTGGGGCCTTCTAAGCACCCACTGTTTTTTCTACTATTCTTAATTGGATTTTAATGATCATTAACTTAATATGCCTCAATCTCTAACAAACCAAATGTACTACTTGCCATATTTTTCAGTGCTTCTAAAAGTGATCTGACAATCTTCTCACTCGTCTCCCTTTTCTGTACTGGGTTCAGGTCAGTTTTTGAGGGCTAGCCCACTGTAAGGGTTCCTAAATCCTGCTGTGTTATGTATTTGTATGTATTTGACCTTAATACCACTTTACAGTGTCTTTCCTGCTTGAGAAAATGACCTGTATTTCTGTTTATATCTGGGTGGAAACCCCAATCCTAATGTCTCTTTCAAACACAGATCCTGGCAGTGTATAGAACCAGATCTTGTCACTTTGAACATAAACACTCTTTTGCATGTGGTATTACTCTGGGGCAGCCGTTTTTGTCCCCTTACAAGCAGGCAAGACACACTGCTTCTCCAGAAGATGTCAGAGAATAGCAGCTGCTCCAGTTTTGAAAAATTAATGAGTAGCTGTGAACTTCTAGTAAAGATGATGCAATGATTTTCCATAACATGCCATTTTAGAAGCAATGACTTTACCTACTCTTTCTTTTCCTATCCAAATATTTGTGTTTTCAAGGTACCAGCCTTCTTTGTCTTGTCTTGTTTGGCAGCATGATGAAATGGACTTTTCCAGTATGTTTTACCTGAATTTCATGGTTTTATGCCTGGAGTTCAACTTTCATCCAATTAACTCGCCATGATTAAGGCAGAGAGTGAGGTCTTGGACTTGTGGAAGTCAGCAGAAGTTTTCACATTATCTCCAGTTGAATTTTGCTTATTTTTATGTAATCAAAATATACTTAAAGCTTTATTGATGTAAGGCCTCTGAAACTGCTGGCTGAATGTAGTCACAAGATGTAAGTGTATCTCAGAAAATCATTAAAACAGTTGCTTTTAGTTGTCACACCATCGTCTAAGTTGGAGTATTCTCATTTGTGCCTGGGATTTCCTGGAAATCTTGACCTTGACTTTTCCTTTGCTGCTGGGCTCTTGGAGTACAGGGCTGGAGTTGATGGGGTTGACAATCCTTATGAGTCTGTCTCATAGTCCTTATCTTCAACCTAGTAGAAGGTTGTGAGCAAAATTTTGCTCAAAGTCTTTCCAATCCCTCCTTTATCTTGGGACAAATTTACAGCTAGGAAAGGATGACTTTCAAAAGTGTCTTACACTAGTGGCTGCGGTAATTTTATCAATTTTACAACAGCTACTTCCTTCTAACTCTACAGAGTACGAGCACTTATTGTAATTACCGCTTGTAGTTTCAAGGGAGCTGGTATAGAGCGTACTATTTTAAAGGTAAAAGTAAGGCGTAAGCTCTATTGATCTAAAGTATTCTGAGCGATAAACAGCTGCTAGGTTTGATTAAAGCTGAAGGGAAGCCAAAGTACTTAATCAATCTGCAAAGCTGCTCTGAGTATATTACAAAGCAATTGTGATTATTGCTATTATATGACAAGTTATAGCATAATAAAGAAAGAGGAGTTGTTTTTCTTGGAATCATTTAGAGGTGTTGCAGTGTTTCTTCACAGCTTGCCTGATGCTGTCACCTCTGAAGCTCAGCTAAGTGACAGAGCATGCTGGCTCAAACAGGCTAATCTTGAAGGGAAAATGCAAGAGCAGAGCCCTTCAGCTCACCCGAGTCTTCTCTTCTCTGTGCCTAACTATGGCCAACAGCAAGCACTTGGGCAGGGAAGAGAAGAAACAAGGCAAGCAGACAAGAAAGTTGGCCACATCATAACCCTCTCTGATCTTTGCATCCTGCATAGTTTGGGACGTGGAACATGCTTGTACCTAACAGCCCTGAAGGGACTTTTCTTCCATTACTTTGTTTAATCACTTCTTGAACCTTTGAACAGTCTTGGGCTTCACAACATCCTGCAGTGGTGCATTGCACAGTGCTGTCATGTGCTGTTCTTGTTTTTCAGCATTCTGCCTGACAGTTTCTTTTAATAACTTCTTACTCTTGTGTTAAGAAAAGTAGTGGATAATGCTTAGCTGTTCATTTTTTTCTATTTTATAAACAGAAAGATGTTTTCCTTGTCCTGCTCTGTTGTCTCCTTCTTTTCCAAGGCTCAATCTCTCCTTTGCTGGAGCTGAAACATTCCTCCAATCATCTTTGTCATCTCTGCATCAGTCCTCTTCCTCATGTTGCTGCATGCTTTTTGGAAGGTCACAACCAGAATTTAATATATTATTTTAAGTTGTGGGCTTTTCTGAGTTTATTATTTCTTCCTTTTTCAGGCATTTCAGGCATTACATAGCTTATAAGCAACATGCGTCATGCAGTTTTGAAGACATAGATGTAAGAAAGATTTCTGAAAACTGTGGAGATGCATGAAATAATCTTAGGATTAAAATTTATCTTACATTACTTATAAAATATAAAAACAGAAAGTCTATGAACAGAGTAGGACTTCCCCTCTCGCCCCCAAATGTAATATGAAAAGAAATTAATAGGTAAGTTTATTAAACAAATATTAATATATAAGTAGACAATTTTATAGATAATTTTATTAAATCTTGCCCCTGCTGTATTTGCAACAAAGAAGTTATGGCACTTAATCCCAGAGAAGACAATATTTGCAAAGTCTTACTTTTGCTGAAGGTGTCTTGTATCAGTCCTCTTGGTGGTTTCTTCAGTCTTTCTCAAAATATACAATACAAACTTCTGTGGGACATAGCTGAACTGCCTTTTGTAATCAGAAAATAAATTAAAAAAAACCTTAAATGACTGCCTATTGCAGGGGAGAGGTGAAACTGGATGATCTTTATGGTTTATTCCAATCCAAACTGCCCTATGGCTGTAATTCTATGATCTGATCTTTATTATTCACCTGGGGAGAAACACCAAAAGTAAATGGAGCTTGCATAGTGATTAGTCAGGGCATTAGGCACAGATAAACTAGAATGGCATTAAAAAGTGATAGGAAGTGCTTTTCTACCTATACTAATTTAAAATTGACATTGTTTTGCTGCGTTGTTTATCCTTTTGAGAGATGTCTTACACTGAATCCCTCTGATCAATTGTTGTTTGCCAGTCAGCCAGAATTACAAGCTGTTGGTGGAGATGAATTCCTGTGAATTAACTCTTTGAATAAACTTTGGAAAAGTAAGGCTGAGAGGCTAAATCTCCTGTTATCTTCTATTCCTCAGTCTGTCTTCCTTTCACCACTGCCTTCAGGGTGGCCCATGCTGTGGGGGAATACCTTCAAAGATATGTTGTTGCAATCTTGGCTTTTGCTAAGGCATCACATATACCTAAGTCAGATCCATTTGGTTTACCAGGCAAATGCAGGATGTCCCTGCATTTGTTTCTCTGTTATATCTCTTTTGAAACTTTAAAATAATTGAAGATTCTTATGACCTTCATGTGAGAAAGTATGCATGGCCCTTGTGTGTTCAAGACTGCAGTTATCTTTGCTGCATGAGATTCCTATTGCAACAATCATTAGATCTTCTTTATAGTGTTTTCACATGAATGTCACAAGTCTCCTGGGAAACTTATTCTGAATTTCAGTTTATAATGATATGAGAGTCTTGTGAGTCTTGTGAATGTAGGGTTTTAACTGACAGTTTTTAAGTAAATAAAATTTCAATTGAGAGATCTTAGGTCCTCCACAAATGGCCAGAGCTGGAGCACTAGGTCTGTGAGTGGAGGCTGTGAAACCTGGGCTTGTTCAGCCTGGAGAAGAGAGAACAGCAGGGAAATCTAACAGCAACCAGATGCTCAACTCCTTGACTTAACTTGAATATCAGTAGTTCTGAATGGGTTGGACATTTGAAATACAGATCTAGCTGACAGATGTTTCCTCTTTGAAAGTGAATCATAGCAGTCTACTGATGAGGGAGCCTTGCTTTCCTTAAGACGCAATTGGAGAAGCATTTCCCTTGTAGCAATGATAGCCTTCCTTTCCTGCAGTAATAACTCAGTGGTGTTAGCAAAGGTCTGGTATGGCTACATGGGAAATCATTATGGAAATCAGTTCATATTCAAAATTATCTTTTAAAAAAATTGTTTTTACATGATTTTAAGCTGAATCTTCCCATGATTCCATGAAAATTCATCTTGGTGAAACTGAAGCATGGTGCAAGTGAGGCATAGATTGATAGTGGTAACAAACAAAAGGGAACACTGGTGCTGAGTTTCAAAGAGGTACTTTTCAGTACATAGTTCTTGAGAACCACCTGGAAATAGCTCCCAACTCCATGGCTCCACAGATAGCTGTTCAAAATGACCATTTGTGAAACCAAATTTCAAGCCACGTTTGTGGCAAAAAAATGACTGCAAAGAGAGGTGAAACCCAACTAAACGCTGGCACACAGTACTTCACTTAGGCTGTTTTGCCATATTTTGGGTTGAAATCTAATGATTTATTAGTTGGCCCCATCATGCATTGCTAGTGGGCACTGAGATTTATTGTAGGCATATGAGATGATCAATGTCTCCTGAGCCATTTAGGATGGGACCTTGTGGCTTTCCGGGTCCTGCTATTGTTTTATGTTGACTGCACTGAGACTGATTAGCCTGGCTGATGTCCTCTATCCATTTGCCTCAACCCTGTTTCTATTTTATAACTAGAGATTGTGTCTGAGCAGAAAGATGTGAACATATCAGCTACTTCCAAGAAAACTCTTTGTGCCAAGGAAAACAGGATTTTCAGGAGCTGTGACTGCCAGCTAACCTTACCTGGAAAGAATGCATGATGCCTTGCATGTTGCAAGGCCTGGTCCTGCACCCTGGTGCTCAAAGTTGGCACTGCTTCTGCTCAGATCAGAGTGAATCCTGGCCAATCCAAGACCCACTTCTGTTTATCTTTCTTTCTAAAATCTGATCTTTCTTTTCTCCACTATGCGTATTTCCACCTTTGTGCTCATGAAAGTACCGGATTATTCCAGAGGATCACATAGAATATATCTGTGACCTTCAGCCATCTCTATGAAATAGTACACTTGATTTGGTATTTGCTTTGCCATGTTGCTCTGAAAGATCACAGAATGCGTGTGTTTATGTGCATATGGAGAGAGAGAGAGAGTACTCCTGCTCACTGTGCCTTTGTGAGGCTGCCAGGCAGTCTGGCCTCATCTATTGTTCTGTAAGTGAAAAGGCCCTGTGAGCACTTGCTGAGCGCTTAGACCAGGGCTCCACTAGGCACTCCACTTGGAAGCAGTTCCATCAACTTGAAAAATCATTGTTCTGCCTGAATATTGCTTACTCCCCATTTCAACAAGTACCATGTAAGGCTATCTGTCAGTGGAGAATTTTTCCTGTCTTACCTTTGCTTGCTCTGTGTACCGGGTAACGTTGCATACAGTGTATTTTGGCAGCTTCCATGTACCAAGCAGGCAGTTCCTCTTTGGGAATGGGAGGAAGATCTTCCATACAAAAGTATGAGAAGTAGTGTCTCAAAATCAGAAGCAAGATGCAGCCCTGTCTGAAAGACCTGGACATTGCTCTTGACAAAATACTTCTTTTCCTCCTGTAGGACATTGCCTTCTGAAGAAAGCTGAAACAGAGGTTTTTAGGTGGAAGGCATTTCTGGTTCTGTGTAGAGAGATACAGTCCAGCTGAAGGGTCCCACAACACCCTTTGAGAAGATAAAGGATGATTCCAGCAGCCCATCGGTGAATTTTCCTGCCCATGAGAAAGCTCATTCTAACATCTAGTATCCTTGAGTTTCTGCTGAAATGTTATGAGCTTCAAGACCTGTACTTAACTAGTAATTATAATGTACTTTGATACTGAACTTGGAGTCTGAACAGCAGTTTGTAGAACTCATGTCTTTTCTTTTCGTAGTGACATCAAACATTTATCTCAAATTCTCTTTTATGGAAGGAATAGCTGAAAACAAACGTGCATTGCCAGGGATTGCCAAGTAACTGGACGCAACCTGTAGCCCATCTGGTCTTGAATCCTATCTGTAGTCACAATGAGTACTGGAAGAAGATGAAAATTTTGCTGGGATGGATGACTGCAAATGACCTGTGAACAAACTTGTCCACTGCCTCCTTGAGGGTTCTGTCTCAGCTTTTATTTCAAGAGACAATTCTATTAATTTCAGCAAAAGAAGTACAGTAACTGATGTTTAATATTTTTTTTTGTTTGTTTGTGTCACTTGTAAAGCTTTGCTGGCCAGTTTTGCTTTACAAAATCCAGAAGTAGATAACATTGATATTTTCTTTTGTACATGAAGGAATTAAAAAGTTCAGGATTGTAAAACCTTCATGAATAATTTAGGCTCTGTTTCCAACAAGTATTCCCTTGGCTATATACACACTGACACTGGGCTCAGACATTTGTGGTATCAGCAACAGTGCCAAACCCCAGTGAGCCAAAAGGAAATAGGCTTTTAGTCAGTGTCAGCCGTCAATCTGCTTTCAACCCTCAGGACATACTCTTGTCAATTAGGGGCTTCTGCTACAGAAACCTGGCCTCTTAGCGTAGACAAAAATAGATAGGCCCAGGCACATTAACCTCCCCTGTAATACATTGTGCAGCCCAGTCAGCCTTGTTCCACTTCTCTGCTTCATGTTGCTCTTCTGAATAAATATTGCTGCACATACTTAGGCCAATGTGCACTGTCTCTCAGCTTCTCCTGCTAAAAAGGGGTTGAACTACCTGTGACAGAAATGGCAAGATACTTCTCAGGAAAACCAGTAAATGGGTTTAACTCTGGATCTTGGACTAATTGCTTTAAGGGATCCTTTTGGTGTTATAAAGATAGATGAAAGTATGGGAATTTATAGTTGAAAAGCAGCCTACATCAGGTTCTCTTATTCCTGCCACCGATGCAGTGTGAAACCTTTAGATGAGGATTTTCCGTATTGTAGCCTTTAGGGATCTTTTTGGATTTGATTTTTCTTTTTTTTAGATCGTGGGTTATTGTGGTTTTTTTATTTTTTTTTTTCCAAACACTTGGAATATTGAAAGCAAATACACTGCTTCACTGGCAGGGTAAGCAGGTTTCCTTCATCATGAAATCACCTTACAAAAGCTCTGCCTAGTACAAAAGCATCCTCAAACTCAAGTGCTATTTCATACTCTGTGCTTCAAACCACTGACCACCCAGAGAGCATCAACAACCATCAAGCTGAGGAATGACCAGCAGGCCCTTGCTTTTCACTAGTGCTAGGATTAAGCATTTGTTTTTGCTTCTCGAACTGCAGTGTCTGAAGGTTCAGAATGGTGCTGTGCCTGCATGCTTGCCTTCTGCCAGGGTATGGGCACATGCCTCTGTAAAACTTGTCAGGGCTAAGGTGCTGGTGAGAGTTAGGCAGCATGGAGTGCTGTGCAATGCATTCATGAAGATAAACGAATAGGGAGGAAAAGAGCTTTCACTGTGCTGTTGCTATTTCATTGTGAAAGTGAGACCCTGAAATGCTCTGTTCTACTTCAGTAGCTCTAAGAGGAGCCTTTCTCCAGAGGTCTCCAGTACCCAGATTAATTGAAATAACTCCAAAGGGCTCAAATTCCCTCCCTCATATTTGCAATCTCATTTTTTTTCTCTCATTTCTACACCCTGTCTTGAACAAAAAGCTTTAAAATGCTTTCCTGCAAAGGATTCAAATGTAATTCAAATGAAGTTAATGTGAAGTCAAGGTTGATTGCTCATCTCCCTGAAACCACTGGCAGTGGCTGAGTGCTGGCAAATGTGAGACAGGAATTCAACACAACTGGGAAACTCATGACAGAATGGAACAAAAAGCAATCTGAAGGACTTGGAATCATTGCTCCTCCTCCCCCCCCATGTGACTCTCTCAACCGTTTGATCACAGTCCAGCATAGGGTTATGTGGCAGCCTGGGCTGAGGCCAATGATGTATACGCTGGTGGAGGATGCTGTAATCTGCCTTCTCTCTCGATCCATCCTGTACCCTTATTTCCACAGTGCTGCACATAACAGTGGATTGCATTCCTGCTTGTGTTCCTTCAGCTGAAACACAGTCCCAGCCAAGCAGAGCTCCATTTCCAGAAATCACTGACAACATTTCAAATAAGTTTTCCTGTTTTTTGGTAACAATTACTCTATTTTTGCTGGGTGTATATCTATCTGCTGCTGAAATCTAAGACTGTGAGTACAATAGTGCTATTCAGTGCACTGTATTCAGGTCTTTCAGAAATGGCTGCTCTGGAAGTGGACACTGTTTTGCTTAGAATGTTCCAAACATTTTCGGCTGCATGTCTGAGCACAGTTAGCTTGAGAACGCGCTGCTCATGGCAAGACCGCTGTCAGGATCTTGCCTGAGGAAACAGATCCTCCAAACCACCTGCCTTAAACTAGCACTTCAGTTCCGTATTTCTCTAAGAGGAATTTTAGTGCTGGACTTAGTGGTTATAGAGAACTCTTGAGTCCAAGATGAATCCTTGTAGGTGTGCTGCCACTGTAATTCATACTTAAATGTTGACATGGTAATGTGGAAAATGAGCAAAATCTCTTGAAGACAAAAGCTAATTGACTTTAAAGCAAAGTAGATGGGAATCAGTGGTGGAGGTGCAATCTGTGGTCCCTCATGCTTTTCAATTGCATTTGTTTGTGACCATTCCTCCCGCAGCAGGTGGAAAAAGGACTTCATTACTCCGGTCTTGCTCTGCCTCCAGCACAGTGGCACAAGTAGACACTTTGTGATTGAAGGCTGAAGATTGAAAACCTCTGTTTTCTATTAAATCCTACAGTGAACCTGATATGGGTTTCGCTTTTCTCTATTATTTCTATGAGATGGTCAGAAGATCCTAGAGGAATTGTACTCATTGCCCTCTTATTAAATGGCACTAGATTTTCCCAGATGGTATATCCACTACCTCCACCAGGTTGTACAAAGGATGCAGCAACCCTGCAAGTATTATTCTTGTGTAAATGCTGAAACTGGTTGAAGAGGATTTAGAAATCTACCCCTTCTCTCCTTAGTTCCCTCCCACAAATTACTTAAAAAGTCAGTGAAATAAATTTTGTGCGGACAGATTAAGACCAATTTCATAGTGTCTCCTCATTACTGCAAATTTCTGCAGAATGTGGTTGAAACAATATACAGGCAAGAGCCAGAAGCAGGTGACTACAAAACTACTATGAGCCTCCCAGTGCTGCAGCTCAGAATCCAACTGGTTCTACCAAGAGGGATCAGGATGCCTTGAGGTCATTACCTGTGGCTTGATCATGGGTAGTTGGCATGTGCTGTGTGGTGATGCAGAAAAGCAGGGATGACTTGGTGGTGGGACTGCCACCTGACATCCTGTGAGCCCCCTGCCCTTTCTCTCTGCTGCTTGTGGTGGGACCAGCAGCTGGGTGGGCTCAACCCCTGCCTGGGACAGCAACAGTAAGTGATGGCTGCTTAAGCAAAGGCTATTCTGCTGGAGAATCCTGTCACCATGCCCTGATGTGGCTCGGTAGTTACAGCAATAAAAATCTTCTGTTGCAGATGAAGATAATCTATTTGATACTCAACCAGGGAAAAATCAATCTTTTTGTGTACGGTAGAAGATGAAGCTGTAAGGAGCTTAGAACTCCTTTTTGGCTATTTACCTACTATTACATCCACACCAGAGACTGTTGTACCACTGAGGCAGCATTAGGAGATAAGAGAAATTCCCAGAACTGTTCCATGTGGCTTAGTGTCACCCCTGACACAGTCCCCCAGATTGCTTGGCAACATTCATTAACCCAAAAGAGGTGGGCAAGGATGTGGTCCTTATCCTGACCCTGAATGGCAAGACTGCCCTGAGATGTGATGCAGTGAAGGGGACAGCTTGAGAGAAAAATGGATGTGGTGTAGGAGAGCTACATGCTTTTAAGATGATTTTAAATGTTCACATTTTATATGCAGCATTTTGGAGTATTTCATTTGGAATTCAATTCCTCTCCCTGTTAATCAATAGCAGGCCTTAACAAAACAATATCTCACGGGAGACACAAGCACACAATGCTGAACAAAGCGAAACAGCCACTGGCTTACAGCAACAATTGCTGCTACACAATGGGTTTTCAAAGCTCAGTATATATTTTGTCCCTAGTGGGAAAACCATAACAAGACTGAATTAGTGGCTAGGCTTGCCAAAGGGAGAAATTAAAATGTGATGGCTTGTCTGACACCTTGAGGTACCTTTATTTATTTTGAGGGAGAGGACAACATGAGGATATAAGATACCCGTTACGGAAACCTATTTTCTGTTGCTTTCCAAAACATATGTTGGTTCTGTGTGCCTGGGGGCTTGGTCCAGTTCAAGTATCAGCAGTACTTTCTGATGACAGGGCTCCTGAGAGGCACTGAGAAGCATGAGGATGCTGCCTGCAGAGCTGGAGAAGCATAGCAATGGAGGTATGAGTGTGGCATTCAAGGGGAGGATGGGCTGGGAGCACCTTGTCCCTGCCTCTGGGAAGCCAGGGGATGGTTTGCAGGTGACTGCTGAAGGAGATTGAAAAGGGAGAGGCTATGTGGAAGCAAAGCAAATTCCTTCCATGCACGTGTTCACCTCTGAGCTTGCAAACTTAACTGCTCATCTGTGCATCTTGACAGCTCCTTGCTCTGGCACTAATGGGCTTCAGGAGCTCCCAGTGAGCTGTAATCACCTTGGTTCAGGGCCCAGCTTCCACCTTTACAAGCACCTTCACCCCTTGCTGTTAACCTGCAGTCTCCTTTATTCGGCAGCTAAGCTTGTAAATTCATGTAACCAAATAGCTGTGCTGTTAACTGCCTGCACAAAAGTGAACAACACATCCATCTTCCAGTGCCCAGCCAGCAGCCTAATGACACTCTTTGCCGTACTCACAGGTACTCTTTCAGACATAACTAACTCTGGCACTGCAGAAACAATCGTTTGATCGCTTTCACAGGCCATGCAGCTCATCCAGGCAGAGGAGAGAGAGATCACCCAAGCAGAAGGCTTCCCAGTAAAGACCACTGTGTACCAATACCCCATACCATTGCCACCCCATGCCACGGTCTGATGGTTGCTGAAGGAGAAAACTCAATCCTGTTGGTGAGCCATGCTTGACACCCTGGAGAAGGCTGCTTGCAGCAGTTTTATTTAGGTTGTGACCACTGTTTGCAAGTCTCTTAGAAAAAACATTCCTCACTTACCTTGTCCATAAACTGAGCATAATTTCCTGAAGTAAAATGCTACTGTGAGGACAACTGTAATGAAACACTAAAAGGTGCTGAGGTTTTCTGGCCTCTCTAGTTCTTACCAGAATCTGTGCTTGAAATCTCAAGTCTTGAAATTAATCATGGCAAGAAGAAGGTTGTCTGAATGCAGACCTGGTTTCCTACAAAACAAGGCCCATGCAATTGCTCTGGGTGTATGTTGGTAAATGCGTCAGACTCCTAAGTTGTCCTCATGAGTTAATTTCAGGCCATCGAGGCAAAAAGGTACAACACTAATGGACAGTAAAACCTACAAGCTCTGAGGAAATTGTCAATGCAAGTTCTTGTTCCTGTTTCCACCACAGAGGTGGCTGGGCTGCAAGTTTACCCTTTCCCGAAGACCCCGTATGGGAGCTCAGCTGGGACACCACTCCTGGGAAACAAGGTTTTAACTCTTCTGCTGTTGCTTTTGTTAGTGCATGTTATTAGACATAAAAAACTTGAGCTTTCTGTCTGCAAATATCTTAGACGAGATCTGGTATGTTCCCTTCCTCACCCCAAAGCAATCACAAGTAATCAAAAAGGGTAGCCCATGAGCTGACAGTGGTTGAATGGACATTGCATTTCTTTATTTGCTGGCTGCTTACCTAGTGCTACAGGTAGTTTGAGAGAATTCCTTAATTAACCAGACTCCATCCTGTACTACCAGTGGGCATTATAAAAATGCAGTTATTGCACTTTGGCTTGGGTAAGGCCCCAGCACTATTTTTGAGGAAACAGTCTCAGAGAAAGGGAGAGAAGAAGTCTGGGTCCTGGTCTCTACTCTGAAGCCTGTTTGTTATCTTCATGTTACACATCACTGGATCTAACCTCAGTGGATGGTTAACTTGAAAACAATTTTGAGCAATGCACAGCAAGATCTCAGGGAAACAATGTTTATAATCTATATCCTGCCTTAATGCATAGGCACCTCACTGCTGCCCCACTGCCAAAATTAGCTGCAGTCATCAGGAAGCAGTTGGTGTTTCAAGCATGGACCTGTTTGTTCAGCCATCACTTAGTAGTTTTTATATAGTTAGAGAGTTTTATCTTGTTATTGAGCATCTCCTACTCTTTGCCTTTGTAGCAGCAGCAGGAAAATTCTCATATGTAGGGCCTAACCCAGTGTCTTTAATCATGCGCAGTTCCTGCTGATTTTAGCAGGAGGTTTGTTTCGTGGTGCATAGTGGAAATGTGTTTCTCAAGAAGCAGACTGTATAGGAATCCCTGAAAGAGAGTGGGGAGTCCATTCTGTGCCAAGTGTCTCCCTGTACATCATCATCCAAAGCGTACAAGCTATGATGTATAGTCATAGAATCATAGAACAGTTTGGGTTGGGAAGGACCTTAAAGATAATCTAATTCCAATGCCCCTGCCATGGGCAGGGACATCCCACCAGCCCAGGCTGCCCAAGGCCCCATCCCACCTGGCCTTGAACACCTCCAGGGATGGGGCAGCCACAGCCTCCCTTGGCAACCTGTGCCAGTGCCTCACCACTCTCATGGTGAAGAAATTCCTTGTTACGTCAAACCTAAAACTACCCCTCTCCAATTTATACCCATTCCCCCTCATCCAATCACTACTAACCTTTGTGAACAGTCCCTCCCCAGCTTTCTTGTAGCCCCTTTCAGGTACTGGAAGGTTGCTCTAAGATCTCCTCGAAGCCTTTTCTTCTCCAGGCTGAACAAGCCCGACTCTCTCAGCCTGTCCTCGTATGGGAGGTGCCCTTAGGTTTAAATAGCAGTATTAGGGATATTTCCGGGCTAGGTAATACTGAATCAAGAGTGTTTGCTGATTAGGTATCCTGTCCATTAAATCCAGATTGTTTTCAGCTTTTAGTTTACTCTATATAAATTAGTGCACCTCTTTTCCTTGGTCCTTTTGAAAATAAATAGCTATTTCTCCCTCCAGTCTGGACTTGGGAGTATTTGAAAAGTGGCAGTGCATTACTTCCTATCCCAGAGGGATTTTGCAGGAGAAACAGCTCTTTAAGTTGTTCTGTTGCCACAATACATTTGAAAGAGTTGGTGTCAGGGCTTTATGAAATTATTTAAAATATTAAATAATGCAAACTAAGAAATAAGGCAAAATACATAACGGGGGGAGGGCATTCCTCCTCTGTCCCTCTGCTCTTGCAGGTCTTACTCTGACAGACTAGCTTTGCATTCCCCAAGGTAGAGACTTACTTACCCTGTTTTGTGACTGGTTAACTCCATTTTTTCTCCTGTGGGTTGAGGAATGAATAATTTCTGCTTTCCTTCTGTTTCTTCATATGTGATGGCTTCTTAAGGAGGAAAGAGGAGACAAACAGTGCCAGGGTTCTGCTCATTCTTTATTATTTTCCCTTTCCTTTCTCATCACCGAGACAGAAGGGGGAAATGATGGCAGGCACTCAATATCCACTCATCTTTTCAACAGAGCTTTTAAACTGCTTTTGTTATCCTGTGGCATGATGGTCATTGGCTCATTATTTACTGCCTGTTTAATTTAAATGTATTCCCCATCAGGGAGCCAAAAGATCCAGTCTTAGAGCTCTTTCACATGATTTGTCTAACCACTCTCTAAATTATTTATTGTGACTCTGAACAACTGGAGATATTTTCTTTCTTTTTCCTTTTAAGCCCTATAATTCGATTCAAAATGTGTAAAAAATCGTGACTGACCTCCCACCTGGCAACAGCTCAGCTCTGTTCTAGGGGTGTGTGGTGTCAAGTGTGTGAACTTCATTTCAAAATCCTAAAATTCCTGACATGGTTAAATTCTTTTCTTACGTAGTTGTTGACAGAAGGTGGGAAGAGAAGGGAGAGGAAGGGAAGATCAAGATGCTGTACCACAGGGCCAGAAGTGAGCGGAACATCTTGTTACGGAAATGACCATGAAAACACTCCTTCCTGCATTATAAAGTTACCTATCTAAAGCAGAATCAATTGCCAGTCCTCTTTGCTGTTGTTGTCATTTGGATGTTGCATGTGTAAATAATACTTCCTCATGAAAGAAAACTTCCAGTGATGGCAATGCTCCTCTAGCCACATCCTGTCCCAAAGGGGAGGAATCAACTTGTCTCTGAAAATGGCATCTCTCTGAAGACAAAGACCCAGAATTTGTATTTTTTTTTTCCTCTAAACTTTAGAAAAGTGAATTTTGACCACCCAATATCCTCTAAGTATCACAAATGGGGCACAATTTCTAAGAATCATTTGGGCACTGGACTTACATAGGACAGCACTCATGTGAAAGTAAAAATATATAAAACAAAATTAAAAAAACTACATCACTTAGAACAAAGCCTACTTTCCCCTAAGATCTGTTTGATCAAAGTGACAGTAAGGCTGTTCTTCAAAACAGATGGCTTTAGCTTTACCAAGGTTAGTAAGAAAAAAATCCTTTTGTTGTTGGCTAGTCACAGTTCCTGACTCTTCAGGGGTAGGGTCATATCTTTTAAAAAAATGGATTTGTCAAATACACCGAGATGCAGACTTGCCTTTCTATGTTTTGTTAACAATGCCTTCCTTATGTTTTTTCCTTTTCTCCCTCTTCATTTTATGTTTTCAAGAGAGATTATCCCACACCTGGTGCCCTCAAACTTTCCTCAACTTGAGATGCACATCTGGATCTGAGCTCTACAGCCTGAGCTGTTGCTGTTTGTTATTGTTTGCACTGCTTAGGGATTGTACAAAGTGTTCTCCTAAAAAACCCCACCCCAATATATTGAAGTATCTGTGGAGCATCTGAGAGAAATACACTCCTCCTGTAAGGTGTCATAGCTTGATCATTACTGAAGTGCAGAAAAGAAACTTTGGGGGCATGCAGGGCATTGGGGCTTCTGAAGAAAATAAATTACAGTATTAGGGCCTCATAGGTCTTACTCATTTCTATGTGAGATCCTGTAGCAAGTGAAGGGAGAGCACCAGGCCTTTGAGGAGCATTCAGGTGTCCTACGTAAGGAAACTTAAAGACTTTGCTTGGCACAGGAATTTAAGTGAGACTTAAACGCCAGCTGAGCCTGGCTTTCAGAGGTAGAGATCTCTTCTTGTGCTGATTAATGAGTCCTAGCAGAGAATGAGGAATCGAGTAACGCTGTTACAGAGCCTTGAAGACTGCAGAAATCACCTTCTTGTCTCTCCTATATTCATCCCCTTTACCCTGAACTCCTTGTTTTATTTTTATTGGGATTTTCTTTGGATGAATCATATTAAATGCATCACTAACACTAAAATTTGTAAATGCTAGTACACCCATCTGTTTTATAAACTAACCCCAATCTCTGGAGTGTTTCTCACCGGCTGAGACATGAGCAGCCCTTTCTGCCATCTCCAGGCTCTGTGTCAGCCCTGGGAACAATGGGAGGGGACCCAGGAGGTCGCTGGCAGGAAGTGTCGCTTCCCCTGGATAATTAACCGGCTGGGAGACTGAGGGATGAAGATAGCACATGAGACACACACAGTACAAACTGCTGAAACAATAAACAAACAAACCAACGAACAGCACTTCCTTTTCTTATATTGTTAAGGCTGCTTCCTTGACTCAAGTTGCCCCAAACCCACCCCTCAAAAAGCAGCCCTTTAGGCTCACTAATTCTTAACCTCTTCACTGCCAGTTCTTGCTGAAGGTGTAAGCCAAAGTTTGCCAAAGTGAATGTGATAAAAGCAGTTTTACCAAGAATTGAATGAAGGTAGAATTAGTTTGGCCATAAGGCTGTAACATCCTGGTACCAGGACTGCACTCTGTGTAGGTACCAGCATCCAGAGCGACAGGTGACTCCATCTAGCTCTAATAATGTTAATTTCCAGAGAAGCTGGCCTCAGAGCCAAGACTTGGAGAAAACCTTGGTCATGGCTTTGTGGCTCAAACTCAACTCACATATCACCCCTGCAACTGTTCTCCAATGTGCCAGTCTTCCACTGACAGAGGGGGGGTCAGCTCTGCCACCAGTGCTACCTATCCACTGTGCTGGTGAGCATCTGGATGCATGCTTCCACAGGGATCCCCTGCTCTGATTCCAGGATAGACTTCTGCCCGCAGCCTCCTCCCCCATCCAAACCAATCTTTGGGCAGGTTACTGTTTTGTTGTTTCTAACCTGGGTTATGAAAGCAGAAATTTGTCAGCAGCAAACACTTCCATCCTGGTTAATTTTTTGCAGATGTCTCATTGAAGAGCAGCTGGGGATTGTCCTTGCTTTTCTGTGTATTTTATTGCATGGAAACGGGTGCTAGTTGCACCCAGGAGTGGAGGTGATGACGTAGTCCTGCATCTGTCACACACTGATACAGGGTTGGTGGATCTTGCTCTGCTATGTTCTCAGCAAAACATAACAGGGAGAAGATGCATCCAGGGACAGCAGAGAAGAATTATACTGATCCCACTGCAGCTAGAAAGGTGCTTTTCCAAAGATCTCCATCAGCCTGCAGATTTGGAGCAAGATGGGAGCTGGGGTGGCTGAGGAGGGGGCCTGTGGCCCTTCCCTGTACTGGCTTCCCTGCAGCACCAGTGAAAGCAGTTCCAGGGCAGGTCCTGCCTGTTGCTGAGCGCTCCCAGCTGATAGCTTATTTGTTATTACTTTAAATACCCTGTTTGTGTTAAACACAGCAAGAAGTCTAGTAAACCAAAATGGTGACATTTAAAAAAATGAAGTCTCTCAAGTAGATGTTTAATCTTTCTAATAAAGGAGTTATCTGCTAAATACCAAGTTTAGCAGTTATGTAATAAGGCCATATCAAAACACAGATAATGACTGGCAGGGTATCATTTAGCAGTTGGTGTTTAATTAACCTTAAAGGCTTCCCTGCTTAATCTAAATTACACTTAGAGCCCTCAGACTAAGGTGTAGTGCTGGAAGTTTTGTCAGTAAAACAGTTGCTTTAAGTACTGTGAGACCTGGAGCTACGTGATGGCTGTGAGCATGGGGGTGGCTTTGTGCATGGGCATGCTGCTCATGGACCCTTCAAGGTGGGTTGGAGCCTCCCTTCTGTCCTGCCCTTCCTGACAGAGGAGCTGTGGCTCCTCATCCTGCCTGCCACCTCCTCCAGAGTCCTCTCTGGAGGCTTTGTACCCTTACTGGACCATAGTTACAAAATCTGCCGCATCAAGCAACATGTGCCAAATCCAGCACAACTGATACCCATCCCCGAGCCCTGAAACAGTGCCCAGCTTTATCACTTGGTGGGGTGTCCATCACTTTTTTAAAGGAGAAGACCACGTCTGAAAGAGAAAGAGAAGGTATTAGTCTTGGATTGGGGTTTGGGAGAAGCCAGGATGGAGTGACAGTGTATTAGTATACACTCAGGGAAAATGCAAGCCAGGACACAAGGAGAGGGCAGAGGAGAATAAAGTAAATCAAGACAAAGCCTGGGGTGCGACTATTTGAGCAGTAAGGTAGGTGAAATAGGGCATAGAGTGAAAATCTTACAGACTTCCTGTGCCTCTAGGTGAATAAAAGAGAGCAGACATGAGACACCACACAGAGGAATAATTAAAACCAGTTACAGATATCAGGCAATGTGATAGGAAACCTGCCACAACTGTGCATTATTACAGAAATTAAAAATTCTCTGTCTTCTGCCACAGACACTTTTGGATGCCCTTAAGCTTTGCTCAAAGCTGGACTGCTAGTAGCACTCTGCAGTGACACCAGTCATGATGGGCCACCCCAGCTCAGGTCCTCTCCAACATGCTGGAACTGGGCACCTGGGGAAATACTGAGTGATGTGGAAGGGATGAGGGGCAGTGGATCCCACTGCTCTTCTGTGGCTGACATCTGCTCTGTGTTCATGGCATGGTTTGTTGGGAGGAGTGAGAGTAGGTCCTTAGAGAACAGCTCTCCCTCTTGGGGAGATTAATCTCCTTCTAACAGAGAAATTCTTCGCACTGTCAGAAACCAGCACCATCCTTAGTGCCAGTATATTTTGGCACATTTCAGGGCTCAGTGAAATGTTTTTGAAGCTTTTTCTTTTCTACTGTCAAAATCCTTCTGTGTCACAGTGTGTGTCTCCACAGCATGGAGTCAAGTGGAGTCATGATGAATTTGCACATCCAGCCTTCAGTGAAAAGAAAGAAATGTGGAACACACTCTTCCCAAGCACAAGTCCTTCAATTTCAAGGGGCTTCCAACACACAAAGTCACTTTTATGGTGCCACTCCCCTGCAATCTGCAAAGTGGTGCTGTGTTCAACCAACTACTGAAACCTGAAGAGTGATGCTGTGAGAAAAGCTTTGAAAGGAGCTGGTAAGGGGCAGGTGTGCTGGTATGTCAGAGGTACTGTAAAAACCTAGTTGCTCTTTTTTGTCATGAATCAACACTTCCACCTAAACCTCTAAATCTCCTTGCTAACTGATTCATTACTGTATGTCATGCTAACAGCAGGCATCTGCTATATGCCTCTTTTCACAGTGTTAAACAAAATGCTGAGTTTTACAGTTTAAACAAAATATCTTTATTTCTTGTGGAAAAGAGAGTGTATATGCTTTTTAGGACTTTATGCATGACAGATGTGATTAGTGCAGAGGTGATGCAAATTATTTTTCAGGCAGCAGCACTCTTCCTTTGCCCTATTAGTAAATGCTTAGTGATTCTGTAAGGTGAAGTTTCTTCAGCAATCTCAAAGAACAGCACAGGTAGACATGGAAACCAGCTCCCTGTTCTCAGAAGACCATAGCACAATCCCTACCTGATTGTGACACTGAAAATAACATAACAGTGCTTTCATCAGGGGCCCCAAGATCCTCAAAACTCTCTCTACACTCTGCTTGAGAGACTTCTAAAAGTAGAGAAACTTTATTTGCAGTCTCTGGATTGGAAAGGCAGATGTTTCCTGTCTTTCCCCTCTCTCTGCTGTCTAATCCTTGTCAGTTTAGTTAACATCCTGAGTCCATGTGAGACAGCAAATGTCATTCAGGGAATTGTTAGGGTAAGGGGAGCATGCATGTTCTGCTGCCAGTTTTTTTCCAGCCCTTATACGTCTTACTGAAGAGTGGAAAAGACACCCAGCTTTGTACATCAAAGGACATAATAGCACAGGCTGGGCCAGTGGGGAGCTCAGTTTTTGAGTCAGCTCTGACTGTAAACCTGTTGGGATGGCTGAATGGGAGGAAAGAATGAGAACTAGAAAATACAGCCAGATGTATGTGGTGACTTGCTCCCTCTTCAGCTTTGGGTGATGAGGTTGTCCTGAGAGCTTCACCTTTGTTTTGTACTGAATGAAATCCATGTGAATTCTCAGATCTCATTTCCAAAGAGACCAGCTCTCTGAATAAGCCAATTACAGGGCACTGGATCCTACTAGAAAGTATTTGACAATATGATACAGTTCCAGCTACTTTAAAGTTGCAAGTAAATGTCATGCAATGTATGGCATGCCAGAATATTTTGAGACAGGCAAGACATTGTAATACAATCCTCAATTTATCTGCCTTGTTTAAGGTCAATTTGACCTTTTGATTACACATTTGCAAAATGAGAAACTCATTCATAAGCGGAGAAACAATATTTTTCTGGACAGCAGTAAGTCTGATGGAGATTTGGTAAACTTAAGACAAAAAAAATCCTATTCTAACTGATATGAACGTCCTTGTCCAGAAGACATTCATCTACTTCTGGGTGACATCTAGCATAAAGAAGACACTGACCATGAAATTAAACCAATATATATACCAGCTGATGATATGGAGGAACCTTCAGGACCAATATTGAGGTTTTACGTTACAGAATCACAGAATCACAGAACAACCAGGTTGGAAGGGACCCATCGGATCTTCTAGCCCAACCATTCCTATCTAACACTAAACCAAGTCCCTCAATACCTCATCCACCCGTGTCTTAAACACCTCCAGGGAAGGTGACTCAACTACCTCCCTGGGCAGCCTATTCCAATGCCCAATTACCCTCTGCGTGAAAAACCTCCTCCTAATCTCCAGCCTAAATCTCCCCTGGCAGAGCTTGAGGCCATTCCCTCTTGTCCTGTCCCCTGTCACTTGGGAGAAGAGCCCAGCTCCCTCCTCTCCACAACCACCTTTCAGGTACTTGTAGAGAGTAATGAGGTCTCCTCTCAGCCTCCTCTTCTCCAGGCTGAACAACCCCAGCTCTCTCAGCCGCTCCTCATAGGGTCTGTTCTCCAGCCCCTTCACCAGCCTCGTGGCTCTTCTCTGGACTTGCCCCAGAGCCTCAACATCCTTCTTGTGCTGAGGGGCCCAGAACTGGACACAATATTCAAGGAGCGGCCTCACCAGTGCTGAGTACAGAGGGAGAATCACCTCCCTGGACCTGTTGGTCACACCGTTTCTGATACAAGCCAGGATGCCATTGGCCTTCTTGGCCACCTGGGCACACTGCTGGCTCATGTTCAGTTGGCTGTTGACCAACACCCCCAGGTCCCTCTCCTCCTGGCAGTTTTCCAGCCAGGCTTCTCCCAGTCTGTAGCTCTGCATAGGGTTGTTGTGCCCCAAGTGCAGGACCCGGCATTTGGCCGTGTTAAACCTCATGCCGTTGGACATTGCCCAGCGGTCCAGCCTGTCCAGGTCCCCCTGCAAAGCCTCCCTACCCTCCAGCAGATCGACACTTGCAGTGTCGACACGTTGCACTATATGTAGACTGGTAGTAAGAATTAGTCTTGTCTCCAAATACAAAACAGCAGCTAAACATCAGAGCAAAGGATGTACTGCAGTTGTGCTGATGGTGGGTGGAGGTGCCTCCTGTCCTTTAGTGACAGTAAGTGTTGAGACCAGGATGCTTATGCCAGGCCTGGGGTGTAGGGGATCATGGAGCAGCATGGAGTGTGGGCCTTGTGCTCGTGAGGTGAATGGTTATGCCCTGGTACTCCTGGACTCTCCCTAAATAGTGAATGGGTCTGCTGCAGACCCCTGAAGTAGCTGTGACACTGACCTAAAGACCATGTGTATTCAGAGGAATATACAGACACACATAGAATTTGCCAGAACTGTTTTACCTCCAGGTTGGGATGCACAGGATTTGTTGGAGCTGCATATGCTGGAGGATGATTTCAGCTGCTTTATGCAGTGTGAGTGACCTTAGCATCATCGTGGGCAGCAGAGAAAGGAGACAGAGGCAGGAGATGAGCACTGGTTCTTTCTAGCATTCTCCCCCATGAAGACACAGCTTGATTCAACTAATGGCAGTAATTAAGGATAATACTTTGATAAGTGTTCGAGACTTCCTTTATAATTAACCACAGGAAGCTTAGATTTTTTCTACCTACATAACCTGCCATATGTGTGGTGAGAATTTCTTGGCTTTTTCTTCATTTTTTGGTGTTTTTTTTTCTCCTTTCTTCCCCCTTCCCATTTCCAAACCGAATTTTTATTTTCTCCATTCATAGACAAATGGAACATCACTGATGAATATAGCTCCCTTGCCACCTCTTATATCTGTGAACTGATAAAGAGGAAGGGTGTTTTGGCATCCTGACTAAGTGTGGTGCTTATAAAGGTACTGTTAATAGCTGCTATTCTGAAGGCGTAAGCCAAAGGTGGCATGAACATGTTAAGTGGTTTGGTGATATTGCTGCTAGAATTAGAAACACTTCAGGGACTTGATGTGGTTAGTCCTCAAAACACATCTGAGAAGAAAGGTTTTATAGTTCCTGTTTTCCTGATGGTGAGATTATCCAGGACTGCTAAAGCAGAATTTGAGTTTATATGCCAATTAGTAACTTGCTCAGATTGCTAGTTTGTTACCTGAATGGGCATTAATGCACCCAGATGTCTGCTCAGACGTCTGTGTCTACCCTTCTCCCAAGATATCTTGAGATAACCTGCAAGCTTATGAATTTCCTGAACTTTAGGTTAGGTCCACATCTTTCTATTTAACCTCAATTTGTGGTTCTTTCCTATAAATTTTTATATTAGCACTTGTATCTGCCTGTGCTTTTGATCTTGTGCTATCCAGTGGAAATGAGTCCCGCAGTTTAACTTGATGCTGTATGAAAATATTTTTTTTTTCTCCTTTTTACCTTGTAGCTTGATGATTTCTGTGACAACCTACACCTTTTGCATTGCAAAGAACAGTGAGTTATATTCCCCGCTGAGTTTTTAAAAGCACTTCTGATAATCATTCTTGACATCCTGCATGATTTTCTTCAATCATGTATCTCTTTTTTCAAGATACAAAGCCCTACACTGTTTAATCTTTTCTTATATGCCTGCTATATCACTGCTAATAATTCCATACTTGGTAAAAAAATCTGGATACCATGAAGAACTAATAAACCACCCAAGCACACTGAGAGAAAAATTTTGTTTTCAAACTTTTTCCCACAGAAGCTGCATTCAAGGCAGAAGGAGATGCAGCGTGAAAAAAAAAAAAGCTGAAGTATCTCTAGTTAATGACTGCTTTAGCATAGTATAATATATTGCAATATTTAGAATCCACAGTTTTCACTAAGTATTCAACAGCAAAGAAATCAGAGCTATGACTGTAAAATTATTACCCGAATTAAATATTTCTGAGCATTAGCATTTTTATGGGAAGATCTGAAATGAGAGTTAGTATTTTTCAAGTGTTTCACATGATACATGCTCATGAGAACAAATTACAGGCGTTATATCTACCAATACCCATATTTTTATTTTAACTCAGATACTGATGTCAGTAACAAGAAAGATAACACAGATGCTTTGGGTCTCAGACCCAGATGTTTCGGTCTCTGTGACAACACCTGTGCTGACTCTGTTGGCAGCACTAGCAGCCTCAACATAACTGCTGTCACTGCACAGCCCTCAGAGGAGAAAACAAGCCTCTTCTTCCTGTGCTGTGGGCCTGGGCAGCAGCCTGACTGGGATGCAGAGGTTTCTTTCTGTTGCAAAGTTACTTCAGAAGCCCAAGGGAAAGCATCCTAGTATTTCACTCCCTTTGTTCTCTGAAAAGCAGGGGGAAGAAAGACACAGCTTTTTCTTGCCTACAACAGAGCAGGTGGGGTTTTCTGGCTTTGGACTTTTTCCTCTATTTACATTAGAATTTATAACATGCAAAGGCTCATAGATGTGAGTATCTCAGTCAGGCACCTGTGCCAAAGTGGGGAAGAAAGAGCAGTGGCTCAGAAGTTTTGACAACCAGCAACATGGGGAATTCACCTCAACTGTGGCATAGTGAGCAAACTTCTTTATGTAACCAAATCTTTCACAGAGTCATTGGTATGATTTCATCTCAGTGGTTTCACTTCACATTTGTTAGTAAGGATCAGTTAGTCTTTCTTTCCATGATTTCGCAAGAATACCTTAAGAAAGGCAGGATGAAGGTGGAGGAGCACTTGAAATACACTAGTTTTAGACCCCTTCTTTTTATTTGTGTTACTAAACACTTTATTTCACTCTCAATGCATTATATCTGCATGAACACAGGTGTCAAGTGTTGCTGTTTATCCATACCTTCCAGAGAGAAGCAGTTTGATGATCCAGGGAGGCATCAGTGCTTTATTAAAATTCTCCAGGTATAATCGGAGATTTTCCTATAATCAGATGAGTAGGTAGAAGATACAGGGTTTTGTTTTCAGTATTTTTTTTCCACAGAAAGGTGGTTATTACTTCTGAGAAGATGGGAGATACAACGCAAATGACAATCTAGATGATGGCTGTAATATTAAGATCCAGAAAACACAATCAAACAGAAAAAACAAGTACTAAGCCAAGTATCGTGACAAGGTCAAACTGCATGCCAAATAAAATGTGTGTCCATTATAAACCAACTCAATTAATAAAACTATTTAAATCTAAAAAAATCTCGGTTTGGTCAATTTTCACTGAAAACATTTGACAAAAGGAGGCCATTAAGGATTAGCAAACAGAGAGCGGGAAGAAATACGTATATATTTCTTGTCAGTAAATTATTTTCCAGTCATAAGAGTGTCTTGTGCCACATACTGATCTCACAGATGGTGCAGTAAATCAGAGCTAACTCTGAAAGTGTCAGTGGAATTATCTTTGTGTAAATGGTACCAAAACTGGTTCCTAGCTGTGAAAGACAGGGGTTGCCTTGGAGCGTAAGCACAGACAGGAGAACTAAAGTGTTTGGATTTTTTTCTTCTTTGTGGATAAGTCTGACTCATTTTGTGGCTTTGAGCATTTTGCATAATTCTTTTGCCTTGGTTTCCTCCCTGCAAAGTCAGCTGATAGTTCCAGAGGAGCTCTTGAGTGGGGAACTTTGATTATGGAAATTGCTATGGAAATGCTTGTTTATTACCAGCCAAGAGACTTGGAGGGCAAAAGGCACCACAGATTCACCAGGAGCTGTTTTTTGAAGTACCAGCTATTGTTCCATATGATGAAGAGAACATTCTTCAAGGGAGAGATACCACCCAAGAGTGAAGCAAAGAATACAATCATGTGACTGCACGGGTCAGACTTCAAAACTCAGCGCAAGTTCCTTGTGACTTGCATATGAATTCAATGTCAGGCAGCAGTGACCGCAATCTCTTCTTTGTTGTCTGTTTGGTTTATACTAACTTCAAGGATGTTCTGCAATATCTCTATAGATAAGTAGGATTTGCAAGTCTTCTCTCCTAAGGAGAGACTGTGGACTTACACAGCCTTTTGCACTCTTTTCTTCTCCCTCATTCCTCTTCCAAAACACACTTTAAATTTTTGTTAAAGATTCTGTGGAGCGGGGTCTCTATTGGTTGTATGTACTGTGTCAGGAATGTTCATTAAAGCATTTGGGCATGTTACCAATATAATCTTTTTTGAATTTTAGACAAGGGGTGCTCACATATAAAAAATCATAGGGGCTGATGTGTTGACAGAGGGGAGCAGACTGGTAACCTAGTAGCAGTGACAGATCATAGCCAGAAAATGACATTTTCCTAACGTCTCAAGGAAATAATCACGATATAAGCAAAGGAAAAGAGACTACTGATTTTACTCAGTTTCTGGAAAGAAAAACTCAGAAACCTGTTTACCATGAACCCATCCTTCATCTTTCTGATAGAGGATGATGGGATGTGCCAACAATAGAAGATTCCTGGCCTTTACTACGACTCTGGACATGGAAGATGGGATTAATTTTGCCTGAACATGGACAGTTGCCTGTCTCCTTCCACAGGCAGTGGAAGAAAAGAAGGTGGATTATCCAACCTCTTTCTGTCCCTGGGATGTAGAGGGAACCTAGTTAGAACACATACTAACTTACTGACAGATGAAATTAGCAAGATGTGTTGCTTTTTTACTGCTTCATATGTTTAACAATTGTGTATAAAGTCTCTGTTTTACAATGAGAGAGAAAGTGAGGCTGAGATGAACTGACTTCCCCAAAGATAGTTAGCAACAGAACTGAGATTCAAATATACTTGCATTCAACTCCAGAATCACCCCTATACCCTACCACACTTTTCTCTTCCTCTTCTTTCAGATTATTCTGCCTCCCAAGGACAACAAATAAATAATCTGTGTTCAGGAAACCGTTTTCAATTCTCCTCATGGGCATGAAGAGGGTTAAAAAATATGGCTAATTGAACACATCTAGCTCCATCAAGCAGGTTCTGAGATTTAAAGTTGCTTGTGAGACATTCAGAGCTGATTACCAAACTCTGCTAATTTCAGTTTCTTAAAGTTGGGTGACAAATTTCAGAAAATTGTGCTTGTGAAGAAATATGCAGTGATTTACCTGCCTTGCCTGACAACAGCATTGCATCATTGCTGTTGCTCTCTTTGCCAAGCATATGGAAGCTGAGTACTCCCTGGCTAGTATCCAGATATCCAAAAGTTAAATTGATGAGAATTGCCACGAGGGTTCTAACTAATGGGAGAGATAAAGAATGAAGCCTGTTTGATTTTTGCTTGTTTCTTTTCTTATGAGGGTTTTCTTCACAGAACAAACTTAGATACAACTGCATGCAGAATATTTCTTCTGGGTTTCCCCCCTGGGGAAGTCTTACTCCAAGTTGTGATCTGTTTTGTTGTTCCAGCCCATTGGGCTCATCAGTTTATTCAACTGACTTTTTAAATGACCCTGTTTTTCCTGAGTCTGGAAAAAGTGGCAAGAATCTAATCACACTTTTGGGCGTAGAGTAGTGGCAGTAGGATGAAGAGATGGGAGGACTCTGCTTCTCAGGAGGGGAAGTTCTTGCTGGAAAAACCTATTGGGGTGGCTTGGGTGATTTGCACATCGCTCATCAGTATACAGGATATGCTTTAAAGCCACATAGCTAGCGTCTGCACAATCCAGTGCAGGATGCTTAGTGGTTTCTTATCCACTGGGACAGATGTTACAGAGAAGCTTAGATATGCACCTGTAGTTAGATTAAACATTCGAGAGCCTATCTTCTTCAAGCCATTAGAGCTTGGGTTCCCTTTCACAGTCTGCTTTATATGCACTCTGTGGACCAAACTGCAGACTAATAGTTCTGCAGATGGAGATTTTTTTTTCTAAATCGTAGTTCTGTTTCATTTTTATGTTGCTTGCTAGATTAAGTTTTAGAGTTCTCTGAGTTTTTTTTTTAATATGCAAAATGAGACCAGAAATTTTAAGCGTTGTACAGTTTTGAAAGTTTTTTTCTTTTTTTGCTGTAAGCAAAGCTCAGGAAATCAAAGGTGATTCATCTTTAAGCTGCAAGTGATTTAAATCAAACAATGCTTTTTGATTTATGATAATGAAAAAGATTGCAGAGTGATGACAGGGCAGATGAAAACTCACATTGCAGTGATTTTTATAGTAAGTGTCATTATATTCATGCACTCAACTAATTCTTCACTATCAGTTTTATTTGTGGGTATTATTGATTTTAGAAGTTTTTATTTAGGGAATTTATTGGAAGATTCGATTGACAGCCTTGGAAAAAGAAGTCTGGTATTCAGAGAAGGGATATAAAATTTCCTCATGCAGCCCTGCAATTATGTTACAGCTCATCAGGACCACAACAAAAGAGTAAAAGAACATGAGAACATCTTTCTGTGGTCAGATTAAAAGTCTGGCTTGGTATTCTGCCTTCAACAATGACCTGTAAGAGCTTCCTGTGGGGTACCGAGAAAGAAAAGGAAACACAGGGTGATATTTTCTCCCAGATATTCCCCCAGTCACCAGCAATTTATGGCTTAGAGAGTCCCTGCACTGGAAGATCACTTACATAGGCACACTTTTTTTTTGTAACTAAACATTTTCAGCTTTTAAGTTATGGGTTTTCTTTGTTTGTTTAAATTGGCTTGTTTTTTTTTCTTTTTCTTTTTCTTTTCTTTTTCTATTTTTTTTTTTTTTTTTTCTGTCACCTGCTGGTTTCATTTGGACTGGAAAGGAGGGATATTGGTTTCTGAACTGTTCCTTCAGCAACACAATTTCCTTTTTTGTTGACTTCAAACCTAGTCTTGACTTACAGGATGACCATTAAAAACATTAAATATAAATGAAAACTAAAAACTGGACTTAGTCCTACTCATAAGATTTTTTAATAAACCTCTTCTTTGTTTCTTAAGCTACGTAATGTATTTTGCTTCTCTTCTGGATTTACGACTGCTATAAATACTCCTCTGTCATGCTTTTAATCTGTTTTATCTTATTTTCTTCCTGCACCATAAATTTAGACAGCTTTTTGGTTATTTAAGCTTGACTTTCATGAATCTGCCTGACTTCAGGAGCCAGGGTTTTAAGAAATGGGTCAAGTACAATTAGACTGAAGACAAATCTGTAAGAGCTTGCAGCACGAGTAATTTTTTGGTTTTGTAGTTGTTTGTTTTCAGAAAACCCATGCAGGAAATATCTTAACCTAGGCTGCACCAGAAAGTCACAGCTGGATTTTATGTTTAGGAATTAGCAAAAGAGCCTCTGCAGAATCTCTAGATAACTTGTGCCAGTGCTTAACTGTCCTTATCTCTAGAAAGCTTTCCTAATGTCTAAACTAACTCTCTCTTACTGCAGCCTAAGATCATTATTTCTTACCCTACCCTCCACAGAGATTAAATACATTTATTTGCTTGTTCTTAACATAATTATTTTAGAAAATTGTTATGTCCTTCCTCAGTCCTCTCTTCCCTACATTAAATGACTGTCATTCTCACATTGTTTTGCCATTGCTTCTAGACCTCTGATCATCCACCTTAACTTCCTCTCAACTCCCTGGCCTGGCACATATCTTATTGAGGCACGGTGCCTGAAATTGGAGCTGCTGTTTATTCAGAGAGGACATCATGACTGGGACGGTGCTGCAGGAAGGGGGTGGATTTTCGTCTTACTGACACAACCTCTCTACTTGTGCCATGATGACATTTTCTTTTTACCCACAGCTGCCCTTCGCTGAGTGCCCAAGACATGCCAGAGAGCTGTTTTACCTCTATGCCCAGCCCTTCATGAAGAGCTGCTGCCCTGCCATCTAGCCCTCACTACCTAGCTACTCCCATTTAAGGGCAGTATTTTGCTCCTACCCCTTATGAACTATAACTTCGTGTGTATCAGGGCCCCACACAGCTATCTCGCACTTGGAATAGGAGACCTTGGAGTTTCAACTTGACCCGCTTGGGACAACACAATGCAGTATACAGACATAGTAATGATTTATCTGACCACAGTCACTATATTGGTAAAAGCAACTGAAAAATACTGGAGGCCTTAACCTTTCCCTGTGTCTCCTCTCTCTAGCACCTAGGCAGTGCTACAGGATAAAATTTCTTGCTTCTCTCCCATAAGACAGTCTTCCAAGTAGTGGACAGCAATTTTAATTTCTTACAGCTATCTTTGCTTGGGACTTGTGTCTCTTTGGGCATGCATTCAGTTCCAAGGTTACTGCTCCTATTTTAGACAAGCCAAGCTTGCTCTGTCTCTCTATAGGTACTCAGCTGATAGTCCATAGTGCCATATGTAATGTCTCTGGACTCCTGTCCTACCACATTTTAGGGATAATCCTCCAATGTCCTCAAACGTTTTTTCTGGGTCATCCTGATTGAAGTGCACTATGAACACGGTTCTCACACGTTATGGACGTGTGTCCAATATATTGTAAGAGATGGAGTTCGTTGATGGGTGCCAACATATAACACTCCTCAGAACAACTTCAATATGCTTGTCAACTTTTCATTTCAAGCACAGTGACTTTAAAAATGCAATGAAACATCATTTAAGTGATTTTAATGCTGTTGTCGTCAATCCAATGAACCTTCCTTCTTTTTTGCACTGGTCAGATCTGCCCAGTCCATTGATATCTGACACACTTCACATCTTATAAACGCTTTATAAAAGTAAGGCATTAAAAAGATTTATCCACAGCTCCTTCAAAAGAAATAATCTGGTTTTGGAAGTCAACGTTTTTCACTTGTCTGACCAGAGTTTCATGAGTAACTATTCCATGCTGGTTTTCAATTGTACGCAGAATTCTTTCATACTGTAGAGTCCATATGTCTCTGAACAGTCAATGAGTAAATTTAGTAGTACTTCAGGCTACCACAGCTCTCAGTTGTCAGCAAAGCCTCCTAGTGGAAACGTATTTGGTATTTGTTACAAATCTGAATGAATTAAGTGTGGACCTGTTATCACTGTCCATTGTTAGAACATCATCAAACCAAAGGATCTCATTCCTACATAAGCACAGAGCCTGAAATCTAATGTCAAGGATTAAAGGAAATCTTGGGAAAATGATGTACTGGTGTTGTCCGGATTCTTCTTCTTGTTACGCGTTCCAGCTTTCTCTTCTCAGCCCTCCTCCCTCTTCATCTCCAAAGAGGACAGGAGAGAGATAAGGACAATCTGATAAAGTGATTGAAATGGCTTTTTGTAAGCACCTGATAAACTTTATTCAGTAGAGCAGTTAAAACTGTCCTTCATGAACAAAGCATTAATGATATCCATCAATGTCGGGTGTGCTGCTTTTAAATTTTTGCTGGTTTTGTTTATTGCCAAAGGAAGCATAAACCTGGCACATAGGTAACAGGTAAAAGCAGAGGCAGAATTGGAAGGTAGAGTAGATTCTTGGTTTTAAACAAGGTTATCTGGAGCAGACAGGTTGCAAGTTTCATAATTTTCTGCTCAGATTGAGACTGAGCTGGCTAAAGCAGCAGCTGTATTGCCTTGAAATCAAAACATCTTATTGACAGTTGTATTCTACAGGTCTGTCAATTGCTCAGGCTTGTCAAACTGCAGCATGTCTCTTTTGTTAGCTTGACATCTGAAGAGTTATCTCAACCATTAGAAAAGATAGCTAAAACTACATAAAATGATTTGTATGTAACACAACATTGCTGTCGGGTGGCCAATTGTACAAAAAGTTTCTTATACCAGTACTTTGTTTCTTGTTGAGTAGTAGCTTTTCATTTAAAATAAAAGCTGTTAGCAGTGCTATGTGTTCAACTGCTCAGAAACTGGCCTTACTCATATTTTGTTTGGTTGCCAACAGCATTAATCAGAGACACCTTTTCTGAGTCATCGGTGTGACTAATACCCTTGTGAGGCCACCTAGAATAGACTTCCTCTGAAATAATTTACCTCAGATGCATAAAGAAAACTTGGGCAAATCCCTTTGGTCTTCCACTCTTATCATGTCTACATCACATAAATAAGATAGGTAAGTAAAAATATCGGTATGTTTCCTTGGGGACTTCATTAAGTGTTCTAATGAAAAATGTTTGTAATTTCTAATGCAAAATAAAATGAATAAAGTGACTTGCCCAAGCTCCCATTCTGAAGCAGTGACAGAGGTACAATTAGGATCAATCACCTGAATCCCAATACCTAGATTTATTCACTAAAAAAAACCCCAAACCTCCAGACTTTTCTACATCCATCATACTGGATTTTCAGATTCTGTCTAATTTGGAATACTGACATATCATTTTAAAAATTCTACCCTATTTATACCTCCCCTGTCTGCCCAAGTACACCTCAATTACCGTATTTCCATGTTCATGGACCATGTATTATTTGAAAAGAATATTTTAATTCAGCAGAATTGCAGCTTGCTCACAGATGAGGCAAGAAGAAGAGTTGTATTACTAGAAACTGACCTTTCCTTCAGAGTCAACAGGAAGATTCTTCCAATTCAGAGTCACAATCCTTTCTGTCCTTGGTGCAGATTTTAGGTTATTTAGGGATTAAGGATGTTTTAGGGAATGTTATTTTTGACTGGGTTCAGTTTCTCTGGGAGATGGATTTTACATGCTAAACCCATGTCAGTCCAGTAGATATTGTTATAGATACTGAAGATATTGGTGTGGTTTGAGAATTTCTAATAGCAACCTAGGGATTGTATTTTAAACCTTTTTATTGATAACAGTGAACAGTTATCAGTGAGCATCATGACCTCACGTGTCTAGCTGCCATGATACGCAAGTTATTCATGTGTAACCATAGGTTACTAGAGTCTTACAAGACTTATTTTCATGTGCATAGCAGCATCGTTTCACAAACATTTATTTTAAAGGGAGTATTAGGTTAAGCATCTCTCTCCCAGACCTTTATGTGAATGCCACTCAGTGGAATCCAAGGACTGCTTAAGCTAAAAATCAGTTCGCTATGTGCTGCTGTTAATCCAGCACACAATGAAAATTATTTATTTTAGTTTAGCACAAGGACTCACAAAACCAGCTCAACAAGCAACACTGAGTTGGGGGGCCATAGGAGGTGAAGGACCAGGAGGAAGGACAGTCGCAGGGGAAAGAACTTTCATACTCCTGAGAACTAGTAAAGATTCCCCATTTTGGTGCCTTGTGAACACATACACTAGAGTAGTTGCCTCTTGTTTTGTTTCAGTATTTAAATGATGCAGTCACTGGAAACCAGGGGGATGGCTTTAGTCACTGGTAGACAGTGTAGTCTGAGACACTGCTGTGGCACCTGAGTGATGTAAACTCACACAGCAAGTGTTAGAATTTTTTTTATTTAAATGCCTGTTAAAGAATACCTTAATATTGTCTGATATAAATGCATATATAAAAGTATATGTGTATGTGATATATACATGCCACATTAAAAAGCAATACGTCTTCTGCCCTCAACAGTACTTCACAACTCAACAGAAAATTGCAGACACGTTTGTATCTAATGAAATAATTTCTGATATGTATTTACCTATTTTTCCCCTTGAATTCCACGAGATTCCTTCAGCAAGATCTGGGAAACAGTGTTTTTTCTTTTTCTATTGTGATTTAAGGAACCTTTATAGTTCCATATGGCTTACATGGCTCAGGCTTTATCATTTATAGATTACAAATCCACAATTAAAGTCCTAGTTAAGACTAACAAGTTGAGCATAGCAAAGAGAAGCACTTTTTTTTAAAAGTGAAATTCTAACTAAATTTTAAGTCTACAAAGAAGGCATAAATTCACAGTGTCATATTGATTACAAAGAGTTAATTGTCTAATAAGTCAATTTCTAAAAATTCTGTGATGCCTAATAAGTGAAGGTTGCATGGCTTGATGTGATCATGCCCTTCCTTACCCTCTGCTCTAATGTGTCATGAAAACTGTTGTACTCTATAACTATGATAGTTGAAAGTTTAAGGACTCATTATTTCAAGCAGAAGATTTTTTGACTGCATACTACCCTGGCTACTTACATGCTGTTTCTGCAGTTGTCATTCAGCAGTTTTGTATTTTCAGCTCTTGGTGGGAAACTCTGCTTTATTATTATTTATAATAAACATGTGCTGTTCGACAGTCAATGAATCTATTTCAAAAATACTGACCTAGGACATACTTTCAACTTTCATGTTAAACTGTCATTACCTATGGTGAAGGAATCTTAGCCAGGTGGTTACACTTCAGCGCAGAATGACAGGATGTGCTGTGACTGGAGGATGAGATACACTCCTGATAACCCGTTTGACCTTTGTGCATTTGCTTGAAAGATAGTTGAGATTGTTCTCTTGCTTTTGTTAAATGTAACCTCACTTATCTCAGCAGCAGCTCTCAGTCCAAGCCACTCCTATCTTAGTAGATGAATAGGCTTATTTATTTATTTATTTATTTATTACTTTTTATTGCACTGAGTATAGATTAGGACAGGTAGAGGGAAAGCTCCCACTAAAGCCCTTAGATGATGCAGGACCATAGACAAGCATTCTGGAGTATTTTTAAACGAAAGTTTAAAAATGCCAGTCTTACAGAATCACTGAATTACAGAATGCTTGGGATTAGAAGGGACCTCTGGATATTATCTTGTCCAACCTCCCTGCTAAAGCAGGCTCACCTAGAATAGATAGTACAGGAATGCGTCCAGGTGAGTTTTGAATATTTCCACAGAAGGAGACTCCACCACCTCTCTGGTCAGGTTGTTCCAGTGCTCCATCACCTTCATATGAACAATTTTTTTTCTCATGTTGAGGAATAACTCCTGTGTTTCAGTTTGTGCCCATTGCCCCTTGTTCTGTCACTGGGCACCACTGAAGAGAGTCTGGCCCCTTCTTCTTGATACCCACCCTTTAGATATTTATAAGCATTAATAAGGTTGCCCTTCCATCTTCTCCAGGTTGAACAGAGGTCTCTCAGCCTTTCCTCATGAGAAATTCTCCTCATCATCTTCCAGTGGTCGCCGTTGTCGTCGTCATCATCGTCATCATCATCATCATCATCCAGTCCCCTTATTATTTTTGTGGCACTCTGCTGGACTCTTTCCAGTAGTTTCTCATCTTTCGTGAGCTGGGAAGCCCAGAACTGGACACAGTACTCCAGATGGGGGTTTCACTAGGGTGCTGTAGAGGGGTAGGATAATGTCCCTTGGCCTGCTGGCCACACTCTTCTTAAGGCACCACAGAATACCATTGGCCTTCTTGGCTATGAGAGCACATGGTTAACTCATGGTTAGCATGCTGTCCACCAGGACTCTGTGACACAAAGTGATAACACGTATCTGGTGAGGGGACTGGAGAACAGACCTTATGAGGAACAGCTGAGAGAGCTGGGGTTGTTTAGCCTAGAGAAGAGGAGGCTGAGAGGAGACCTCATTACTCTCTACAACTACCTGAAAGGAGGTTGTAGAGAAGAGGAAACTGGCCTCTTCTCCCAAGTTACAGGGGACAGCACAAGAGGGAATGGCCTCAAACTCCACCAGGGCAGATTTAGGCTAGAGATTAGGAGGCTAGAGATTAGGAGGAAGTTTTTCACAGAAAGGGTCATTGGACATTGGAATAGGCTGCCCAGGGAGGTGGTTGATTCACCTTCCCTGAAGGTGTTTGATTCACCTGGAGGTGTTTAAGGCACGGGTAGATGAAGTCCTGAGGGACATGGTTTAGTGTTTGATAGGAATGGTTGGACTCGATGATCCGATGGGTCTCTTCCAACCTGGTTGTTCTATGATTCTATGATTCTATCTGAGACTATGTCTCCTTCCCCTGACAGCATCCAAACCCACACCTTATTTTCACAAAACACACTCATCCAATCCCATTCCTTCTCTGGCTTGTTTTGTCAGCAGGATGCCTATGCCTGTGCCCACATATTTTGTTTTAAGATGCCCTGTTCATTTGCTTTGTCATGTCCTCAATCTCCGCTGGATAATGGAAAAACTCATCTCAGCTATGAAGGAGGGATTTGCCAAAATTAATCTTGGGGGAAATTTCTGGAAACATCACTTCTTCCCAAGGAAAAACGAATTCCTTTTCCTTATCTAGCAAGTGGCTGAAGAGAATCTGTTGCTTTTACAGCTGTCAAGTGCATCTAACAATATTTGTCCTTGTATTCATGTACATGTTGCAGAAGGTTACAGAAGGCAGATGCTTTATTCTTTTGTTTTCCTGATCTCAGATCCCCAGGAGGTTAAAGAGAATTAAATAAAATGTAGAAAAAGTTTGGCATCAGACATTTCCATATTGCTAAGGGATTTAATATATCATAATTGCTCAAGAGTGCTGTTTCCATGTGGGTCTTTTTCTCCCTCACTATGATTAAGTTCATGGTGAAGTTTAGATAAATATGACATCCAATGCAGTCCTATTCTTGCTGCTATGGAGACATACCTTGTGGAGTGTTTTCACTTCACTTTGGTCTACCACAGCATGATAAGTTCAGCACACTTCTGCCAGATCTTCCCAGCTCCCTGCCTTTCTTGTTAATAGTTTAACACGTATGCAAGTATAATATTGGCAACTTAATACAACATTTGTCTTCATTAAATTGCTTCACAGATCTCAGTTAATGAAGACCTGTCAATGTGGTTTTAGGTGGGAAAGGTGTTTTACAATACAGAGAAACAGTGAAATTGAGGGACAGAGACAATAAGCTTGAATCTTCCAAGCTGCTGAAGAACCTAGAAGCCAGATTTTGTGTTACAGTTTCTCCAGTAGAAAAACTATTTACAGTTTTTTTCTGTTCCCTCCTACAGCTCCACCTGCAGTTTGTCCTTCCCCTGAGCCACACTGGTTCTGCTGTTTGGGGGGCATTCTGGAAAGCAGATTAATAGCAATGTGTTGCCAAGACTTCATCCTGATCCCATCTCCTTATTCAGCCCTTAATAAAGGCTGACGTCAAGAAGATTTTTTGCTTGTTAAAAATGGAAGAAAAATCAGACAAGGGCTTCAGATTTTGCTGGTAGAATCATAGAATGGTTTGGGTCGGAAGGGACCTTAAAGACCATCCAGTTCCAATCCCCCTGCCATTGCCAGGGACAACTTTCACTAAATCATATTGCTCAGAGCCCCATTGAATGGGGTATTGAATGCCTCCAGGGATGGTTCTTCCAAAACTTCTCTGGGCAATGAGTTCCAGTGCCTCACCACCCTCACAGTAAAAAAATTTCTTCCTAATATCTAATATAAATATCTCCTCTTCAAGTTTAAAACCACTGCCCCTCATTCTATCACTGCACTCCCTGTGATAAACAGATCCTCCCCACCTTTCATGTAGGCTCCCTTTAAGTACTGGAAGGCTACTATAAGGTCTCCCTGTACCCTTCTCTTCTCCAGGGTAAACAAACCCAACTCTCTCACCTCATGCTGGTAAGGGAGGTACTCCAGCCCTCTGATCATCTTTGTGTCCCTCCTCTGGACTCTCTCTAGCAGATTCCTGTGCTGAGGACTCCAGAACTGAGTGCACGCATGGTGTACAGGATGACGATTCCTTTCAAAAGAAGCATATGCCTCTTGCTGTGCATGCACAGAGTAAGAAAACCTTTCACCCTGCCTTAGGTAAAGAAATGTTTTGTAAGGGTGAACTAAAACAAACACCTCTTTCCAAATTCCTGTGTTTTGGCATTTGGTTTTTCTTTGGGGATTTATGTTTTTGTTTTATTTTGTTTGCTTTCTTTTTTTTGTTTGTTTTAAATCTGGACTTCAGTGAACTCTTTAAGTCATGACTTTACAAACAGGGGACAGGGAGGAGTAGGAATTAGTGCCTGAGATTGGAGGGAGGGTAAGAACTGCATTATCTAGCTTCATCAATGAAGAAATCATATTTGGGAATATTTTTCATGGAGATTAATGAAGTTTTGTATTGAAAAAATGGAGAGTTCTCAACTTAGGCATTGTGCATGCATGTCTGTCCATTTTAGATCAACATGAAGACTAAAATCACCTGGTTCTCTAGCTGATTACAGATCCCTATCTAACAACTTAGTAGCCTGTGATATGGGGTCCTGCACTTGACTTGTTGCTGAAGGTTGGAAATACTAGTTCCCCCATGAAAGCAAGGGCAAAATCCCATAAAGCCAGCATGCCACACTGCCTACACCATGGTGTCTGTGTGGTGTCAGCTTTATGCAGTTTCTTTGTAGCTTTCATTCCTGCCCTCTCTGCGTAGGCTTTAATAAAGGACATCTGAATGAGGACTGAATGGCATTTACTATCCAGAGAGCGTACAGTGGGTAGTTGGCCTGATGGACTGGTAACAACGTCTTACTTCTACACTATTATTAAGTCCTCAGTTAGGGAATTTTTCCTTAGTAAGGGCTGAACTCTGACACCATGAAACATGTTCAGATTTATGTTGCATTGCTCAGAAGGACTAAGGGGCTATTGTGCACATTTCAGAGGGGATAGGCTTCCACCAAGACCCCTGAAGGCCTTTGCTCAGATTTCCCAGCAGACTCCAGTACTCAAGGGCTGTGTCTGCCTGCAGGGGATGATCTAAGCAAATGTAGCTGCACTAACAACTCCTTTAATTTTAAAATGTGTTAGAGGTAGTTTATTTCTTCAAGTATGGAATTCAGGGCATGTCTGCATTGCTACTTTAGCTATAGTACATACCCAGGAATTACTTCTAGATGGGTTCATCCGCTATATATCTCTGTTCCTATTAATTGGGGACTCTCTTTTTACTGGACTGGCATAACTCTAGTTGCAGAGTCAGAGACTTGCCAAACTGCTGTAGGGGCTAGGCTTCATCCTTTAATGGAGTCAGAACAAGGTGCTTGTTCTTCTACAAAAATACTTCGGGCAACTGTGGCCAAAATAAAGCTCCAGTGACTTTGGACAGTTATTGCCTCGAAAAAAAAAACCAAACTCGAAAGATATTTCTTTCTGTGAGCAGGTGATGCAAAATGACTGTAATAACAGACTGATAGCAACCACTCAGTGTGTTCTGCCAAGTGAAAGAAAAATGAACTTAGAGATGCCTTGGGAGATGCCTTTGGATGTATCTAGTCATAGAATATTTAAAAGAGCATGGGTGGGAACTTCTGTTGAAAGAGTTTAGTTTGCAGACATTACCTGTGGTAGCTGCAGACTGTTACATTTATTTTTCCTCTCCTGGGGAGAAAAAAATCCCAATGTCTGTTTTCAGTAATGATGGGGGCTTGCCTTTTAAAACAACTTTCTCTATGACTGTTGTATAATATTTGTGAGGAGGCAATACTAAGCAAACCAGATTTGTTTACAAAGAATAGGACTTGTTCCTTGGAGGCTGTTGTGATGCAACTTCCCTAGTTCAAAATTATGCTAATTGGCTCCCACCTAGCTACCAAAGGGAGGTTTTGTGATTTCAGATATGTCACCTACTGGAAATGACTAGAAGACCGAAAACGTATTCAGTTCCTCAGGCAGTGTTTTTTTATACTTTCAAATGAGTTTTTTGTGAAGAGGCATTTGATAGAATATCCCTGGTGTAAGATAAATAGTTTCCCTGAGTTCACAACTAATTATCCTCAGGGATACAACAGACTGAACAGCTAGATGAGCCAGAAATAAAATGGTATCTTGTGTCTATAGTGGGAAGTAGGCAGTTATACTCCTACCATACATGATTAGATGGTTATCGAGCTTGTTATTGTCAGAGAGGAAATGACCAGCTTCCCCGCACACAGCCTCCACAAATAACAAAGTGCATCTGCGCTGCAGCAGATCACTCTCTCTGTTGTGCATAGGCAGACGTACAGCATCAGTGGGCTTTGCTAGCTAAATGTATTTCAGACCAAACAGAGTCTTTACATACTCAAAAGAGAGACCTTTTTGTACTATGTGGTATTACACATGCTTTTCATGTTTTTATGATGTATGTATTTAAAACACACATCTCTTACTGAGGGATGAGAGAGCATGTCTTTGTTGTTCCTTATAAATCCAGGAGGTTTTATCCTGTTTGTCCAGTACTTGAGATCTTTTACTGTTTTCTTTATCTTTTCAGTTCTTCTCAGCTATTTTTCATTGACAATTAGTTTGACATTTGAAGCTCCAGTTTGTGACTGGAAGTAGAATGGTGAATATGTGTTGAAATTCTTCTTGTAATCTGAGTAAAACCAACCAGAAATCTCACACAGACTTCAGAGAAAAGTTAAATATTGCAGCTTACAGTTAAGGTGTTTTGTTATTGGCTTTTCCTCTCCTCCCCCTTCTCAGCCAAAACTCTCATTAAAACCAGCTGCAGTTTTGCCTGAATAAGGACTGCAAGACCTAGCTAATTTTTGCAGAATAAAAAGTTCATCTTCCCCTTAAACTCTGGCTAAGCATCTGAACTCTGTGCCACATTCCTAAATTAGATCATTCCCATCACGAGCCTCACTCCAGGAGAAACTTTGCCAAGCCATGTTGCTGAGTTGTGTTGGAGAGGCTCCTTCAGGATGAAGACTTTGGTCTTTGGGGCAAAGATGGGTGTGTGGGGAGTCCCAGGACCTCACAGCAGAGGAGGGAGCAGAGGAGAGGGCTGGGAGAAGGGGTAAAGGGCATGGCTTGCTGTATTTGTCATTATTTACCACATCACCCACCAGAACTACAGCATACAGTCTGAACTGACAAAAGCCTAGAGTATTGCAGAGCGTTCCCAGCCTGGAGGGATGGGTGCAATCTCTTGGCTGGTTGAGGACATGCCTAGCTGCGACAGCTATTTATATCTAGGGGAGATGGATTGTAATAGCACACACTATCACTGTGCCACTCAACCTAACAGTTTGAAGGGCAAATGCCTCCAGTGGAGAGGGCAGTTTCCCTCTTGGCTGTTTTGTGCTGCTCAGAAACTTCTTTTTCTAATGAGAGCTCGTTTGTCTTGGCTTGCTAGAACTGCGGCTTGTGTGAGACCTCAGCACTGCTGGAGGAAACATAAGTCCCATTGGTCCTCCATGGTGCCTCTTGAGGTAGGGCAAACATGTCAGCAACCTCTAAAGGACTGTTAGGAAGTATTTATTGCTGAACTTGCTATACAGAGACATAAAAAGGAGAAAAGCCTTAGTTCTAGCCAGTGGATCCATGCACAGCATTGTATTTTAACTAAGTGTTGAGTCTGAGCAGTCAGAGTGACTTCGAGCAAACTGTGTCCCAGGGAAGTCTGAAAAGAGGGCTTGTCTGAGGAAGTAACCCTTTCAGCACTGTCTTTTCCTCGAGATGTCCAGGTATCAGTACATGGGAAGTTGCCTCCCAGCATCTCAAGGATTCCTAAAATTTAAATGCATGTCGCAAATCTGAAGGTGGAACTTATAATTTACATTTTCTCTAAACAGAATACTTGTAGTGACAAAGCTATGAATTTTCTGAATTTTTTCAACACTGATAAGATTAAAAAAACACAGATTCTATCCTGATGACTGAGTTGCAGAAGTAATTTTTTGTTCAATTGAAATCTAAAACTCTGGAGATTTCACATCCAATGAAAGACAGAAAGTAATTTAGCAATTCCCATTAACTTTGGCCACCTATAAGGGAAGTTTTCTTTTCATTCTAGCAAAAAAGATAATGTATACCACTTACATTTTATACACTGACATGAATTTCTGAAAGCAAGCAGCTAAAGCCAAGCTGTCTACCTGTTTAGAAAAAAAACACTCTTTTTTTCCACAGCCTCTATGGGGAAGAAAATCCAACAGCCAAAACCTGAATGTATTGAGACGTGTCCACTTTAAGTTACTTTGAACAGCTCTGTGAGAGCTTGTGGTCTTTCAAGCCTCTTATTTTTGTACATGCACATCTGCATTTCTTTTGGGAGTTGCTCTCGTAACACACAAACATTTACTAATGGTCTTACAATGACTGCAGATTACATTTTTTTCCAAGGCCTGCAGGCAGAAAAGGAGAAGTTGCCAATCCCTTACAAAAACAAGAACAGTGACATGAACTGTGTTCATTTCTTGTAAAGATAAATAAAACACATGAAATGCAAAGAAGAGGTGTTTTGAAGGTTGTTTTAATTCCCTGAAATTCCTATTTAGAACATTTGCAAGAAGGACAGACCTACTATTAGTCAACTGTATTGATTTCTGCCACTGAGCAAAGTGGGAGAAAAAATATTTACTGTGCTAAACTGTTGGAGCTTTCAACCATTTCATATTGAAAATTGTCTCCTGCGGTTTTCCCACTCTGGCTTTCCTTTTGCTGTAGGGAAGACTGGAAGACATATCAGGGTAGAGCAATAAGAGGGAGCTTCTCAGTGCCAACCAGCCTTCTCAAAGGAAAAGCACTCTGAGGGCGAGCAATTGCCACCTTCTTGCTCTTAACAATGGGTCATGAAATAATTTTTGTGGTCACAACAAATCAAATACCACTACAATTAAAATGTGATCATCATTACTTTTCAGTCTTCTTGGTCTTCTCAGGTAATACAAGTACTTGCAAGCATAGTTGTTAAAATGGTGGGAAAAAAAAAGCTGTAGTTATTTTGTTTCAAGCTGCTTAACACCTCAGCTGAGCTCCAATGGAAATTGTGTGGTTTTGTGTCTAGGAAAACTAGAGTAAATGTCTTAGTTGTTGAGGTTTGTTTTATGATTTTTTTCTGTTTAATTTACAAACGTTAAATGTTAGATATTTGCTGTTTGCTTTCTTAACAAAAGATGAGCAGAATCAAGTTCAGCAATTTCACTAAGCTCTTAAACGTGAAGGTTGATAGACGGATAGGTGTATTTCATAGTGAGGCTCTAATCAGAAAGGCAGCTGTATAATGATGGTGTCTTCTTCCTCAGCACGACTACTACTTGTATGCATTCAGTCAGATCTTCAACTTTATGACAGAAATAAGTCTTGACTGCTTTTTACACTTGTCAGCGCTGTAGAGACTACACACCTAAGCAGCAAATATAGCTAAGAGCTAATAAGCTACATTTTTCAGTGGTGGGCACTGAAACTTGAGACTTCAGCAGGCTATTGATTACTTCTCACAACAATGGGGTAGTAATTTCCAATCCATGGCATCTATGCAAGCCCAATGAAAACAGGAAACACGGGCAGTTGTTGGCAAAGGCCCAATTTGTCTGACAGATTGTAGTTTTATTTCTCACAATATTAGAAATGGAAAGGACAAAGATTCATTGTTGTAGTTCAGGTAGAAATTGAAGGGTGGGAATTAGTTGTTTTCCACTTGTAGAACTGGTGCATCTGAGACTGAAAAACTGCAAGCATGGGACAAGAAGAAAAGCTTCTCTAGCTATGTTGGTGGTCAGAGGAAGACTAGGGAAAATATGGGCCCTCTCTGGAAGGAAGCAGAAGACATAGTTACTCAGGATATAGAGAAGTCTGAGGTACTCTGAATTTTTTGACTCAGTCTTCACTGGTAAGTGCTCAAGCTATGCCACCCAAGTCACAGTAGGCAAAACCAAGGGCTGAAACAACAAAGGACTGCCCACTGTAGGAGAAGATTAGGAACAAGGCCATTTGAAGGAGCTGAAGGTGCTTCAGTTCATGGAAGAGCAAGTTCATGCATCCATGAGTCGTGAGTGAACTGGTGAATGAAGTTGCTAAGCCACTATTCATCAAATTCGAAAAGTTGTGTCAGTTCTTTTAATGTAAATTCAATTTCACATTGAAACTAAATAGATGCTATATTATATGTTACACTTCCTAGATTTGATTCTTAAGGTTTTGGCTTTAAGAATTCAATGCTGAATCACTAGTGTCTGAAATTGCAGTACATGGTAAGTTGCCCTAATAGATTTTCTGTGATGTTCCGGAAATTAGCCCATGAATTTGTAAACTCTTTTCAAATAGCTGAAAATAACCTATGTGACTGTGGAAATCTGAGGCAAAGACTGAGAAGATGCGATATTTTGTAATTTTTGAAAATTATGAACAGTATGAATGGGAGAGCCTGAGGAGCTGTAAGGGGAGCTGCATGTGCTAAGTCCATTTTTTTTTCATTTATAAAATAATGAAGTAAAAGTTAACAGCTGACAACTGAAGAGCAATAACACCTTTGTACATATATAAACTAATCTGTGACATACCAAATAGATTTTATTTTAAAAAAAAATTACTGAATTTGTAGCCAACTGTAATGATGGCTTGACTGAAATATATCTATTTCTCAATATTAGTAAAGAATATTATATAAAATCTCTAACGCTGAACAATTATTTCTTAGCAACTTGAGTATAAGCATTGTCTCATGCATGGAAAGAGTCTAAATAAATGGTGGTGATTTGCAGCAAAATATTGAATCCTGGGAGTTACCCAAGTGCTGGGCAATGTGATGTTAGATTTTGTTTACGATGTTTATTAATGTTTTGTGAGAGAAGTGTAAACTGTACATTAATTATGTTCCACAGGGACTAAATGGGGAGGTGTAGCAGAGGATGGACTAATCACTTTATCACTTGCTGGGCATTCTGAGCTGGTATAATTTAGTACAGACCAAGCAAAAGTGGGAATAAATTCTCCTTGATACAGAATTTATTTCCTAGGCTTGTATGTGGATATGTGTTTTATTCCCTTCAGACACTACACATCTATCCTTATGTGCCAAAGCTACTGGCTTTTCTCTTTTTCTGGGTGTCGTGTACTCTGAATAGTTCTTAAATTGCTTGTAGATGAAGAAAATGGCAAATAAAATTATTTTATTAATGATAAAAAATGGAAGCAGATAAATGTTGAGGTTTGTGAAGCAACACAAAAGGACCAGATAAGGCTGGCAGAGCCAGGACAGACTGCTGAGGAACCAAACATGACTTTATTCTTTGGGTTCCAAATATTTACAGGGTGTGCTCACTGTCATCCTGTGGAGAATGAGGAGGCCATAGCCACCCATGGAAAAGGGACGCACAAAGGATACTGTGTTGTGCTGATTTTTGCAGGAAAATTGCACTAGTTCTTTCAATTCTTTTTTCTACCAGACAAGGATCCCTTGATCATGCATAGAGGAGACTCTGCTCCTTCACGGGAAGGAGGATGAAGATGGGAAAGATGGGAAACAAATCCCCTCATGGATGAGTCTCTGGAAGATGTTTGGATTATTGGTCTGGATAGTGGACAAGCATTGCCAGTGGTTTCAGTTAATGAGATGTCTTATTTACTCCCTAAGAATTATCCATATTGATTGGGTTTTAATGTTCTCCTTCTACAAAAATGTCCATCGGGGTGATTAACTCTGCGTAAGAACTGCAGTAAATTATCTCTGGCTCCAAAATACTCTTTTGCAGTCATTCAGCATAGGTGCTTTCTGCCTGGCACCCTGTAATTCAAGTACCATATGGCAGTTTTGAGTTAGTTCCCCTACCTTGTCTGCTCTCTGAGCAAGTGCTGGAAACAACTGCTTTTGGCTACGTGCACAGTCATCTGGGTTCTCCCCTGAAGCTTCAGAGGTGAAAAACTTGAAAAATACAAGGCACTGGGATGGGGATTGAATGCCTTCCTCCTGATATCTTCATCCTCAGGTTCAAACCAACAGACAAGCAGCTGCTGGAAGGAACAGTAAAAAATGGATTCACATGATGTCAGGCATTGGGCAATTATTCTCACAAAGCTTGAGTAACATCCATTTAGCAGTGCAGGGGATGCACCTAGGGGTTTTCTACGTATAGGGGAAGCTAATCCAGTATAACAGATCTTCTGTTCTGTTCTGGCATCCTCTGGTCTGCTAACTCTGATCTAGGTAGGGTGCATGTGGCCCACTTGCACTTGACTACAATGTGGGACACCATCTACATGCAGGGCAACAAGAAATGAGATATCCGTGACCGTCTTTCAACATGAAGAAGGAGTTATTTTGTTCCCTCTTTTCTTATACATATAGGGACTATCAAACCGCTTGTCAGTCATGAGGGCAGCATTTAGTGGAGTAGCCGGTCTTTTCATTAGTGGAGATCCTACCACCCAAGATGCTTATGCCATTGGATTCACTTAACCATGCCTCAGATGTACTTGGCAAGATGTTAGTGTGCCACCAGCTCTCATCTGGTTTTCTTTTCCTTCTCTGCTGCTGCAGCACAAAGTTTGGAAGACACAAAAGACTTCCATGGCTCTTGGACTCAGATACATAAGGCAAACCTTAAATATGGTATAGTTATAAATGTTGCTTCATGGTCTGATTTAGCATGCCATTGTTGGGCAACCTCCTGGTGACACTATATAGCTCCCTAAATGAGAAAAACTGGATTTTAGAGGACAAATTGTTTGAAACATTTGTTGGAGAGATAGTTTGAAAAGAAGAACAATGGGAAGCCATTTTGTGTGGAAAACTTTTAATTCCTAGCTGAAGTATACATGCATTTTCATATAAGGATTTATATATATGTACACACACACACATTTTTAATCCTTTTGAATAGAAGGCTTGGGGATTTAAGTTTTTGAAACAGTTCTCACTGTCAAGGGCACAAGTTCATAAGTTGTGATTTTTGGATCACTACTTCTCTGCTGACTCTGTCTAACTCAGGGAGTTGGTAAAGGTTTTAAACTGGCAGAGATGTGCCTGAGGCAAGCTTAAGGCATATTGGCATCACAGCTGCCTTGCTGTTTTGCCAGTAGAAAAATGGTACCATATAGACTGATTAAAGAAACATGGATAAGGGAGCAGGAGATGGTGGCAGATAAAGCAAAAAAAATTAAATCTCCAGAAAGAAGCAATTTTTTTTTCTTTTCCTGGAAAGGTGTTTTACTGCTTTATTTTGAGATCTCGTGATCATTTGGTGTGTCAGTTTAGTCTGAAATCATGTGACTTGGAAATATTAAATAAGACTATGTGAATCCCATGTGAATGAGAGGAGTTGCACATTGAATCAAAAGCGTTTCTTGTGGAAATCACAATTTTATGTCAAGTTCTAGATGCACATAACAAACCAGGTAAGTATGCATTTTGTACCTGGTACTTGATGATGTGTTGCAGCACAAGTTATTTGTGAAATTTATATCCATCTTGATATGAGCTGACACTGTGCTTGCAGCCCAGAAGGCAAACTGTATCCTGGGCTGCAAAAAAAGACTCCTCCACTCCAGTCTCACGAGACCCTGCTTGGAGGATTGTGTCCAATTCTGGAATCTCCAATATAAGAAGGACATGGAACTGTTGGAATGGGTACAGAGATGATCTATGAAGGTGATCAGAGGGTTGGAGCTCCTCTGCTATGAGGACAGGTTGAAAGAGTTGGAGTTGTTCATCCTGGAAAAGACAAGGCTCTAGGGGGATCTTAAAGCAACCTTCCAGTCCTTGAAGGAGGCCCACCAGAAAGCTGTGGAGGACTTTGTACAAGGTCATGCAGTGACAGGACAAGGAAGAATGTCTTTAAATTGGAAGGGGGAAGACTTAAATTTGACGTTAGGAAGAAAGTCTTCATGATGAGGGTGATGAGGCACTGGAATAGGATTTCCAGGGAAGTTTTGGATGCCCCCTCCTTGGAAATGTTCAAGACCAGATCAGACAGGGCCTTGAGCAGCCTGGTCTAGTGGGAAGTGTCTCTGCCCATGGCATGGGGGTTGGAACTAGATGATCTTCAAGGTCCTTTCTAACCCAAATCATTGTATGATTCTATGATTAAGATATCTAAATTTGATGATCTTTTTCAGACTTCATGGTCTTTGATTCAAATCTATGTAAACATTAAACTTTTACATATAATGCTTTGTATCTATAAATATACTTTTTTCATATACTTTTTTCTTTTTTTTTTTCCAGTAACCACAGGCAGGTTACTGACAAAATAGGGCTAGGTTCCTCACAGCATTGTGTGCAGCATGGATAAGAAAATAGGTATTAGTTGAAATAAAAGATTCGGACAGCATATGGTCAAGCAATGGAGGAGGTTGTCCAGAGATGCTGTACAGCTTTCATCCTTCAACACTTTCAAGATCCACCTGAAGAAAACCCTGAGCACCCTGGTCTGAACTCATATCTGATCCTGCTTTGAGCAGGAGGTTGGACCAGGCACCTTCTGAGATCCCTCCCAAGTTGAATTATCCTAGGATCTTGTGATTATTAGTGGCTAGCTTGTCTAGTCTAATTAAAAAATGTTTATGAGTAGTGTTGGATAAAGATGGAGGCCCTTTCCCAAATTGAAAATAATTTATAAATATGTAAGGATGGCTGGGATGCTGTCATTGCTTGATGATGACTGATATCCATGAAGACATATTTGTAAATCATCAGGACGAGAGCTGAACTCCCTCTGGCACTGTTTGAAATGTGATTTTGTTATATCCTTAAAGTACTTCTACAATCAGAATGGCTAGGGCTGAGGAAGGAGATTGATGATTCTGGTACATTCTTCTTACTATCCTGGCCTCTGTGGAACAGCAGTGCAGAGGTTAATCAGTTGTGAGCAGTTTCATTGGGTTTACACATTAGTAAAAGTGAGGACAAACTAGGTAAGCTGAGTTAATGCTGACAAACTCTTTGCTGTGTTACAGTTATTCCCCTGTGACTTTATTCTCTGAAGTCTTCTAAGTTCCTGAAGAAACTTCTGATCTGCTTTGGTCTCTCTGTTGTCAGTGAGAAGGACATTCAGATCCTCTTCTAAAGGTTTTTCACCTCTTCCATTTCACTTCTGCCAGCTGAGCTGACTTCCACTTCTCTTAGCAACCCCTCTAGACCAGTCACTGACAACGGCTCTTGCAGCATCCCAAATGATATCATCAGGTAGCCTTTCAGGAAGCCCAGCAGTCCTCTATGTCTTCTCCAGGATTTCCTGCTTAATCAGAAATCCTTGTCCTGAACACCCATCCAGGACCCTCTCAGTTATTTTTCTTTTCTCCAAAGGGTGAGAAAATCCCAGCCCTTACCCCATTGAATTCAGTAGGTTTATTGCTGGAACATGAATATCTTATTGTCTTTCACTTCTGAGTACCAGTAGCACTATGATAACTGCGATTTTATGAGCTCTGTGTTTAGTGACTGCCATTAGAAAAGAGGTACTTTAGTGCCCTCTGATATTTGAGATTTACTGTGGTATGTGTAGTATCTTCTATAGTGAGAACAAGAAGTACTGCAGTAAAGACAAAATTTGAGGTACCATAAATGTTAAATTTATTTTAAACAACCCACTAGAGGTTGACAAGAAAGATATACTTAATACTTTAGTCTATAAATATAAAAATTGATCCAAGACTATGTCCCAGGAAAGTGAGAAAGTAGTAACATTTTCCTCTCAGAGAAGTTGCTTCTTGTGTGAATGAGTTACCTCTAAACCTTCTGATTTTTGGGTTATTCCATGATTACTGACCTTTGTACCACAGCTTGTTACTACTGGCCCAATGTGCTGTTAGGGGAAGATCACCTTTGCCAGGACCTGACCTTGTCACATGCAAGGGAGCATACACCTCTAATGATTTCTCCAAGTCGGAAGGAAGATCGTGTTGTCTGAGATTTTCAACCAAAATCTCTGAGCAACTGTAACTTCTGCTAACTTTATTATGATATATAAATAGAGCAGCTTCAAATGTTTAAATCTGGCAAGCAACAGAGACAGCTTAGTTGTCAAAGCTGCTAGCATAGGTGGATACTTACAGAAAATTCCTGAGACACTTGAAAACTGTGAGATATTTTGCAAATATTCTTAATGAGAGGATTTTTTTGCATATATTTCTTCTTTGGATGCAAGACAAACCAGTTGGGTTTGTAACGAAAACCAATAACTGTTTAGGAAGAAATTGTTGCCATAGAGTCCAAACCCACTCTTTGTTGATGCAAGAATACAACTGCTTTTGTCGCAAACCCTTGAAGATTTGTAGTATTTTTTTGATCTGTGGCCATGAATGCGTAAGGAAACTGAAAGGGAGATGATAGTCCTGAAGCTCTCTTGCTGCTAGTGCCCGTGGGTGGCACAAACACCACTGCACTCTGCAATGCAGCTATGAGTGCAACACAAGCTGGTCAAATTAACAACACAATTTCTCTCGGATCCTTTTTTAAGCAATGGAGACGCCGTCTAGTCTAAAAACAGTGTGGGGTAATTGCAAAGAGTGTACTAGGAGCCCAGAGACTAGGCAGCTTCCACAAATGGCTGAGTTAGGTGTGTGAGCAGTGCAAACATGTCTGAGGACTGCTTTAGTTATTTGGATGCTGGGCAGCAGCACTGTTGTTTTTTATAATTTATTATACAGTTATGTGTAAAACTGTTTAAATATAGTTGTGTGTCCTAAAATTAGGAAACACAGTAAATGGCATTTGAATGGTGTACCAGCTTTGGCATTTGAACCTTACAGGGTGCTTAATCATCCTCATTCATTAAGGAAATTCTATGTATGCATAGGTCTGTGGGCATGCATACACATTTAGCTCTTTCCAGAACCCATCTGGTTGACTCTGTTGCTTCTCCAAAGAGTTCACCGTGTCTTTTAAATCTCTGTTTTGCCACGTTCATTTTCTTTCCTTTTTTATTTTTTTTAAGATGAAACATTCTTCTAAACTTAACTCTCCCTTCCCCAACTTTTAAAAGTATCTTCTATAAAGCTCATGACTCCTTTGACATGCTTTAAAAGCTCAAAATAACTGTAACAGCAAAAGCAAACCCAGCAGTTTTCTCAGAATTACAAGATGGAGAAAAAAAAATCTTCCATTTCAGGCATAAATCTCAGCTGTATCATCTTCCCAGTCATGTTCTTTTCCTCTCCCATTGGAGGCCTGAGGAATGAAAGGTCCTTGGAACACAAAGGAGAGAAAAAATAGATCAAGTTAATGTCAACCAAACATGAGAGAAGAAGGAAAGTCTGAAATGTTTTGTGGAAAAGACAATGATGACTTTTTTGTCACCCAGTAAATAGAAGATACTTTAGCCTGATGCTTCATCTGACCAACTGCTCCTGTAGCAAGGCAATGGTTTAAGCCTCTCCTTTGACCTAACAGAAGGAATTTATGTGAAAGTATGAATTCCATCCATAATCTTCTGTCAAAGCCTCCCCAAGTTCTCAAATTTAGAGGCCAGAAAGGCCTGTGGAATCCTCCTATATACAACAAGTCATGGAATTCTGTCCATTGATGTAATTAGCTTCGGTTAGAGCATACGCTTTAGTAGACATCAGTTTTATTTTAAACACATCAGATAATCAGAAATCTACTGTATCCCGCAGGAAGCTCTTTAAATAGTTATCTCTTCTGCCTCAAAAGTATACATTTCATGTTGTATTTGAACATTTTTAATTTCAACTCCCTGGTGTTTTGTATCTCATTATCCAAAGATGTTAACATGCATTCACCATTACGCTTGTATGAGATCACTGGAGCAACTGTTGGCCAGCTGCTTACCCACCCCCTTCCCAGAGGTTGCTACACACTAGGGTAGAGATAATAAAATTAACCTGGGCAGCAACTTGCAAGAAACGAAGACCAAACTGATTCTTACTTCAGCCATAGAGTTTGATCTGCTGCTGCATGCATACCAATATTTTAATGTGCTAGACTCTTACCACCACAGATGCAGTTATGATTGAGTGCCTTCCTAATCTTCTCTTTAAATAGACTGATCTCTGAATCCTTTCACTGTAAAACATGCATCTGAGGTCTCAAATCAATTATATAACTCTTCTCTGAGCTGTGTCTCAACATGCAGGCATCAGGCTTGGGCAACCATTCCCGGACAACCATTCTGTAAGCTATGTTAGTCTACATAAGCTTCTCCTCAGTGAAATAAAGTGAGCCCTCCACATAGGCACTTCTTTTCAAACAAAGTTTCCAGTCCTGCAAGTGTGATCTGACACCAGACTCCTCCAGATAAATGTGAATAATGAAGCTTAGATATGTTAACCCCCATTTAAACACCCCTGAAAAACAAATATCAAATGGCAACATTAGGATAATTTGAATTCCATTTTTTCCTTTGTTTTTTTTAACAACTGTGTTGGAAAAAGTTAACAGAATACAGATTTCAGCATTAAAAACACTTTTATTTGATTTTAAAAATAAGTACTTTTTTCCAACAAGGAGCTGGCAGTTTAAAGGAGGACATTAGGACTGTTTGTTTCCATGTAGAAGTTCACTGGAGTGGCTGTAATACATTGTGTGACCAAATTAATATGTATGAGAATATACAATATGTGCATGCAAAACCTCACTGTTTTTATGGAAACTTGCTATGCAGCAATTCAATGAAGTCAGTAGCATAGTCTGAATTCAAGGTACTTTGCAATGAATTGAGAATCAGGATTGCTGGAGTAGGTGAAGTTCATTAATGTTCATTTTGGAAATGATTTAATGATGAGCAGTTGATACATTGCCAGCTCATAAAGTCAGTTCAATATCAACTCATTAGCAGGAAGTTGAACTTTGTCTGAATTGTTCTGGGATTTGTACCTCAAACAACTCTTAAGGGAGAGTCATAATTTTATTAAAAGAAAAAAAATTCTTAGATGTAAGGAACAATATTTTAAAAATAGAGTGAAAGTTTTTAGAAATAATGTTGGAGCTGCATCGAAATTACTTTTTAGGAACGCTCTCACGTTAAAAAATAGAACATGAATAACAAGGTATGTCAATGTCTTTCTCATATTAACACAAACCCACTATTCTTTGTAACTGGTGGAAGTTAGCTTTTGTAGAAGGCCTGCTATCTTATACTTTTAGATCTGGGAAATTAACACTGAATTTAATTCAAATCTAGTACACAAAACCAAGTCAGTACCACCATATCAAAAGCACAGACTGCATCTTGTTTCAATCAGTTTGTGTACAACGTTAAATGTGCTTGAAAGCACACCACCCTCAGCAACATCTCCTAGCATTCTGAGAGCTTCCAGTGCTACCTTCCTCACTTTATTTTCCTCATTTAGATTGTGTTCTTTAAAAACAGACAAATAGATACATTTCATTTTCATTATTTACATTGTTGATAATCTTGGGTCTGAGGCAATGGCTCCATGCTTTTTTAAGTTGTTCCTTCATTTGTCATCCCAGGTACCAAACAACGTAATCCATAAATCCCATTGATTCAACATGTACTTTGCAGCTCGTCAGACATTTAGACCCCATAGACTCACATCTCTTTCCAAATATGTTATTTGGAGATCCCAAATGCCTGAGATTATCTTTTAATTGTTTGTTTAACCCAAACACTGATACATTGACCTCATTATGTCTGTTCCCTTTTATCTGCTTAAACAAACAAGAAATACTAAAAGATAACAACATAGTTGATTGATTTGACTGTGTGACATTTGATGTAATCCATATGGACCATAACATCAGCATTAGGTTTGCGTTCACAAGAAGTCATCTCCAAAATCTTAAGGAAAAGGAAAACTTTTGGTGCTAGGAAGAAATTCAGTTACTGTAGTAAAGAATCATTTGTTTTGGTTTATTTACCCCAGTGACGTATATGAAGGCAATGTCAGTAAATCAGCTGACAGCAAAAAACTTAGCTCCAAGAAATAATTACAAACTAGGATCTGCTGGCTTCATGCCTAGTAGTTTAAAAACACTAATAAAAATAGGAAAACCAGTATAGGGAAAATGATTTATACAAACCTCAACATAGCTCTGTTATTTTTAATGTCTAGTTATCCGCCTCTTAGAAATGATCCCAGAGAAAAATTCATAGTCTGAAGATCTCATTATCCCATGGATGCTTTACTATGTCTATGCCCAGGCTTGGACTTTGGGGGTAGACATTATTTTTCCTGGCCATGCCAAAACAGTGGCTTCTTGGGTGATTTTTGCTTCTTATGTGCCTAGCTAGGTCCTGTAGATTAAGAACAGAGAGCAGAAGCAGACCATGTTTTTGAAGCGGAGGTCTTGCAATTTCCCTTTGCAGGCAAGTCTTAAGCCATGGAAAGAATGTAAAGAGAGAAGTGAAGCCAGAAAGTCTTAAAGAGAATACATGGGAAATTCTAGCTGAATTTTTGGATTATTGTATCAATTTTGAGTACCTTAAAAAGGCAATTTTATTTTACTCCTGATATATCATGTTTGTTCAAGTAGAGCCGTTAAAAGCATGGGCATAATAACTTGTGAGGCAGCTTGTGACCCATGCTGATTTTTCTTGCCTTCTTCACCCTAGTTAACCTTTAAAAGCTTCTCACATTATTGTTAAATGCTTCTTGCAGTTAAGAAGATAAATGCAGCAAGTTATCCTCTGTTAACAGGTGAATTACAGGTTTTCCTTACTGGAAGAACCAACAAACACTTCCTGTACAAAGCAAGAGTTTGTTTTCATTGAGCTTGGAATGCAAAATGCCAATAAGCTCTGCAAAATGAAACTGTTTTGAGAACAGAAAAATGGGAGTATTGGGAACTTAATGTTTCGCTGTGAACCAAGAATGGATGTCATATTATGGCAGCCACTTTAATGAAGAAATTAGCAATAAACATTTAGGATTGTATCTCCAAGAGTATTGTAACCAACTTATGTGTAAAAAACATTTACACTGGCGGCAGTGCAAGCTAAGGTGATGAAGAAAAGAAACGGTGTTACATCCAGACCAGGTAAATTCAGCAGCGAAAGAGAAGCTATGATTTTCTATCCTACAGGCTACCTCTGTTCTGCAACTTGTACATTTTCCCGTATTTGATTAGTTTTACCTAAGCACCTGGGTCTCTTTTAGGTAACAGAAACTACTCAATGGTCGGGAATATATTTCAGAATAAAATTTGTACATAATGGCTGCCTCTTTTCCATGCTTAAAATGTGCTGTTTTTCTAGAAATAACATAGAGTTCTGAAGGCAGGTGCTTGGTTTCTTGTAATATCCAGTTGTTTGAAATTGCTGTTTGGTGCTGTGGATACAGAACCACTGGTTCAGCTATGGATGGTAGCTGGCATAGGAGTGAGGTCTCCAGGAAGTCAGAGGCCATGGTACCTGCTCATCCACCCTACTACACCCTCATCTGTCAGTTGCTGTGCACTGTACCTTGGCTTGGCCACATCTTTGACCTGAGCTTCACCAAATGGTATTGTTTTCATGTCTACTGCAGGAGGCTTCCATAATGAAGTTAAATAATTTTTTTTCTCAGTTTTGTACAGAATCTCCTGCAACAGCTCTGCTATTTTCCCTTCACCTTTTATAATTTTTAACCTTTTTACTATCCCCTGCTGTCTTGAGCTGGCTGGGGAATCAGTGCTTCCTTCTTGCTAATGCCAAGCTGTAATGAATGTGTGCTTTACACTGAATTGCAGCCTTTCTGCTAAATTTTGTTCTGACATAAGCTGGTGGGACAAGCTGTTGCTTGTCACTCTCATTGTGTTTTCCTTGCATATAGGTTCTTTGGCATCCTTTTGCCCAAAAGACTGTCAGACACACTTCTCTCATCAGCTCTGTTTGTTTTCTTCCAATGCTTGTTGCTCTCTGTGTGGCTGATGGAGAGAGGCAGTTACTATCTTTCAGAAATTTGCAATAGGCATTAATCTAGGGCACTGACACAGGTATTTTTGTGATTCACGAAGACATTAAACAGCTGAGGTAGGAGGAGTGATGACTGTACCTATGAATGAAGTTGATGCACTGTGAGAACCTTGGCTAATTACCTCTGGATGAAGAAATTGTCAAGGTCCAGTGGGCGGGACTCTGGAGGCTGCTACCTTAGCACTTCTATAGGCTTAGGCAATGAGCCAGAACTGCTTTCAGCCTCTGCTAGCCCATCAGCTGCAAGCTACTAATATGACACATCCCTCATGACTTGTGTTCCCTAAAGTCAGTGCTGGAGTCAGTCCCAGATCTGAGATCCTACACCATGCATTTTTTTCCAGAATTTCAGTGTTTTTTTTTTGGTTTTTTTTTTTTTTTAAATGAGAAACCAGCGGACAAAGAAGTCTGTCATTCCTTTCTGCTTAAAAAACACATATGGTTGATGCTGTGGAGCCTGCTTTGGTGTGCAACTGTTCTGGTTAGAGGTGAGTATACCTAAAGATCCATGAGACCCTTCCAGATCACCTTGTAAGAAGACTGCATGAGAAAGGCATGGTAGCCCCAAGCCTGCACTTTCAAGGGAATATTGCTACAGGCCTGAAGAAGCACTGTAATAAGTGGACAGGAAAAGCAGTTTGCCTAGTGTTTTCCTGGCTGGAACAGAAAGGCAACTACCAGTGCTAACACTTTCTGGGTGACACCAGAAGGCAGCAACCCCAGCACAGCATTCCCCAGCAGTGCTGGTGACAGGAGGAGTAGCTTAACTACCAGTGCAGTGGGCTTCTTGCCAGTGCAATTAACGCTAACACATTTGTCTTCTAAAAGAATACCTCTCCACCTGTGTAAGACAGCTCAAAGCTATTTTAAGCAGGAATCAGCCTTGTCTAGGAAAGGCCAGACAACATTGACATTTCCAAGGGGGAGAAGCAGCTGAGATGAGTGAATACAATAGCAAAGGGTCAATAGCCCAGCCAGCCAGAAAGAACAGCATCCATCCCACACTGGCCAGTAATCTCACAGAGAGTCTGGGGAAGCTCCTTCCTTTCTCTGGTGAAAGGAAGCATCTGGGCAGAGCCCTGCCATAAACATAATGTTGGTCAGGCTGTGGGTGAAAGATTCCTGCCTGATAAGCAGAGGTGTCCTAATGGAAAGCTGTTCTACATCAGGGCCAGAAGGCACACTGGAGGACTATGACATGGGCTGGCAGTGCTGCTGGGACTAGGTTGCTTTGCTTTGAAGAGGAGGTTCACCAGCCTGCACAAGAGCTGTCACAGGCCAGCCTGAAACAACCATGCAGCCATCTGAAACACTACTGTGTCAAACCATCAGCCACCTTTGGTTTTTGTAGTTTTGCTCTCTGGGGATTTGTCTTTTATTAAAGGATGAACATGAGCCTCAGTCTGTAGTATTTATGAGCCTTTCACTCTCTGAAAACTACTGCACAGGAAATCTCATAGGAGTGACAGGAAAAAGATAGAGGTGTGCCTGTATGCTGACTTCAGTCAAAGGCCTGTCACACACTCAGAGCATTTGTAACAGCCTAGCAGTTTTAGCCAAGAGTGTTTCCGTCACAGATCCGTGTGACTGAACAAAATCAATCGTACAGACTTTTTCATACTAATAACAAAGATGCTGTATATAGGCACTGCCTGCCACTCCCTCCATCATGGAGTAGCAGCTCCATCTGGATGTGTTGTGCCTCTTCGATTGTAACAGATAAGCTGATTATCTTCTGTATAGGCAGCAGTGGCAGTAGGTAGCAAAGGGTCTCTCACCTGAGGTAACTCTGTTATTAGTGATGGAAACAGCTGGGCCCACTTGTGGTCTTTCCATCCTTATGCTCTTTGTTACTGTTCCTCACCAGGTGGCTGTCAAGCTTGCAGCTGAGCTGATGGAGGAGCTTGGGAAAGTCCCTCAGTGATTTTACATTGGGCTCCTGGGGTACTTTGGTTGCTTTTCTTTGGTAAATGAAGTTAACCTAGTTGGAATGGGTTGAGAACTGCCTTTACAGTTTATATTGCCAGCTATGTTGTATCAAGCAGGGTCCCCAGGGCTCAGTGCTGGGTCCAGCCCTGTTCAATGTCTTCATCAATGACCCGGCTGAAGGCATTGGATGCACCCTTAGCAAGTTTGCAGATGACACTAAGCTGTGTGGAAGTGTGGATCTGCTGGAGTGTAGGGAGGCTCTGCAAAGGGATCTGGACAGGCTGGACCACTAGGCAGAGTAAAACGGCATGAGGCTTAACAAGGCCCAATGCCGGGTCCTGCACTTGGGGCACAACAACCCTATGCAGAGCTATAGACTAGGGGAAGTCTGTCTAGAAAGCTGCCTGGAGGAGAAGGTGCTGGGGGTGTTGGTTAACAGCCGACTGACCATGAGCCAGCAGTGTGCCCAGGTGTCCAAGAAGGCCAATGGCATCTTGCCTTGTATCAGAAACAGTTTGACCAACATGCCCAGGGAGGTTATTCTCCCTCTGTACTTAGCACTGGTGAGACTGCTCCTTGAATCCTGTATTCAGCTCTGGGCCCCTCACCACAAGAAGGATGTTGAGGCTCTGGAGTGTGTCCAGAGAAGAACAACGAAGCTGGTGAAGGGGCTGGAGAACATGCCTTATGAGGAATAGCTGAGAGAGCTGGGGTTGTTTAACCTGGAGAAGAGGAGGCTGAGGGGAGACCTCATTGCTCTCTATAACTACCTGAAAGGAGGTTGTAGAGAGGAGGGAGCTGGCCTCTTCTCCCAAGTGACAGGACAAGAGGGAATGGCCTCAAGCTCTGCAGGGGAGATTTAGGCTAGACGTTAGGAAAAAATTTTTCACGGAAAGGGTCATTTGGCATTGGAACAGTCTGCCCAGGGAGGTGGTTTATTCACCTTCCCTGGAGGTGTTTAAGGCATAGGTGGACGAGGTGTTGAGGGGCATGGTTTAGTGTTTGATAGGAGTGGTTGGACTCTATGATCCTGTGGGTCTCTACCAACCTAGTTATTCTATGACTCTATGATCAGTTTGGACCTTCAGCAGGGGCACAATAACTGATGGTGAGCATGCAAATAATTTTTTACTTGCACAGTTATTTCTGCAATAAGTGCATGAGCTAAGGAAGGAAGGAATTTGATCTATATGTCAGTTTTCTCTGGCTGCACCAGTGTTGCTATTTAACCCAGCTTTTGATTTTATGGTAGCTAGAGGCTATTACTATTCAGATGTGTTGGGTTATGCTCAGGAGCAGGCTCAACGCATAGTTCTTTCTGTGCAACTGTGATTTTAAGTGTAAGGAAAGGGTAACTACACTGGTGCAACTTTCAGGTGGCTCTGGCAATTGGATTATAAACTTGGGCAGCTTAGCCCCAACAGCTATTCATAGAATCATAGAATAACCAGGTTAGAAGAGACCCACTGGATCATCAAGTCCAACCATTCTTATCTATCACTAAACCATGTCCCTCAGCACCTCATCCACCTGTGCCTTAAACATCTCCAGGGAAGATGACTCAACCACCTCCCCGGGCAGCCTTTTCCAGTGCCCAATGACCCTTTCTGTGAAAAACCTTTTCCTAATGTCCAGCCTAAATCTCCCCTGGCGGAGCTTGAGGCCATTTCCTCTTGTCCTGTCCCCTGTCACTATACCCTCCTTTAAATACTTCAGAAAATAATATTAACCCATGAAAATTTAACGGTTCAGATTGTGATCACAGTATACCAGGTGTGTTGGTGTTTAGATGTCCAAGAGGAGAAAGCTTGTGATTTCTTGTTGATGTGTATTTCTGAATGTAATGTTCCATGAGTGTTTTTGTGGATGTGTATACAATTAGATATAAGCTTCTTGCATTATTAAGCAATGTTTGATGTGTACTCTTCTATTTTTGTGGTAGTTTTCACCTTTTTTATAGCTGCTGTTTTGTTTGAATTGGGCTGTAATCTTTCTGAAGAAACTCAATATCTTAGAAAAATTATGGCTCTATCAAAAAGCAGTAGTTTAACTTTATGAGCACACCTGTGAATTTAATTCTCTCTCTAAAATTTCTCTTAAGTCCTTAAAGGGTCATTCCAAACTCAAGGGGGAAAGCTTTGATTGCATCGTCTCAATAAGCTGCACAATATATAGATGTAGTGAACCTGACAACTGAGTGTTTGTTAATCCTGAATCTTGACCAAGTCACATGTAATTCCAAAGGACACTGCATTTAAAATGTGAAGTTCCCCTTATGATAAATGCCCATTTTTATTTATTTTATTTCTTATTGCTGTTATCCGTTAGTAACTGACAACAGCTGCTGGTAAGGTCATTTGTAGTTAAGGGTTTGTTCCACGTGAGAAAATGTGAATGAATTATGAATTCTAGGATGAGGATGTTCTTCCTCACCCCTCTGTTTCCTTTTACAGACTATGTCAAATCAATCCATAGAAAGAGTAGCCTCTACTCTCCTGAGGGCTATGCTAAAGGGAAGCAGGGCTTCTGAGCTAGAGCCTTCTGGTGCAGCCTCCTAGTTCTGCTTTTAGAAAAGATGCATTTGAAGGTATCATTAGCAAGTGCTGCATATGACAACAGTATTTTTAACTAGAGTTTCACAAAAAAACCCACAACCTTTCTATTTCACGCAGTAAGGTAAGTGAGAGAACCCTTTGTCTTGAAAACTTGGAGGTAGCTGTAGAACAACATTTTTTTAAAGCTTGCTTTTAAAGTAATCTTGCGTGGTAGTGAGTTTTTAAGTCCAGTTTTCTTAACAGCAGCCTAAGCCACATTATTATTCAAATGTATCCAAAATTTTGCTGGAAGTCAGAAAAACAAAAAAGCAAATAAAAAAAATAAACCTAAAAATCTGAGGAGAATGGTCATGACAAGACAGATCAAGTCACCTGTTCTCTTTAAATTCTGACCTAAGCACTTTTGTTTTACAGTAAATGACTATACATTTCTTAGCGTGTGTTCCTTTTTACCTAACACAAAGGTGCTTACCAGCTGTGGCCAGATGTCTTTAAGAGGCACTGATAACTTGATTAAACAAAAATACTTGAAATCGGTTGACTACCTATTCTCATGGATATTCACTTAAATTGTGTCATTTTTGGCCATTTAAGGAAGGTAAAATTGCCACTCTAAAGTCAATGTGAGCTCTGGCAGTTATTTCAGTAGTGGCAGTATTTCTAAGACACTATTACTTGAGGAGCTCCCTCCTTATGAATGGTAAGTAGTCAATGTTCTTAGCTGAAGATGTTATGTTTTTATCTTAACCTGTTGAGGGTATTTTTCACTAAGTATAAAGCATATATATAGAATTTTGGTAGATACTTTATTATTATATTTTTTTAAATACTGAAAAAGGCTGAAAAGCCAAAGAAAGTGGATTGCCAGGGTTAGGCATGTACATTGTGGAAGCTTCTGTGCCAATCCACCTAAATTTTAGTGCTGGCTCAAGCTGAAAGAGTGCCAAATATCCTCTGCAGGGTAATTTGTGTGCTGTAAGCAAACCCTGAGCTTGGTTAGATTGGAGCTCATTAAAGCTATTACTAGGCAGAACAATTTACTTTGTCTTCAGTGACAAGAAAACAGTTTTTACCACGGCACAACTTGTACCATGGCTGTTGTACAATGAAAAGGTAGTGGATGCACAAAGGCATTTTGGTTTTACTGTGAAGTGAATTAGCTGAGATTGAACCATCAAGGTCTAGAATAGTGCTGACCTTGCCTAGCTGTTAGTGTAACCTGCATACACCTGTGCACTCTTGCATTTTACAGCAAGACAAACACCTCAAGTTTATCTCAGTTTAAATAAAAAAAGCAAACAACCTCTCCCCACAATACCTTTGTGGTATAGGTGACAGTGCCCTCAGGACTGAGACACCTGTTAGTTGTCTGACCTTTTATAAAAAATTCTCTTTATGTTCTCTGCAACTGAATCTTGTCACAGGGACAGGAGAAGCAAGGGAAGAAAGACAACATGAAATTGGAAAATAAGAGGGGAGGTGCAGAGGAATGGAAAAGAAGAGATAACGGAAATGTGGTTAATATAAAATCACCCTGGAAAGCCCAGAAGTATTCAAATTTATATTTTGTCTTATTTATGCATCTTAACACTGTTTTCTCTTTATTATTTAGCTCTAGAAAATTATAATTGCTCCATACTTTGTAAATACTAATAGCTCTGATAGATTAGATGTGTGGTAACATCTAAGCAACCTAATAAATCTGGGTAGTTTGTAATGCAGTGCCTTAGGATTTCCATCATTATTGTGCTGGCAAGAGGGAATATGACAACAAGGGATACAATTCTAAGAGCATGCAAACGAAGCCCAGGAAAGACTTGAGTCTTCTGACTCAGAATAAAATGAATTTATAATGAAAGTCTTCATAAAATGAGCCTTTGATTCTTCAGTGAACATTATTTTCTAGAGGTATTTGACAGTGTTGCTCATGTCTTGGTATCTAGAGAACAAAGAGAAATGATTTTTATTTCTTTCCCACTAAAACATTCCCTTGATGTTTTGAGTTCAGTTTTGGTTGCACTTAGACAGCTTTCCATTTTAAAATCCAGAGCATCATACACATACTGAACTACATCTCGCATCATCTTGGTGTTAGGCTCCCCTCATGGAGCTTAAGGCTGTTCCCCCTTGTCCTGTCCCCTGTCATGTGGCAGAAGAGGCCAGCTCCCTCCTCTTTACAACCTCCTTTCAGGTAGTTGTAGAGAGCAATGAGATCTCCCCTCAGCTTCCTCTTCTCAAGGCTAAACAACTCCAGCTCTCTCAGCTGCTCCCTGTAATACTTGTTCTCCAGCCACTTCACCAGCTTCATCGCCCTTCTCTGGACACACTCCAGAGCTTCAACATCATTCTCAGGGTGAGAGACCCAGAACTAGATACCCAGAATGGTATTCGAGGTGCAGTCTTTCCAGTGCCAAGTACAGAGGGAGAATAACCTCTCTGGACCTGCTGGCTACGCAGTTTCTGATACAAGCCAAGATGCCATTGGCCTTCTTGGCCACCTGGGCACACTGCTGGCTCATGGTCAGTCAGTTGTCAACCAACAACCCTGGGTTCTTTTCCTCTGGGCAGTGTTCTAGCCAGTCTTCTTCTAATCTGTATCTCTGCATAGGGTTGTTGTGCCCCAAGTGCAGGACCTGGCATTTGGCCTTATTAAACCTCATGCTTTTGGTCTCAGCCCAGTTGTCCAGCCTGTTCAGATCCCTTTGGAGAACCTCCCTACCGTCCAACATATTGACACTTCCATCTAGCTTAGTGTCATCCGCAAACTTACTTAGGGTGAAGAGTAGCAATGAAAGAGACTGATGAACTTGTCCATGTCTTGGCACTGGCTGTAAGGACGGAACACCTCACAGACATTAGGATTTTCAGAAATGTACGGGTGGATCTCCTTACAGCAGTTTAGAGAAGTACTTGAGCCTGACACTTAGTCTGAGCAGCAAGCTTCCCAGCTTCACAGTATACATGGAGGTAAACCCCGGTACCTACAGGAAAGCTGGAGAGGAACTTTTTACAAGGTCATGTGATAGGACAAGGAGTAATGACTTTAAACTGAAAGGGGGTAGATTTAGATTAGCTACAAAGAAGAACTTCTTCACTATGAAGGTGGTGAGGCCCTGGAACAGTTTGCCCAAAGAAACTTTGGATGCTCCCTCCCTGGAAGTGCTCAAGGATATAGCTTTGAGAAACCTAGTCTAATGAAAGGTGTTCCTGCCCATAGCAGGTAGGACCAGATGATGTTTAAGGTGCCTTCTAACCCAAAACAATCTATGATGACTCTTATTTTCTACAGATACTACTATCCCTTCATGTCCTTCCTGTGCCAGCAAAGGGGGAGGTCTCGTCCTTGCCTCAATTGCTTCTCTAACAAACTGTGTGAAACAAAATCAAGAAAATGCTGGTTTGGGAGCAGGTGTGGCTAAGCAAGGGCATGTGATCATGTCAACTGATTAATGCATAGGGGAGAGCTTCTGGCAGAAAGTGTATTTAACTGGAAATAATAGTGTTTTAATGTATTTTGCAAGCTCCACATTACACATAGAGTTGAAAACTCTTGGTTGTTTTTTTTCTTCTCCAAAAATCTTGTGTGTAACATCTGAATGAATTGTTTATATGCCCACTGCTAGACACTAAATAAGTATTGTGTGTAACTACTATGTTCCTTGCTTTCTCTGCTGTATACCTGTAAATGCCTACTGATTATCTTTTTAAGAAGGTGATATCATTTTGTATGAAGTCCAATATTGGTGGGAAAGAAGAGGTAAAAAGCATGTAGTCTCACACAATTTCCTTTTGTACCATCTAACATAGTCATCTTAGTAGCAGGAATAATTTTGGGATTTCTGTATGTGGATAAATGAGATAGTATTGAAATATAATCTGTATCCACAATACCCTGAATGAATCGTCCTAGAATATTACATCAGATTTATTAACATGTAGGACTGGATGGACAAATACCTGTCTGATCTTCTTCCACTAGCTTTACTTGCAAAGAAAACTAAAGCAGGGGTTTCCTGTCTGCAGGTTTTGAGGGACGATTTCCCTGTTTTTACACACTGATGCTCTGCTGTAGCACAAGTGGATAGTAGTGCTTGATCGTGCCTCTGAGTTGAAGGATCAATGAAAACTGTTAGCAAGAATTTGTTCATGCTGTGTTAGATCTCTTTAGGAGATTTTTTTTACCCGTCATGGAATTTTTATTGGCATAGATCAGTTCCAGCAAGGAACAATTGTATAGGGGAAGCCAGAACAAGGATTTGTCTTTCAGAAGTTATGTCTACCAGAGATTAATCTACTGATTATCATCTCTTTCAAAATCATGTTGGTGAAAAAGGAAGCTTTAACCCCTTATAGGAAACACTTACAGAAGTGCTAATTTTAATAGCTACTCTCTGGCTGACAACTAGGTGGTCTCTATTCATCTTTGTTTTCATGATGCCTACTGAGGAGAAATGGTACAGCATCTTCCTAGCTGAACTTGGGGGTTACTGGATTGGAGTTAACTACTGATACCAGTGCAGGTGTGAAATAGCAGTGTTCATTAAATTAAAAGAAAATGTGTCTTTAGATACACAGTTCCTGTGGGTATAACTGTGCTTTGGCTTCCCTCTAATGCTCTTCCACTTGCTTCCACTTCCACTTGCTATACTTTATATTCTTATAAGTTTTGAATTCAATAAAATTCCTTTCAGCAGCTTCTCTTTTCTACATCTTATACAGTTTCTCTTCTTAATGAGAAAAGTAATTTAGCATTATTAATTCTTGTGACTCTTCAGTCAATTGAATAATAAGAACCCTTTGTGCACTTTACAGTTATTCTGGGTAATAATAACCCTAATAGCTATCCGGAAAATATTTTTTTGTATGAATCTTCACCTCTACCCACAGTTTTTAATACCTCGATGATATGAGAAATGAGTTGCCATTGTTGTGCTAATGCAATTTCTAGTAACTTAATAAGGGCTTATGAACTTCTTAAACATTAATTACATTGTGGCAGGACATACATACACATCCTGTAACTATATTTAAAAGTTTTCTACTTATTCATTACTGCTTTTAAACTTGATGAAATCCTTTGGGCAGCTTGGCTTTTGTGGACCTAATATAAAACTGGAAATTGTACAGAACTAGATATACCTAATTTTTTACTTGTGGGTACAATATAGGTGGGTATTCATGCAATGATTTTAGTCTGGTTGTAAGACTATGGGCTTTGAACAGGGTCATACAAATAGCTCAAGGGTATCTCAAAGAGTAGCTTGAACTACAGCCTGTTTCCTCCTGTTGTTCAGTTTACACTTCAATATTCAGAAGTATTCATAATGTTTTGTTTAAGGAAATTCTGGGTAATATAATAACCATTGGTTGTCGATGGAAAACTATGACCAAACACCAAGCCAATACTGCACAGATCTGAGCAAAAATCCTGTTTTAGCCTTAAGATTCATCAGAAAATCTGATCTAAGATCACGTACTGTCTGGGCTGGGTTCTTGGAAAACTCTGCAACTGTGGTGCATTTTAATAATAAAATTTGAAATAGCTGTGTTTTTCTTACTTCAGGATTTTGATTTGACAGTTTCATGAAACCACGTCATGTAATTATTTTTCTCCCCTCATTTTTGTACTGCCAGACAAATCTGAAGTGTAAAGAAGCTGAACATTTTTTGGGACCCTCCATGTAATTTTGCTTGATTTTTCCCTTGCAATATGCAAACCAGAAAAGTTCTGGCATGTTTTGCTCTCCCACTTCCTCCTTTAGTAAGCAGTATTGGATAGGAGGCAGTACATCAGGTTTGCTTTCCCTTTCCAGTCATGCTTTACAGCTAAATAACTAAATGTTGTGTTTAGAGCCCAAATGAAAATTGCATTTTCTCATCCTTTGGGATATTTGGGAGCAGAAAAACTGTCCTTGATTGAAGCAGACATTTTGAAATATTTGTGGTAAGAAAACCCCCCTAAAAACAGGTCTGAAACCAGAATTTTGGCATAGCATCCATATTCAAGTCTAGGGGTAGGTTCAGCTAAGCTCTCTGGGCTGCCAACTTGATGATGGGCAGGACAGAAGCCCAAAGCTCACATTGCTCCCATGTCCTCACTAAAGAAAGACTACTAGCGTAATCTGGGATCCCAGGGCTCTGTCTCAGAAAGACTGGAAGCCATCTTGTTTTGCTTCAGAAGCATTTTGATCAAATGATCTGCAGGGCAGATCTGGCACTGAATCCTACTTTTCAGTTGGAAGGTGTCTGAAATTGCTGTGTACCTACAGATGTTTTGATTTGCAGGGACTCTCTGTTTTCAGCAACAGCAAAATATTTCATTGAAATAGCTCCTCCACACATAACTACAATATCCCTAACCACAGAAAAGGAATTCACATACCCATACTGTTATATTTCAGGTAACAAAGGGAACTACTAATTGTTTTCTACTCTGTCATCTTTGAGTAGACTGTGTTTATTACAGTGGTAGACAGATTACTTTTGCAGTTTCTTCTGAAAGGACGTGTAATTACTAGAAGATTGTTCTCTGATATTTGCAAAACTTTAACATCACACAGATCTGTAAGACCTCAACATCTCTCTTGTCTTGTGAAAAATGGATCCTATTTGATGATTGACCTTCCAAGGAAGACAAGTTTCTTAGAAAGACATCAGATCTATTGGTTACCAACTGCTGCTGGGTAAAAATCATTAATAGAGCACAAAATGGAAAACCAGTTTCACTGCTTGCTTAGCTCAGTGCACATATTTCTAAGAAAAATCCCCAAAATAATACAGACCAAATTGGACAGAATGTGCAATTGTATCTCTGGCCCTTTGAGGGGGAGAGAGCTGTAGCTCAAAATTTATAGGGCTTGTGGAAGTGAGCAACAGAAGTCAAGCGGTTGAAAAATCTAGCCAAACAAAAAAAAAAACCCAACCAAACACTTCTGAGTTTAGACTTAATTTGCTGTTTGACTGTTCTTGGAAGGGATTAGATGGTGCCAGGACAGAAAGTCTCTCGCTTGTTAGGCAAGTTGCTTGCTTTCTCTCTTCGTGCACAAATGGCGACAGCATGCACTCAGTTTGCATAACAGATTAATTCCATTAATCATTTTAATTCTCTGTTAATGGGATAGCTAATGATTAGTCAGAACTTTGGGACTGGGGCAGAACTAGCATGTGATGGCAAGAATCTCTTAGGCTATATCTGGCTGAAATGGTGGAACCTTAGTCTGGTCCTTTAAAATTTTATTTAAATGACATGCATTGCTTGACCTTACTGAACTGGGTTGTGACTTTATAACTTCTCCCAACAGAAAGCTGAGGTGAGAATTCTCACTCTTGGCATTGTGTCCCTTGCTTGGATAGTATCATGCTGGGAAAGAGTGCAGTGAGAAGATCTTGTTTTATTTTTCTGGCCTGGTTAAGCTGGCTGCTGGTAAAGGCAGGAAGTGACAGCAATGGGCTATGGTCTTCTTCCTACACGTAAAAGAAGAGAAGAATGGTTTCTCCTGCCTTCACTCAGAAATGCAGGTTTTGTGTGCGTGGGCAGCCTTTGGAATAAGGAGATTTCTTGTCCCACCATTCTCACCAAAAGAGGTTCTAAGGGGTATGCTCTAGTCTGTCTCAGCAACTTCAAAGCAAGGTTGAAATCCTGTGAAGGCAGTAGCTAATTAGATAGTGTTATCACAACCTATACACATTTCCTGCTCCCTGTGAAACAGCTGAGAGGAAAAACACTTCTCTCCACTTTTAAAAGAAAATTATTATAGTTAATATTTCCTGAGAGTAAAGTAAGAAACAATAATTTGAGAAATGTTTGTAATTAACTCTCGCTTGTTCTCTCCTCGCTAAAATCTCCCACTCTCCTGAGAAACACTCCTATGTATGTCAACCTCCATCCCTAGTTCATACTAAATTGTGTCCTCTGGTGAAATGCAATGTGAAGGAGGATACAGAGCACAAATCCAGTAAGATTGTACTTGGTAATCCAATTCTGGGTTGGTTGTTTCTTATCCTTTATTGCTTCATTTTGCCCTTATTGAAACTCCAATATGTTACCTGTATTATTTTATATTCCCCAAGTTTTCTCTCTAATGACTGGATATTCCAAACGTTTACTGCTTCTTAGTTCTGTTCCCTTCCTTCAGAACGGGAAGTTCAGGTTTTTGGTAGGCTGTAGGAGCTGCACCATTTATAGTCCTCAAATTTGATTGCAGTAATCACCTAGTGAATGACTTTGCAATATCAGGACTTGCATGAAAGCATCCCATGAGGGGCCAGACAGAGCTGATTGCTTTAGATTCAAGCTGGATAAAATCCTCTAGCTATTGCCTCTTATAGGAGAATGAATGTGGAGGATTGTCTTCCCTTGGATAGTAAGTCCTTAGAATGAATTCTCTGACATTTTGTGTAACTTTACACTTTCTAATTTTTTTAATTTGAAAGACCATTCAGGTGGTGATCTGAGAAATACAATATTATTTTTCTTCATAGATGCAGCCTATGATGCTGGAAATTCAGATATGAGATTGCTGGCATGCTGACAATAAGCCTTTGTAGATAAGTTTAGGAAGAAATACTATATTTAATTAAAGTCAGTTATCATGAAACTGGAGTTCTTGATTGCTAATTGTCCACCAAACTTCTGGCAGTTTTGAAACTTTGAGTTCTGACTAAAAACTCTGTCCACTGTCATTCAATAGGTGTGTCTCCATGAATTATTTTAAACTAAGATTATGTTCAATCTCTGAAGTTACATTTGTGTGAAATCAGTAAATGTTGTAGAAAAGAAGCAGATGATAAATACTGAAGGTGTGTCTTTATCGCAAAGTTGAGGTAATATATCTTTCCATTGTCAATACAGTGCACGAGATTGAGGATTTGCTGAAATTACACTTGGATGATTGCACCTATGTCAGTGCTGTGTTTGCTGCTGTATATACAAGAGTGAAACTTCTGGGGCTCTTGTGATCATCACTGTTAAGGAGCTGAACTCTTTTCTGGTCATTTCTGCCTGTGGTCCCACTGGAGGGTTAGAGGAGGATCTGGAGCTGGTGGCTTTGCAGCAATGCTCACTTCCTTCCACTGATGTACAATTATTCAAATGTCTTCTTTGTACTTTTTGAGCTGGCCTGTGTAAGTTCAAAGTAATACAACATGCAAACTGAGAGATTGTTCAGTTGGTTTTTTTTTAAATAGCAGGTGAATTCTCCTTTAAGTCACTATGGCCAAGTTGCTCAGCAGAGCTTGCTTGGAAAAAAAGACACAGATCAAGGGTGCCTTCATGCTGGGCAGAAGCATAGGCAGAGACATGTGAAACTCCCCTTAAAAACCAAGGTTCAGGTTGACTCAGGTTTCTGCCTGGATGAGCAAGCACACTCTCATCATGGTTGGATTTGTTTGGTTTTTTCCCTGAACTTTATTCAGATGTGTGAGTTTTGATGTGCTCTCAGGAGAAGTTTTGTTGTCACGGCCTGTGACTAATTACAGTTCCCCTGCAGTCACTGGCACACACATTTTTCTTAAATTTTGGGCACGTACCTTGCATCACAGCAACAAAAGCCTCTTGGGTTGCTAACCTCAGCTGTGCCCTCAGCATACTTGCTGAGTTGAGAAGTCATGACTTTCTTTCAGTTTTTTTTATTTTTCCTCTGTGCTTCATGGTTTGATGTGCATTCATTTCATGTTTTCAGCTTTTCTCCCTGAGAGTATAAAAACTTAGTAGAAAAGAAACAATGAACATGAAAGATGCTTATGCAAGTTCTTATCTGTTTCTGTGATTAAAGCACTAGATTAATGATATAATCCTAAAAGCTGGCACTGCTGCAGAAGTATGGCCACATTAACTCAACAGGTCTGGTCAGGAGATCAGAAGAAACTGTGGGATGGTACCAACAAGAATGTAACACATCATTACATTAATAGAGAATCACTCTCAGGCTGTCTCTGTAGGTCAACAGCTCATGCTATGAAGAGATAGCTCAAGACTTGGAGATCTCTGTCCAAGACTTTGAAGTCCACTGTGGTATCTCTGCATCTTCTGCATAATGCAGCCCATGCTGGAAGTACTTTCTGTTTGAACAGATGGTTACTGGAGTGATGAACTTCTGGAGAGGAGTAATGAGACTTCTGGAGGGCAGAAAGAATGAAAAAAACAGACAACAGAAGGTTCTCCAGAGTTTAAAGTATTTTGGGAAACCATGGTTATAGCTAATCTACCACACCCCAACTGTCCCAAGACCGCATTGTTGTCTTCTCCCTGAAGCCACTGGTCCCTAATGCATCTCTTGCTTTGTGCAGTTCTCCTGGTGAATCAGGAGGAACTATGCCTTCCACCCCCTTCCCTAAGCCTTTCTCCCCATTGGTACAGTCACTGGGATGGAGAGAGGCTGGGGTACACCACTGGGTCCTGCTGTAATGTCGTGAGGATAAGAGCATTATCTCTCTGCAGGCATTAAGTAGAGACCTCAGTCGTGCTGCTGCTGAGAGTGCTGACCCCATGCATATTATAACCCTTCTCTTGGCAGTGGGAGATCTGCAAACATATGGTATCTGTTCAGGCTGGGATGAGTATTTCTTATTTTTTTAGATAGAAAGCAGGCAGATTACTGCTCACTGCATGGTGCTGACTTGTGCAGCTAACTGATGTGCTGTTGGCTTGCTCCAGGTTAATATTTCTATGTTGTTGTTACCAGGATATTAATATTAATTTTATTTATTAAGACAAGTAAAAGTGGCAGAAATCACCTGGGTCACCAAGTCTAGTCTTTACCTGCTACAGGCAGTCAACGAAGAGATGTTGGTCTGGAGAGCATCTGCTTCTGTGGCTTCACAAACACCTGTCACAAACAGGGCAGCTTTTGGTAATGAGGGTCAAAATTAATTTCTATCCAGAGTACAGTAGTTCATAAGGATTTTGCATTCAAGATAGTGTATTCATTTAAATGTTAATAAGATTCTTGTTTTGTTTTGAAATGTAGAGAGGATCTTGCTTCTTTACCCTTTATTTTCCTTTCTCCTTTTATTTATAATCTTGCTCTAGTAGTTCAATCCAGTTTTGCAAATAAGACGAATTCTTGCTTTGGCCAGAGTGAAAGACACTTCCAAATGTACTTTTCAGAGGTGGCTTAAGCAGGAGTAGTAGAGCTCTCTCCACCTCTTTGGACTTACTTCATCCAGGATATCCACTTTTGTTTTGCTTTCCTGAAAAAAAAAGGTCCATTTTACAAAGGCAAGCTCTTAAATATACAGAAAATTCACCTTTGAGGCCTCCACAAGTGGTCACTGAGGACTTGTTGCTTAGAGAGAGTGAATCCAAGATGATGATATAGTTACTGTGGGAATTTGATTTCACTTAGGAAAGGATGGTGCTTTCCCCTCAACATTGAACCAGTACCTGAAACAGTAGAAGACTGCATATATGTAATGCATAGTTTTAATAACTTCATAACAATGATATGAATAACCCTGTGAATAGCCTGTAATGGTGACAAGAAGCTGGAGATAGAGGCGTACGTGGCTTTCTCATTCCATATTCAAGATATGGAAAGTAACAGAACACAAGTGCAAAAGTAGAAGTGGTTAAACCTTTTGGGGCACTGTGATGTTCTTCAGATGGTGGTTTATACACACGTTAATGCCCAAATCAGAGCTGCATCCTGGACCCTTCAGATATCTACAGCACACAAGAAACACAGAGCTTGGGAAAGGCAGAGGAGAGAGGCACACAGGATAACTTTAAGCAAAGCTACTTGTGTAACACTGAAAAACCCATGAGAAAGTGTTTTTAGATTGTGTGCTGATAGGAAGATGGAAATGAAGAACTGATCTCCTGTCATGTGACACCTGGAGAACAGGACTTGGTGTTCCTTGTTAAAGAGCAGGGTTTCTAAAACAGAAACCAGACTCCACTGCCAAATGCTTCCTCCTGACAGAAAAATTTGCAAGATCCCAAATTTCGGGGAACTATTGAGTTCAGAGAGAGTAGCAACACAGCTAAAAGTGTTATGTAAACAACATATGTTAGATGTCTAGTATGCAGAGCTGGTTTGCTCCACACACAGCGCTAAAAACTGCATAGAACATAGGATCCCAATCTCCCATTTTAACAGTGCAAAAGCATACTAAAAAGCAGAAAGATTAATCTCTGTTGAATTTTAGAGTAAGATTTTTTTTCTCGTATTCTTTTGGATGTTTGCAGAAGGGAAACCAGTACATGAGTTAGATTTCAATGAAAAGGCCCAGCCAGAACTTATAATTAGGCTTGGACTCATCTAAAAATTACTTTGCCACCTAAAATGTAGTCGTCAGACATAAACTGGCTGTGTAGACACCTTCCATAGCTAAAAGAGGGGTATCTCCTGAAACTGACTCAGTACTTTTAAGTAGGACTTCTGAAATAAGAAGGACAATATGCCATCAAAAGGTGATTTTCTCTCCCTTCATTACAGGGAAAGATTTAGATGACTTATTTATTCTTATGTGCTTACCCTTGACATAGCTAGAATTAGCTGAGAGGAATCTTGTCTTAAACCGTCTAAGAAGTCTGTATTCAGGAGGGTGTCTGGGCAGAATTGATCAGAGGTCAGTGCTGGCCACGTTGCTGCTTGTTGAGCTGCTGTTTGAAAGCCCAGCCTTGCCAGGCCTGCTGCAGGTTGGGCACACAGTCCTTTGTTTTCATGACATCCAACAATGGCTAACTGCAGTGACACTAAAAAGCCCCCTGCATGCTGTTATTTTTCTCAGTCTTGACTTGCGTTTTCTCAATCGATTGCAGTTTCTGCTTTGTCTCCAGATTCATATTCAAGTGCTGTCATTTTTGCTAGTTTTCTTATGAATTGTGCTGCTGGTGTTCTGACAACTCAGTCCTGCCTTGGTGGTGGCATTACTGCAGGGCGTTTTGTGCTGTGCCTACAATGACAGGGCCTGACATTCAAAGCTTGGCTTCATCCAGTTGCTTGAGGGGGGTTGAGAGTGGATTCTTGCCTGTAAGCTGCAGCCTTGATGCTAAATGTTTTAAGAAAGCCTGTGTCTCGGAGGTGAGAGCTCCCCTTCTTTCTGCTCATTAGGTGGTAGGATCTGCTACAGTGGCTTGACTTTTACAATGCCACAGGCAAGACTTGCTGCCTCTTTTTGCATTTTTACCTGGATCATTGGCATTCTGCCTTTCTGCATTTGAGATTTGGATTAGGTATCAGATTCAAGAGAAGGCTGTAAGACACAGAAGCATGCTGACTGCTTTCTAAATCAACCCTGATTAGAAATGAAAAATTCATTTATCTCATATATAATATATATTTATGGAAGCATTGTCTCTGCAAACATTAGCATTTTTATCAACTTATAGGTCACTCAAAATGGATCATTGTTTGTGAGAGTGTGTATTGTTAAATGTGCCTGCAATTTTTTTATTTCTGAATGTTTATTTTCTGTGTTTTGGTTTCCTTTTTCTTTTCTTTTCTTTTTTTTTTTTTGTCTTGATGCAATTGACCTTAGTGTCTTGTATCTGATACCTAGCACTTGTGCTGCAAAGGAGAGACAGAAATAGAACGTCAGATCCCTGCTTAGTTGGGAAGGCATTTGTTCCCTTGCAGTGACAATGAGGGTGACAGCTACTCAAGTGGTGGTGAGGGAGTGAGCAGACGTGTGAGGGAAAACCCAAGCCAGCTGTCATTGCAAAGGCACTGTGATAGTAGAAACCTTATGCACCAGAGCAGTATAAAGGGCTAGAAAATAGGTAAAAAATTCACGTGTTCCCTCCACCCAAATAAAAATCATATATAGGCAAATGGATCCAAAAGGAAATACAGTCTGATCTGAGGCTCCAAGCCTCTCCAGATCTCCTCAAGTGAGCTACATTGCTGCCTTGCTTTTGCTGTCTCCTTCTTCTTCCTTTCCTTTCTAGGTGAGGAAAGTGAATTTGCTTCTTTTCGAGTTTTTCACACTCTGCCTTCACTGACCAGTTAAGTCTTCTTACACAAGGCAAAAAGGTGAAATCCACAATTGAGGATTTGAAATGCCACAATTGAGGATTTGTGTGGTGCAAAGGTGATCAGGCATTTCCTATACACTGAATGTCTCAGATGGGAGCATCATACAGTGGGAGTGAACGGCAAACGGATTTGGGGAAAGTAGTTGCTTGCTGCTAACTCTGGAGCTCTGCTGCTGGCACTGGCTGCCAGTTTTTCAGAGTTGTACCATCCATATTGCTGGTGCTGTTTCACAAGAGCTGTCAGTAGGACCCTGCAGGGACCCAAGAATATGTCATCAATACCTTCATCTGTTGCCACATGTTATCAATGGGTCCTTTGGTGTCTTCCACAACTTCCCATCCTCCTGCCAGTAGCTCCATAACCTAAAGCCTTGTTCATACCATACTCTAAGGAACATAATCTTCAACATGACTTCTTCCATGCTGTGTCACAATGTCTGGAAGCAGTTAAAAAAGCCACAGCAAAACTAATTGGTAAATACAATGGGACTTTTGAGATACTTGAAAAAGATGTTGGAGAGGAATGAGCCCAAGTTCTCACATCATCATCTTTGGGTGCTTGACCACAGGCTGCGAGGTTGGAACAGAGTTTACTCGTGTTACAGCAATGCCTGGAGGTCCTAGACAGGAGCAAAAGCATCACTGTAAAAGGCAGCATCAGCACCCCCAGAGCACCCCTATGAAGGACAAGAACCTGCCCTGGCTTTATTCACATAAATATTTTTTGCTAAGAATTTCCCCTACTGGAATTACATAGGACAAACTAAAGTATTCATATAGCTGTGTCAAAATAGTTTGAGCTTCTCACAGGCCAGATCACGGTGGAGGCATTGCTGTTCATGCCTATCAAACATCAGCAGACAATTTTCCCCGAAGGGACAGAACTAATGTACTGAAAGCATTGCCCTACCTAAATTTGCTCGGGCTTGTGTCATGAAAGAAACTTGGGCACAATGGCCTGTTTCACCCATTGTCAGTGGGTGAAGCTGAATCATGGGTGAAGCATAAGCACAATGAACCACACAAAATCAATATAATCCAATATTTACTGAATGGTGATTGTATGGCTTTTGTTGGGTGATGTGTCTGTAAAAGACTTGCAGCCCCAGCAAGGTTTGAGAGTAGTTCTGTGCTATCAGGGAGTCCATTGGTATCTTACTGGAAAAGTAGAATTGGTATGTGGTGTTTATCTTCTCTTTGTTTGATAAGCAAACATAGATACTCAAAACTGTACTGTATCCTTGTGGCCTTCTGATGGCAACAGCCTTGCACACAGAGTAGGAGGTCTAACAGATAATTTGTCCCAGTGTTGTATCATCAGTGAGGGCTGGAAGTACACAAGGACATGGGCTGATGTCAGCTTGAACTGAAATTTGCACCTGTTAATTCTCTGAATTAGGACAAGCCAAAACCACTTCAAGATTTCTTGGCTGTAAAATGGGTAGAAGATGTCTCCATCCTCATGATGCTAGAATACTATTAGAAAGTATCTTGTCATGGAAGTATTTTTTCACCTTTGGCACTAAACAGTTTTTTTCTTATTTCTGTTTCTTAAAGCAATTTCATGCCTTGAAAAAATATAGTCATTTCTCTGTTGTATGTAGTAGAGTAGACACTCTTGAGCAGACCGAATGTATTTTGTTCCCTCCCTGTCCTCACTGCAATACAAAATGGCAAAAGTAATTAGTCCACAGTATGGATGAATTGATTACATTTTCAGCTTGGGGAACAAATACATTTTAAAACGAAAACCTCTAGAGTGATACCTCCGTCCTTAGTACAGAAGTTGAATGGGACTCACAACAGCACTATATTCCTGGGTATATTTTTATTTTTTTTTTTCTTGTGTATGTCTATTTAATTTACTGTGCAATTTAGCTCAGGCATTTAAACTTCTTGGCCTTGATTTACCATGTGTTCTGTTGGGGAAAGCAACGCTGCACAGAGTCAGGGGTTCAGCATATAGTGAATGTGTAACAATGCTTCTTGATGCAGGGAGTACTCTGGGTTGGATCAGGGTTACAGGAGAGGAGTTACTCATCCGGACCCCAATGGTGCTGATCCTGTGTTCCCCACTGTCTGTCCATGGTGACTCCTGAAGCAGCTGGATATTGCAGTGTAGTATGAAGAGCCATGAGCAGCTCGTTCAAGGAAAGCCTAGGCCAGCTCCTCTCTCTTCCTGCTCTGAGGTGAGTGTAAGGAGGAGTAAACCTCTCAATAACACTCTGTGGCTTATGGGATGCCTCAGTACTTAAATATCTTTGGATAAAAGGTGCTCTTAAGTCCTGGCATTATTCTATAACTTAATGATTGAAACTCTGCTTAACTCCAAATTTAATTAACTTTGTTTTAAACAAAGATTATTATAAAACCTTTATCAGGATGAAGATTTATCTGCCTAGTTTCTGCGAGCTGTGCACATGCATGGCAGACTTTTACACACTCCTTAAATCTGTGATTTGCAATGGAAAAACTTGCAGATTAGGTTATACCAGCATTAACAGACATTCAGGATAATTGAAAATACTGTCCATTGCCAAAAACTGAATCATAAGAGCTTAACAGATTTTTATTTTCTTAAGGTCCTTTAACTTTAGTGATGGAGATTGCTCCCAAGTACGTACCTGTGTTAATATGACTCTCTTCTCCTGCGTCTTGTACTCATGAGCTTGGGGTGAGAACGCAGCCCTCCAATTTAGGAGTTATAATACTTCTGCCCAATTTCCTGGCAAGGTTTTGTGTATGTGATCAATAGCTGGGGACACTTTAGAACATCCCATTTCTCAGGTCAAGCAGTATGATGCCCTTTGAAAATCCCTATGTCAGGGAAGAAAGGCAGAGGGGAGGCGGGAGGGATACTCATGTTTCACAAAGTCCACAAACTGCAACCAGACTCAAAAGTGCTTAAGCACAGCCTGACTGCAAAAGGAATTCAATATTCCATTCGCCAGAGTGAATGACACTGATCAAAGAAGTTCCGCCTAAGAAGACAAACTCTCTCCCTTGTCCCCTTCACTTCCAGACTTGAAGAAAAAAGTATGAAAGATCATGCGCTACAGGAACTGTCAACCCCAATTTCTGTGGGGAAAATCCCTTCTCTATTTTTTTTCTGCCAATCTTCCTTACTTATATCAAAATAGTATTTATTTTTAAAAAGGGAAACATTTCACATCACTTGTACTGCAAAACTGACTTCAAAAAGGGTAGGACAAATTCAGGGCAGAAAAATCCATCAGGAACTGTAAAGCAGCTTTAAACAGAGCTGAAATTGTAATCTCCAGATAGGTACCAGGAGGATACAGCACGGAAGTGCAACTCTGCTTGCCCCTCTGCCTCCAGCCACCTGACGATGCTTATGCTTGGCCTCAAGTAGCTGCTGCTGCTGATGTCAGAGACCAGCAAGACAAACTTTTGATGAGACAGATATCATAGTGCTTTACCCTGGTAAATACAGAACAGGTTGTCATTCCATGCTGCATTGAAGGTCCACAGTGTCATGGTCCTGACCACATCTGTCTTCCAAGGACTCATCCTGCACACTCTAGCTTTCAGGAGCTGATAAAGCTGTTGGTGATGAGTACCTTCACTATGAGCATTCTGCTCTCCTTGCAGAGCAACTGGTGCCCAGGGATGCTGTTTGTGGCTGTGGCCACCTCTGTGGCTGCTCAAGCTTGATGTTTTCAAACTTCTTGTCCCTGCGTGAGTGCACAGAATATTGGAAATACTTCTGCATGGTGAGACAGATATAATCCTCCATGCCTCAGGAGGACCCTTGGAAATGTTTACATTCAAAACATCAATGTTGAAAATATAGAAGTATAAAACTCAATCAGATGAAATAGTTGTAATTATAGCAAGCATATGAGACAAACCCCATTGTCATTTATCTCTCTGGGGACACCACACTTTTTATTTGAGCCCTATTATTGGCAAAGTATAAGTTCTAAAATTACAATAATTAAAGTGATGATTATAAAGTGTAAGGGATTGTAATTTTTTTTTATAGCCAGGAACAGTCTGTTCATTATTGAAGCAAAGATTTGGCTCTAAATTCACATCAGTTTAAAAGACGGACAGAGGGGGAACATATTGATGTGAATGCAGTGAACGTGCTGGAGTGCTGAGGCCCCTTCTCATGTTGCAGACTGGATATCCTTTCTCCACTTCCAGGCATGCAGAAGAAGGGGCCTGTGGTGAGGGACAGTCATGGACAATGGGCTGGGAATCTGTCACTGCTTGACTTCCTGGGGTCCTCCTGGTGATCGCTACTTCTTGGCAAATGCCAGCTCAATGGCTGATGTGGTCCACAACTGAGATGTGAGACTGGGTAATGCATCTTTCTTATTTTTTGGAAAGAGAAGCTGAGGATAGAAAACTGAAGAAAACCACTAGAGGCATCAGCAATGGGATCACAGAACTTCTTTAATGTCAAACGTTCATCCTTTCACGTTGTATGACTGGTACTGCATCTGCTTCTTGTCATGAAGTCCTACTCTATCTCAGGGCAGAAAATAGGGTGTCCCTGGCCAGGGCAGCAGCTTCTGGTAAATATAGTTACTTGTCTTGAGGAGCTGGCTTTGAGCTTTGTAGGTTGCCAGGTCTAAACTGGGTTGCTCAAATGAAATAATATCTGAGTTTCAAAATACATTGCATTTGCAGATTGTCTCAGCTTTGGGGATGAAATGGCCCCAAAATGTCAGCTGTGTCTCTTATGTGTCAGAAATAAATGAAAGCCAAGCTGAGTGTTAGCTTCAGGCACCCATCGAAAGCTGCGAGGGATAGAGGAAGAAAACTAAACCATAGATTTCAAAGAGTCCATATGCCTGATCTAGGACTCGGTGTTTTTCCATTGCTGGGTTGGGCACACCTCTGTGAAGAAGAGGCTGGGTAGCAGTTGGGAGATGGAGGGGAAGAGGGAGGAGAAAGGAAAAGGAATTGGAGAAACATTGATAAATTCTACTTGGTGAATAACACAATGCATGTAGCAGCACAATGGTCTTTTCTGCAAGCAGATTATCCCAGCCAGAGTCTTTGCTACATTAAAAAGAGGGGGGAAAATAGAGCACCAAAGAAAAGGAAAGGCGGGCTGTATAGCAGCAATCAATGCTGCCCTTTGTGCTGCCTGACATTTGAGGGACTTGTTATCAACGATTGCTGGCTGCTTTATCTAAATGTATCTCCCCAGCTGCCAGGTACAGTGCTGATAGGCAATGGGACGTGCCGATGGCCCCAGCTGATACCAAGACCTCCCAATTCACCTGCCTGCATTGCTGTCAGTGCCTGAACAGCTTCTATCACTCTAATATGGCCTGCTTGCCCCTACTCCCTCAAGGGGAGAGAGAGGATATTTTCCCCCCATCACTCCTCCCTTTTCCTATCAGCCATTTCTTCATCTTTCTAAAGGGGAAGGAAGGAAGGAAAAAAAGATCAAAAAGGGCCAAATTGAAAAAAAAAAAATCCAAGGAACTTTAGATCAGGGAGAGATGTATTGAGGAAAGGAAAATTTACTTTATTTTTTGTTTGTCGTGGAACAGCTCTGTCATCTGCTGCTCTAGCAGAAATTGCCTTATGTGCTCTTGCCTTCTCTGTCCTGCTTTACTGCAAAAGAGTGATAAGAGTAATCTACTGCTTGGCTGCTAGGTTGACTCTTAGTGTGGAAAATGCCTCTAAAATATTTTCTGCTTGTTTATAGAACATATACATTTGTGTCTATGTAATGCAGGGAGCTGTAAACACAAGTTTGCATGCAATTACTACTAATTTTTACTACCAAAGGATGATGAATGGGCATAAAAGAAGCTTTAGCTTGTAGCATCTCCTAAACCCTGGAAGATGTATATTTTTGTGCCCGACCTTTTTTAATAAAAAAAAAGAAGTGTGTTGCACTCCAGTTCCAACCGGAAAGTAGCTGCTTTTAGGTGTAGCTGCCAAAAGGCAGTTTAATTCTTGCTAAAAAGTAGCCAGTTATTGATAGATTTTAAAGTACAAATACTCTGGATTTGTGTGGCCTCTTATTTCAAGAGACAGCTTAAATTATTACCTTTGCTGTTAAAAAGGGTTGAGGTCTGCATGGAAATGTCAGCTTGTAGGCTTGCCTGTATATTTACTCTTGCTTGGTGCTAACGAAGCCAATAAAAATGTAATATGGCACAGCTGAAAGATTTCTCTGAAAATGAACATTTTCTGCTGCCTGAGACTTCTGAAGAAGCATTTGGAAAAAAAGATAATACATAAGTGCAGTAATAGAGACCACTTTATTACCTGATCGTCTTATTCTTCTCCAAAATATGAAAGTAATTAGACCTCTAAAAAAAGGAGCATAGAATAAATTCTCCTCTGTCTCATGTTCAGCTGTCTTATGTTAATTTGTATATTTAGCGCACATTTATCAGTTACAGGCCCAGTTTTAAAGTGCATGCAAATTGTTACCTTGACCATAATTTAAAACCTCAAATGCATGTAGTAAAAATTAATTTTGATAATATATTTTGAGGAAATTCAGGCCTATTTTTTTCTGATCGTCGCTGTCTCCAGGAAAGACTTTTGGCATCATTGTCCTTGCATTTCGTCAGCAAGGATTTATGTCTACCTCCATCAGAAGACCCAATGAGGAGAAAAGTAAATGTGCATCAAGACCAGGTACCAATATATACCTGGTTAACAGAATAATAACAAGATATTAATAAAACATGGTTTGCCTTTCAAAAATGAGAAACACGTTACCACTTCAAGTGTTCAAGCTGAGTGCGGATGCTGGCAAGGGGCCTTTGATAAAGCTCTGGCTGAGAAAGCAGCATGTTAAGAGTCCAGTCTTGACCTGTGAACTGGATACCCTTACTCTCCTCTGCAGCTGCTAGTTTTGGCTATATTATCAAATCCATTGTAGAGCAGATGCTGTCCTATATGAGAAGAAGGAAGAGTTTCACCATGCACTATACAGAACAATATTTAAAAGAGGCAGGTCTGCCTAGCCTCAAAAGTCACAGAATATTACAGAAGTATTTTTAAACCAGTTCTGAGTGCATTTGCCTTGATGCATGACCATGCTGAACAAGGGTAGAGGATCCTGCACCACACAATACCCCTCAGCCCTTCACAACCTTAGGCAGCACAGCTCACAGAGCAAAAACTCAGATGTGCACATGGTATAACCTTCCTGAGCATTTCTCTTTCTGCGGCATTAGGAAGCCAATTCCTCCCAAGAGTATGTTTATATCAATCTAAAATTTATTTCAGCTGAAATATTTATGATTCTGTCGGGGGGAGGCAGGAGGTCTGGGTGTTGAGAGTGGTAAGATCAGGTTAGCTTCAACTGGCAAGGTTGACCAAAGTAGTAATCTCTCTGTCCCTCCTCCTGTACCAAAGTGAGCATTTATTCCAAGCCCTTTCTTAATGCTGTAACATAATTCATTAGGACAGCCTTAATGAGCTCGTAATTAGTCTGGTGGGAGGGGGTGATGAGGGGAAACAGAAATGCTAGATGGAGAGAAAGTTGAGTAGGCTGGGGCACCTTAAAGAGCCCTGAGAGAGCCTATTGTCAACAAAATGGATCAGGCTTGCAGGCAGTAAAACTTTCAAATGACCTTCATGTCAAAATATTAGGCTGCTATTTTTTGCTAGATGGCAGTTTCATAAACATAAAAAGTGTACATATCATTCAGACTGCTGTAAAATTTGTGTCAAAGATGTGGTGTTTTCTCCCCTCCCCTCTTTTTATTCTTTTTTTTACCTTACAAGACAAATATCACTTCTACTTGGTATGAGTTGGGGTTGGAGTAAGGGGAATGGCATTTAATATCACAAACTTCTGCTTAGTCTGAAAGCAATGTTAACAGAAGCTCATCTTTCTTCTGATGGTTTTGTGCCCTTGCTCTTTCTTTTTCTGAAGAAAAAAAAGTAAATACGTATATCAGTGTACAAGCTAGAGACAGATACCAAGAGAAGGGTGACTTTTGTAATTGCAAAATTGAGGAAAATTACTTAGACGTTCATAATTTATGGTGAAAGCTAAACAGTAATATCGCTTTGTGATTTAGAATATACATGCATTGCAAGTGTATCAAAACAACATCTTATTTCTGGAGGAGTGAAGCGTCAAAGTTGTCTATAGTGCTTTTCCTTCTGTGAAAACTTTATTTCCAAGGTTAAATTTTGGCATGGCATTGGAGGGTAGAGGGGTGACTCTTTTACACAAGGCAAAAAAACAATTACTCAAAGCATCCACTCATTCTTTCATTGTGCTTGCCTTTAGGCTCCTTTTCTTTCTGACCTTATCTAATAAGGCCCAGAGCAGTGGGACTTGTGTAACTTGAAAGACTTGTAAGATATTGCTTCACTTGAACCATAAGAACGTGCAAGCAACAGTAATGGGGAGGTAAGTAGGCAACTTAAATCAAAAATCTAACGAGACAGCAGAAAGACAGAAAACTTGACTTGCTGATCTCTCATGCTGTTATTTATTTCACTGCCATTGTATTATGCAGAAGTGCCAACCTGTTCCCTCTCTGTATCCTATTTCCGCTTGTATTTCCCCTTTGAACAATTGAAACATTTCTCACTTGTGAATAACCATTACAGGTGATACACTGGCAGCTAGGCCTGCTGCAGGGATGCCGGATCTTGGGTAAGGGAAAGCCAGGGCTGGGTTCAACAGACACCTGTCTAGGCTGTCCAGCCACTAGTTTTGAACTTAATTGCTCAGTATTTAATCATGTTTCTTATGTGACTGGAAGTATCAGGACCTGATCTAAAAAGTTTGAGTATGGAGTTTCATATAGGTCTTGCTCATTGTGTGGAAAGAAAGCAACTTGGACTTTCTTTTTTTTTTTTTTTTCATACTACTAGAATTAATCTCAAGTACTTTGCCAGTGTTGCAGTTGTGCTCTATCAGAAGAACTGAATATGGATACCAATGGCCTCTGGAGAACAAGATACTAATAAATTAGGGAGGTGATTTATTTGTTATATTTCAAGCTAACAGGAAATTTACAGCATATCTTACAGCATCAGTAGCATATAGTTTCATTCAAAAAGGTTTCAGGTTTTACCAGTGTTGCCCTCCAGTGATATTAAATCCTACAGGCTGGCTACATCAAAGGAACTGATGAAGCTCTATATCTTCTCCTTCCTCCTCCCCTTTTTAATTTTTTTAAATTTTATTTTCTCTTCTTCCCCCTTCCAAATCCTCCCTTTTCCTCTTTCCCCAACAGGTAGTGATTTCTTTCGCCCTCTAAGATGTTAAATTCATGTCCTAGTTTGGGCTGGAATAAAGTTAATTTTCTTTCTAGTAGCTGGTATAGTGCTGTTTTGGATTTAGTATGAGAATAATATTGATTACACAGTAATATTTTAGTTGTTGCTAAGTAATAAAACAAGGACTTCTCAACTTCCCATATCCTGCCAATGAGGAGGTGCACAAGAAACTGGGAGGGGTGCAGGCAGGACAGATAACTCAAACTAGCTAAAGGGATATTTTGTACCCTATAATGTCATGGTTAGTATACAAACTAGGGAACAATATCTACTTGGTAATGAGCTGAACATTGGTCAGCAGATGGTGAACAACTGCATCATTCATCACTTCTTTTGTGTATTATAATTATTATTATAATAGATTCCTTTGTTGTCCTATTTAACTGTCTTTATCTCAGCCCATGAGCTTTTATTCCATTCACCTGCATAAGTAGCTATGTGGTACTTAGTTGCCAGCTGGAGTTAAACCATAATAGTCCAGGATGCTGCAGGCACACAGTGCAGTAGTAAAATACTAAAGTTTAGTAAAATTTCTGATTCATAACACAACTATGATACGTCTCCCCCAAAAGTGCCTTCCAAAATCTGCTTTGTGCAACACAATTGAGTCTTGGAAGGTTCCATCACATAAATAACTGGCAAGGGTGCAGACTCTGCCTAGCTCTCTTATTAGGCATTTACTCCATTCCTCCCATCCATATTTACTTTTATTTCCCAACCCTTGATTCAGGCTGAAATTTTCTCTACTGGCTGTCTGCTGCAGAGTGAAGTTCACCATTCTAAGGAAAACCAAATTTTAGTAGTGTTAATGGAAAAGTACATGCTAAATTCTGGTGACTTTTCTTTGTCAAGTCACACTATCACCAGTCAGGACTGACAGGTTTTTTTACCAGAGGTCCACGTTGATTTTAGAGGGGTATCTTCTCTAGCTCTCTGACGATTTGACAAATCTAATGAAATTCTTAAGTTTTGGGGGGTTTTTTGGTGTTTTTTTTTTTTTTTCAACACAGCTCAGTAAACATTTCTCAGGTGACACAGATGTCCTAAAGAGAGGAGAAATAAAGCTGGGGGCAGGGGAGGGAGTAGGGAGAAGAACTTGGGCAAAGAAGATGAAGTGCTGCTGGAAAAGTGGCAGGTGCTGAATGTGTGGGATCAGGCAGGTTTTGAGGAAAACACAGGGAATGGAGCTGTCTTACCAGGCAGGAATTAATTGCCTGTGTTTAAGTGCCTGAGGAGTGGAGGAAGGAAACACGTTGGGGAAGAGAGGAGGACTGTGAGGGAGAGGCTGCACAGATTAGAGCAGAAATGTTCAAGAAGTTCATGTGTTGTGTCAGTATATACAGTAATCCATGTCCATCACAGCAAATGCCTCCCTCCCTGCTCCCCAGTACCTGGAACAGGATCTCAGATCCTTGAGTTTCACAGTTTCTCTGCTACCAGCAAATAGCCACTGCATTGATTGGCAAAGCTTTCCACCCTTTCTGAAAAAATCAAATTGAATTCCAAATTAGTGGTTCCTTTGGCTTAATATCCCCATGACTTGCTTCTACGTACCGTGAAAGTAAATTAACTGTGAATTAGTGCCTGAGCCATAAGGAACTCACACAGAAGTTAATAGTTCTGTCTTCATAGCAGGGACTGAATAATGTGTAGCAGAGTAAGAGCTGGGCAAACACGTAGAAGAATACAAACAAAATGTTGAGGAAATGCGGTGTGTGCTGAGGCAAGGCTTCCCAAGGCAAAATATACAATTATGTAATTAAGAGTGGTATCCTAACGTGGAGGCAGTGTGTAAAGGCTCTGCAGGCATCCTTCATTGCAGCGTGTTCTTGTTCTGCTTTGCCACCTGAATAATGATCTTTAACTTACACGTTTTGTGAGATATATTTATCATTGCCCTTTTCACCTACCTCCTGCACAGTGTTGAGTGTCAGCAATTCACTGTACACCATCCCTCAGTAGCAATGTTATTTTTCTTGCTCTGGAAATGCTGAAGCTAAAGTTGCCCACATAACCACAACTCTGCTCCCTAGTGTAAATACATTACAAGACAGTCTTTAATTACATGAGCTGATTTTTTTTTTCCCCCTGCTGCATGATTCTCAGAAACATCTGGCTGTATCATTCAAAGTGTGGCCCAGACCTTATTTACCTCACGCCATCCAAACAGTGTACTGCATGCAAAATTATTGATTTGTTGTTCAGTATTTTAGCCATACTCTCAGCAGAGCATTTGAGTGCTTTATAGACACATACAGATTTGAATTCAAAGCACCCCTGTGAGATAAGAGGGTGACAGTATTCCTATTTTATGTATGGGGAGCTGAGTCACAGGGAGATTAAGGTCAAAGGACCCACTGATTCTGGGGCCCCAGTTTGATGTTTCTGAGTACTTAGTGTTTTTATAGCTCAATATATGTTCAAAGCATAGCTCCCAGAGACTTCAATTACAGCTTCCAGCACTCAGCACTTTGCAAATCAGCCCCCAGGGTTTCAAGTCAGGCATCCAGAAAATGAGGAACACACAGTTAGTGACCACCTGTGGTTTATAACTTGTGTGGATTTTCATGGTAATAGCAAAAGGCACCTCTTTTCTTCCTGTGTGATGCTTTTCTCCCTCTGTCAAGCCAACATATCTCTGCAGTAAAACACAGTACTACTAACTTCTCTCAGTGTAGTAATCCTGCACCTTATGGAGGAGGGGTGCAAGAAGAGAGGACAATTGTCATGACTAGCAAACCAAGATTGTTTTCTTTTATGTGATTTGTGACAACAGCTGAAAACACTTTTGCCAAATTTTCCATTGGCAACTGATGGCTTTTCAGTTTCGAAGATGCAGCAACTACCCTCCAAAGTCTTAAGCCTTGACTGTAAAATTAGGAAAAGTTATGCAAGACTAAAATCATGATCTTTCCAGGAGTTAGTGGACACTCCACTGCAGGAGCTGGTGTCTTCTCTAGTGCTAATGGTCTCCAGGAGTACACTGAAGGTGAAATGATAATAAATTGAGGCAAATACTCTGTTTTGGCATAGTACTGGTGTATGGGAAAGAGAGTATCTTTTAGCTGTGTTCAGCCTCGGGCCAATTTTTATGGCAGAGTGATGAAATCTCTGGAAGTGATGTTTTTAATGGAGACATCTCTGACAGACCACAATTATAGCTATGCAAGTGGCTTTCATAGAAACCATATAAAATTTGAGTAATAAGGAGCGAGGAAGCCTAGACTACCTTTAATAGCATTAATAATAGAAAGACAGCAGTGAGCATGCGAGGGAGGATACTTTATATAAATGAAATAATAAATATGATTTTTTTTTTTTCTGGAAATGCAGGGAAGTAAAAACGAACTAATCTTGTGGTTTTCTCTGTATTCTACACCTTGTTCTCTGTGTCGGTGGATACTTATTGATGAATAAGCTGAAATACAGCTGATGGAATGAGCTGAAGGTTACTTCAGTTTCTCAAGGAAAGAAATACTTGAAATAGCATCTCAAAGAATTGTGTAAACTGGGGTGAGATCCAGTGTGTGGGGAACAGGAGGCGTGGTACACTGAAAGATGCAGATGATTTGGACTGCTTTTGAGAATTGATTGCTGGGAACTCATAAGTCCTAGTGAGGTCTTGTTAAAACTCAGAAATTATTACAAAAGAAGTCAGTAGAGCCAAAAGAAAGACAACGAGATACTGGGAATGGACCACTAAGAATTCTTGAGAACACAGCCTCCTTAGAAGTACAACACATGTTAAGAAATGACTGCTTCTCATCGGCTGGATTTCTTGTTTATTATGAGTTCATGGTGCTTACAATGAATCTGTTCCTTAGCAGCAGTGGCATATTTTGCTTATTGTTTTTTTTTCAGTGTTCCACAAGAAAATTGACAAAGTTTGCTGTTGAACAGAGTCCAATCGCAAGGCAGCAGCTCCTCCTGCACTGACAATAATTGAAGTCCTGCTTCATGCTTGTCATTACAATTGCAGGCCTTTCAAAGTGTATTGGACTGTCCAGGATCATATCTTTTTATCATAAAAGCTTGGTTATGAGAAGGAAACCTTAGCCCTCAGAGAAAGTAGTGGATAGATGTCTCCCTGCTGTTTCTAAATAGTTCCCCTTGCTGTCCTTCTGTTGGAAGATATGTTCTGAAAAGTAGTGTTTGTGACCATGCCTTAAAAATGTGGAAAAAAGAGAGAAAATACATCTGCAAGGAATGCAACAAGGAAGTAATCATCTGGCTTCCTTAAGTCTGGTTGAATACTACTCAGTTTTTGTGAGCAGCTACCTAATAAAAATGAAGTTATTTGCACCAGGTAGGTGAGTATTTGTTCCTTGGCAAAGGTCAGAGGACTCGGAGGAGAAGCAGCCTATACCCAAAGGAAGTGAAAACAAACACAAAAGAAACTTACCAGCTTCTTTCATCAGCAGTTCTTTACAGGTCACCTTTAAAAGGTTTCATTGATGGCATCAGTATTTGAACCCCCTTTCTGTACAATCTGAGTATAGGTTGAAGCAAGGCTATGAGTGCTTGAAAAATGCAGAGACTAATTATGGCAGTGTGAAAGTAAAATAATGAGAGCTTGAGAATACGACTGATAAGGACTTAGATAACAGACTAACAAGCAGGATGTCTGTAGTCCATCAAAGTGCTAATGAAGGTCTCTCTGTCCTCTACTGTTGCCGGAGGAGGATGTACGGATGGAAAAAATCCCAGAAATGGCATTTCAGGATATGCCATGCGCTGGCTGCATGGTGATATAATGATTAGATTTAATGAGTGCTTAACCTGTGGATAAAGAAATTATTTAATTAAGAAGTACACACTAGATGCTGATAACCAAGTGAGACACAGTAGAAACAAATGTTTACAAAAGAGGTGGTGCTTGGTTTTTTTTGCATTGAGGCTGCTGAGCTGGGCTTTGTAGTCTATGGCGCTACATTGATTTCAGTGCCCCAGCAAGGCGGCATGGAAGAACTGAGGGAAACTGGGGCCTGGGGATATCCATCTTGAAAATGGACAGTGGAGCTGCTAGTCTTATAGTTAAAAGAGGCATCTGGCTCACATGGTCATGCATTCTCCATCACATGAGGACCTTTGCTGGTAATACATCTGTGCACATTGATGACGCTGCTGTATTTTCAACCTCTGTTGCCTGACTGACTTTTCTCGGTAAACATGCAAATTCTGACCCTTTGGGTTGATGTGTTCAAGATAGGGAAACTAGAGAGCTGAGCATGCTGGAAAGCTCAGTAAATGATTAGAAAACAAAAGAGTAAACAAGCAAACCCATGACCAGAAGAGATTAATAAAAAAAAAAAAAATCCAAAACATTTTGGCCATTTGGTCATAAATAGTACTGTTCAATAGCACAAGAAATCATGCAAACTGTGCAGGGAGACATAAAACCACTGAATTATGTATTAATATGTCATATAAAAGGAAAAAGTACTAAAGAAATACTGTAGGAAAAATAAATAAAGCCACCATTAAAAGTGAACATGTCCCATTTGGTCAGTTATGCCAAACATAAAACAACAGAAAGCGCTGTTTGGAAGTTAACAACACTTTTAATTTTACTACTGACTTTTCCATTATAAACCTTACAAAGGTGTGGTTAGATCATAGGCTGAGGAATTGATTTTATGTCTGTGCTTATCTAAATCAGTGGGCTTTTAAAACATACATTTAGATTTGTATCTTTCCTTATATATGTATAAAGGAGGAGAGGAAGAATGAATTTGGAAAGCTGGGGATGTGTGAACTGGGTGATGTTATACTGGAGATGATACCCTCTTAGAGGAGCTGTTAGAGTGAAAGGAGCTGGAGCTGAAATCTGCTGGTGGTGATTGTGAGGCTGGCTCTTTCCAGCCCTTAGATCTGTAGAGATGGGATGCGTGCACAGGTGGGAAAGTAATGTTCTGCTGGCAGCAGCCCAGGCCATCCTGTACAGAGAAGACACTGTTCAACAGCATTTGTGAGGGGTGGTTTACCCCAACTCAGGTTGCATCTTCGATTTCACCCTGTCCCTCACATGTCCCTGGCTTTAATGTGAGATGCTGGGTGCTGCAGCCAGCTAGCCTTGCAGATCTAGGTCTAGAAGACTGGCAGGATACAAGGAAGGAGCTGCCCATATTTGCACAGCAGGGTCAGCTCTGTCAGGGTGCTAGGATGGTCAGCTAGCTCACAGAGCTGCCTGGCACATCATTGAGCAGGCTCTATCCAGCCCCTTTCTTGCAGGAGGGCAGGCAGTGGGGGCTGTGAAATGTATCCATCAAGCACAGGCAGCTCGGGTCTAGATGCTGCCTCTGAGCAGTCCTTGTGAGTCTTTCCCTTGCTGTGAAAGGCACAGTGGCAGATAGCACTGCGATGTTGCCAGCTGATGAAGCCCAGCTCAGCTGCAAGTGTCAGGGACTCCTTTCTCACACAAAAACCTCTGGAGTGATGGAAAGAAAGGCAGGGCGGGGGGGAGGAAAGATTTTGCTAGCAGAAAGTGCAAATGACATGGAAACTACTGTGCTGCTGCTTCATTAAATACATTGGCCTGCTAAAGCTGCATTGCAGATATCCTCTCAGTGTAGTTTGAACAGCAATATTCCCTTTGGTCAACTCTGCTGTGATCTGCCTGCTTTTCTTAGTCTGGCCACAGTGATGCCAGTAACATCTTTGTTGAGAGAGGGGAGACTGGGAGCTGTGGTGGTGACAGCCGGGGCTGGACCAGGTGCTCTGGCACCTGTGCTGGGGCTGTTCCCATCTGCTGCTGCTTGTTTAAATTCCCCAGCTGTGGTCCAATTGGGCTGTGCTGTTTGCAGTGCTTAAAGGCAATAGATCAACACCAAACAGAGGCAGTGAGACCTACAAGCTTTTTTTCCCTCGTGGGGGATCAGTGGGGATTCCTGTAAAATGTACTGTGGTAGATGTGTCACTTCTGCACAGGGAAAGGAATCTGGCTTGGCTTTGGTGTATGAATTCACAGAGAAAGGTCTTCAGAGACCTTTTCAGCAAAACCCATCTCTAACACTGAGAAAATGCTGCCTTCTAATACTGTTCTGCTGTAATTTTTAAAGGCTGGGGCACTGTTATAGAACATCGGAGCAGAGGCAAAGAATAGAAGGCAAGTATGTAAATAATCACAATTAATCTGAAGGTCTAATGGCCTGCCTACCTTCCAGCTGTAATTTACCATATGTTTTAGTACTTGTATGAGACTCTCTGGCTCACATGTTGTTGGTTTATGTAAGTGTGCACAGACCTTTGGCAAATTTGTATTTTTATTATGTAGAAGCTAACATTTAGTTTTCTTGTTATGGCTATGTTGTAGCATATGTTAGTGTTTATGTTCAGGGAAAATGAATCTCTTGACTAGAAAATATCTTCTAATATTCTATCAATTTGTTATTTTGACCTTTTTTGTAATGAAGTTATGTCAATAGCAAAGGCAAATCTGGGTGGGTTGGGCCAGGTAAAAGCTAGTCATTTGTATGTGACATCTGTGGTATATTATTTCTTCTGGGTCCTTGAGGGGATAATCACATCCAGGTATGATTCAAAAGGTCAACCTGAATTGGACGGAAATGATTTCTTGGAAATGGGTATAAACTAGGAACTGAATTTTAATTTTTTTGTTACCTATTTTAATTGGAAAAAACTGCATAGAAGAGGTGCTACATCTTTTTTCTTAGTTTTCTGTGTATATGTGTTACCCCTCATGAATCTTTTTTCAAGACAATTTTACTTTTAACTTTGTCATGGCAAAGTCTTCAGTGTTTTCAGTCAGAAATATGTTTACATCACTGACATCTATTTTCTTTAGGGTCAGCAAAGAGAGGCCTACAGTATGTTATTACTGGACCAAGACCAATTGATAACATGCTGTGATATTCCACAATTAATGAGAAAAAAACCCTCTTAGTTCTAGCAGCAGTTTGAAATGCTTAAAAATTTGTGGTCTAGTTCTTTTCCAAAAGCCTATGTGGGCAATATCAAAACTTCTCTAAGTAAGGGTATGTGAATTGGGCATAAAGCCAGAGCCAGGCCTAATGACTAACATCACAGACAAACTAAGAAAGAAGTCTCCATGGTGGGCTCTTCCTATGCTCTCAAACAGAAGCCTGTCCTTTGTTGTGATCCTTGGGGCCAAAGCCAGCTGGTGTAGCTTGGAGTATCTCTCCAAGGCTGCTCCCAAGACTGGAAAAAAACATCTGCATTTTAAAGGGAGAGTGGGAGTGGTTTATTTTTTTCTTTGGTTCCCATTAATTTTGCTTTACATCACTCCCATGTGCTCTGTGCCTGACCTTTGGTTTGCTTTTGGAAGTATCTGCCTCCTGTATTAACAGAAAAGTCTGATTTCATTATCCGTGATCCTGTGACTTTGTATGCTATGTTCAGGTCAGATTCAGTAATTATTTTATATAAGTTAATAGCTGTGGGTTTTTATGACCTCATGTGATGTTTCGGGCAATGCACTTGAATTCACAATGAATAGTGACAGAGAGTGCTTTTGCCTCTGTGAATTTTAGGTTCCGTGCTTTCAGCATTGTGAGCCTTGCTGCTTGTTAGTTCCATGCAATCCAGACCAGAAAAACAAGGGGAAATCTTTTCAGTTCAGAAATAAATTCTCCTTGAACTCCTCATGATGGGCTGCATGGAAAATTTTGACTTTATATTTCATACAACCTCATGTTGACTGCAACACATATACATCTAAAACTATGTTCTCTATATGTTGAAAATAATGGGACATATTATGATTGATGTCCGAAGAAATTATTACTGTGAGGATTACAAAATAAATTGTCATTGAAATATGATTTTAACTCTGATATGACAGTATTTACAGAATTGATGTTACCTGAATCTCAGTAAGTAAGATGTTCCAGGATTGCTGGACATAATTCAAAAGGACTCTGGGACCTGATGTTTTATAGCACTATAGTGTTTCTGTATAAGCTGCAGCCCAACATCTACTGAGTACAGAACATGACCTGGGAAATGGAGAGCCAAAACCTCATTTAGATATGTGGAGGCCTAAACTGAGCAGTACTTTAAAAATCAACAGGATCTTAAATGAGTCTTGTAACCAACTCAGCAGCAAGTGTGAGGTTTTGGATTTGAGCAGGGTATTTTTTATAGTATCATTAAGCTGGAAAAGGCCTTTGAGATCATCAATCCCAACTGTACCTGTCCACTACTAAATCATATTATTAAGCACTTCATCTACTTGTCTTTTAAATACCTCTGAGGATGGTGACTCAATCACCTCCCTGGGTAGCTTTTTTGAGTACTTGATAACCTTTTCGATGAAGGAATTTGTCCTAATGTCCAATCTGAACTTCTCCAGATGCAGCTTGGTGCCATTCCCTCTTGTCCTGTCAGCTCTGTGAAAAGACCAACACCCACATCCCTACAAACTCCTTTCAGGTAGTTGCAGACACTAGTAAGTTACTCCCCTCAGCCTTCTTTTCTCCACACTAAACAACCCCAGTTCCCTCTGCTCCCCCAGGGTTTTTCATAAGACTTGTTCTCCATCCCATTCACCAGCTTTGTTTCTCTTCTCTGGACACACTCCAGGACTTCAATGATTCTCTTGTGTGCCCAGAGCAGAATATTCAAGGTATTCAAGGTGCAGCCTCACCAGTGCAGAGTACAGGGGTAGAATAACCTCCCTGATCCTGCTGGCTGCACTGTTGCTGATACAAGCCAAGATGCTATTGGCCTTCTTGGCCACCTGGGCACACTGCTGGTTGATGTTCAGTTGGCTGTCAACCAACAACCCTGGGTCATCCACAAGTACACTAAGTGTACATTCAATCTCTACATCCAGGTCATTGAGAAAGATACTGAACAGAACTGGACCCACCACCGAGACCTGGGGAAAATAATTTTTGACTGGCCTCCGGCTGGATTGAACTCCATTTACCACCACTCTTCAGGCCTGGCCATCCAGCCATATTTTACTCAGCAGAGGGTGTGCCTGTCAAGGACAGTGGTAGCCAGTTTGTCAAGCAGAATATTGTGACGAATGGTGTGAAAGGCTTTACTGAAGTCCAAGTACACTACATTCACAGACTTTCCCTCATCCATCTAATGGGTCTCCTTTTCATAGAAGGCAATGAGGTTAATTTAGCAGGACTTGCTTTTCATAAACCCTGGCTGGGTGGTCTATAGCAGGCTTTCATCATGTTTTCTGCCTTAGTAGGTGATCTGCTGATTTTTACCCACAGGAACTCAACCCCATCATCACCATTATTAAGCTCAAGGCTATCAAAACACTCTCTAACATAGAGGGTTACCCCCCTGCCTCTCCTTCCTCACCTATCTTACCTGAAGATTTTATAGCCAGTCATAGCAGCACTCCAGTTATGTGAGTCATCCCACCGTGTTTCCATGATTGCAGTTATAGTCTTCCTCCCTTACAATTACTTCTAGTTCCTCTAAAGCTTTTGACCAGCTTTAGGCTGCATTGTTGATGGAACAGCTGGATTCTGTGCAGCTCCCATTCCAGGGAAGCCCATGAGAAAAGATATATTCATTAACTAGTAACTGTTGCTGATCCTGGTTTTGTCTCTTTGGATGCTACATCAGAAATAGTTTTTTTTCTTTCCAGACAGTTTAAATTTAACCATCCCTTCAGTGTTCTCTAAGGTGATACTAGCAAGCAGAAATCTTGCTTCTGGATTATATGTTAAAAATGGCAAGAAAACAGAAAACATGAGGTCCTCTGGCGTAAAGTTGTCCGTATGCATTCTCATTGAGGTTTGCTGGGGTTTGGGTTTGTTTCCCTTGAAATGAGAAGTATGTTGACCCACTGAAAATGATATATCACAAACTTCCCTAACTGACATATAACTGAAAAGTTGAGATGAGCTCTATGTGTTAGATGGGAAAAAATACACATGGGGGAAAGTATCTGCACATCTATGACAATTTTCTGTATGGTGCATGGTTAGCATTCATTCATTCACATTGTGAAAGCACGAGAAAATAAACAAGAGGCTTGAATACTTTGTTAGGTGAGTTTTCCAACAGTATGGCTTTTTCTTACTTGAGTACTTTCTGACATGTACCAAAGACCAGGGAATATTTACCTAGGAAAGGCTAGATTATTTTGTGAGTAAAACACCAAAGCAAAGAACCAGATTGTTCTGCACCCATCAGTCTCCAGTGTCTTCAAAGCACTCACTGGGTGCTGCAAGGCAATAGCTATTAATAATGCAGTGTCACAGCCTGTTCAGCCTCTCCTTTTTGGATGTACACCAGCCCACTCTGAGTGCCGTCCCCAACTTTTGAGCCATGTGTCTTCAAACTATCTGAACCTGAACAGAGTCCAGGGATTGTCTCTGATCTAGGTTTCTAGGAACATTTTTGTGGAATGGAGTTTTCTTAGCACTGCTTTCTGAGCTGAGATCCCAAATACATGGAGTTGTTCTTTTCCTAACATCTGCAACCCAGTGCTCCTCATGATCAGATATGTTTGCTTTCCTGCAGGTAAAAGGATGCCCTGCAGTACAAGCAAATGCCCTCTGATGACCCTCTGCTTCCTGAGATTTATCTCGTCTTATGCTTTCCCTTGCTCTGCTCTTTTCTTCAAAGTCCTTGGAGAAAAATATTTCTTTATAATTTTGTTCCTCCTAGGCAAGATCAATGCTGGTGTTGATAGTCCTGACTGAGAAACCTGTGCTGAGACAGACACATAACCACCACTCAAAAAACCCCATAAATGACTTATAGCAAATATTCATGAGGGTTTCAGTGTTCAAAAAAAATCCACGATCTTAAAGAGAATTCACAAGCTGCACCTTGATTCCTAGATCCATAGCACAGAGATGCTTACCCCGTGCCTGCACCACAGTATCTGTGTTTTTCAGAAAGACAGAATTTTCTCTGCTTTCTAAGCCCATCTTGAAGATGTTTTCGTTTGTTCTGAATAACCAGCCACATCAACACACCCAACTGCTACATGTTTCTACTTCTGGGGAAATAGAGTACGTGCTGGTAAGCCTGACCTACTAGGCATTGTAATGCTGTTAATGGATTTCCATGTATGATTTCTTCTGGGAAAAATACAGCTTTCTATGGAACACAATGCATTTGAATTGGAACAAGTTATAAAACATTTCACTGCTCTGACATAGTTGGAAAGAGCTTTCTCTAACATCTTTAAACTAGAAAGATCTGAAGTTGACAAAGTGTTTGCGGCATCTCTTGTTTCTTGCTATTTTTCTCGATAACTAGGCTCTGGGGAAAAGTCTTCAAATCCTTAAACATGCTGAAGAAAGTCACTCCCTCTGATCTGCACTTCTCAGTGGAAATTATTCATTGCTTGCTCCACGCTTGTCAATGGAGAAGCCACACATGGGACACCAACGACTGTTCCACCTGCAGAAAGGGCATTTTCTGTGGTAAAGCATCTAGTGGCTGCAACAGCTATGAGGAGGGATTTCTTTGTTCTTGATGAAACTTCATTGACTTGAGCAAAAGAAAATGTACATTTCTCAAAAAGCCTGGAATGATGCCTGGTATGAAAAATCAGTCTTCCACATTCTTGTTTCTTCACTTTCTGATGGAAAAATTGACATCTGTATAGTTGATGCTTGGTCCTTTTCATAGCAGTGTTAGATGCTAGCCACTGTTTGTTCTCCAAAAATGAGTGTAATTGCTATGAATTAGAACAATGTAGGTAAATGTTTCTATTTTTGCTTTTTATGATCTATCAGAACTTTTCTACCGAATTTGCTACCATGAACTCTCAATATAAGTTTGATAAGTTAAATATGGCATATGCAGCCACTTGGAAACTTAAAAGCATAGAATAGTTTGGGTTGGAAGGAACCTTGAAGATCATTTAATTCCAATGCTCCTGCCATTGGCAGGGAAGCGTCCCACTAGATCAAGCTGCTCAAGGTCACATCCAATCTGGCCTTGAACACTTCCAGGGATGGGGCATCCACAACTTCTCTTGGCAACCTGTGCCAGTGTCTCACCACTCTCATAGTGAAGAAATACTTCTGTATGTCTAGTCCATATCTGCCCCTCTCCAGTTTACACCCATTGCCCCTAGTTCTATCGCTACAAGCCTTTGTGAACAGTCCTTCCCCAGCTTTCTTGTAGCCTCTTCAAGTACTGTAAAGTCACTGTAAGTTCTCCTTAGAGACTTCTCTTCTGCAGGCTGAACAAGCCCAACTCTCTCAACCTGTCCTCATGTGGGAGTTGCTCCAGCCCTCTGATCATCTTTATAGACCTCTTCTGGACCCATTCCAACAGTTCCACATCCTTCATATGTGAAGGATTCCAGAACTGGACACAGTACTCCAGGTGGGGTCTCACAAGAGAATAACAGAGGAGCAGAATCACTTCCCTCAACCTGCTGGCCACACTTAACTTCTTACTGCACATGTGTCATGAGCAAATGAATCACAGTGACATTTTGCATTGTGGTTGCACCTGACAGCTGAGAATATTGAAGCACTTATGAAGTAACTACATTTACTCTGACTATATTTTGCCAATTATCTGTTTTTTTCCTAATTTCATGAGATCTCTGTGAATAATACCTTTAACAGTTTTGAGCCTTTCTGGCTTTGAGGGGTGCAGTTCAGCACTTCCATCGCTTCCTCAGTGGTTCTTGAAAAGAAGTGTCGCTGGGCAATTCTCAATCTTTATACTGATTATACTGATCAGATGCAGAAGTAATTCTATGTGACTAAGGGGCCTGATTTAAAAATTCACTGCTCAGTAATATTTATCATACATTTTTATCTTTCAATTAGTGTTACTTATAAACTAGTATTCATTATACTCTATTAGTACAGAGTACTTGCTTAAAATTTAGGGAATCCCTAAAATTTAGGATGCATCATGAAGAGGGAACATAGAAAATGTGCACATTTTTGAAATTTTGGAGGTATTTGCATAACGATAATTATGAAACCTGTGCTGAGAAACCTGAGGCCCAAGCCTGGCACTCTTTTGTTTTTCCTTTTATCATTTAATGTCATGCAGCAGTTTTGTGATAGAGTATATTTGGAACAGCTTTCAAACTCTTATCACTGGACGATAGTTCCTCATCTGGAACTGCTGAAAGGAGAACAGATGTGTATAGAAAATGTGCAGTGGAAGGTTTCCAAATCTTTCTGTTCACATCCAAGGCTAGCAACACGTTATGGGCTCTAAGGGTATTCTCCAGGCAATGCTCCTGATCCACCATTGAGCCAATCCTCCAGCTCTCTCTGCTGAAGGAGTCCTTTCATGTTAGTTCCCTTTTTCATCTGTGGAGAAGAACAGTCAAAGCACATCATTAAAAGCTCTGGAGCACTTGAACATTTCTGTAAAGGAAAAAGTGCTGGTTAGTAACAATACCCTGCTGCAAACAGTCATATACTTATGTGTGACCTTGACGTGTATCAGAAACCTCAGAAAGCCATTTATAGTAATGCTTCTCATTTTTCCTGGAGGCAGAAAACATACTGGCAGTTCAGCTGTTAGGAATTACTTCATGTTAGGAAGAATCAATGGACCAAGCTGCATTGTGCTGCAGGTGAGCAAAGCTCCTTTGAAAGAAGCACTTGCTCTCTTCAATGATTTTGTTCCCACAGTAGTGAATTTGTTCCACTGTCCCTGGCTCACGAGACCACCTCTTTTTCTAGTTTCTGTCTCTCTTTCTTTCCCCTTTATGTCTTAATTCACTGCTGTCATGATTTATACTAGCAATACAATGTGCAAGACATGAAAATCTATACATCTATCATACCTCTGTCTGAACACTGGGACATGACATTTCAAAATTATTTTTTCCCTATACATTTATCATACTTCTTTTTTTTTTCCCCCAAAGGATTCACTGCTTTCGATGGATTGAAGCAGACTGAAGATGGTGCAGCACCTCCACTACCCTATTTCATGTACTTCATGTGCCTCATAGGGTAGAGAAAGAGGCAGAAGTGTCTCTCTGCTGTGGTTCTTTGTTCGTTTTGCCAATATTGTGGAACATTTTATGATTCTTGTAAGGGACTAAGGTGCGCACATTTAGCATGTGGCAATTTGAGGTTTAGTGTAAGCATAAATTGTTCTTTAGGGAAAAATAAAGAACTGTGATGGCTTGTTCCTGCAACTGGCTGATCTTTATCAGCCTTGTGGCAGTCTCACAGGGACAACTGGTTGTAATTAGCTCATTTATTATTGATTCAGTCTTTGGACGATTAATCAGAATTAATCAGGGTTCAGAGGTGTTTTAGAGGTCTGAAAATATGTACTTAAGAGCCAGAGATGCCTGAGCGTACTGAAAGAAGCATGAGGTCAACAGTGTACCGGGAGCCAAAAGTGATTCTGTCTCTTTCAGGGGCTGGAAACTAGTAGAAAATTTTTGCCAATATCATTTAATTTCTGGCCCTCATCTGCATTTCCCTGTACAGTGTAACTTTGTGAGAGGTTGAGCATCAATGACAAAAAATATTGAGAGGAACAGTTTTAAAAAAAAAAAATTCCAATCCCATCTTAGATGCTTCTTCCCTGGTCACTCCTTCTACAGGTAAAGTTCTGCCTCCCAGAAGCTGTAAGGCACTGGAGCCTGAAATTAGCTGTGTGATCTTATTACTGCAGCCGTTGTGCTTTTTCCTGCACATCCACGTATTGGTAGTTACTCTTGTTCTTTATAATTTAATTTTAGACATAACATAATCTTGTTGTAATAAATGCTTGTGTCTCTTTGTGTGTGTGTGCGGTTTGTTTTCTTTTTAATAAAACATGAACTGTAGTATCTAGATGCTAGGCAAGAAAGGTAGAGTAGTATAAGGATCAGACATAAACCAGCAAAATCCTTGACTGCTCCTGATGTCTGTTCAAAATGGTCAAAAATTTTGACTGTAAAACGAGTCTTTGACATAACTGGAATCTAGTTATAAACAGTTTTATCCTGTTTTTAATTTTTTTTATTCTGTGTGGTGTTTCTGAGCACAATGGAAAATTGTATTTTGTGTCCTCTATATCCATGTGTTTTAGAATCAAAAGCTTTTTACAAAATGTAAATAAGTTTTGAGGTAGGAAAACAAGACCTCATCTGTCTTTATCTTTGCGGCTTTCTTGCAAAAGTTTTTAAAGTATGATTTTCCATGGAAGAAATTGTCGCTTCTTCTCCCCATTCCCAACTATTTTTGTCTAACTTACATGTGGATTGGAAATATCTTAAAAACAAATTTGTGATTATGCAGGCACTATGATAGATAATTTGGAAAGGAAAAAACCAGAAAACTGACTAATACTACAAAAATATCATTGCTACAGGCTGAATATCTCCTGGATATGCATTAATGCTGTTTTTATTAGATATAAGCTAAATACTAATTTTATTAGCAACAGTGAGTCTAAAATTCAAATATGTAGTAATGTGGAGAAAGTCAATGCCTGTTACTGGAACAAGAGTAATAGTTCAAGTAATTAATTGAACTAGACTTGAGGGTTTTTTCCAAGGTTATTCAATATTTCATAACAAATTGTTCAGAGAATGTATTTATTTATTGCATTCTTCCATCAACAAGTGGATTCTACCTCATGTCATAAATATACTGGGTAATATCCACAGTTAATTTAGCAGTTCTGGTGCCCTACCCACTTAAGTCAATGAGAATAAGATCCAATTCAGTCCCCTGTGTGTTTGAATTTTCCTCTGAAGGAGGTGGAGATATTTGGGTGAAAACTCTAAAGTTATGTTGAATTTGTACCATTTCTGGGTTAAAGTACCATGGCATATAATTAAGACTGAAGTGTTACAGAATTATATATTTTTTGCCAATGACGCATAGTAGCTGAGATTAATTGAGCCATGAGTTGTGTTGTCCAAAAGATTTAAGAGTAATATTTTATATTAGAGTCCCAACAGTGCATTTAATTTAGATTTAAATTAACATTTATTTCTTCTGCTAATAAAAACCCCGTTGCATATCAAAAACATATTAATTGAGGATTAAAATAGGTGTAGTAGGTTTAGGTACATTTTAAAGAATCAGTTGGCATTTATGATTATTGTAAGTATATTAGCAGCATTAATGTGACAATATAAGTCTAACAGAATTTGTTCGATTCAGAACAGAATGCTTCTGATACTATGGCCAGCCAACTCAATTGAGCTTTTTATTATGGTGTTTACATTATGGCATTTTTACTACCGTTTGTAGGTGTGGCCACTACAGATGTGCAGTCACTGTGCTGATCTGTGAATGGAAACTGGTAACTGTGCGCTGACTGTGAAGAATCACGTATGTCAACTGATGCTTCCTTGCCAAACAAAAATAATTCAAAACAGACATTTCAGTCTCTTCTGAAGGCTGGAAGCCTCCAATTTGGAGGTTATTGTGTATTTGTACATGCATAGAGATAGTGTTACTCAGCTGGAGTGGTTGTATGTCAAAAGTAGGCACAGCTTTATTGTAGCATGGTACAGGTCAGCCTGGGCCATCACACTGCCCTGCCTCAGTGACATCTTCTGTGCTCTTGAAGGAACATGATTAACTAATCCTAGGTGTAGCTGTCAGTGTAGGGTGGTTCATAATTTTCCATGAAGTATCTGCTGGGGAAAGCCTCTGATATGCTAATTGACAGCATAAGGCCAACTGGAGTGGTTGGTGGACTCTTCTTGTGGACTGTACTGAACTGATGTTCTGTGTACCTTTTTGTGTCTTTTTGGACTTGCAGAGGAGTGGTTGACAATTTTGACCTCACAGGACTCTTGCTAAGGGATACTTTAACTCGAAGCCTGATGGAGGAAAGGAAAGAAGGAGGGGAAATACTACATGTAATCCAGTAGATTTTTCACGGAAGATCAAGGAACGCTACAGGCATTGGAAGGTGTAGGATAACATTTTCCTTTTGTGTGTGTACGCACATTATTTTTATTTGGTTGGCTTTCTTGTGAGATGGCAATCAGTGTGCAGGTTGTGCTTTGCCAGTGTAATAGTTTTCTACTTTAACTTCCAGGGAGATACGAACAGACTGTATGGCAGTGCTGCTCTGTGACTCCAGCCAAACACGTCCTCTGCTTTCTGCCTTGCACAAAAAGTAACCCTCTGGGGCTCTACTGATCAGTCAATGCCTCAGCAACACCCTCTCCTATTATTCTCCTGCTAATCCTGCTCAACAAGTTGTGAGCCAGTTTCAGGAAGGCACCAAATTTGATCTGATGACAACAGCATTCCTTTGCGCTCTGCAAGAGACTGTGCACAGGCAGGATGCATGGTCTTGCCTTGAGGGCTGTAATGCAGCCTTCTAGTAGGATCTAGTAAGGATGTTTTATTATAAATCCTTATCATGTTTGTTTCACTTTTCATTCACATTCCTTCCAATCTTTAGATATTTAGCCTCAGGGCAGATTCAGCTATGTATCCAAAGATGCAACTTTACATTGAATTAATGTGTATCTCTTTGCCAGTTAAGAAGTTAACAAAAAAGGAGTAGGTGTCACTATTTTGCTTATGGTGGGAATTTGACAATGCACTGAACCAAGCACAACACACTTCCAGAATCTTAACTAGTTTGATTGCACCATTGACACTGTTATTTCGACAGCCCTGCTCTCCCGCATCTGGCATAATTGGAAGCAGCAGCCAGCAGGTATCAGATGTCAGTATGAATTGTCTCCTGCTGCGTGAGCACTGGCTATGAAATTGATTTGCTGTCTTTTTTATGCAGTTTTGTAATGAAAGTAACGTAAAGTCCTAAACAGACAAATTCCATATTTGGGTATGTATAGTTAAAATAGCCTTATGTATAAAAATTAGAAAGGGGATAATAGATCAGCAGGAAAGCAGAATGACCCTATCAGGCTCTGCTTCCTCATAGGTGGTTGTGGTGGAAGTATTCCCTGCGTTTCTGAAGAATCTGAGCTAAAAAAATAGCTGGAAAGCAACTTCTTTTGATACTTGTAGGAATCAAAAGCATAAAACATGAGAAAAGAGGACCCTTCAAAGAGTAATTGTATACCTCTATTTTACTCACTGGTAATAATAAGGTAAGAGAGAGACACTGTGGAAAACAAGTCTCCAACCTTCAGCAAATTTTGATTTGTCATCAAGATGATCAAGACCTCTGAGATGAAAAAAGTGGCCTGAGCAGAGTCAATGGCAAATTTCAGTTGATTTACTATAGCCAGGATGTTGCCTTAGGGCACAATAGAAATAAGCGGCTATCTCTCAGAGCCTTCAAGATGTCATACAGAAAAATTTCACACATATAAGGGTAACATCTGGGCGAATGGGTTCTTGACCACCTATCTGAGGAAATATAGTGGAGGATTAGACCAGGTATAAAAGCAGTACCATCATCCTGAGCCTTTAGAAAAGTCTTTGAACACTTCTTAAGGATTGCTAACATCTAGCTGATGGCAGTAGGAGCACAGGAGACCAGGGTGAGAAATGACATCTCAAGCAAGTTTACAGCTGGCTATGAAAAAGACATGTTTATGAGTCTCTTCCTTAGTTTGAGGCAATACTTGGCTTTGATACAAGAAAGATTAATCAGCTCCTACTGCAACAAAATTATTTGAGATTTTTCGAAGAGTAAATTGCAACAAGTTACCTCCCCAAGAAATCAGAACTAAAAAGCTTTTTAGAAAAATCAGTTTGAGCATTGATCACCGAGCCATCATTTATACAAGCATAATGGAGAAAATCATTCCCAACATCTGGGTCGGTGGGGCTCAAGTCCAGTGTTTAATTGTGTTTTAGCTCTGACACCCAGTTGCATAGCAATAAGGTGGAGTATATGATACAATGATCTATATATAGGATAGGTGGGGCTGAACCTTTGACAGAGGGCCAGCTAGTCTGTTATTCCAATCTCGGTGCTGACATGAAGGCAGCCAGAAATCTTTGGCGGGTCACTTGAAGTTGCTCCTAAATTTCACAAGCTCTGTTGACAAGAGACCAATCTGTAACTGTTGTGAGATTGACATTTGTCATAACATGATCCAACAGGCCATTTCATACACAGCCAAGTAAAGGATGTTAAAAGAACTTTCCCTTCATCTTGGATAAGTACAAGATAATTTAAAGGGAGCTGACTGCTCTGCTCAGAGGGCAGTTTCCCCATAGAGGCAACAACATACCACAGTTTTTTTCCTTGCAGAAGCAACCAACTTGGTCAGAATCTGACCAGAAGGGGAGATGGAGGGCAGTCATTTAAGCACCTACTCCCTTTTTGAATTTTTTTCCCCACATGAGGCACAAGCAATGGTGCTTTGACTCCTCACAATACCTGAAATGCTTCCTTTCCTCAGCTACCTGGGTAACACTTCACTTCCTTTGTATTTGAGGCTAGGTCTGATTCCAACAACAAGAATACAAACACATGTTTACCATATCTGACAGACTTGGGCTTTTTTCTGCCACAGAAACGGAGTTTCAGTCAGCTTCTAACCCTATAATTTGACCCCAAGGATGGGTTATAATTCCACCTGTTAGAGGGTTTTCTCATAGAGATGCTCTCTGCTCCTCCCTCCCCAGAGGTACATTGTTGAGAGAAATCCTCCCTCCTCTGCGCAGAAGGACTGTGTAGGCTTGCTTGAACACAGGATTCAGCCAACCCCATTTGCCATTGTATTCTTCCCCTCATATTCTTGGGGAGGTTCTCTAAGATGTACAGACCTCTAACAGCGAGGAGAAGGAAAAAAGCTCTACTTCTTTCTGCATCCATGAAATATTGTGCAGTGTACTAAAGAAGCTGTTGCCTACCGCTCTGACAGTCATTGAAATCAGAAGAGAACCAGGGATGTGATTGTAACACAATTTTCTCTCCTGTGTTGAGGAAGAAAAGTTCCACCATTTACTTAAAGGGTCCTGTTACCATAGCCAATATAATTTTTCATATTGATGCATTCATTAGTAGAGGAAAGAGGATTCCTGCAAGAACAAAACACAAAACTAGATAAATTAAGCAACAATCTTATAGCAGTACATTTTATAATTAATTTAAGAGATTCTTCCAAGCCGTGTTCTTCCATTCTGTTTCCTTCCCTTCATTGTTCTGCTCTGGAGATGAGTGAGCAGTAATGCTGGGCATCACGGTTTCCGAAAGCCTACTCTCGCTCTCCACCCCTAACACGTTGCTGTCATTTTACAGCGACTTTCTTCACTTTTCAACTTCATTGGACCCCTTATAGAGATTCAATAACCTGCATTCCTCTACAGAAACTGAACAGCTAAATCCAGCTTAGTAACTGAAGCCTCTTCTTGAAGTGGCTCAGAAAGATCCTAGTGTGATTTCCCTCACTTCTCTCAGGCATCTGTTCAACACTGCACTTTCCCCCCAAGTTTATTTCTCTTAAAAGGAATTGGCCAATTCAGACCTCCACTCCTGGCTTCTCTTAAAGAGAAATTTTGGGTGATTCGTGTAAGCAGCATGGTTAAGTTCCTGTCTGCTTCTTGCTGCAAGCTTCCCCTTCAATTATTGTTTTAGTAGCAGTAAAACTTTCGCAAGTGCATCATTTTTTCCCAATTGTTTTACTGTTCCCTTTATAGGAAATAATACTGCATGCATATATGATGTCAAACTCCTCTTCTGAGTGTTTGATTTTAGTGACAGGAATATGACACAGATGGACATGAGAACCCTACTGTTAACTCAGTCTCTCAGCGTCCTTTTGTTTATGCCTGTGACCTGGTCACGTAGTACAAAGAGTTTCCTGCTGAACTATATGCAGCACCCCAGCTGAAAAGCATCTGAGTGCTTTATTTGTCCTGCCTGTAGCTCCGCGTCTTCTTGGAATCAGCTCCCAGATTCCTCCTGATGTGGAGGTAGGTGATATCACTACGCAGCCTTCCCAGTGATTCTGGCCTGTCTGGAATCCACCATCAGGGATCTGCAGGGCATTACAGCCAGCAACTCAGTGTACTAGTGTAAATAAATGGCCCAGGTGAGCTTCTGGGCTCCCTGGCGCTTCAGAGGAGTACCACACATTTTTGTCAAGGAGAACAAATATAAGTAGCACGAGAGGAACAGAAACCGAGGCTTAACTGATTCATGTACTTCTTAAAAACTTCACAGATTTATGTACCACCATGCTTCCCTTTGGAGTCCCTCATGCTGTCAGGAAACCACTCAGGCCTGTTTCCACATTTTTTTTGCTAATCTAAAAGAAAAAAAAATCTGTCTTGACCCAGATGCTTCTTGAGACAGCCACACCACATTGCAACCCATTCACAGCACAGTGTGTGCACACACCCTGTAGTCAGGGGGAGTCAGAAATGTTTGGTTCATGCAAAGGTCTGTAGGTCTGGGGTGCTGGCAGGCATTGTCTTGCCTATAAGCAATATGTATCTGGCTCTGCAACTGCCCCCACAAAAAAACTCAGCTGCCCAAGAGGCAAAACAGTGTGTTGATCAGATGGTACAGTTGTTTATTAACTAGTTTGTCAAGAATTGTGTATCCCGAAGATAAATATCTACCTCTAGGTGTCTGACAGCACCTCCTGGGGCCCAGGCCTCACTGTATTAGGTGACTAGTGTCACACTCCTTGGAACAGTGTATGTAGTTCCAGGATGAGATGACGTTACAGATGTAGACAGAAGAAAATGTTAAAAAAGAAAAAAAAAAGTAAACCATAAAAAACAATCTACCCACTTCTCAACAACTGAAATGGTATTATTTACTAGTACATCCAATTGTTTTGCATATCTATTTTCTTTGTAAAATGGGTGCTCACATTACCTTGAAGTGATCCAGCTCCCCTTTACCATCTCCTGATATATGGAGCACCACTCTTCCACATCTCTTTTCTTGCATCCCCATTTCAACACCAGCTACTGGTCACATGAGAATGCAGTATTAGGAAACCATTTGGTGTATTTTTAGCAGTGTTTAGGCTGAAGTAGCAATGAGAAAGGAGGAGTGCCAGCCACATGTGACCAACCAGCTGTCTGTGGCCCACAATTTGGAAAGCACTGATTCAAGTAGCTGGCAATAGGTTATGGAAAGTTTCCCTTTTAGATTGCTATTTCAAATTGACCCCAAATTAAACAAGGTGGGAAGGTTGTCTTGTCTGTAAACAGCTTTACAATGTGTGAGCAGTCTTCATCCAGTTTCTTTATCTTTTAATAGAAGAGAAACATTTTAATTCAAAGTGAAGGGGTTTTGTGTCACTTTAGCTACAGGAGCAACCGAAACATTGCTATGACTGGGATGGAGCAGCTGTGTGGCTGCTACGTGCATCTCCCCCAGTCATGGTCACAGTGTGATGAGTGCTGAGATCTTGCTCTCTGTTGTATGAAGAGAAGGGGAACCACCAAGAAGGTCTAGCTTTATAAATGTTAATACGACAGCCACGTAACTACCCACTCTCCGCCCCCCACCATTAAACCCGTGAATCTTTTTCCTTCTGCAACCTGCTGTCATGTTTATCTGTTGTGTATGACTTCCAGCTCACCTCCTTTACTGTCTTCTTAATCTGTGAGTATTTTAGGAGCCCATAATTCCTTGTCAGCTGGTATCTATTGCTATATATGCATCAAAGGCTGCCGCCTGCTAAAGTTCTGCATGCTTCTGGGGTTATTTAACCACACGTATAAATAGATCTTGCATTCCTTGTATGTCACCCATCTGCGAAATCCCCTGCCCCAGTTCTAGCCAAGCTTGCTTTATCACATTCTCTCCTTGCAAAACCAGCAACCTTCTCCAGTCTGTTCCCTATGTCACTGGGGATGGGGGGACTAGGTCTTTAATGTGTGTTGCCTAGTTTCTTGTGGTTCTCAGCTTGGTTTCTCTTACCCATTTCTGGGTACCGCACAAAGTGGAGTCAGGACCTTTTGAATCCCCAGCACATGCACAGGGTAGGGTAAGGAATGACTCGTATGTGCTAGCTGCCCCCTGCAAATCCTGAGAGTGATAATCAGCTAGGTCTACTTACAGAAACAAGACCCCAGCCTCCAGGTGACATGAAGAAGCAACTAGAGCAGCCAGCCCAGTGGACATCCCTCTAGGTCTGCGCCATCCCAAGATGAGATTTGGTTCTCCTCGTAGAGCTGAAGTCTTTGCCAAACTCCCTGCTCTGCATTGGCCACTGAGCAGGTGACAGGCACCACACACTAACCATGATGGATGTTGTGTGACTGAGTTCCTGTGTGTTTTGACTGGATTCACAGTTTGATTCCAAAGAAATGCCCCCAGCAACAATCTTTCAGTCTCCAAGGGGAATATATTTACTTTTTTAAGGATACATTTTGTAAATCACTCAGGTGATGGCAAATTTATGTATTTGGATAGCAAATTTGTGTTATGCTGCTAGTTTCAAGGAAATCCAATTGAGTGCATGGATTTTGGACTCTTGTCCTTTAAGCAGAATGAGTTTTTTTAAGAAGAGTGAAGTAGCCTCTTCATCTCCATGAGGCATATTCTGCTGAATGAAAATACCCTCTGCAAAATCGAGGAAGAAGCAAGAGGTATGAACTCCTGCATTTGATGATACTCCCTTTCCAATCCATTGCCAGTGCTTGGGACACTATGATAAGCACCAGTTTGAAACATTTTCAGTCTTGCACTCTGTATTTTGCAGAGACTCACAAGGAACTGTAAAGAGCTTTCCTAGTGCTGGCTCTCATGAAGAGTGGAGTCATGATCCTTACAAGATGGGATGCAGGGTAAGTGTTGCCCAAGTCCTGCTGGGGAATAGGGAAGGGGCAGGGAGAAGAGGGAGGTATTCACTCCCTTACCTTGGGCCTTTGTAGGTCTGGGAGCACAGCTGTACTACTCCAAGTGTTGTCCCTCTTCTACCCTGCCACCCTACTGCCACTTCTCCAGAACTTCCCCCTCCTCCCTGGCGCACATACTATTTATTTAGCTTCAGTGCTATCTGTACTTTCTGCTCTGCTGGTTTGATTTCTCTCAGACTACAAACTCCTTTGACAGAGGCAGACCATGACAACATGCCTTGCTCCTCTTTCCTTTTTTCCCTTGTTTTCTGCCGACAGTCAGGTTTGAACTGACATTGGCTGATTGTAGGTCAGGTTCAAAGGCATCGAGCACTGTCTGAACATCCCCTTGAGCTATCAACTCATGTGCAAATGAGTAGTCTAGAAAACCTCTGTGACTGCACAGAGTAATCCACTTTATGGGTGACCTCCTAAGGCTGGCAGACTTCTCATTTAATATGAGTTTTCCCACATTTTGGCCTGAAATCCTGCATCCCATTGTAAAGGACAGGCTTACTATCTTCCCTGGTATTTCTTCAATAAATCATGTAGATTTCTAGCCTGAAATATGGAAAATAGTCTCACCTTACACTTTTCTTCACAGCTTCCTTGGTTGTCTTAAAGGTGCTACTTTGCCTTGCAAGCTGAGGTGGTTATAAGGTGGCAACTGGGAAAAGTGGATACATGAATGATAAATGGGGAGCTGCACAGAGGAGAACAGCTGCAGCAGTGGAGTGGGATCATCCCATACTTTAAAAGTCCCGATTGTAAGGATACCTTTTCATACTATATTCCTCAAAAATTACCAGATGCCACAGAGCAGCTTGTGGGTGTGTTAAGTGATTAAGACCCAAATGTGGAGGGAGAGACAAGAACCATAGCCACAATTTGTGGCCACTGAAACTGCTACTTCCCCATTTTGTTGTACACTCTTCTTAGGAGGCACCCAAATGTCTCCAAATGTAGTGTACATAATTGACACTGAGGCCGACAAAATTCCCAATCTTTGTGAGTGTGTGGATTTTAAAGCCTTTGTAAAACTGAGTGTTTAAACAAAAATGAGCTTCTCTGGGGTAGCTGAGGGGGAAAGATTATTCCACTTGAGTCAGGGAGCACATCTTTGGCCTGTTTAATTCAGCGTCTGCTTGAATGAGACTCAACTAATTGACAGCGGCTGAGGATCTAACCTCTTCTTAAGGAATACAGAACTTGAGGTAAAGGAAATGATGGGCAATGGCTTAAAATTCACAATGCCCAGCTTCTGTGTGTTTTCAGTATGCAGCACTCATAAACCATCACTTGATAAATATGGCCTGAAGTGATGCAGGCAACTTATTGTAATTTTTTGCTGTGCTCTGTTTGGATTTATTTCCTAGTCAGTCAGATGGGACACACTGTAGATTAAGACTTAGCACACGCATTTTGAATCTGTAGACTAGTACTTGAGAAGAAATAGGAATTGCTTTATGTTTCAAAGCAGTAATGGCCTGAATTGCCAGAAATAGCCATAATAACAAACTGCTTGTTTCCCGAGTCAGGCACATAGTGCAAACAGCCATAGTCTCTGTGCACCAATGCTCTCCCTGATTTTTAATGAAAATAACAGGGATGGGAAACAGTCCAAGAAGAGCCTGTTCCCTTGAGTTGCCTGATATTGTTTTGAAAAACTATCTGCTGTTCTGAAGAAACATAATTACAGAACTGTTTAAAATGTGTGAGCTTTCTAGGGAAGAGGAGTGGATGGGTTGTATGTAAACATGAAGCTGTACACAGCATACAGACAAACAAAAAAACATGCAAATGCTGAAATTACTGTTTTATGTGAGTTCTTTTAGTGATCCTCCTGATTTATTGGAGCCGTTGTACAGAATTAGGTTTTCCAGCTGACAGTCCCACCCTTGCTTACTTGTGCGTCTCAGACACCCTCCCCTCCTGTATCCTTCTTCTTGTAAGATGGTTTATCCTGTCACTTGTAGCACACGACTTTTCCAGGGTACTCTGTTCAGATCAGCAGACTGTATGGGCTTGGAAAGCCTGCTAGTTTTCTGAAAAGAAGTTCACATCAGAGGATTCATTGCGTTCCTGTTCAAAGTCCTCGCCTTAGCAAGAAAATCTTCTGTGACTCTGTGGTTTGTTTTGGTTTTTTTTTTTTTTTTCTTCCCAGGACCTCTACATTCTTGCCTCCTATTGTGCATTGGCTCTGAAACTTCCCTCTTTGAACTGTTACAATGTCTATAGTGGCCTGCTTAGAAAGGCACATGAAGGCACTGAGAAAGTACAGGCAAGAACATCCTGCCCTGCTCCTCAGCTGATAAATCTGGGGCCTAAAATTGTTCCAGCAGTGATGGAGATGGTAATGCAGATGTATGAAGTCAGATGCGTTTACCACCGCAGAGTAATGGCCATGTGTCCCAGCACTGCTCAGTCCCAGCAGAAGTGGGGCAGAACTAGTGGGGTATTCCCTAGGCAGCTGAAGACTTGTTCAAGGTGTGCTTTGGGATGTGGAGATTTTGATTATACTGGTTTCTGCCAACTTGAAACTAATTTCTTCTTGCTTCATGATAGACTGTCCCAAAAAATAGTTCTGATTGTCCATGAATGTGAGTTCGTGACACTCAAATATGTACCATGAGCTCTCGTGACAGAAGTGGCGACTTGTGTTGACTGAGGCCAAGGGAGGCAGGAACCCAAAGAATAAGCCCTCTCATCAGCCATCCTGTCAGTTGTGGTTGGTCAGCTGCTGCTTATGATGAAACCAGTCTTTCGGGGATTTCATTCTGTATGGCTGGCCAGCTGGTATGTGTTTCTGTCTGGGCTCTGCAACCCCGGCCCTCATTTGAAGAGGCAGGCCTTTTGTTCTTTATCAGGCTTCAAATAGTTTGGCATCTGTTAGTTTGTGTTGTCTGCTCAACCATTTGTTGCATTAGTGAGCTTCCTTCTAATCACAGCTCCTAAGCAGTTGGCTCCTCTGTGACTGTTTATGCTTTAAAAAATAGAGGTAGATGTGTGCTGGCTGTGAATTGCTGAACCTGTTGTCATTGGAGAAGTGAGGATATTTGCACACTAGAGACTACCAGAGTTTGCCTCTGATTAACTGTTTGGTCACACTGCAATATCTTACCATCAGGGCATGTTAATGGTAAAAAGTATGAGTCGTGTAATCCATACTTCCACTGCTTTGCAAACGGTGGAGATGATGGACAGAAAAGAGTAGTAGTGATTAGATCTGCAGCAGTGATTCGCAGCCTGGGATTATAGTTTCTGCAATTTGCTTGAGTTTGTACAACCCAAATATCGGATAACATTACGATTTACATTTTCCATGGAATGCTGTCTCAAGAACATATTGATTTGTGCTGCATCAGATTACTCAGGGGTTGGAGAAAGCCAAAAGGAGAATTTTACTTTTTTCCTGCTGACATTTTAAAAACAGGATTACACAACTTCACATCTAGCCCTGTATAACCTTCAGTGATCAGCCATAGAAAGTCACTTAAGAATTACAGTTTTTTTAAGCTTTATTTAAACAGTTAAGAACTCTCTTCAAATCTCCCTGAAGGCAAGTGTTAGTCTGTTCCTACCATGTTGTCCACATGCAAAGCAAGGCAGGGGGAAAAGAAGGCAGATTAATGCAAGTCACTCTTTGGGTTCAGCATCACTTGTTTTCTGTCTCAGGTGGATACAGAGCCCACTGGAGGTTTGCTCGTTCACATCCCTGGGATTCTGGATGATCAGCTCTAACTTGAAAAGCCACTAATTTTAGTATCAATAGGCTGTGTGGAGAACAGAGGGTACTCCTCATAAAGGATTTCTGGCAGATGAGTGGGATTTGTCATCTCCTGCCCTCCCTACTAGTATTGCCCATTGTAGCTCATGGTCTGAGTCACATTGATGGGGCAGCAGTCCTGCCACTGCACAGCCTGCTGCCGCCTCTTCCAGACTGTAGCATGGAATACACACCCTTACATCAGTACCCAGCATGGGCAATGCTACAGAAGCCAGACATTCAGTGTTTGATTTTTTTAAATTATTTTTTATCCAATATTCATTTGTGATACATTTTAAAATTAAACTGTTAACAGAAGAACAACTTAAGAGACTGAACCATTAAAACCCTGATGACATCTACCCGGTTTTCAAAACAACTGAACCTCTGTGTTCCCCAAGAAACAGAGTTTTGAAACAGTAAATAGCCTGGGCAAAACAAGTGTTCAGTACCTCCCCAAAATCAGGTTACACTTAGTTATATACCTACTTCAGCAGTGAGATTGTGGCTTCAGATCTAATGTGTGTGGAAATGAGTGGGGAGGGGGAAGCTGAGATTTTTTTTTTTTGTTTTGAAGTTCTCAGCTGTTTTACTTAGAAGCCACAGACTGCTCTTTGTAAGCATGCAGCTGTGGCTAGTCCATCACACGGTATTTTATTTTAGGATGAGACAAGCACTGAGTCAACATAGCTCATATTGTTACTTGTCTGTCATCCTATGTTAGTAGAATTCAATGCATGCAGTGTTCACCAAGGAGAAGCAGCATTAGAGATGCATATGCAGATGAAGGCTCCCCAGATGTGTTGTACTGAAAAGTTCAGAGCCCGGAGCATGCAGCAGTTCCTTTTTTCTACCCTTGGAATCTGTATAATTCAATAAGGCACCACAGACTCTATAGTTTCAAAGGAAGTAATGGCGTTTGCCACAGCAGGTCACTCACTGATGCAATGGGAGGAGACATCTTCACAGTGCTGTGACAGGCGTTATGCAATCTAAAATGTCAACTTGGAACATGTCCAAGCACTACTCAAGAAATAGCAGTAGCATTGGACACTAAGGTGCTGGAGATGCTTGGGTACTCTGAGAGTACGGCAGATCAGCAAAAATAACCTTTGACATACCTGAGAAAACCATGGCACTGCAGAAACTGAACTATTGAGAGATTCGATGTATAGGGAAGGGGAAGTAAATTAGTTAATTGTTTCTATGCAGTATAAGAGGAATAAATTTCTTGGAAGGAAAAATGCTTTTCTTGATGTATTGGTGTTGTTAAATCCCAGGTCTTTCTCCAATGAAGAGGAATGTAATGGTTCTGCCTGGGATCAGTGAAAATTCTACTCACTTTCCATTGTTATTGTGGGATACATTTGCCTTCCTTCACAGAGGAGGGTGATATGTAGGCACTTGCAGTAGTTAATCTCATCTCTCTTCTCGATTCTCAGTTCATTTCCCTAACATGCTCCATTGCAAGGGGATAGTATGGGGACTCTATGTAAAGAATGATTCTGGGGTAAAGTGGAGACTGAAACCAGCCCAGATTTGATGCTGTCATAATAGACATCTCTCAGTTTTGTTGTATAGACATTTTCCTGGCTTCAAATGGTTTGCCAAGGTGATGAAACCACTCCATGGGGAAAAATGTCTCTGTGATATTTGCTTCTGCATACCAGAATACTACAGCAACACCTCTCACTAGAGTAACTATATCCAAATATTTAATCTCAGGAATTTGAGTCACCCTTCATCAAATTCCTTTGCAGGTTTCACAGAAGTATAGGCAACATCGGATTTCTAAAAAGAGGATTTCTAAAAAGCTAAGGGTCACAGAAAAAGGCCCAATCTAAGCTGCATAGGACTAGCTCAGGAAACCAGAGGAAAGGTCTCAGAAAGCCTGGACTACAGCTCCAGAAGCCATTGAAGAAATGCAATGATACATCCTAAAAATGGTACAAGATATCCTAAAAATAGAGACATGAACTCTGGCTGCTACTCCACACACTGCCACTTCCTTCTTGGTAGCAACCATAACATAAATTCTAATTTTCCTTTACTTATGCACAGAAAAAGAAGAGGAAGAGATAATGGTCTACTCGTAATAGTCTTGCAGCTCAGAGAACTGCCTGTCTTTGAAAGAACCCTGTGTAGTCTTGTCTCTTACATTAAACTGCTGCTTTGCCAAGCTTATTTAAGAGCTAAAGGAAGCTCAAACAGTCACAAAATACAATGACTACAGAAGATTTCTGGAGATTGTATATGATGGAGGCAGGAGACCATCAAGGTCAGTTCATGCTGCTCACAAATGTGTGAAGAAATCTGTGGTGCTGCATAGTACTGGATGGGCTGAGGGAAGTCTCCCAAAGTTCTTCCAAAGCTCCAGCACAGGAAGTTAGGTTATTAAACTTGCCAGAGTAGAGTCAGGTTTCATTCTTGACAGATAGGTTCTCAACTATGTAACAGGCTTGGGAAGAGTGTGAGGCAAAAACAGTGGTAAACCCACTAGTCCATCAGTATAATGTGCCTCTTCTCCCTGGACAAGTTAACAAAGGAATACATGACTTGGGGATCAGACTGCAGGTAACAGCTGAGTAACAAGGTGCAGTGGTGACTGGGTGGAAGGAGGATGCAAAAAAACATGCAATGACATCTAATTCCTTTATCTTTATCCAAAGAGTCAAACTCTGATAGACAATTTTTTGACCTTGCAAACAGGAAAGTGAATTATAATGTAGAAACAATACATAGGATTTTTAACACCATGCAATTAGCTACTCACAGTAGCTAAGCATTTTGAATGATCAATTTGTAAATTTATTGTCTAAAATTTGTTTTCATGAACAATCCCTGAGACACTTAAGAGCATAGGAATAAATTCATGGTGAGAATTACCCATTCGCAGATAATTTCTTCAAATAAAAACCACAAACAAACAGAGTTATTTTAAAGAGAAAACAACTATCCTCTAGTGAATTATTTGCTCATATATGTTTCTGAGATGTGCCTTATCTCATCTGGTAGATTTCTAAGCCTTTATGCATGAGTCACTAGTGATATGATGAAATAAGGGTTTTGCATGAAATGAATTTCTCCATCTTTTAAAAACACATTTAGTTGCATCTTTTGTGCTTCCAGCTTTTCTCTTTCCATCAAATCAGGATAGGAAAAAAATACATGGGTTATATACCTAATATCCTGTGCAGTTGTTTGTTTCCAACAAGCATTCATATTATTCATGCTGTTATTTTTGAAGCTGTTCCTGATGGACAGATTTTTAAACAATGTTTCATCAGCAATGTATACAATGTTATAGGAATATGTTTGGAGAGCTTGCTTTCTGCAAGAAGGTTTCTCATCAGTGGATCTTTTTAAAAATTATCATGTGTGATTTTTATTCTTTGCCAAAGTATATTTTTTTCCCACAGAAGACTGACAGTAACTTGGTCTGCTGTTGTCTGTTTATATAGCTTCTAACTGCATTTCTTTTGTAATGATGTTCTGTGCATGCCATCCATGGATCCAAAAATACAATACAATAAATCAGAGAAAGATGATGATTGATTTAAGAGACCTATTATTTTTACCACACACTGCTACTGGCATATCAGGACTGCAGTTTTAACCAGGCATTCCACTGCTATCAGAATCTCTTAGATAAGCTTTAAATAACCACTGGAAAAACACTCTGGACAGCTTTATGAAGATAATAACAGCAATTAAATCATGATTCTTTGGGGACAAATCCTTAGCAAACCACAGATGAAAATTCCTCAGTGAGATATCCTCAGCTGGATGTACAGAGCCAGAGAGTCCACCACATGGGCAGGATTAATAGGGCCCTTGTTGGGCTTCAGCTGGCATCGTGCCCCAGCAGGTGGGAAGGATTTGGGCCATGTGCTTGTGTCAGACTCCATGCTCCTGGCTGCCTCTTGCCTCATTCTTCTTGCCTTCCACTTGCCCCATCTTTCTGGCAGCCAGAAGGGACTGCCTTGCTGCTCCTCTTGCTACCCTACAGCTCCCCTCCATGAGCAGGGCTCAGTAGCTGAGAGGTAGCCTCGAGGAACCCCTCTCCCTCCATGCACAGAGTCTCCTATTTATGGAAAGACAGAGAGCAATGGCCCAGAGATGGACAATAACTGTGTGTCGAGGCGCTTCTGGGATGGGGAGGGTGAGCACCCCAGCTCTCCAGCAAGACAAACAACCAAGCTCCCCCCAAGCACTGCATGCCCTGCCTTGCTGATTGAGAGGATGTGGACATACGTACTCATTTGCACAGTTTCTTTCTTCCAATGATGGATTGCATGTCAAACAGCTATTAATACCTCACTGCAATGGTCCACCACCTGATTTCTGATGGATTATGCAGGACTTTATGCATGAGAGGCTCTGGGTTACAATTCTAAGAAGTCTGTGATTGACAGAGATTTGCAGGATGCTTCTTTGGCACAAAGCATGAGGATGGACATTGACATTTAGAGAATTTACTCTTTTTTTCTCCATGCAATCTCAGTTGAAGAAGGTGGCTGAGGACAGCATGGATTGCATGTATCCCTAAGAGCCCGCTGGACTGACAACAGTGATGCAGTCCTGTCTTTGCCTGGGATTGACAACCCTGGCACTTTACCTATACTAAAGTGCTTAGCACTATCCCTCTGAAGATGGATGAGCCCTATAATTTCCTCTTTATTCTTTCTAGGACAACAATGTAAGTGGGGCTCACCATCTGGCTAATCCCCTAAGTTTCTTTTTCTCTAGGTCCTTGGCTGCCTGTTGCATCCACAAGGTGAGACGCAAGTCCAGTATGCATTTCTGTGTGGAGACATCCAAACATATGGCCAAAGCAGGTGACCTGTTGGTTTGGCAGGCCCTGGGCGGGAGCAGGTTCCCTCTTGGTGGTGATGTCTTGCTGTTCTCTATTAATTTATGCAGAGATGCTACCTAGTCCAGACAGTAGACCACCTGCCAGGGGCGCAGATTCCTTTCTCACAGCTGCCACTCAGTAGCTAATGGTTTGCTGGAGCTTGCCTAGAAAGCAAGTAACAGCAGTGGGAGATGGTCCCTGGTTCTTACTGCTCCAAACACTACATCTCTACAGAAATGGGAAATGCAATACTAAGCTGCAATCTTGTTTCAAGCCTCATGTGAACGGTGAGATGAAGATCTGTGGAAAGCAGGTTTGTGAACAATTAAAGCTTTGGTAGAGAAAGGGAGGTCATCATAACTGGAGTAATAATATCAAAAAAGCATGAATACCTGTTCCTGGTGGGTATAATTACCTAAGACTTTACTTCATTTATATTCCTCCCGTACCTAGCTGAGCGCTCACTGACTTCATGGTGGCCTCCCAAATGTCCTAACAGTTGTCCCTTTGCTAGATTTCTCCTGGAATAAATAGAACCAAGCAGCTAATGTAGATTTGTGGCTATCTGAGGACGGTTATTTCTGTGGGAAAAACCTTGGCATAATGTGCCTGGCCAGTGAGCCAGCAGTGCAACCAGAGTGAGAAATAATGGTGCCTTTAAAGCTTCTTTCCCAAATGCCTGCCATTAGGGTTTTAAGTTCTGAAAGGAGCTTATTGCTTTCAGGCAGGACTGTTTTACCACAAGAAAATTGGAAAGAAGAGAAAGAAAGAAGAGGGGAGGGGAGAGAAAAAAAAAAAAGGAGTCCTGTATTGTATAAAAACAAATGGGACTTAGAGGAAAGTGGAATTGGTTACTAATGATCTGTAGTTAAGAAAGCATTAAACACATTCAAACTCCAGCCTCTGTGATGATAATACTCAGTGGGTGAGGAAGGCAGCATGAATGTCAGCAAAACAGGAAAGAACAATAATCCTGCTGCAGCTCAGTATGACTGCTGCCCTGGTTTCACCAGTCAACCAGAGCGAGCCTGCCTGATGCCTACTGGTACCAGTGATGCAGTCCTACACTAATGATTAGCAACTACTTTCCTCGCTGCTCCTTTTAGAAAAGCAAACAGAAAAAAAAAATGTCTATTATCTGTCCACTCCTCTCAGAATCCAGCTGAGAGTTCATTTGAAAAAAAGGGCTGTAAGGAGCCTCCCCTACAGCAGGGGTGTTACCGTTGCAGGAACTGTGGGATAAAATCCTATGGCTTGTGTTACACAAGAGGTCAGGCTACATGATTATTGTAGCAGTTCTTGCTGACCTTAAAATCTATGTTATTTTTGCTTCAATAGAACTGACCTACAGCCTAGAGTCTGTAACACAGGTTGTTTTCTTGTGAAATGCTGATGTTCAACTCTTCCTGCTGCCCCACTACCTGTGACTTTAATTTATGAAATTCAGAAGTTTATCTTATACACTGGGTTCATACAAACTGCTTCAGTTCTCAATTTGTTTTAAATATTTGTAATGCCAGGCACTTTTGCTGTGGACACCACATCTGAAGGCAAAGATTACTTGACATGGTTCTTTGCATCCCATATCTGTGTGACATCATCTCCTTTGTCCTTTAAGTAGATAACTTGCTTCTACAGGCCTTCTTAGAAAGGGGTCCTGAGGGCCTGCTAAAGCACATGAAAGATGGGGAGGTGATTAGAGGCAGCCAGCATGGCTTCACCAGGGACAAGTCCTGTATGACTAACCTAGTGACTTTCTATGATGGGGTGACCACATTAGTGGACATGGCATAAACTAGACATTAAAAAGAAATTTGTCATGATGATGGTGGTGAGACACTGGAACAGATTGCCCAGGGAAGTCATGTATGCCCCCTCCTTGGAAGTGCTCAAAGCAAGGTTGGATGGTGCCTTGGGCGGCCTGATCTAGTGGGAGGTGTCCCTGCCTTTGACAGGGGGGTTGAAAGTAGAAAATCTTTAAGGTCCCTTCCAACCCAAACCATTCTATGGGTCTATGATTTTTGCAGTGGGTAGACAGTTAATAGTAATTTCCTACCCACTCAGTTCACATTGTTCATTAGTTTTCAGAACTCTATAAACTACTCTATAGATTATCATAGTTTATCTTTCTCTGAGTTCTTTTCACCTCAAACTTGTTCTTTTTATTGATGTAATGGGACCCTAACAGAAAAAATATTCAAACTGCAGATGAACAGAATCATTATTGTTTTTTATTTTGGTCTTTATTCCTAGCATTTGAATTGCTTTTTTTCATTGCTTCCGAGGACCGAGATGACGCTTCCTTGGAGTTGTCTGTTGTAACCTCAAGCTCCCACTCGCAAATGTAATTGTCAACTCAGAGACCATTTTTTTTTTCCTCTGTGAAGGATATTTGTTCTGTTGCAGGGACAGCCCTTCTGTTTCATGTCTTTTGGTCAAATATGTATTCCTATTAGGTCCTTCCTTCTTATCCCATGGCTACTAAGTTTCTTCAGAAATCATTCATAGGAGACTTTGTCAAAAGCACTTTGAAAATCCACTTGTACTTTTCTTCACTGGCTTACCTGACCCATATGCTTGTTAACTTCAAAAAACTCTAATGGGTTTTACAAGGCAGAATTTTCTGTTACTGGACTGACATTGGCTTTTCCACATAGATTAAATTTAGGCATGTATCTATGGTAGTCTGTCATTTATTGTAGCTTTTACAAATCTGTGTGGTAGAGCTTGCAGGTCTATAGTTCTCTGGATTCTCCCTGGCATCACATTTACTAGACTTCAGTGTTCATGGTGCTCATAAATTTAATGCGGAAGATCGCATATCCCTATTAGTGATTCAGCTGTTACCTCCTAGCGTTTTCTCTGAACTCTTGGACAAATACCAGCCTGTCCAGACAACTGCTTAGCACTCATGTTAATGTTACTATAACTTCTCCACAGTCACTTATGTTTCAGATGGATCCTCTGCAGCATTGACTTTTGAAAAGTATTCCAGTGAGGAAGTATCTTCAGTTTCTTCTACAGTGATCAGTGATGCTAGTATTCATACTGCTTTTCTGCAACAGCCTTGCCCTCTCTGAGCACTCAATGTGGCTGTCAGTGGGCTTCACAGACTTCCTGACAGGCTTTTAGCTCTGAAGTGCTGGGAGAGGAACATAGTATTACCTTTGATTGCTCCAGCCAACTGTTCCTCACACATTTCTTTTTGTCCTGCCTAATTATATTTTTGCATTTAATCTGTGAGAGTTAATGATCCTTTTTATTTTCTTCATTTGGGTACAGCTTCTGCTTTTTGAATGATGCCTTCTCAATTCTAATAAATTCTTTTATTTCCCAAAATCTTTAGCTCACTGCTCCACCACTCCTTTGTCTTTTTATAGTTTTGCAAGTTTTTTCCTAACAGACAGCATGCACTGAAGCATTGCTAGTTCTTGTGCTGTTCACAATGATTTAATTTTCTCAGCTGCCTCTCTTAGTTTATTTTTTTTAACACTTTCCCTCATTTCCATATTCTGTCATTGCTCAATGTTTAGCACAATTGTGGATTTTTTACGTTTGCTACTCCAGAGAGGATATTTGATCTAAGTACATTATGGTCACTGCTCTTGAATTATGCTTTTCCTGTGAAATTTTGAACCAGAACCTACCTAGTCCTTAGTTTCCAAAAATATTTGGAAAACCTGAGACAAAGAGAATTTAGGGTGAAAAGGAGACAGTTCAGGTATTTGTGCTATTATCACAAAATGGTAGAAGAGGTGTTAGAAATTATTTTTAGTTATTAAACTGTTATGGAATTCTTCACAGACCAGGAAAGAGGGTAGTGTGAAGATGGACTAACTAAGGCTAATAACACTGGAGAAGCAGAGCTTGAGTCATCTAGATAAAATACAGTGCAGTGACTGCAGTTGGTACCAAGTACAAGCAGAGTAGAAGAAATGATGTATGGGGAAGTAGTTTTGGTAGTAGTAACCAGAATGGACTTTAAGGGTTATCAAGCAGTATTATGGTTTCAGGGCAAGGGCACAAGGAGATAATGTAGTCTTTCTCCGTACTAACTCCATTATGCAAACAGAGCATCCTCAATTTATTTGGACAAGTGGGTGTCTGCCTGAACCACTTCATATTAAAAACTGATTCAAGTCTTATAAAATGTGTGAACCTCAAGAAGTTCAACAAGGCCAAGTGCGAGGTCCTACACCTGGGTTGGGGCAATCCACAATTTCAATACAGGATGGGGGATAATGTGACTGAGAACAGCCCTACAGAGAAGGACTTGGGCGTGCTTATTGACAAGAAGCTCAACATGAGCTGGGAATGCATTCTCACAGCCCAGAAGGCCAACCATATCCTGGGTTGCATGTAAAGAAGCACAACCACTAGATCGAGGGAGATGATTCTGCCCCTCTACTTCACTCTTGTGAGACCCCACGAGGAGTGTCCAGTTCTGGAATCCTCAGTATAAGAAAGATATGGAACTGTTGGAACAGATCCAGAGGGGGGCTAGAAAGATGATCAAAGGGCTGGAGGACCTCTGTTATGAGGACAGATTGAGAGAGTTGGGATTGTTCAGCCTGGAGAAGAGAGGGAAGACTCTGGGGAGATCTAATAGTGACTTTCCAGTACCAGAAGGGTGTTTACAAGAAAGTTGTAGAGAAACTTTTTACAAAGGCATGTAGTGCCAGGATGAGGGGGAGTGGCTACAAATTGGAGAGGGGAAGATTCAGAGTAGACATTAGGAAGAAATACATCATGACGAGGGTTTTGAGACACTAGAATAGGTTTCCTAGGGACTTTGTTCATGCTAACTCTCTGGAAATATTCAAGGCCAAGTTGAATGGGGCCTTGGGCAGTCTGGTCTCTTCCAAACCATTCTATGATTCTATGAAAAGGTTAACTTAAATAATGCATGATAGAAATTAGGGATTAGAAATTGTGAGTAGTGTTGATCTCCTTGGAAAATATACCAGAGTGCTGCAATGCTGTGAGATTACTTGTGCCATACTGCCTAGACGGAGGATTAGTACAAAAAACTCAGGTCAAAAATGGTAGCAGAAGGCTAATCTTTCAATTAGCTAAGTCATTCCAGATGAACCTTCTTTATGCAAGGGAAGCAGGTAGTTTTGTATTATTGTTTTGCACGGGTGGACTTTATTCACTGAGGAAGTGTAATCATCAGTCCAGGCAGTGCTTTTATCCTTGCCTCCCAGTCCTGATCTTAGGAATGAATGTGTGCAGAATGGATGTGTGTGGTAGTAGCTATATTCTTTCCCCCTGATTTATTTGGTCCCATACACTCCAAATACATCAGGCATTTGTTTAAGTGTGCCTTTCTGGGTAACTGTGGACTGGAGGAGTATTGAACTTGGTATAATACGATCTCTCAATAAATAAAAAATCTCCTACTAAATCTGCCTTTACAAAGGCTGAGAAGAGAGATCTGTAGCATTCCACCTGTGTATGAATCGATTTCAATCAGCCTTTAGGAGGTTTCAGGCTGTGTTAGCTGTAGGATAGCATAGCGCAGCAGTGAAACTGCCCTCACTTCTCTTATTGACAGATTTGTTATGAAACATAGAATATTTAGATTGAAGAGGTTCATCCCAGTACTGCGGACACCCAGCCTTGTTATCCTCTCTTCAAGTCTATTGCAATGCTATCCACAAGGACATCAGCATCCCCATCACGTACAACAGGGCACCAACTTCTCTGGATAAGTCTTTTCTGGAAATTAATTAGCTCTTTAAAGGCTGGGAGGGGTGGAAGGGGGAAATATTTTCTGATTACATTTTTAGAGCAATTTCTATATTTAGGAAATCGGGCCAACTTTCCCATTTCAGACCCTTCTAATTCAGATATGGGCAAGGTGAGAGGTTAGAGGCCTCATTGCTAATGAGAAAGGCAGCCTCTGATTTTTACAGTAATTAAAGCATTTACATTCTTCAGCAGAACTAAAATGCAAAACTAACACATTCCTTGGAGATTTATAACCTCATGGTGGATTCTCCTATCCTCTCTCCCTTAATTATCCCAAATTATCTAAACTCTCATGAAGAAGAAAGAAATTAATATTAATATTCCATTTAGAATATACTCTAAAATGCAGTAGAAAATGGAGGCAATAATAATGATAAAGAGGGTCGCTGAGATGATTTAGAATATATTATCTTTCTTCTCTTTCATGCAGTCTTGTATTCGTTTAGCAGAGCAAATTTTGTGCTGTGTTCACTTCCAGTATTTAAGTAAAAACTTGGTAAAATATTGCTCTATCTGTTAAATGTAATATTTTGAGTTTGTGCCTTTATTAGAAAAAAAATAAGGATAAAAGAAATTGTATAACTTTCTCTGAAGATTTTTTCTAGATGGGTTGCAAATAGGCAGATAGACAGGTGAAATAGCCAGGAGAGTAGACGAGAAAAATAGCAAGAAAGAAAAGAACAGCTATAAACTGGATAGGAATTGAAGCAGAAATTACAGTTTATGTTGAAAGAAAGGAAGGAATTACAGTTATCTGAAGAACAAACAGTAGGGTGAAATTAATCATAAGCTGCAAATGTCATATCCACTTATATGGGTTGTAGGCCACAGAAGAGGGTTTGCTTGCATCAAAGAGACAAGCAGAGATAGTGGGAGAGGGAAAGAAAGAACGTCTCTTCATTTGGATGATGAGACCAAGGTACCTGGTAAATTTCCAGTTAGCCATTGACTAAAACTACTGATGGTGAGTTATGGGTTCATAATTGGCCTTTGCCTCTGGAAGATGCCTTGCAGCTGCCACCCCAAATTCCTTGCTCCTATCTATGGGACATTGGCTTTAGGCTCCCAGTGCCTTGGAAGTCAGTAGTTATGAGTTAAGAAGAGGCTTAGTTTTAGTTTAAAATTGCCCTGATATGGAACATAGCCTCAGGAATGGTCCTCAGTGGCGGGATACCATTCACACTGAGTGCAAGTAGGAGTCCAAGTTTAACTTTAAAGCTGAAGGTGATTATATTTATGTAAATAATAAATCTGAGTCCCATAACAGATTATTCATGTTGTTCTGTGTTTCCACTAGCAAACACTCACTGAGAGGAGCCAGATGTTTTCAAAGGACCCATCAAATATGAGCATCTTGTCTTAAACCCGCTTTGATGTTATGCTGTCAGTCATATTTATAACTGTGTTATCCCATGAAAGTAATGTTTGATATTTGAAACAATATTTTGTGTCCAAAATGTAGCTTTTTAAAGGCAGAAGAGGTAAAGACCAAGCCTCTAGTCTCCTGTTTTTATAACATTTTCCTTCTCATGTTCTTAATACAATGTTCATATCTTCCACCTATGAGGGTGGAAAATATCTACCGAAGTAAAGTTCATTTGCAAAGCTGTCACAAATGGCATCACGCATCAGGGCAGGAGGATGGATTATGGGAGAAAAGATTATCATATTAAAAAAACCCAACCTTGCAACAGAGAATAATATTAAAAATAGTCAACAGACTTGATATCAGCAGTGAACTACAAAAACCATTTCACTGTTGCTTTTTAGCTTTAAAATAGCCTTTACCATTTTCATAACACTCTGCATGCTCTGCTTTGTTTGCTCAGATTTCAGAGCCTGAAGACATATTTGTAAGAAGTATTGAGGCACAAAGCTAAGTCTAGAAATAACAGAAGCTGTTCACAGTCAACATCCAATACAATTGGGCCTCTATGGTACATGGGACCAGGTATACTTATTATTACAGGTGGCCTTACCTCAGTGTTATCTCAAAGTAATAATAAACAGAAACTAGACGTAGGATGCCTCTGGAGGGGAACTTGCTGGGTACTTGTGCTGCAACACCAAGTGTTGCAATGCTGTACATGCAGAGGAACTAACTCCTAGATTGTGTGTCGCTGAGGATCCACAGCACGTGCACAATTACAGCTCATGAACTGCTGCACAGGACTGTGTACTGCTGGCACAACTGCCTCCCTGTACATGGTGAATCTGGGTTACTGTATGCTAGTAGAATTGTGGTGTAGCTAGGAGATGTTGTGGGCTGAAATGTTTAAGCTAATTTTCAGTCTGGAGCTTGTGTTTCTCAGCCTTCTCCAACAGGCAATAATATTTGGGGAGGACTACTAGGTCCTAATGCAGTGTTTTGTTGTTCTATTCAATATAGTGACATTCAGTCTCAGGTAAAGCAATTTTGTCATCTTTCTTCCTTGGCTTTAAGGTGAAAATGAAATTACACCAAACCAAAACCTGCTGCTACGGATGTTAGTAGTAGCTACAGGGGTTTGGTATGAATATGTGTTTTGAATAGTTAGTAGTGAATATGTGACCTTTAAACATAATGGAATGGGGGAACTAGATTTTATTTCATTTAGCCTGATGTAACAATTTCAATGTTATGCATTGCAAGAACATTTGCAATTCACCATTGAGAAACAGTAAAGTGATGCATAAAGTACTGGACTGGGGTTTTTTTCTAGGCATAGTCATAGACTCTTTACATTAATTTGTCCAAGAAACTAACCAGTCCTTAGCCAGGGCTTTCTTATCTGTGAAATTAGAAAGATAATCCCACAATACCGGTCTGTGAAACATACATGAATATTACTCATATTTACTCTGCAGTTTCAGATTAAATTTTTCTCTTGTTGAGCTGTTTCACAAAACAGCTACCAAGAAAACCTGACTAAAGAAATGAAAGCTATTATATTACACGTCTGCTGTGAATTGGTTGACACAGACTGTTTAATGTCCCAGGATAAGAAATTAAAATAATTCGTTTAAATTATTGAACAACTGATTGCTAAAAGTGTCATATAACCAGAGACACCTCTTACTGACTTCATAATCACAGAAAAATTCTGCAGCAGTCATAAAAATGTTGCACATTAGTTATATTCCTCATTAATTTTGTTCATTAAGTAAGAGATAGTGAGGCTAACATAAGACAATTTTATTATTAAAACTAGAGCTTGTTTTCCAAATAACTTTTTGATTTGTCCTGCGGCAAATATTTTATGGATTGCTTCCTTCTTCATCATTTAATGAGGAGCAAACTGTACTGCAAACTGTCACAGAAGAAAATAACACCTATGAAAGTATGACGAAAGAAACAAACCAGCACTTCTTAAGCTGAACAAAATATATAAAATGTATCTATGGAAGCCCTTTAGTATATGTCTTTTTCTGGATTACTCTGGGTGAAAAGAAGTGTTCTACAATTCTTCATGTGAATTAGGGTAAGACACTGGACTCTAGAAGCTGACTGGTACCTTTTCCTACTTTACAAAACCAGAGAATGGTCTTTCTTATTTTCATTTTCTCACAGTCAACTCCTGTGCATCAAATACAGAGTCTGCAGTGGTGCTCATTTGCAAGAAGAGTGCCACATGTGTATATGTGATGGCTTTCCTTCTCCTTTCCGGAGATCCCGAAGGCCACATTTGTCATATAGTCACTTTTCTATGAGTGTGTAATTAAATGTAAAGCACTTTGGGACGTTCAGCTGTATAAAGTATAGCTATTGAAATGCAAGTTGTTTTTCTACAAACAAACACAAAAGGAAAAAAACCACAAATAAACAACAACAAATGACAAATGAAAAGGTTTCTAGGGATAAAAATGTGAACAGTGTTAGATAAATAAAAGATTAGAAAGAAATGAAAATACTTCCGGAAAACAAATCAATAAGATTAAAAAAAAAATTATTTGAGAAAGTTGACAGGCTTGCAGAAATTTCTAGCTTACAAGCTATTTACTGAGAGAAAATATGATGAATCAAGACACAATCATCAAAGTAAATACCCCAGATATTAAAATTTTAACTCTAACTTGTAGAGAGTCAAAATATTTTCCTCTATGATGTAAATTTGCACAGGCAGCAAAAGCTTCCATTTGCAGAATTCCTTTTGTATTTTACATACTTTGAGATAATGTTTGTCCTTTTGTAAAATGAGTGTGAGATTCTGTCCTCCCCAATTTAGGACTGCTACATGACATCTTACAAACTGGGATTATTTATGGAAACAGAAAATAATTAAGTCTCATGAAGTTTATTGGTATACAGTTCTAGTTATTCACTGCAAAATAACATTTTTGTCATGATAAAACACCGACAGGATTTATCCTGAGCTGTAGTTTGGCCATGGACTAGACACCAGGTATGCAATCTTTCAGCCCAGATAAATACATAACTAAACAAACTGATTATCAATAAATCTATCAAAAATATCTCTATTATACTCCTACTTTGTTTCAGTGTTCAATAGTGTCTTCTCATTAAAATTAATTTTCTGAAAGTCCTGGGTTGTTCTAGCTTTGGTAACTTTCTCATACTGCACCATATTAACTCCTCTCATTATCACACAGTAGGTCCATGTTGAATTGAAACTAATAGGTAGATGGCAGCTCTCCTAACAAAGTATTCACACTTCTTAGTTTTGGATTTTTAAGTGTTGAAGGCCAAAGAACAACAGAAGTGGGAATTTCAGTTTTCTAGTTATCACCTGCACTTTTAGTTATTTCTGATAAAAGGTCTCAAATTCACTTATTCTTAGAAGTACAATTTCATGAAACTATTCTCCCTAGTTTACAGAATACACAGCAACAAGTGCTTCCATGCCAGGAGGACTTCAGAGCAAGAAGCTGGGCTACCCTTACATGTTTTGGTTAAACTTACTCAGTTTGGTCTGAAGTGACTCTCCTGGATGTGGATAGTTAGCTCAAGCAATGCTGTGCACTCTTATTTTATCACTAGGTATCTGAAATTATTTCAGTTAGACCTGGTGAATTTGAATGTTAGCTTCATGTTTCCCATTTGCTTGGAGAAATAAACCAGTGCATTTGACTTCCTGAAACACATTGATGTAACCAAGAAAGAAAACATGTCCTGATGGTTCTTCTGCTTCTGCCCTAGACTGAAATAATATGGGAAGATGGGAAAGGGCCTCAGACAAGTTGAAATTAGACAGAAAGAAACACACTTCCAACATTGACACTTGGATCCATAGAAGGTAATTTTTATGATAGTTTTATTGTTCATGTGTTTCTAATAACCTTCCTATTTCATCTTATTGTGAGTAAGGGGAGATGATGTATTGTCATGAATGCTCATGCACAGTCTAAACTTCAGCTTTCGTTATTACTTCTATTATCACAATGGATCTTCATTGACCTGAATTGCTAACATTCTTGTAGAAAAGATAAGGCTAAACCGGCTCTACTTGCCATTCACTGATGTGCGAATTGACAATCAAATGATTGATCAATTTTTCTGTGCTTCAATAGTTTCTTTCAAGCCACACATCCTGAGTTACTGTATAAAATGCTGCAGTTCCAGCTAAGATGTCTGAGGGATAGGTAAAGTAAATTAGGCAATTAGACCTAATCGTAGATTTAAAAATTGAAAATCCATCAGAGTCTCTGTCTTGCAAAGAAAATGCATTTCAAATTCTGAACGGATAAAGTATCTTTACAAAAGAAAACTCCTATGACACTGACAGCCTGCCAGTGAATGGCTTTAAAAAAATTTCTAGTTTATCTTCCTTTTCTTAATTTTTTTAAAAAACTTTGGACCCTAGAAGCTTTTAAGAAAGAAGAGTTTTGAAAGTGAAGCACTAGGAAGTACTAAATATTTTATTAGTGATTTATGAAAACATGCTTTTCTTTATTCCTCTAGTAGGAAAAAATCATGACAGTTAGCAAAATGATGAGGATTAATGTATGAAAATGTATTGCATGGCAGGCAGCTTCTGAGTAATGGATTTATAAACAGTTTCTTTTTAAAAAATTATGTCAAAATGGATTACAGGATGACTGGCAAATTATTATAGTCAGATCAAACAGAACACAATCCATGAGTTTTTCTGTAACGTGCTGTGTTCTGACTGAGATCATCCAGCTTTCGCCTAGTTCCCTCTCTAAGAGTAATGTCACGTTACTTTTGTTCACTTCCTTGGTTTAAAGCAAAACGTAAAGCAGGTGAACCTCTTGAAAGTTTAAAATAGTAAAAATGTTTCTTGATTTAAGTTAGGTTTAATTAAAAAATATTTTTCAGTCTACTTATTCCTTTTTGCAGTTGTTGGTGAACTTGAGCCCTTTATGGTGCTCAGGTAATGATTCACTTCTAAACACTAATGCAACGAGAGTTGCATATGTTTTACATGATCTCTCAAAACTAAGAAAAAATAAAAAGATGCAGAAGGGAAAAAGAAAACCTTTAAATGTTAAAGGACAAAAGTGAGACAGGAAACATCTGAATAGAAAAGTTGAGTCACACAAAAGCTGGGTAACTGTTTTGACAAGCTGATTGGAATCCACCATGCTTTACGCTGTGAATGCTTCATTGAAGTTTCACTGGTGACATTAGAAAGGCTTCAGTGGGCTTTGATGCAAACTTAATTCAGCCAATTTCTTGAATGATTTCTTCATTTTTGTGACACTAGTCTCGTTGCTGAGCAGGGATGAGGAGGAAGAGGGTGACGGGAGGCCAAAGGAAAGCTGACCACACAAATGTAATGTTGGAAGCCTTAGACTGCATGGGGCTGTTCAGCCTCCACAAAGAACCAAACTTATTCCCATGGAAACCAATATTTGAAGCTGAATAAGTAGCCTGGCTCTCAGCAGCTCCCTTTCCTTTTTCTCTTTTCTTCTCTCTTGGGAAGTTTTGTTGTTGTTTCTGGTAAAGAGAAAGAAAGAGGCTCTTCACCTCCAAGCAGCTTGAGAAAAGACTGGCAACATTCATTCTACTAATAAACTGGCAATTAATGCAAAGAAGAATGCCCTGGACTTCTCAAAGAGAAGTATTTTTCAACAGGAGCTAGTCAAGATGCTGATGAGGTTTGGGTTTTGGTTTTTTTTTTTGTTTTGATTTGTTTTGTTTAAATGGGACGTACACTTTCTGGAAAAGGGGGTTGCTAAACTGGTGTTGTAAGTCTGCCCTCACGTGTTGGATTTTAACTCTTCAGGAGAGAAAATAAAAGTGAGCTCAATGAAATCCACCAGATGCATTGTGGCACCACTAAGGTACAGATCCTCGGGTCTCGTTGGTCTTCTAATTTTGAATTTTAGGTGCTAATGGATGTGTAGCAATGGTTACACACAGAAGGAATACACAGAGGCATGCACCATCCACTTAATGTAGCAGATATGGATCATTGTAATTCCTGAGATAAGCAGATAATGAATTCAAAGGGAACGTTACAAAGGTGTTGCTGATTGTATCAGTGTTATAATGTGTTCCAACAACTGACTGACAAAAAATGACAGCCAAAGGTAGACTGAAAACCAGGAGAATTATCAAATATCTTGTGATGAGGAAAATAGTCTCAGTAGTCCGTAAGAAAGCCTTTACATTTGGCTTCTTGTGAGGAGAGTTTCTGAGAATAGGAAATGTCATAGGGAATAGTGTCATATGAGAAATTTCCAGTGTGAGTCAGCGTGAAACTGCATTTAGGTGAGGCATGAGCAAGTGGTTCTGCAGGCTTGAAACTAATGAACTGAGGTCTTCTGCAGGCTACCTTTGGTGTCTCTCAAGTGTCACTGCCTGCTCAAATTTTGGTGCAACAAGCATCTTTAGAAAACATTTTCTGTCCAAAGAAATACATCTTTTCTGTGGATCATCTGATATCTTAATGACAATCTTATGCTGCAGCTTTTCCTTTAGCAGGGATTAAATTTTTGTTGCTCTTTCTTCTCCCTCTTCAGACATCTGCTTTTACAAAGCTTGTAGGAACACAATTGTCCCTCTATTCCTCTTGGCTGACAACAGTCAGTAGACTTAAAATTATTAGGGAAACCATCCATAAAAAATGATTGCTTAAGCCTCATTTCCTTAGGAAACTAGCTTAAAAAGTTAATATTAGCAATAACTTCTGAATTGGAGCTACCACTGGGAAAATGCTTCATGGCACCAAAGCTGCGTATGCCAAAGCACACTCTGATGTGTCACTCCCATTGTGCTTTTACTGTGAACTTTCTCCTGGGCCCTGTTAGCAAATAAGTCCTCCTTCAGCTGCTGTGTGAGTGAACAGTCATAGCTGTGTCCTCAGCAGGGGGGTCACAGCCTCTCTGTTCCTTGACTTGGCTCCCTGATTTTACCCATTGGTGTTTCTGGAATGTGGACCCATGCTCACAAGAAAGTGATGGATACCAGACATCCACTTAATCTAGACATTTCCTGTCCTTCTGAACACACTGATCCACACTCAAATCAGCTGTTTTCAATGGATTTCAGCTTCTGCTACTGATTTTTTTTTTTTACTTCCGTGGTATGTTTTTAAAAAATCAATTAAAAGACCTATATGTTTTTCTCCATCCGAGTATACAAATATCAGTTTGGTTTAATCTACCTATACGCAGTCCTCAAAAAGTTTTTGAATTTATATTTTTCAAGTTTTATGATTTATTTCTAGATAATTATTAATGGATGTGCAATATGAGAAATGTATTTTCTGCTGCAATGGATGGAAAAACTGACTCTCCATTGCTGCCTAGGGTCTGCATTTTTATCTGCACTATGTTGTTTGTGGTATGTACCCTTACTTTTCTCCTTCCCCTTTTTAGAATAGTATTTAAGAAATTGTATTTGTCTTTGCACAAAACTGAAATGCTTATTTCTTTTTAAAAAAATGGAGAAAACCCACATTTCACAGCAGACTACTCCTTCTTCATCATATATGGTCAGTGATGGACACCTCGCTCAGATCTTCTCAACTCCCAGCATGTTTTAAGAAGTCCTTTATATATTAAGAAAGGCATATGTTCAAAACTGCTTGTGCTGAGATTTTTACTGTGTGAATATGAAGCAGGACAATGGTATGGTAAATACTTTTAGAATGATCTTAATTCCAGTATTTTATTTTATCCTGAGGTATTGAGCCTTCTATTATCAGCCTCTCTGAAAAGGAGTACAACCATGTCTTCCCTGTGTCATCTTATTTATGCTTTACATGTGGCTCAAAGTTCTGCCAGAACATCTAGTGACATTTTACTGTCTGGTTTTACATTCAGCCTGTGTTGTACTAATTATTGGGGTGTGACAGAGCACTTATTTCCTATCATAAAGCAAGACTGTTATCCAGGACTGAAATTTTGTTCAAGTCATGAAAGGACGTAACAATATGAAATATTCTCTGAGGGACATATTATGATCCTGTTGACATTGATGGGAATGTTACTTTTGTCTTCACTGTGAGAGTCATATAATGAAAGACAATGGCATTACAATGCCTACTTTTATTTGTGGTTTTTTTTTGAAGAAACATTTCCCCACAGTTCTGTGAGCACTGGACGGTTGTATATACCTCAGCTGAGTACCTGATGCAGCATTAGCACAGAATATTTAGTATTCTAGAGAGCCACAGTCCTTGTGGATGTAAATCAGCATTGTTCCTTTCACATTTGGGGCTAGGTACTGTTTTATATTACAGGGGAATCTTGCTCTCAGCTTCAAGCTGCTATTTCCTTCAGCTTTTGAAATGGAATAAACAATAAAGAGACTGCAATTTTAATCCATTCCTAGTAAGGGGAGGATGGGAGGAAAGAAACAAAACAATTTGGAGACTGTAGTGGTTTCCTAGTTCCCTACTAGTAAGTCACAATTAATGCACATGACTAAATAGGAAAACACTTGCACTCAGATGCACTTGCCTACGGCAGAAGAGATAATGAAGTACTTCTGCTTATACCATCACAAGTTCTCACTTGAACAGCAGAAGCACAAGTACAGACCAGTTTCAAACCAAGAGCTAAGGGGAACAGGGTACAGCCTCCAGCTGGGCCAGGGATGCTTGACACTGGTCTTGGAGACACTGGATGTAGCTGGACACATATGCATCATGTTACATGTTGTTGATGTCAGTGTTTTGTATATTCAGAGGCTGATGGCTATTTCTTTCTCCTCTTTGAAAGAGATGATAAAATTTAAGGACAAGTAAGAAATTTGGTATTCTTAGCCAAATTCCTTCAGACTAGATAGCCCACAGTGTTCAGAGCATGTGTGATACAATATTATAGACATTTCTGGTTTTAAGAGTAGAATTCAACCCTGAACTCATTTAAATGAGTAAAATGAAGCCAGAATGTCCCATAATACTTTCATAGCACTGGAATGCAAATTTTGATTTATAGTTCCAACTCAGTTTTTTCTTACTGATATTATTCCAGTTTCACTCTCCTCCTTAAAAAAGAAGCCTTTGCGTCTTTTACTTCTGTCTTAACTATCTTTTTCTTATCTTCTACAGACTGAACCTTGATAATTTTGTAAGGAAGTAGATGGCTCTTCCATTCTACATATCCCAGAGTTTATTTTCTTCTTGCACCTACCAAATACCACATTTTCTCCCTTTGGAAGCATGCTCCTGTTCATGTAACTGTCCTTGCTAGTGCCGTTAGCTAAGGCAGGAATTTCACATAGATTGAGCTGGGCTGGGTAACTGGATGACACAAGCCAGAAGTTCTTGGTAGTGTATGTTTTCTCATTTCAGTCTGTTGAACTATTGTCTTTAAAATATTTCTTGTAGTATCTCTTTGGAAGCACATATTTAAAAAATGTACCAAGGACCTCTGAGTGTTCAGCTATGTTTATTCAGTTCTCAACCCTCCAGACGCTTGAGAATTCAAATTATTCAGCGAGGCTTAATGAGGCTGACTCAGAGTAAAGTTATGTGCATAAAAGTCAAGAATAGGATGCCTCGATGTTATGCATTTTATATGGCTGTGGGGTTTTCAATATTAATGTTTATTACTGAAGAGTTTAAAGGAGAACTTGGGCTAAAGCCTTCCATCAGTGATTGCTACTTCTTACCTTGCTGCAAAGTTGCTCTTTGGGGGATCTGGGACATGGAAGTTTGTTTTATGGAAGCACTGGAATCTGTCAGTGCAAATCGAGGGCTCTGTGTCAGCTATTCCAACCTCAGACCTTTCTAACAAGTACAAATGCTAGCCCTGTGTAGGTTTATGCTGCTAGACACTAAGTTCTTAGTCAATCACTTTCGGTTTTCCTCCTTTTTTCAGTTGATAGAATGGGGTAAACCGCTTTGGATCTCTAAATTGACCAACAAGAAGCATCACCATGGGCAGTACTGTGATTCCTAACACAAAACAAAACAAAGAAAATTTGACTAACTGGACTATGACCATGCCCATATCCACATCCCAGCTTGTCTGGGCTTTGCAGACAGTATTTATTATTATCTTTTTTTCTCTTCATTTGCCTTTAACCCTCCTTTTTCTGTCCTAAAGAGTATGAGAAGGACAATTTGCTTGTGGACTTAGCCGTTCTGAGCAATGGTACTAATGGTACTCCTCTTGCTGGAGGCCTGAAGAAGACAGACTTTCATATGGCTTTCCAGGAGAAATTGTTCAGATGGTCTGGCAAAGATACACATTAATGTGGGAACTTTTCTGTGCTGATCTGAACAAAACCTCTAGGGAATCCTTGCAATTAACCTTACAAGCTTCTCTGAGACTTTATCCTGACCTCATCCCTCCTCCTGTTCACACATGTTGCAAAGAAGATTCCTGTTGAGTCACTCTTAGAAATGTTCTTTAAAAAACTTATGTTTTTTCCTTCATGTGCTTTTTGTTGTGCTAAAGCAGCTACTAGCCAAAGCCAGATGCCATCCTAGCCATGCTGCATGGAAGATTTTGCTGAACACAGTTGGAGAATGAGATTCTTTTCTGACTTGCCATGTGTGCACAAGGATGCAACCCTCGTCATTTTGTTTACACGCTATGAGAAACTCCTTAGCATAACTCCTCTGAGAAGAGAGGAGCAGGCACCTTTTTTTTTTTTTCTGGCGATTTTTATTCTGGTTTTGTTCAGACCATCAGATGTATTTTTGCATATCTGTCTTTATGATTTGGAGCTTGTAAAGGGTTTTGGCCCAAGAATGCTGAGTACAGGAAATGGAAATTTCTTGTAGAAATATCTCACTTTAAAGAAGTAAATATCATGCTATATACAGATCACTCCCACGAAACTGAGTATTTGTCCTCTACAGCCTGTTTTTTGGTTTTACACTGTGTTGCAATATTCATACTATAATTATAAAAAATGCATAAACATAGAATTGCTTTTGGAATAATTTCTTTCACAGAGTTTATTAAGTTACGAGATTATTGACTTTATCCTCATTCCAGCAGAAGGAAAACTGAAGAATCTGAGAATTCCCTACAGAACAGAAATTCAAAGTTTTAACTAGCTATAGTAAAATATTCATCTTCCCCACCTTGCAGAAAAGGGTTTTGGAAAGAATGTTCCACCTGTTTCATCACAGTGTACTGGGGAAAAATGGAAAGCAGAGGACAGGGGGGGAAGGAATGTCTGCTAGTGATCTGAAACATAAGGAGGCCCCTCTATTCCAGTTTTATCTATACAACCCTTTCTGGTGTGAGACAGCTGCTGCCTCTGAAGCCTTCTACATATATCTTGAAATCCCAAGGGTCTTTCTTTTTTAACCTGTGTTGTATCCCCATTGCCCTTGAGATTCTACATTACAACTGTTTTCCTCAGAAGGATTTGATAAGAATATCTCTTTTGGACCACATTAGTGTTAGAGAATTGCTGTCAAGCATCAAGAGATACTCTCTTTCTTCCCCTGGGGCTTTAAAGACGCTACTCTAAAATTAAAGTGTTTGGTATAGATAAGATGCTCAGGGTTATAATGAGGTCAAGAGTTGCCAGCAGTTTCCACCTAGATATTTTTTTCTAAGTTGATCAGATCTCTTGCTGACTTTTTTTCCTTTTTAGACAGATAAATGTAGACAGACCAGGTAGAGAAAGAGTCAGGAACAGGAAGCTTCTGAAAAATATTTGGAAATTATTCTGATTGCATTGTCTAAGTCACGTTGTCCCATTTGATTATGCTGGCATCCTCTGCAATACAATGTGACATAGAATATGTGATGCAATGAGATATGCCCGGCCAAAATGCAATGTGCTTTGTTTTAGTCAGAACGTATTAATCCACTTACTGAATAATTGACCCAAAGAGATTCTGTCAAACAATATTAAATTATTCACTGGATTTCCAAACCAGCAGACAGTGTCCTTTAAATATTTAAGAATAATGTCAAATAGTTTTCCACACCAAAAATATTCTTTTTTTGTGTATGTTGAGGTTTTCCTGCCCTTCTCTGTTTTTTAAGGAGGCAGGATAATTAAATAGAAGTCAGTATGCCCTTCAGAGGTGCAATGTGAGTGGGAGGGCAGAGCATCTCCCATCTACCAACAGGCAAGAAGAGGCAAAACCTCATCCAGTTCTGCTGTCAGACCCAACTAGATGCCATACCATTAACAGGTTTTCATGGACTCACACATGCATTTTACAGCAAACTCCAAACTCTCCACACATATATCCATATATTTTAACATGTAGCTTGTGCCTCGTCAGTGAGTTTCCCCATGAGAGGATGTAGCATTGCAGGTTGCACAGCTGAGGCTGTGAAGTGCCTTGCTATTCTCTACCCTCAGGCCTTGTAGTACCTCTCTAGGTGTGCATTATGAGATAACAACCTTGCCGGATCAATTTTGGTGTGGAAAATAGGTTTCCTTAAAAAAGGGATACCAGTGCAGCAGCATTCAAGTTCTACCAATTACAGTGTCTGACACCTTTCCCCTTGAAGGTTGCATGCTGAATGACTGCAGGGTGTATTTCTGGCTTGTTTAAAAAGGATGAGGACAGGCATCTGATAGCTTACCTTAATTATTCCATTTCCTCCTCCCTATATACATTTCCAAAATCTAATTATAGTGCTTGTGGCCCCTGCTATCAGCCAGTACCCAGAGATTAATATAAAGCCATGAGAAGGGCAGCTACCTCCCTTCACGCTTTCCACAACATTGCAAACACATTCCAGCAGTCTTTTGATACTAATATTTTGATACATTCATCATTGTGTTAGCATCAGCAGTGAGCAATATTTACAGTTTATAAGCTCTTCCAGGACCAACTGTTCATATTATTCATATTAAGTCCATTCAATTTTCCACCTGAAATACAACATTTTTCAAGTCAGAATTTGATGTCTATTTTTTGAGGGCAGAGGAGGTTGGCTTTTAATAATGAGTTTTATTTAATTGTGTGTTCTGCTGCTTCCAAAGAATTCACTAGGAAATCTGTTATGTATTGTCAATCAACTAAGATGCACTTGGCTGCATTCTCATGTTTATTATCTTGGTCCTGATAAGGGGACATTTTTGTCTGTATGCATCAGTGTGTGTTGAGGTGCAATTGCTTATCTGTTCTTCTGCAGCTTTATTTAGATTGGAATTTGCTGCAATGTCCTCACAAGTATAGGAATTTTGTCCGGGCATGCACTCCGTGTGTAGTCAGTGGGCAGTGGGCAACTCTTCTCAATGCATTTGCTATTCCAAACTACAAATATTGTCACAGTCCACTCCTTTTTGTAACCAACCAGACTCAAAAAATATTAAATATTCTTTATTTATAAAAATAAATAAATAAAGTAGTTATTCTCTTACATCTACCTTCCCTTAAAGGCATTTAGATATAGTTTTAGGAGACAGCAAACGCAATGATTCTGCTCAGTCACAATTTAGTTATTGTTACTTAAGGGCAGGTGGGCAAGTGCGTGCGGAGGTGGGAGGGCTACTTATATCAGCACTGAAAATAAACCTGGCAACTCCTGCAAGGACTGAAACTCAAGACTAATGTAAGTCTTGGAGCTTTTAATACCAGACTTGTCACAGACATCACGCAGTTAAATGTTTTGATATTTTTGTAGAACGAGAGCAAACTAAGACTTGGCCAAAGGTCACACTGATTCATCAGTTTGCCTGACAATTGCCATTCCATGGGCTCCCTTGCCAAAGCCCCTACCCTATGCACAAGGAAATTTAATCCTAGATCTTCTCTCATCAAACTTCCATCCTTTTTCTCACACTTCTGGTGTGGAGAGATGGCACGGTCTGTGCCTGGTTATTGTGCAAAGACTATGTCCATGACCCTTGTTAGCAGTCATTGCATGCAGCAGAGATGACGGACAGAGCTTGTGGGGAAGTGAGTTGTTGTTTTGTGAGAAACTGTGCAATTGCAGAGGATTTTTCTGTTAAACTGAAGAGGAACCAACAAATAAAGCCATAATAACTTCCAGGGAAAAAAAAAGAAAAAACAAGAAGAAAAAACAAAAGGAAAATAAGTGTCACACCAAAGACCCTTGAAAACAACATCAAAATCTTTGATTCTCATTTCAGCCTTTAAAATGTCTGTATGACCCTTCTTGTAGATGGGCACTACATCAGCCAGCCTCCAGTCCAGTGGAACCTCCCCAGTCTTCCAGGACTTTTGGAAGATGATGGAAAGGGGTTTGGCCAGCACATCCTCCAGCTCCTTCAATACCCTAGACACATGACTGACAGACATTCCCTGTAACCCTGCCATGATGGGGGTCTTGCAAGTGTAATCCTCCATCTGTATCTGAATACAGAGAAGTGGAATGATTTTCCTCAGTCATGCAGATATTAGATTTTGATAAATATCTTACACTTCAGTTTCCAGTCTGAAGTAACAGAGCTTGCATTCTTCCTAGTATAGGCTATGAGGCAGCATCTATGGTGAGATGCTCTATAGGTAGGTGCAGGTGTTCATTGCACTGACAGACATATACTGTACAGCCTGTATAAAACCAACGAAATTAATTTGGAAAGTTGGCCTTGCCTTACCTGCCATATCAGCAGAGTGCTGAATTGTCGCTGACTGGGCTGCAATCCTGCAAACCAGGATTTTTCAGGACAAAGTCTGCTGAAGCTTTACAGGAAAACACCTTAATCCTCAGGTGCCACAGCACTAGCAGGCAGGGTGGTGATATGCTGGGAAGTACTCTGTGTGTGTGTGCTGGTGGGCTAACACCAGCTTGAAGCAAACATCTTTTGAATGACTTGGTGCCGGAGGAGACATGCACAGCATCCTGAGGCAGCCTCAGCGAGACATCTGACTGATTAGATATTGAGGTCAGGTGCTGAGATACCAAGGTCGTGCCACATCCTGCTTTCCTTGTCCAGCTGGGCCCCAGTAAAATAGTAGCTAGTACAACCACCAATCAGATAAGGTGGCAATTTTCGACAGTCTTAAATTATTGTTGCATCAAGGGAGGTCCAGATAAGATCAATCAGACGCTGGAACAATTTAGCCATGCCTGACCTTTTTTTCCCTGTTTTTTCTATCCTTTCTTCTTTCTGAAGACACAGACTGTCTTATGAATGCAAACACAGGGAGCACTCACAGAGTCCCACTCTGTCTTCAGAACAAAACACAATGGTTGATTTATGGGCTGGATTACTGGAAAACAGTAATCCTTTGCTCTTTATGATGTTTTGTCGGAAGGTGCAGTACCCTCCAGTCAGAGCAGCAGGATTGCAATGAGGTTTTTACAAAAGGGTGAGAGAAGGGTGGTGGTGGTGAATACAGCAGCTCTTCTAAAACAGTAGTTAATAAGACACCAACACATTAATCATGTGACAGGTATTGAGTCTAACAGGGCAAGGCAATAGTTTTTAGAAACAACCAGTTAAGTTACTATCCGGTAGAAAAAGGCCTCAGGTTTCATGCCACTTTTTGCAATTACATTTATTTTTTATCACTCTTTTTTATTCGCATATGAAATTTTTTAAATGCCGTTTTTTTGACCTGAGAAAATAAGAGAAAAACCACACAGTGCTGTAACAGAGGGCTGCACAGTCCCTTTCCTCTCAACCCACCATGCCCCAGGCTGTACCTCAGGCTTCTGCACAGGACCCCACCACTGTCCCTCTCCTGCATTGAGACCCCAAATGCTAGACACAGTTGAATTATTCCTGAGAGTCATGGCACTGAAGACAAACTGTGCTGCTGTGGTAGAGCCAAGATATATTCCTTCCATTGGACTTTATTATCAAAGGAGACCTGATTCTCAACTGCAACCTAGAGATGTGGTTCCCCTCTTTCAAATAACTCTCCAGGCAGCTTTATTGTACCAGACCAAGTACACCTCAGGCTCTTTTATCAAGACCTTCCCAAACAGAAGTGACAAAGGCAAAGGGGAGGAAAAGATGCGGTAATCCTGATGCACAACTGCAAATGAACCCATGCCTCCTTGGTGTCCTTTATTAGAAGGAGCTCAAATCACTTTAATCCTGTGGTTCCTGATGTTAGAGTACAAATTATTTTTCATTGCTAAACCCTGTTCATTATCAGAAACACCTTAAAACAAAGGACCAGAACGTTACTAAATGAACCATTCCCACGATTTTGTAGGCTGTGCACATGTCCTCCATTTTGAGCCTTTGTCAAACACCACTTGCCATGACAAGTTGGGAGTATTGGGCAAGACCAAACCAGGCAGAGTGGTCAAATATGACTTGTTTTGTCTTCCTTTGCATAAAACAAGAATTTTCAGGACCAGGTCTCTTGCCTGCTATTGTATCATGATACAGGCCCTTAAAGTAGGATGCAAGCAGATGTCATGATTGAAAAAGAACCATGAGAATATACTTTTGAGAAGACACAAAAAGTCTTTCTTGCTCCTTACACAGTACCTGAAAGTGATCAAAGCCTGATATTTCAAGGGAAGCTAAAAAAATAATTGTAATAAACAGAGACAAATATGCATCTTGCTCTGATCTGGTGCTGTGGTGAAAAAAATGTCATCTTGGCTCTGGACTAATCAGCAAATGATAAGCTACAAATGACAAACAGCATAATTATGTGGCTCTGCTGATGAGAATCATAAAGTAGAATTTCATAGTCAGTCCTGCCAGTGACTATAGCAAGTTTGGCTACTAGGGAGTGTCGAAGTTTGCTAGATGCAGTCCATAAATCTGGGAGTAAATCACGTAGGTAAGACACATGACATGCCTAAGAATCACCAGTTCCAGGAGGTCTTGTCGTCTGGCTTGAGGAGCTTCCTTTATGCCAATGGTGTGATGACTGATGCAACTCATTGCAGCTTTCTCTGAGCTGACGGATGTGAGCATTGATTCAGTGGAGGCAAAGAAATTGTAGCAATTCTCAGCAGCTGAAGTTCTGACCTGCAGTTTTTAGATGTTTAGTTTTCTTTTACCTTTTAAAGGTTGTAGATTGCATTTGGAGGTCTTTGTGTTTGGTCTTGTGGGTTTGAGAAGGCATTTGAGAGCAGCAGTGCTGAAAAATGGCTGCATAGATTTCATAATCCTAATCAGACTTGTTTTTTTTCTTTTTACATATTTTTTGCGCTGAAGAGTTAAGATGAGATTAGGAAAGATATACTGAGGAAATAATTTCTCTAGCAAGTTGTTCTGATATATTTTTCTGAAAAATAATTTGAAATTCATTTTATATTCTCCCAGCTGTTTCCTTGCTGCAATTTCTTTTCACATCATAGCACAGAATATACCGCAGATTACAAGGTAACCAAAGGAGGTGCTTTAACTAGTTTCAGCTGAGTGATAGTTTGAAATAACACTGTTACAGCTATAGTTCTTCTGGTATCTAAGCCAGTTTAAAGCATTTGGTAGTCTTTATTTCATGCCGCTGTCTGGGATGTAGATGTACATTTCCAACCCTTAGTCAATTAACACAAAATATTGACAAACACTCTTCCACTTTAATATTTTGTTCTCAGTGAAAAAACCTTTGCTAAGTACATTATGGTGTAATTTCACTTGTATCAGTATAAGCACAAATAAAAGTCAAGCAGTCCTGTTTGCCTCCCATCTCTGTCCCTGCAGAAGTCTATGGGCAAACCCAGGGACACTTTATTTCACAAGAAATTCACTGCTGCTGGGCTGGTCACCTGTTCCTAGCCAAAGGAAAATCTTGACCCCATTGAACTCCCTGACAAAACACATATTGGTTATTTGTGGGACCGAAACATGTATTGCAGCAAACACTCAGAGTGCACAAAGATCAAGACTGACTGTTTTCTCTCTCAGAAACAACTAGACTTGGCAGTACAACTATCACTTTGAGCACTGGTGATAAACAAATAATTTCTCTCTGTTGTCTCTCTGCTGTCTCACTCTTGCCCCAAACATCTCTTTTTTTTCCCCACTATATTATCCTAAGCATATGATATAATTATCAACATTATGAAAGGTTCTGTTTCTTTTTTCCATGCTTGGCATTTGGATTATGTTTGCTTTTGGGTTGTTTTTTTCCTTATACAATATAGAAATGCAAAGAAGCTTGAAATAGTTTTATGATTACCAGATCACAGATAACTTGTTAAGGTTTTAAGTCCACCTGACTCCCACCCAGACTGGCTCCATCTCATTTAGAAACCATGTCTGCAGCTCAGCACTCTGACTTCCTAGGAGTCCTTTCCCTGGAAATACCTACAAGCAATTATTTTGAATAGGCTCCAATGGCTCTGGTTTAGTTGTATATCCCTGCTTGGAAGCAGCCATTCTGGTGCAACGCACACTCTTCTCTGAGCTAGAGCTGTGGTACAGTGGATGTAGAGTTGGACAACCAGCTCACCTTCACCTTCTGCGAAGTTTCCTGAGTGACTGTACTGTGACACAGTGTAGGAAGGCAGACCCCGCTGCTTCAGGACTGATCTCAAGGGCAGTAGGCACATAACAACAACTACTCATGCAGTCTCCTCTGTGGCAGAAGAGTATTTGTACCTTAAGCCTCAGGTATACATACAGTCCTGCATGGTCAGTGGAGACAGAAGGGGTGACAAGGTTATATGGATATATTGTTAAATGTGGACTTGCAAAGATACCTACATATTTTCATTTGATAGAAAATGAGGGAATTGGCCAGCATCTGAAATGCAAAAATGTTCCAAGGCAAAACTTAAATGGGACACTCATAGTACATAGACTGGGTTTTAATCTTGGTTAGTAGGCTAACAAGTGATCTAAAAAGAAATACTACATAAACAAACAAAACCCCAAGACAAATCCCAAAACAAACAAGAAAAGGAAATCTTTCAGCAACAAAAGCCACTTTGTCTTTTGACATTCTCAGCTCTTTGAAAATGCCTCAAACTTTCTTTTGGTAATTGCTATGCAAACATCTTTGATGTCTGAGCAAAAACATCTGGAAGCTTACAGTGGCATCTGGACATAAATATTAAAAGAAAGACAAAAACCTGATGTGAATTAGCCATGTGGATAGTCGTAAAAACCACAACCACAGAAACCTGTTCCAAGTCTTTGGCTGCAAAAAAGGATGCCTTCTCACTTGGCTTTTAGTATGTTTATGAACTGACATTCAAAAGGTAGAGTGTTTGTGACTAACAGTTTGTCTTTATTTCATTTTGACCACCCTGGCCCGATTGAATAGGTAGAAAATGACTCTCAACTCATTCTTTAAACCCTCTGCCAAATTTTTGTTCTATTTGCAAATTTTGATTCTGGTTATGAAACATGTGCTTTCAAGGCTTCTCCTGCCAAATGCAGCCTGGACTCCTAGTAAATCAGTACTGTGGGAATGTAATGCCGTGGGTAGAGCTACCTGAGACTAATTCACTGCTTTGTGTTACAAGAATGGTGGTTTTGGTATGTTCAGTTCTCTCTCTAGCATTCCTACTGGATAAAAGTGTTGTGAAGAAAGAAACTCAAGTCTTAAGGCCTTCTTGCATAGGGCAGATGAAGGAAAACAACAATCCCAGTCCAACTTTCATATTGTCAAATAGCAAGCTAAAACAGTAATTCAATGGTTATTTTTCAGCTTACGGAGTCTAGTCTCATGACTTTTGAGGCCCCAAGGTTGGCAGAGTCGTGAGTTGCTTTTTCAAAAGCAACAAGGACATGAAGACATCTAAATACCCTTTCTTTTTAATGAGTCTGTGGTGCAGATAATCAAAGATTTTAGAAGCTGACAAGAGTCAAGCATGTAAAAGGGTTTGATAACCCAGGTCTTATTATCTTGATAAAAACAGAAATAATGATTTTTCCCCTCCAGAACTGAATACTTGAAAGATTGAGCGGTGATGGTATAATAAAGGACCTTTAGATTTTCCAATGAGAACCATAAAATGCACAGTGAAGTGCATGTGGATCAACTAAATAATGCTGGATTTTCTAGGTGTCATCACTTGCTATTGTCTCATCTTTTCCTCATTCATACTGTTTCCTTCCTTGTCTCTTAGCTTTGTTTGCTCTTTCAGTGTAAGCTTTAGTGCTATTCACCTCCTTCTCAGAACTAGTCATTTCTGAGTGGTATATACCCTACCACACAAGCTGGTCTGCTTATGGAGTGGGCTTGTTTTTATAAGGGTCTTTCTTTTTTTTAATGTTCTGAAGACACATGGAAATGGAAAAAGTAATGCTGTAACTTGCTGTTGCCCTCTGCAGTTGCTGAGCTACTGGGATATTCTGGATAGGACCAACTGCAAGGTGAGCAAATTGCCCTGAAAGACTCTCAAGGATCGAAACACACTGATATGTGTATTGGAATTCTGCCCTAGTATTTGGTAAGGAGTCTATAATTTAAATAAAAGGGCTCGTTTTTTTTCCCAATTTAATGTCTTTTTAACAGTGTGGGAGTTATAAACGTTATAATAATTTTACCACTTTCATATTTTAAAATATGCCCTCTAAGCATTTACATTCAAGATTTATTTTTCTTCAGTTGTGTAAATAACGCATAGCAATTTGCATCTCATGCATAAATCTTTCTCCTGTTGAATGCAAATTAAAAAAATAATAATAATCAATTCCACCAACTCCTTTCACTTGCCTTTTTTCCCACCTCCTCATATTTACAGTAAGCTATCTGGCTAATTCTTCTAAGGAGAATTTTAGGAGCTTGTGTGTGTTTAAAAAATTATCTGACTGAAGTTTTCTTCCACTGAGTAATATGAAGCCTAGAGCTGATTGATAGTGTTTCCTTTTCCAGTTCTAATGAATGTTTTTCAGGTTTTATGCATCCCAGATGAACCTGTTTTAAATAGAGTGTGTGTTTGTGTGTATGAATGTCGCTCTTTCGCGGGATTTATCCAAAATTAATTTAGTTTCTTGGTACCTTATAGGACAACATTGGTTCTAACTAAACTAATTTCAACTTGCTGTTAAACCAGAAATGAAGCATTTGTCAGGATGAGCCAGGAAGGGCTGAGTGGACATTTCATGTTGCTGAGGGCTCTAAGAAAGTGCTCCAGGAAGTTGCTGGAACTCCAAAACTCTTCTCTGAGTTGCACTTACTGCCTTGTCTGAATACACCCTCAGGGTGGTTTTCTTCTACAGATTTCCTGCTCTGGCAGTTTCTATGCCTATTGATCAGTATTGTGGGTCTCAGACCACTAAAAATACCTCCTCTGGAGAGTCTTGCTGCCTTCGTAAAGATGTGACCAAAATATCTTGTTGAATCATCTTCCTCAGTCTGGCTCTGCTATTTATGTCTGTAGATTCACTTCTGCCTCCCCGGCTGCTTCACACCAAGAACCAGAGTCAGTCTGGGAAGACATTCTGTAATGCCAACAGTGTTAGGAGCTCTCCTGGTGGGTGAGAGCCTTCTGCTTGCATGGTGAGCCCTAGTCTTGGGCTGCTGGAGATACAGGTGTTGCAAACTTCCCCGAGCCCCTGGCTGTGGGTGCTGCTTTAGTGATCAGCTCTAAATGCCATGGCAAACAGTGGGTGAGCATTTTCTCTGCTGCTGCCTGATCACAGTACTGCTAATTTTGAAGCAGTGAGGAAGAGTAGGGAGGTGACAGCTGTTCATCCTAGGAAAGTAAGCAGCGCTTTTATTCAAAGAGGGAAGGCAGGAACTCCCATTTCACTGCACAGGACGAGAATATAAAGAGAGGAGAAAAACACTTTCCCTATATTCCTGTTTTATTTCAGAAAAGTGTTTTCAAAGCTTGTCTGCCCTTCCTCCCCTGCAGGTTATATTTAGTTTTAAGCTCTCTTGGCTACTGCATTGATAGCTTCTTACCAATTCCACTGCAATTAATCTGAGCAGAGCTGATTATGCTTTTGTCTCTGATTGTTTAAATCTGGATCCTTCTGTCTAAAATGAGGAGATCTTTGCTGCCTGGGCACCCTGCTGCCTAGTTTATCCCATCCCATTCCGTCCCATCCCATCCCAGCATGGACAGTTTTGTGTGTGAGCCTGAAATTATGTGGAGGGATGAGGCAAACATTGTGACTTTGTTGTGAGGAGTTGTGAGATGGATGAAGCCACCATTTTAGGGAGCTTGTTAGCTGCTTTCATACTGCAGTAAAAGGGGGAGATGTGGGGAGCTGGAGGCTTCTGCACTGCCTGCTCTACAATACATCCAGCCTTGTTGCTTTTGGTACACTTCTTCAAAACCAGCTTGAATACAGCATAGGGTCACACTCTCACAATATGAACTGAGACGAAGGAGTACATTTGGATAGAAAAAATATTCATAGTAAAGAAGTGGGAGTACCAAAGAGCTTCAGGTCCCAGCAGCTGCTTCTAACAACTAATGATCTGTTTCACAAGGAGATGCAAGCATGGGAGCTCAGGGAGAAACCATGAGTGGTTTTGCTTTTGCCATGGCCCTATCTGGGTCATACTGAGGCAGCCAGGCTCTCACTGAGATCAGTATTTTGTTTGGGAGATGATAACAGCAGGAACAGCTGTGAGGATGTGTGACACGATCCGTGTATTTGGAGAGGTTAATTGAAAGAACAAACCAATCACCAGAGTCCCCAGTATGTCCAGATTACAGATAGTAGCTTTGCTTGCTCTTCACAGCCTGTGAATCCAGCTAGAAGATACCTGCTATTCCACAGTAAACTGTGCCTGCAAATCTCAGTGCTCTTTAAGAGTACATACTTAAACTCAACTGAATGCTGAGTATGGGAGTGATTGCTTTCTTACGTTTGTAGTCCGAGGTGCAGAGGGGTTAAAGTTTTTTGTCTAAAGACTTCAGATGCAGAGCTGAACAGGAAGCAGAGCTGAGGAGTTGTAGCTCTTAAGATGCCACTCCAAGCACTTGTCCATAATCCCACTTTTTCAGTTAGTATAAAATGATAATATATCACATTGCCTCTTAGAAAAGTGGATGTGTTATTGCTTTCCAAAGCAACCTAGGTCAGGAATCTTTCGGTTTAACTAGCTAAAACTGCAGACTATATTTCTGAAGGACACACAGGATATGCATCTTTTCCTTTCACCTTCCTAGAAGCTGTGCTGTGTGATTCTTTTCTGGTTTTAAACAGGACTGGTGAGTTGCAACTCCAATTCATCTTGCAGGTTAACACTTGATTTTGCCATATCTTTGGTTAACAGATCATGTTCTTAATACACACTTACTTGTCAAGCAACAGCTGTATAGGCAGAGATGAAAGTAGTCAGAGAGAACATATTTCCTTTTGCTCATACAGGAGAAGATGACAGGTAACACGATCTTGACCTCTGAAAGTCAGGGACAACTCTAAGAATGGGTGACATGAGCCAGGACTTCTGCTGATCATAGAGCAACACATGCTGGTGTTGTAACACAGACAAAGATTAACTCTTTGGAGGGGGATGTGTTTTCCCAGTTGGCACTAAATTGCATAACCACACTGGGTCCTAACTTCTATAAAGCTAAGCTCCCATTTAGAAATCACTGGATAAAGAAGTTCTGCATTGTTTATAATTTTAACTTTTTTTTTAAATAGAAAAAATAAAGCCATCTGATTCCTAGTAGAATATGTTGCTAAATTTTTGGGTGGAGAAGAAGCAACTCTTTGGGTGAATTATATCTTCAGATGATGTCATAAGGACTTCAGGGTTTTATTGCTCCCTAAATAAAGTATCGTCTGCTTTTTCTTAGGAATCTAGTTTTATACCATCAACAAACAGCAGAGTAGTCAAAAATATCATCTGTAGGACATAATAATTTTACACAAGTAAATGTACGAATAAACTAGAAGTTAGCTAGGGTATTTACATGTGTTCGTTCTAATCCACACACAGTTGATGTACCTCAGAGGTCTTGCAAACATAGTGCAGAACCTGCTTTGCCATGTTGCATGGAGTAGTAATGAAGTCACATGATGCTGTTTTTTCCATTGGGTTTCTCTCCCCAGCTGCTAAATTATATTATAACACAGTAAACAGACACTCAATATTTTCCTTATATAAATTTATCATGTAGCAATTACTGCAGTTAAGCTCAGTACTGTTATGTGATTGTAAATGGGAGGTGGCAATCAGTGTAATTAGAAAAGGAAAAGATGTGCCTGCAAAACAGCTTCTACGTTGCAATATTGCCCACGCTATAAACACCCTCCCACATGGTGTGTCCCTTCTCAGTTTCATAGTGTAAGTCCTGTGTTGATTCAGGCTTGCATTACACAGTAAATCTTGTTTGTGAATTTATAGACTGTCCCTTTGAAGGCTGAATTGCACCAGCCTATTTATTTAAAGTATTTTTCTCACTGCAGCAGCATGCTTTTGAGATGCAATACCTTATACACAAAATCCCTGAGTGACAGCAGCTCTGTGAGATCATGATATTTATAATACATTACATATTATTAATAATATGTTGCAAGACATGTCATAGATCTTATTAACATAATTTTAAATTATGAGTACTAGTTTGACCTATCTGTGGATGGATTAGGAGTGAAGCTTGGATTGTTAAACAGAAGCAAAAAATCAGACCATCATTAAACAAACAATTTCAAGTAAAATGTCTGTGTTTCACCGCAAAAAGTCAAAGTATACATTAAAACTTAGCAGTCCACAAGGCAACTTACAAAGTTTAAATAAAATCAGAAAAAGTTTTCAAGTTTTTTTTCTTTTAATTACATTTACCATTGCCCTGATATTAATTACGATCTAAATTGCTCCCAGAGACCTTAACTTCCCTAAAATGGTATACTCGGTGTCTCTCCCTATCCCCCAAAGCAAACTGGATGGAGAAGCTCTGAATTGACAGGAGAAGTAGACAGTAACCAAACCTTTAGACACCAGCAATATGTAGATGCTTGCCTGTTATGTCCTATTTCAGAGCTGAGATTCATTATGTCAAGACCAGAGAGTGCAGTGACAAGGAGAGTCAAAACAGAGACTTAGAAGTTACTCCTTAGACATGCAGGAGTTTGCACTGGCAGATTCAGCCGCAGAATCTGGATGTTAGTTCACAAATGAATCTTTTACATATTTTCTGAGAAATAGCTAGAATATTTGTGCATCCTTAAGTATCCTGGTTAATTTTTAATTTATGGAGTTTTTGAGTTTTTTTAAAATTGCCGATCCTTTGCTACATCTCATTATGTTAGTCTCTATGTGTTGGCATTGTTGGCTTGGCAAGGAAGAAAAAATTAAGGCGAGTAATTTAAATGACTCTCCTGAAATTTTGTAGAAGACTAAGGATAGAGCCAAGAACAGCTTATAGATGTCCTGTTTTCTAGCCCTCTGCTTTATCCTGGAAATATTCCTTTTCTTCTGAGTGTCATTAGGAGTGGCCTTCTATAGGAGGATAAATAAGGCTCCTTTTCCCCATGCTTTACCTGCTTAAAGCACAGAATTTTATTATTAGGATGTGAACTTTTGCTTTAGGGGGGTGGTGGAGTTTCCTTAGTCTGGTAAAAAAATGGGAGCTGGTAGGTAAAAGCTCAGAAACTACTGCCATTTTTTTCATTATTTCTATAATGTAATTTCTGTATCCAGTACAAACCATGACTGAGAGAGACATCTTTCATTGATTTGGGAGGGAATGGAGACGAACACTTAAAAAAAAATTTGTCCATCTGGTGAGTGAGCTGGCATGAATCACTGAATTGTCAGTAATGTTTATTCTGTTAGAGTGGACAGTCTTGCTGTTGTGGAAAAAGCTAACTCAGTCCATTATGGATTAAATTAAGAGAACACACACATGCACCGTAATCACAACTGTCTCTCCAAGAGCACTGATCAGTAACAATTATCTGTTGGGTAGAGGTTGGAAGGAGATAACCTAAATTTTTTCAGGTTAATTATTACTCTCCTCAGCTCAGAAGAATCCTAGAGTTTTAATAAGAGCAACCTTTCTGTGCCTGAGGTCCTTTGAGACCGAAAATTGGCAACAACAGAAAACATATATCTTTGGACCAGAGTGCTATAAGTCATTCTGCTGCTTTGGCATTTGTCTCTTTGTTGGTTTGCTTTATCTCTCCCAGAGTGATGTAAAAAGTTTTAAAATATTAGGTTTTGCTCCTACAATCTTGTATACTGAATAAATAAAGGCACAAATAAGAGCATTTAGAGTGCTGCACTGGACTTCCCTGTCTCTTCCTGTTAACCTTAAAGTTCACCACACTGAAAACTAATACTGTCTAGTTCTCAAGAAGCCAGAATAATGACATTTTGTGCCATTATTCTAATGAGTTTTTCACTGTGCATTTTCCTTAATTATTTGCATGAGTAATATCATTATGTATTCATGCCAATAAAATTCTGATAATTAATTTACATGATGGCAATTTCTTAATGATTTTTATGTCAAAGTTAATAGCAACATCTGATAGTTGATCTGTTGGTACTGACATAAATTTAACTTTTAATGTATTAGTGCCAAAACCTACAGCAGCACCAAATTACATTGGATAAAAATAAACATCCACTGGGTAAAAACTTCAGTGGAAAATTCTTGATCCTTACCTGAGGTTTATAGGTTCAAAATAAAACTAAGGCCCCTAGATGTGCTACATGTCATATTTTTACTTTATCTTGCTTTATTTATTTATGTACATCAGTAATATTATTGATGTCTGATATTTAAGAGATCAAGTCACATGATATTGTATAAAATGTTATGTTCCCTTGCCTCCAGATTGGTGCATATACTGCATGTATTACAATGAAAAAACCGCACTCATTAAGCCTTTGTCGTTGTAGTTCTTTAAACACGAACTCAAAACTGGTCTGTATTTGGGGAATTTAGGACTAGTGTCAGAACCTGATTTTCTGTCTTTGTAATTTCAGTTTTCACCGTGTGGCAAAAATATCAGCAAAATTGACTTTATGTGGAGGCAAATATTGTTAATATCAGTAAAACAAGAAACAGAACAATGCGTAACAAAGTTTGAGATCAATATTTTTAGTACATTTTTACTATATGGAACTGATGTTTAGATAAAGAGATAATTGTATATCTAACTGTATACTTGTACATATATTTTTATATAGAGTCATGTAAATATCACAAGACAATTAACACAAAATAAAAACACATCTCCAGGCACTCTGTAGATCTCTTTAGAAATTTATATGTATTTTTGTTTACCAGTTAGATATTTTAGTATACCTTAATAATGAAAAAAAACATGTGCAAGAAATTATGATAACCATAAAATGGTGTTGATTGCTTTCCCTTTATTTTTTTAATCAAAAGCAAAGAAGCTTCATTCCATGACATGGTTGCTAACATAATATTTATTTCCACTTGCTTCAGCCAGTTAAACATACAGATAAAATGTTGAAATCCATTAAAAATACACTTGATCCTGCCATGTATTTCAGCCTTTTCCCCAGTTGGTTTTTCATCAATGATATCCACCAAGGGAGTGCACATTTCCCTTTATATGGTGAGGAGATGATTATACAGGCTCTCAATTAGACCTTCCATGGCTGAACTATTAAGAGCTGCTAGTGCAGATTGAGATCATTTGCCTCTAAAATGCACTACCATTCCTTCTTCAGCATTCACAAGCAGCTTGTTTGTCCCTGTGTGCTAAGTGAGAAACCTGTATGCCTGGTTGCTTTTAGCCTGTCTTTCCTTGCTCTCAAAAACATTGAGGGCTCATACATACTTGAAGTGAAACCCCTAAAACTCAGACCTGTCAAGGGGATCTTTTGCTGTGTCTGTCCTAAGGAGCTGAGTGTTTCTGCATCCAGAGACAAATTTTACTGAATGATTTTAGTAATTTTGATGATAAGAGTGAAGGCGCAAAGAGATAACAAAAGGAGGCCAAGGTGGGTGGTTTGCTTGTTAAGTGGCTGCTTAAAAAATAGTTTACGTGAAAGGCTAACTTTGACCCTAATGCATGGTTATCTCAAGGCATGCAAAGCATGTGCCTGCATGGGAGACCTTTGACACAAACACATCTCATTCCTGTGAACTGGTGGCATCACAGTCCCCATTCCTGCACTTCTTGCTGCCTGCCCCTACTGAGGCAGTGCCTGAAAGGCAATATGGAGTACCTGGTACAGAGAATCAGGGAATCACTAGGTTGGAAAAGACCTACTGGATCATCAAATCAAACCATTCCCATCAATCATTAACCCATGCCCCTCAGCACCTCATCCACCTGCCTTTTAAACACCTCCAGGGAAGGTGACTCAACCACCTGCCTGAGCAGCCTGGACCTAATGGCACTGGCTTCAGTCTCAAGGAGGTGTGAAGGGTAAGAGATAGGAGAGGCAGCAGGCAGGTGCAGATGTGAGAGTAGGAGATACCTCAGTTAGGAAGGAATTGTTCAATATAAGAGGACTTCCAGTAGTAAAAGCAGATAACTTTCTGGGAGATCCTTGCCCATACATATACTAGCTATGGATGCACACCATCTGTAAACCCTCAAACCCTGTGCTGAAGTTCTCCTCTGCCCTTTGGTTCTGAAGAGGTAACAGTCTGGTACTTAATTCCCCATGTGTACTTCTGGGGAGCTGTGTTTTGGAAAAAGCCTGTGGGATGAGAGGGATTTTGTTTGCTCAGAATTTTAAGCTGTCCTAGGCAATGTACCATGAATGTAGGTACGCAGCTACACAGCTACAAACTCCTGTGAGTGGAGCAAAGGTGAAGACAATGGATGAAAGGGGATGTCTGAAAGCCCTTGGACTCCCCAATGTTAGTCAGGACACACACGTTGTAGCATATACAAGCATTTAGGCATAAGCTGAGCCCACCTTACCCTTTTGTACTTGAAAAAAACATTGGGTTGAAGCAGATACTAGATATAGAAGGACAGTATCAAAAAGGATTGGGAAAGAGTCTAGTGTACGGAATGGAGATGCTTTTGTTGCACAGGTTTTGTCAAACTGCCTCCCTCCTCACAAATTTGTCTGTGCTAAAGATCTGAAGATGCTTTCTGCTGCCAGAATAATTTAATTTCAGAGTCTTTTTTGGAGAAAAGAAAATGGCTTTTTTTGTGTTAAATTACCCTGTATTAATTAAAGATTATTTTAATAATAAATTTTTAAAATAATAACTTTTCACATTAAGAGACTTTGAGAAATTGGTGGAATACTAATTGACTGCCTTTTTTCCTTGGTCTGTGGAAATCATAGTTTTTATCTGCTCAAGTTTCCTTTGGAAAAAGGTTAGTCAAGAACTCATCTCAGTTTTAAGAATAGCTGCTCAACAAGGAACAGCAGTGTAAATATTATCTTTATTCCAGGTGAACAGAAAATGTCTTAAAAACATTTCTGAGGAGTGTTAGCTTTGTGGGTTGATTGTTGGAAGGTGTAAGAAATATGACTGTGATTGTGGTTTGCACACCGAGTGACTCTCCCCCACAACCCAAATGGCTTTCTTGCCTGTGACATTTCAGAATTTTTTTTTTTTTTTTACGTAGAAGCACATGGAATGCCTGCACAGAAAACATTTTCTTGGTGCAGGACTTTTCATGAGTAGGGCACAACATGTCTGAAATGTAGTGTAGGAGCTTGAAAGGGAGGTTTTACAAATCCAGAGCTGTCCGATGACTTGGAGCATAACTAATGAAATAATGTTTGACTTCAATGTTGAAACTAACTGTTCCACAGAAGAGAATGACATTAATTTTTTCCATCCCCAAAGCAAATACTATATAAATTCTATAGCCTTAAATCTGGCCCAGATAACTTAGTCTCTGATTCAAAAACTGCTCCCTTTGCCTCACATAAACTCCCATGACCAGTCATCTCATCTTATTTTATAGTTTTTCAGTCCACTAATTATTTGCTACACCCAGTTATTGTGGGCTATCTTAAATTAGCACCCCATAACTCAAACTTTTAGTAACTGTTCAGATGCCTGGAGTCCAGCACAAAGGTCCAGGGACTGGAATGCTGCAATAGAAGATGTTTAGTACACAAATGTAGGACTTTCTGCAACCTGAAGCAGGGCAGAGGCAGCAGGGGTACCATCTCAGAATGGAGTTGTGGTTAGAATATCCCTATCACCTAGAGGTCTCTCTCTGCTTTTGACATGGGGTTATTGACAACCGCTTTAGTACAGACCTGGCACATAGATGGTTTGGGGACTGAAGACTGAAGATCCCTTGCCTATCTCCTCTTGGCCGTGCTGACCAGCTGTTCCTCTGAGAGCAGGGGTGAGGCAGGAGGAGGCTCTACCTATGGTCTCCCCCAAAGAGATGTGGAGTGCTGCACAGGGGATGGGATGCATCTTGTTAAGTGTACTTTTGAGTCACGAAACCTGAGGGACATAGCAGCAACAGTCCACTTCTCACTCTCTTTAATCATTTGTGAGCTCAGAGGTGTGACTGTGGATATGAAATAGCTGCTTTGGTCTTTAGCGTAGAAGCTGATTTCTGCAAAGGCAGTAATTAGTCAGTAGGCAGCCTAGCTACTGTGTACAATGCTCATTGTTTTTCTCCTTGACAGCTCAGGCTGGTTATTAATACAAAAACCCCTTTCACTTTGGAAGTCTTTTTGTTCTCTTCATCCTCCATTGCTAGATTTCGTTTGCAGAAACCATGCTGAATGACAGTACACTGCAGCTGGGGTCATGGAACCTCTTTAAGGTGCTATTTGATGCATTAGTCCAGAATTCTCAGACTGGACTAAGACCACAAGAAGTAAGTAGCAAGTTTTGGTGGAGGCAACCTCTCAGTTTCCCATTGTGCACACTGAGCTGGGAAAACATTTTACAGGGGAAGCTCCACATCATGTTATGTGGCAGCTTTCTAACAACAGGAAAACTACTTCCTCTGATGCTTGCTCTCGAGTGGGATTGATTACTCTAACTGAGTTCTGTAACTGTTTGGATGTCTTAAGTCTGCAGAACACACAAAGATTTCACTGTAACTGGAAAGTCACTAATGTCCATTTATTAACAAAGCTTTTGTTACCCAAAGCTTTCAGTCATACTGACCTATTGTACCAAACAATGTTCTTTTAATACAACATGTATTTTTAATCTGTAACACAGGAATGCATAGAGCCTTAAAAAATATGTGATGTTTAACTCCTAAATCATATGATTTTACAAGGAGTTGTGTATATTTTTTGCATCCACTGTAGACTTGCATACATACAGTATTTCCAGTTGTTTACATATGTTAGAATCTCTTGCATTTAAATAGCTCATTATGCAAATATTTATGAACTACATGGATATTTATTTTTACTGTACCCTCTGTTCAATCACTCAGCTGAGATTTAATGTCTAAACATTGTTGGCATAGTTGCATGTGTAGTAATGAATTATGAGTAATTATGTACTATATACAATTATAGAACAAAAATTACAGATTCAAAAAAATATTGATGTAACAAAGCCAAGCACTCAAATTTATGGAGCATCAAAGGTAAGATTCAGTCCTAATTCAACCCCCCCCCATTATGCATGTGCACCTTCTAACATGGCCTTTATTAACCACATTGTGGTTGTCCCCAGCTGCCGTCAGTTGCAATGGGTGCGTGACTATGTTACAGGCCAAGGCTCCAGGCTCTAGCCAAGCCTTGGAATCAGACCACAGCCAAACTTGCAATGTTTCCCAGACAGGAACTTTTCCCCGGATTTGGTCACCTAAGCAACTGACCTGGCTAAGTGAGCATGTTTCCCACCCCAACAGCAAAAGCTTGCAGCAAGAGAATGCCCTGCACTAATTCACCTCTCAGTCTTGAGCTATCCACTGAGCAGGACTAATTTTGAATATGAGACATTTAAAAGAGCACTGTGTTCTCTTATAATCAAAGACTGAGCCTGGAGTACAATTTGTTGAAAGGTTTTTTTGAACAGAATATCTTCCACCAGGAAATGTTGCTTTGTCAGAATTGAAATGCTTCATAGGAACATTTTGTTTGTGATTATATTTTTGACAGAAAAAAAGGTGAGCAATTCAAAATTTGAAGAAGGTATTTCTCATTGCCAGTTGTTTCACTGTAGACCTAACTTATTTTCTTTCGGTTTCCGAGCATAGATTATTCACACTTACTATTTAAGGATTAAATATTATCAAATCACCTGCTAAATGACCTTGACATGTTTCAATCCTGTTAATTCTGACATTGTCAAATTTGATTATTAGACGACTTAAATAAGTTTAGGTTGAAGTATGTATGTTTTCAATAACCTTTGTGCATACACACTCTCTTTTATATTTAAAGAAAGCAAGCACATTCCAGAAACTTAATTTCAGCAGAATTTATAACTGCTATGAAGATGACACCCAACCTAAAAAGAAACAAAAATTAATTTGAGTAGATAAAGTTTGGTAAAGTTATAAGCAACTAAATTAAATTTACTGAATAAGTTGAGTGATCTCAATAATAGATGGCATTCTTAGTTTCATCTATTACATTGCAAACAATTTGTCCTTGGAAATTTTTTTTCACTGAAAACAGTTACTCTGTATAATTTTTTAAATAAAATAGTTTATAGAGAAATTGTAGCACAAAAGGGGATATTTGAAGCCAGTTTTTTTTTGGTGTTAATTGAATCAATAATTAATATGAAGTATGCAACTGTCTACAAGCAAAAATTATTTCTTAAGCTAATTTGTAGCCCTATGCATCTTGTCTTTTGATAAAAGCCAGACTAAAAAGAAGTGCTCCCAAACTGGGGACAGGTTGCACTCCAATAATACCATTTGGATAAAGATTTCTCAGGATGCTAAACTTAATCTAATTAGAAATATTTTATTTTTGGTTTGCAAAACATTTTCTAAGTTTCTGGAGTGCTTATGTTAATTTACTTGTTGCTTAGCACATTATGGCTGAGGAAAAAGTGAAGCAAAACAGTGATGAAGGAGACTCTCATGTACACAAGCTCAAGAAAACATTAGGAATCTTATTAAGAACCAATGCTTTCATAACATTTCCATATAGATAAATAGTATTTGGCTTATGTCTGGCATGACAGATAGGGATGCTCCAATTCATTACTCAGGTGCTGTCTCTGGAGACATTTGGAAACAGAAGTGCTCACAGCAGGCATGCTCAGAAGTAGCCTGGGTGGTAAGAAATCCATCTCCATGCAGGACACTGCAATAAGGACTTGTTTGGCTGCAGGCTTTCTCTGTGAAATATTAATTGGCTGGGTAAAACAGATTACCCTGGTTTTGCACAAACTCTTAGACTGAAACGTCCCCAATTGCTTCCAACTTTTTGTTTCATTTACTTATCTATTAGCTACTTGCTGTGTGTCTCAATAGAGAAACCAACTTATGATCTTCCAAGGACTGAGATTTTTGAAAAACTTTCTAGGTTCCCAGAAATCATCTGGTTGATGATTCAAGAGTTTCCTTTGCTTGCCCAGTCAGATTTGTCCAAACTCAAAAAGGACTAATGTATTTTCAAAAGCTTCAAACTCTTTTTTGAAGGCCAGCAAAAGCTAGTTGAGATGGGTGTTCTTGCTGCTAGAGATGCAGACCCAGAGGTTGGACATGCCAGCTTTCACTCAGACATCTTTGAAGTCCTGTGTCTCCTGTTGGCTTCTTCTCCTGGTCATACCTCTGTCTCACAAAGTGGTCTTGGGAGAGTCAAGCCACGTACACATCATATTTTCTCATCAAAACAACAGAATAAGTGTTAAGCATTCCACAGTGTTATGAAGGCAGTGGTGGAAAATGCCTCCAAGATGTTTGAATAAAATGTAGCTAATGGGCAAATCAGTAAGTCTGCAACACAGAGTCTAGCACTTGGAAGGTATTGACCTAAGGATTTCTACAGCCTCAGCTTGCTCTGCTCTGAAGTCAAAACCTTTATTCTGCTCTCCTCACCCTCTCTCCCATTACTGTCCCACACAAGTTCTACTTCAGAGCAGAACGCCTTTAAAGAGAAAGACAAAAAGAAAGGCAAAAGAACAGACACACCTGCACACTTCACGTGTGATTTCCGCCTACCTCCTGCCATATAGCTACAAAAATGTTGTGTTTATTTATATATAAATAAATACACTTTTCTATCACTGCAACTTGTAAATAGGAAATGAAGTCACAATCCTCAAAATTATAATGGCAGGCACACAAAGACACAGTTGCTGGCACAGAATTCAATTAACAGATAGCAATCACCCTTGGGTGACTGTGTGAGGTGGAAATATACAGGCATGCTAATAAGTAATATCTTAAAGCCAAGGCGTTTATCAGCCAGCAGCCAGGCATGGGCATAAGTGTGGGCAGACAGCACTGCTCTGGGATATTTAATAAAACCTGCTCTCTTCATTTGAGGATTTGTGTTTAATCATTTGGTAACACTTTAGAAACATCCAGGCTGGGAAGCTTCTCAAATGGAACTGCTTAGGTCAGAAAAATATAGAGAGTTATTTACTGATACTAAAATAGCCAAAGGAAGAGAGTGGGTTTTAGGTAATATTAACAAAATTCTTTGTTGCCATCTTTTTGACCTTCTGAGTTTCTGGGGTATGCCTGCTATGTGAATCACAGTCTTATCTGGGGAAACATGCAGAAGGTGTTCATTAATACTGGGAAAGCAAATGATTGAAGTGCTGTTTAAAATACAATTTTTAACTCTTTTTTGCTTGGTTGAAAGCCTAAAGCTAAAATATTTTTTTTCTAGGCTCCTTGAACTTTAATTTGCATTGCATTATGGGTTTTCAAAGGCTTCAGGAAGACCAAGATTTGTCATCCCCTGAAAGATGGTCAATTCAAACTTTCTCACCAGGGATCGTTTTGTGCAACAGGAGTTGAGTGAATTTGCAGGACCATTTTGCACATCTACATACTGCTGCTTGAAGGAAAGGCAAATACAGAAGAAAACCCATGGGTTTCTTTAAAGGAAGACAGTTAAACCTAGTAAGATATTTGTTAGTAGCATCATGAAGAAGAAATATAATGCATGGTGTTAGTATGTTCTTGGATAGCTCTCTAGGGTTAAAGCATCAAATGAAAGTGCTTTAAAGCAGGACAAACAGAAGCCAGACAGCCTAGTCATGGAAAATGCAGGAAGTAGCATATGTTAGCAAATATCAAGGAAGACTGGAGGCTTTTGGCTAGGAGGCAGATGATATTGCCAGTAGATGCTCTCATTCCTTTTGGTTTTGCCTCTGCTCTGAGCAATCATTTATACCTCTTGTGGTTATCATCTTAACTACTGCAATGGGGCCAGTGGCAGAGAGAAGTCTGTGGTACTTCAATTCCTGCCCCGAGAGTAGGGACTACTCCTCTGAGCATGCTTTCTTGGGAGACTGGATTATTCCTCTCATTGACACGGCTGCCTACAGAATCAGAGAAACACTAGGTTGGGAAAGACCTCCAGTATCATTGAGTCCAACTATTCCTATCAACCACTAAACCATGCCCCTCAGCACCTCATCAACCTGTCTTTTAAATACCTCCAGGGCTGGTGACTCAACCACCTCCCTGGGCAGCCTTTTCCAGTGCTCAATGACCCTTTGTGTGAAATTTTTTTTCTGATATCCAACCTGAACCTCCCCTGGTGGAGCCTGAGGCCATTCTCCCTTGTCCTGTTCTGTCCCCTGTCACTTGGACTACCTCCTCTCAGGTAGTTATAGAGAGCAATGAAGTCTCCTCTCAGCCTCCTCTTCTCCAGGTTAAACAACCCCAGCTCTCTCAGTTGTTCCTCATAAAGCCTGTTCTCCAGCCCCTTTACCAACTTTGTCGCTCTTCTCTGGACTTACTCCAGAGCCTCAACATCCTTCTTGTGGTGAGGGGCCCAGAACTGAACACAGGATTCAAGGAGCAGTCTCATCAGTGTCAAGTACGGAACAGAATAACCTCTCTGGACCTGCTGGGCACACTGCTGGCTCATGTTCAGTTGACTGTCAACCAACACCCCCAGGTCCTTCTCCTCCTGGCAGCTTTCTCCTAGTCTGTAGCTCTGCATAGGGTTGTTGTGCCCCAAGAGCAGGACCCGGCATTTGGCCGTATTAAACCTCATGCCGTTGGTCTCTGCCCAGCAGTCCAGCCTGTTCTGATCCCTTTGCAGAGCCTCCCTACCCTCCAGCAGATCAACACTTCCACACAGCTTTAGTGTCATCTGCAAACTTGCTAAGGGAGCACTCAATGCCTTCATCCAGGTCATTGATAAAGACACTGAACAGGGCTGGACCCAGCACTGAGTCCTGGGGAATCCCACTTGTAACTGGCCTCCAGCTGGATTTAACACCATTTACCACCACTCTCTGGGCCCGGCCATCCAAGCAGTTTTCCACACAGAAGAGGGTTCACCTGTCCAGTCCAGAGGCTGCTGACAGTTTCTGAAGCAGAATGCTGTGAGAAACTGTGTCAAAGGCTTTACTGAAGTCCAAGAAGACCACATCCACAGCCTTTCCCTCATACAGTAGTTGGGTTACTTTGTCTTATAAGGTGATCAGGTTAAGTTTGGTTTGGATATTTTTGCCTAGTTTTGTTTAGGTATTTTTGATATCCATGCAGTCATCACCAGTAGCTATGTAGCAGCTAAAGGTATGGGGTGATTGTCCAGTTTGCACAGTCTTTGCAATTTTGTTTTGTCGATGGAATCTTTAAAGGCATACATGGGCTGAAACAAACATCAAATACGAGCTGCAAACATGCTACAAGCACCCTCCAGCAGTTTTCCTCAGTGCCTGCTCCTTTCCCAGGGGATTCATGTGATCTACAACTTAGTGGCCAAAGTCTCCTCTGCCAGCCATTTCCCACACTGCTGGCATGCAGCCCAGCCTGGGCTGTGCTCAGGAAACTGTAAAGTGGCTCTGAATAGCTGCTGTGAAGCTGTCCCTGCATGCTCCTGTCACAAAGAGTTTTCAGTGTCTGCCTTGCTAATAGATGGGTTTCTCCTATACAGAGTGCTGAACAATACCGTGATACATTCAAGTTTTATTAGTGTGAGTTTAGCGTGGCTGCATTATTCATAATGGCAACACCACAAGGGAACTGCACGGTTCATCCCAAACGGGAGGCCATAAATTCTGTAAGCCATGCAGCACTGTCAAATGGTATGTTTTCACCACTTATTTTGCAGAAAAGCTATTTGTATTTCCTCTGTATGTAAACCCAAGCTGTCTTAATATTGCAAGCCCGAACTGCGTTGGAGGAGGTAATAACAACAAAATTGTGTCCAGTATATTTTAGAAAACCCATTCGTAACTTCATGATATCAAGGCTTGGTACCCACTGCCAAGTAAGGGAGGAACAAGTGCTGTGGTGGGGTGGCATGCCTGCTTCTGCTCGCTGCTGGAGGGCTCAGCTCTTGCCCATTTGCAAATTGTTGCAGTGGAGCCCTGTGGTTGCTTCACAACTGAACATTGAGGTCCTTTGCTGGGCATATGCATGTCTGTGTAGGTATTGGACAAAGAGAGACTTTGTGCTTCTGCTCATTTGGTTTTTCTTTTATAGCTAGCAGCTGCAATGGCAGGGTGTGTGAGATACAGTAGTGGGCAGAATGTAGGTAAGTTGATCAGAAGCTCAAGACAATTGTAGATTACTGTGAGGAGGTCACATCACCTGCTTGACATAAATCAGGTTTTGAAGGTATCAGGAAGCAGTTGGTTGGTTGCAATGCTTTCCTATGGAGACTGTCACCAATGGAAGCAAGCAGCTGCTCAGGAGGCTCTGGCTGAAGCAACTGCCTCGCTTCACTTAGGCACCAGGTGACTGCTACAGAGATGAAGCTGACTTTTGTATGCTTCTGCACTTGACCTAGTGACCCAGAAATGAAGAACTACGCAAGCTGTTACCAGTCTTTTCAGCTACCACCTCTTGCAAAACTCCTGCCCCACCCCAGCAGCCTTCATGGGACCTAGAATCCAGGCAGCTGCTGCCCCCTCATCACCCACAGCCTGAGCAGTGGTGCCAAAGAGTACTCATTAAATGAAACATTCATTAGAAAACCTGTGTGCATTCTTGATGGCGAATGTTATTAGTTCTCTCAGATGCGATGGCTCAGGGAAATTACAGAGCCTACTTTTCCTACTTTTGTAGGAAATATTGTCTGAACTTGTGGAGACCCAACCCTTTCTCTCCTGCATCCACACCCTTTGGGGCATGGCTGTTAAAACAAGTAAATCTGGGCTAAGAGAGGAACCTCTGTTTTCCCAAATCTTGTATCTGAAGCAAGCTCTCTGTACTTCTCTAGTTACTTTGTTCACTATTCATATTAATACTGGAAATAATAACAGCAGCGACCAAAGGTTAAGTGTGTTTGTAGAAAATCAATGACAATGTCCCCTTCTCTCTCTCTCCCTTCAGCTTCTGAGGTGGTAAAATGGCCTATGGGTACATGAAGAAAGTAAGTTAACATTTTTTCCACTCAGAACACGTGCATTTATGCTAGAGGCCTGAAGGATATATTTTATGATCATAAGACAGCAATGCTTCTCTTCATCCAGATCTTGGTAGAGCAACTGAGACTTCTGCAGTGTTGGTTATTATGCAGGGCATGTGTTTTAAAATGTTAAGTACCTTGATTGTTTCTCGTACAGCTAGTGCTGTCAGCAGTTTGCACAGGGATTTTATGTGTCTTTTTCCTCCCTGAGATACCTGTGTTCAGTTTAGAACTGATTCTGCTGCTGAAGCAATTCATTAAACATCTTCAGTGTGCCACTTCTGTGAAGAGGTCAATTTGTTCTTTCTGCCTAGTGATGCAAAACTCTGGGCTTCGGTTGGTAAATACAAGTATTAGATGGATTCTCACTGTTTAACTTATACTTTCCTTCAATCTATTCTGTCTAGCAATACCTTCCTCTAACATAATTATTTGTTATACATGTGATGCTACTGCATCAGTCTAGTGCAGGTGTAGTTGGTTAGTCACACACTCCTCTGTTCACCCTCTCCTGAAGGAGACATTTTTCAAAGGAGAGAAAGTAGCTGTTCCTTTTTCCTCATGTTCTTTTGCCTTTTTCACAAGGTGCTGATATGGTGGTGGATTGGTACACATTCATGTAATAAGGTTCCTGGAGCGCAATCAGCCTTATGGTGATTCTTAATTCAGACCATGCAGAGGCAGCTAGGTACATGTGGGATATTTTTGGCTTTCAGTACTCTCTGAGGTGGCTCTGTGGTGGTTACAAGCAGAACTCTGGGAAGGAGTCATGTCTCCAAAACCAATTTACTAAGTTTTTTATTCCTAGCCTTACTACTTGAGGAGTGAATTCATCTGTCTTCAGGGAGGCATTTTCTATAAAACTCCACTCTCCCAGGTCCTAATACCTCTCTGTATCCAACGCAATACTTGTTGGAGTTTTTTTGGTTGGTTGTGTTTGTTTTTTTTTTTTTAAATTAACCTGGATATTTCCAATATCATATTTCTATATGTTCAAATCTGCACATATTATATACAGTAAGTTTATTATTAAATAACAGTTTTTAGGCTCAAGGAAGGTGGACCAAAAGTAAACTTTACCTTTGTCTTGTGAGGGTACTTGGGGATAAATGAGGTTTTCTCCTTTCTCCCATAATTATTAAAATAGTTGTGGTTTCATGTTTATTTTGCTATTGCAGCTAAGACTATGGCTTATGGTGTCTCGGTAGCCCACCAGTTCTGGTGGAAGCACATTTTCTGAAATAAAAATTAGTAGGTTTTCATAAAGTTATCTTGAGGATCTTGGCCAGTATTTAATGAGTAGGTCTGGCACAGCAGATCCTGAAGTAAATGGGGCCATTTCTATTGGAATATCAAATGCTAATTAAATTGTCATCCACACACAGGTATGGACATATGAATTTGTTATTCCCTCTGAACAGTGATTTCTGTGGTTAAATTCTTATATTGCTTATTTCAGTAGTTACAGTTTTTTTTTGCAAGATTTTTATTTAATGTAAGTGATTGAACAGAATTTTCTGGCTTGTATTTTGTACAGTTTCTGTTCAGAAAACTGTGGAGTTTTTTTTCTTCCCCCCCCCCCTTTTTAAATTTCTTTTTTAACGAAGTCAGACTGTGAATTTAAGAAGAAAACTGATTGCAAAAAAGTACCTGGAGAGCATAAATCAGTGTGGGCTTCAGAAATAACACTCTCAGTGCTAGCAGCTTGTGAAAACTTTGAAATTATATTCCTCTTAGTATAACAGTATTTTCTTTCCACCTTCCTTCCTTCCTTGGAACTCTAGGAGGTTTCTGGAGTGTATAGAGGAAAGCTTCCTGACACAATTGGTGAGCAGGCCAACCAGAAGAGGTGCCCCACTGGACCTGCTATTTGTTAACAGAGAAGGACTTGTAGGAGGTATGACAGTTGGAGAGTGCCTGGGACATAGCAATCATGAGATGGTAGAATTCTAGGAGAAGCAAGCCGGGGCCCAGTAGAATGGCCACCTTGGACTTCCGGAGCCAGACTTTGGTCTGTTCAGAAGGCTGTTCAATCAAGTTCTATGGGAAACAGTCCTTAAGAGCAGAGGAACCATGAGGGCTGGATGCTCTTTAAGAAGGAATTCCTGGTGGCACAAGAGCAAGCTGTCTCCGTATGCTGGAAAATGAACCAGCAGGGAAGAAAACCACTGTGGCTGAGTAAAGAGCTCTGGATGGGAATCAGGAAAAAAAGGAAAATATACAAACTCTGGAAGAAGGGACAGGCAAATAGTGAAGACTACAAAGATGAAGTAAGAACTTGTACAGAGAAAATCAGAAGGGCTAGAAACCAATTAGAACTTAGATTGGCCCATTCTATGATTCTATAATGAAAAACCCTTCCACAAATATATCAATAAAAAAAGAAGAACCAAGGAGAATCTCCATCCTTTATTGGGTGCAGGAGGAACAATAGTGACAAAAGACGAGAATAAGACTGATGTGTTTAATGCCTTCTTTGCCTCAGTCTTTAATAGTAAGGTGAGTATTCCCTGGATACTCAACCTGATGAACCAGTATAGCGAGGAAGAGCAAAACGAGGCTCCCTTGATCCAAGAGGAAATGGTTAGAGACCTGCTAGGCAAATTAGATATTCATAAGTCTATGGGGCTGGATAGGATTCACACAAATGTATTAAAGGAGATGGCAGAAGTGCTTGCCAAACCTCTTTACGTCATCTACCAGCAGTCCTGGTTGACTGGTGAAGTTCCATTGGACTGGAGGCTGGCAGATGTTACATGCATTTACAAGAAGTGTTAGAAAGAGCATCTAGGAAACTATAGATCTACCAGTCTGACCTCAGTGCCAGGGAAGATCATGGAGCAGGTCATCTTGAGTGCCATCTCAAAGCACATACAGGACAACTGAGTGATGAAGCCCACTCAATATGGGTTTATGAAAGACAGGTCCTGACAAACTAACCTTATCGCCTTCTATGACAAGGTGACCTGCTTGATGGATGAGGGAAAGACTGTGGATATAATGTACCTGGACTTTAGTAAAGTATTCGACACAGTATCTCACAGTATTCTGCTTGAGAAATTGGCTGCCACTGGCTTGGACAGGTGTATCCTCTGCTGGTTAAAAAACTGGCTTGATAGCTGAGCCCAAAAAATGGTGGTAAATGGAGTTAAATCCAGCTAGAGGTTGGTAACAAGTGATATTCCCAAGGGCTCAATGCGGTGTCCGGTTCTGTTCAATAGCTTTATCGATGACCTGGATGAGGGGATCGAATGTTCCCTTAGCAAGTTTGTGGACAACACTAAACTGGGAGGAAGTGTCAATTTGCTTGAGGGTAAAGAGACTCTACAGAGGAATCTGAACAGTCTGGATTGATGGGCTGAAGCCAATGGGATGTGGTTTACCAAGGCCAAATGCAGAGCACTGCACTTGGGACACAAAGATGCCATGCAGCACTACAGGCTTGGGGAAAAGTAGCTTGAAAGCTGCCTGGTAGAGAAGCTGTCGGTTTGTTGACAGCTGACTGAATATGAGCCAGCAGTGTGCCCACATGGCCAAGAAGGCCAACAACATCTTGGCTTGTATCAGAAAGAGCGTGGCCAGCAGAACCAGGGAAATGATTCTGCACCTATACTGATGAGACTGTACCTCAAATACTGTGTTCGGTTTTAGGTCCTTCACTATAAGAAAGTCATTGGGGTCCTGGAAAGTGTTGAGTGCTCTCAACAACTACCTAGAAGAAGGTTGCAGAGAGGTGGGTGTTGGTCTCTTCTTCCATGTGATAGGTCATAGGACAAGAAGGAATGGTGTCAAACTGCATCTGGGGATGTTTACATTGGACATTAGGAAAAATTTTTCCCACAGAAAGAGTCATTGGACACTGGAACAGGCTTCCCAGGGAGGTGGCTGAGTCACCATTCCTGAAGGTGTTTAAAAGGTAGGTAGATGAGGTGCCTGGGGGCATGATTTTGTAGTAGACAGGTACAGTTGGAGTTGATGATGTCTAAGGTCTTTTTCAACTTAATGATTCCCTTCCCTTCTCTTTCCTTTCTCATATAAAGGGACTAGAGAGGTAAATATTTGATTCAGTAAAACTGTCCAGTTCTCAAGAATACTGACTAACTCATTATTCTTTGTTTTGATGTAGACAAAATATTTTCAGCCTGTTTTCCAAACAAAAAACCAGCCATTTCCAAACAAACAAAAAAGCTTGAATGGAAGAGATGCCTCACATTTTCTTTTGGAAAACATTTCAAAAGCTCATGATATGTCTCTAGCCCATACAATATATCACATCATATTAATTTATGGTAGTCAATAAACAGCTGGAAATAATGGAGGAAAGAGATGGAGAGCCTATAATATTCTGCTTTTTTTCAGAACTTTGTATCAGAGAACTTTGTTTTTTTTTTTTTTTCTTTACTCATAGCTCAGGCACAGCAACTCTTCTTCCTTGTTTCAGGAAAAAAAATAAAAGTAGAAAGAAAAAAAATCCACATATTTGTACTATATTATGTTTCCCAAGAAGCAAATTCCCTCTGCCAACTATCTGTGGGTGTGCAGCCTTTCCTTGGGAACATGCTGTATCTTCTGAGTTCCTGTGTTAGTGATATCACAGTGCTTTTGCTCTGTAAAACCATGAATGGGGCCATTATGAGGGGCTGCTAGATAATTAAGATTCTGAGAAGAGTAAGCTGCTAAAAGCGTGTTTAGTGAGGAAATTACAAGGCCAATAAAAAAATGTCTTTGCAAGTTCCGATTGTACTCTTTTCTTCTGTGGGTCTAATTTCTCAAGGTCTGGCTGGATCATGTTGAGGTTTTCTTTCATTCCCTTTTTTTTTTCTCTCCACAACAGGAGCTGAGGCTGGAATCTAAGTCCAAGTTAATGAAGCAGCCTCATAGTTGAGGAGGAAGAGAATAAACCACAGCTCTGAGGCACAGACCACTGGAGATTCCGCTTTCAAACCCTGCCTCTGCTGCTTACTGAAGTTATTTGATTTGGGAACAAGACAAGAATCCACAACATCTGATTTGTAGAAATAACCTGGAGGAAGGATAAACAGTCAGTAATACTAATTTTAGATATCTTTTTCATTTCTCGGTTTCTTAATAGACTTTCCCAGCTCTAATAGCTTTAACCAAATATAAAGCCCAGACTTTGGGGATGTTGTGTGCCAGCTGACAAATGCATCTCCAAACAGCCCACAGTTTAGCACTCCTTATTCTGTCAATACTCTGTGACCAGAGAAGGTTTGAAGCATAATTCTCTCCCAGTTATTAATCTTCTCCCTTTCTCTTCCCACATCCCCCTCCCCCACCTCAACAAGAAATACACCTGGCAATTCATTGATGATTTCCCTGGAGTGTTATTCATGGCAGTTTGTTTATGTATTTATTATTCAAGTGTGGACTATTGAAATTCCTAGCGGCAACGTGCAAATCAAACTGAGAGGAGAGGGCTGGCCATCACACCAAATGCTGTAGATCTGAACACAGGATTTGTGGTTGCTACAGCCCCAAGCGTGTGGGATGCAAGGAACAATTCAGCCTACCTTATGCTCAGTACTACCCAGGCCTTGGCTAGAATTGGTAGACAGGAGTAGACAACATGCATAAATTAAGCAAACCTCTGCTATAAATGCCTAACTGGGATTGGAGCAGCTTCCACTATTGACTGCACAGGTGTCTTGTTTTCTCAGTCTTGGTAATGAATTATTGGCTGGCAACAGGGGTAAATTTATGGCTAAATCCTTCACGTGCAAAAAATTTTGAGTTTCAGATTTGTATTGATTAAAGTCAGGATGGCATGTGAGAAGGCAAAGCCACCGTATCACTTACCCATTGCTTTTCCTTGGGGCAGCAGTGCAGTCTGGGGTTTTGGTGCAGCCCTTAATGGTGACCCCTTGCAGCTCAGAAGGACAAAGAGGCAGTGGCTTTCAGTGCTGGACACCCTAAGGAAAGTTTATGGAGTGGGTGTCTGTTCTATGGGTAATGACATGAGGTAGAATTGACAGCTCCCCAAGCTGGACACGTGATGAATGATGTCTATGGTGATCATAGTTATGCTCTTTCTCTGATACACAAGACACTGTTCCCTTTCAATGGTTCAGGTGCATGTGTTACATGTTGCCATGCACCCAAAATTTAGGCTTCAAATTTTGTGTGAATTATAGCTGTTTATTAGGAGTGAATTTTAATAATTTTCCCCAGAATCTTGTTCTGCATGCCTTCACTAGCATTTAATTGTCTTCAACAGGCCATTTAATACAACTGTGTTTTATTATGTTAGTGTAATAATTTATTATGCTAAAATGTCAGAACTGCAGCTTGGAGAAATCCACATTAAAGCTGATAAGGAAGGGGCAAATTCAACTCAGAATGTAGTGAATAGTAAAATAAAATGTGTCTCTAATATAGTACTTTTTTTCTAAGTTCCCTTCTTCCTCTTCCTGCCTTTTTCATCAGTATTTCTGATAATTTATACACATCTATATTACACAGTCCTTTGTTACTGTGTGAAAAACCCACACAAATGAGATTCATTGATTACACAAAGGAAGAGTTTGAATTCCTGTCAAAAGCTTAAAGAAATTGCATCAAAAGAGTTGTCATTTTTCTTTAGCAGTGTAGTACTTTTCTGTTTCATAACAAAGGATAAAACTGTGATATTTAAATTGTTATGTTCCTTTGCATGGGTTGTTCTGTATGCTAGGAATCTCAGTGAGAGTATGTTGATTTATGGAGGAGTCCTAGTTGTGTTATCATGGTAGAGATATAATATTCCTGTATTTTTCATGTAACCTTGCCTCATCTGCAAAGCTGTAATATTGTTATCACTTTGGTAATGGTTACCTGTTGGAAACATTTGAACTTTAAATTAATTCTTTATTTTGAATAGGACCCATCTTTTTATGAATTGAAAGCAAGTCTTGGATCCAAACACCTCTGAAACTTGAGAAGGATCAAACTCGGCTCTAGACTAAATTATGCAGCTTAAATATACTGCAAATATATAGATAATACTGTGTACAAAGAATGTGTTTGTAAGCATACACATAGACACAACACAATGATACATATCAACATAAAGAGTTATAACTTCAGAGTTATACTTGGAAATAAGAAACAACTTATTATTTATCTGCCACAAGATTCTATCAGTATTGACTATATTTCCTAAAATATATTCAAATTTAAACAGTTTAAAAATAATTTCTTGAGTAGCTAGAGAATATATTGAATGAAAACAATCAAAGGAATTAATTGCTCCTTTTTTAGTATCTCTTATTGCCCATAGCTAGAATTTAGATGTGTCTAAATTGCTTCTACATAACTAGAGTATTAAAAATAGATGTTCATTACTTCCTTATAATGTTTCTGTACTGATGCAAATATAAGATTTTTGTTTAAGCAATACCATAACAAAATGGAGGACCATTTTTAAGTGAGTAATGCAATATAAATGATCTAATTTATGAGGAGTGTGAAGTGGTGATTAGAAGGAGAAGATAAAGGATGTTGTGTGGGCTGGATGGCAAAGCAGAGAATCAAAAAGTGGAAATGAAGTAGACATAGAAACATTCCAGCTGTTTAGGAGAAAATCACTGTCTGATTTTTGGTTTTGTAGAAGCAAAGACAGGGTGGCCTGGATTTGAATCCTGTTTTACCAGCAAATCCAGCATTCATGATCGTTTGCATAACCATTTCCAGCTTCAGCTCATGCCTGTTCTGAATAAGCAGTTAAGCATTTTGGGTATTTTTCAGTTCCCTGTGGGCTGGCAGAGAAAAGATGTGCAGCACAGGGGACTGAAGGAGGTGATTTGTTTAACTACTGATAGGCTGTATGGATGCTCCTCCTTGAAGGTAGCAATGTTTAGCCATCTTCATTTCCAGTGCTGACCAGTGTGCCGGGAAGAAAGTACTGCCAAAATACACGGCCAAATGCCGGGTCCTGCACTTGGGGCACAACAACCCTATGAAGAGCTATAGACTGGGAGAAGCCTGGCTGGAACACTGCCTGGAGGAGAGGGACCTGGGGCTGTTGGTTGACAGCCAACTGAACATGAGCCAGCAGTGTGCCCAGGTGGCCAAGAAGGCCAATGGCATCCTGGCTTGTATCAGAAATGGTGTGACCAGCAGGTTCAGGGAGGGGATCCTCCCTCTGTACTCAGCACTGGTGAGGCCGCTCCTTGAATCCTGTGTTCATTTGTGGGCCCCTCACCACAAGAAGGATGTTGAGGCTCTGGAGCGAGTCCAGAGAAGAGCCACGAAGCTGGTGAAGGGGCTGGAGAACAGGCCTTATGAGGAGCGGCTGAGAGAGCTGGGGTTGTTTAGCCTGGAGAAGAGGAGGCTGAGAGGAGACCTCATTACTCTCTACAACTACCTGAAAGGAGGTTGTAGAGAGGATGGAGCTGACCTCTTCTCCCAAGTGACAGGGGACAGGACAAGAGGGAATGGCCTCAAGCTCTGCCAGGGGAGATTTAGGCTGGAGATTAGGAGGAGGTTTTTCACACAGAGGGTCATTAGGTATTGGAATAGGCTGCCCAGGGAGGTACCTGATTCACCTTTCCTGGACGTGTTTAATGCATGGGTAGATGAGGTCCTGAGGGACATGGTTTAGTGTTTGGTAGGAATGGTTGGACTAGATGATCCAATGGGTCCCTTCCAACCTGGTTGTTCTATGACTCTATGATTCTATGCTCTCACAGAAGGAAGATGTTCAGTTCTCAGTGCTTTCAGCATCTATTTACAAAGGATTTAATTAAGTCAGGAAGAGATTAGAGCTGTCTCCTAAAGACTGGGAGCATTCTGAACCTGGTATGCGTTCCAGCTTGGCAAAGGGACCTCCAGCTGACACAGGAGAAACAGGGAAAGCAGCCAAATATTATATGCATCCCCAAACCCTCATCTATAAGCTGGTGCTAAACCTCTGCTGTTCTTCAGACTCTTGCTATGAGAGGACCCAAATGTATAGTTAGCACCCAAAATCAAGGGAACCAGTGTAGTTGACTTTCTTCAGCAGATTTGTGCCCATAGGGTTTTTTTTGATTTTGGTCTTTCTTTGCCATCTGGATGCGACTTTAGAGCAGGACACAAGCCTTTAAGACAGAGAAAAGCTATCTTCAGATTATTCTTTCTTACCCATGGATGCAGGTAAGCTTACAAAAAAAACCTGACTGTGCAGCCGGGGAAGTGCAAGTCATGGTGTTCATAGTTCTAAAAAGGCAGATATTTGTTTAATGCCAGCACTCCAAAGACCCAGACAAGACTGCATCCTCTACTACAAAGTGCCCTGCAAACACAAGGTATGAGACGGCTCCTGCCCCCAGGAATTTGCCTTCTCTTTTCATAACTTGCACAGAGGGAGGTTATCATGTCCAAGGCAATGCAAGGGGCTAACTGGAAAGCTGAGAGCAGAACCCAGACCTCCAGCCCAGTGTCTTGCACAATGAGCTTCACTCTGGTTTGCTTACTGTTTTCCCACAGCAGTGCTCTGCTGCACTAATTGGGATTAGGTCCCCATTGCACTTAATGCTTCCTGAGCACAGAGGAGGAAGCAAGTGGAGTCATGAAAAGCTCGGCAGTTGTAGCTGCTTAATTAATGGGGTTATTTTAAATCCAGTTAGTTAAATTGCTGCAGACACCCTTTATTATAGCCTAGGCAATTTTATTTCAAGTTAGCTTTAATCAATTAGGAATTGATTTTAGCTAAGTTGGTTTAAGAACATCTGATCTGTTTTAACAAAATTGGGTTTAGAGAAGTGAAATGGGTGTAGAGTCAGCATTGGCCCAAGGAAGGCTTTCTCATTTTGCCAGCTAGTGATCAGGTAGAGAGTCCTACTAAAACCTTATACACTGGCAGCCACAGTAAGTCTTATCCCAATCCTAAATTCTGGTAAAATAGATGTACAGAAAGGGAGAGAAGAGGGGGTACCTGAATGAAGGACTGTCTCTCGAGGAACTTGTACATACACCCACAAACACACCCTCGCCCTAACTGCACTGGTCAGTGAAGGAGGTTTGGCAGCAGCAAGAGGAGTGCAAACTAAGGGCTTGCTAACTCTATTACACCTAGGCTAAGGCTCCCCAGACCACTGATGCAGAAAAAGTCTTGGGTTTGTTTCATATACTTTTAAGTGCTAGTTTTCTTCCAGGTCAGTGTTTTAAAGTGGATTGCAAAGATGACTGAGCTGGAAGTATGACAAAGAAAGTAGTTGAGGTGTTTGGCTGGGAGTAGGTGGAGGTAGGAGGAGGAAACAGGAGCCTCGCTTTTTGGCAGACATGAGGCACTATACTGTGAAAATGGAAATGTCAGGAGAACTGAGTATTGTAAGCTAAGAATTTTGAGATATGACCATTTTGTCTCACCCTCAGGGCCTGTCTGACCTTCAAGACTATGAAACATTTGCCAGGTTATATTATTCTTTTGATGCTGTTTTTCCCCCAAAGTTTTCTCCAATATTTTAATCATGCCAAAAAATTGGTGCTCCTTTAAAAAAACAAACAAACAAATAAACCGAACAAATCCTGTTATCTTAAACCTGTTGTTGTTGTGTTTACCATGATCTCTGTGACTTCTCAAAAGTGGGAACGCTTTTTCACAAAATGTTGAAATCTTTCATTTCTGTTCTCAGAAATGATAGGAACAAAGCTACTGCAACTAAGCACCCGCTCGCTACTTCTGGTACTACAGAAAGAAAAAAAAAAAACAAGATTTCTTCCTAAGACTTCTTTAATTTGTGCCAGAGCTGTTGTCAAGCTTGATTTCTTCTGTGGGTCCAAATAGTGTTAATGAGGTGTTAATGTGTATGTAAGCCGTGCAGTCATAGATTTGCCTTTGAACAGTCGGTGTTATTTCCTTATTTTTTTCCCTGCTCTTTTTTTAACCTTGAAAAGCTGTTTGCACCATGAGAGCCTGTTGACTTAACAGAAATTTCTGCAGGAGCTGAAAGAACTTCTGAAAACAATGCACAGTACAACTCCCACTGACTGCAGTGGGGTCAGTATTGTTCCTTTGATGACAATTGTTTGAAAAGTAAAAGCATATTCCCAAGGGTCTGCCTGCATGCAGTTTTTGTACTGCTTTAAATACGGGCTTGAAACTAGTATATTAAAAGCAGTATATAGACCCTAGTATAATGCAGTTTTGTTCATTATCAGGGATGTTTATGCCAATATTGCCTTATCAAACAAATGCACAAGAGCTTGTAGTGCCTCCTTATCTATATCAATAACATAACTTCAATGTTGTTTTAAAAATGTACACTTAAAGAGTTAACTTGGCAGAAAGACTGGATGTACTAGGCTTGAGTTTCTTGGCTTGTAATTATTAATACATATACAAAATGAAAGTAAGGCATTTAAAGTGGGAAAGCTCCAGAAAGTACAAAAACGATGCTTTCATCTTATTGATGTGGGCTTACTTATCCTGTTGCCTTTGTTATCACTCTTACTCTCTCTTGCTGACATAAAACAGCATTGGCTCATGTTTACCTGGTTCTCAGGAAAAAGTAAATGGGTGTATGTGTGTATATGTGTGGGACCCTTATGAAACGAACACATACAAAGTAGAGTTGGAAAGGTGTTCAGCTCAATGCACATGTCTCCTTTCCCAGGAATCTTCCTAAGACAGACATCTGAAGCAATCATGGTTTTGAGTGGAAGGTTGTGTGACTTTCTTCATGTATCACTCTCAAGTGATCCCATTTGCTACACTTGTGCCTTAGAAGCTGCCAAGAACAGGCTCTGCTCTTCCACACACTGCACAACCAAGCTGGCACATAGGTCCTGCCCTCTGCACCACAGCCTGTGCTGTGCAACTGGCCTGGTCATACATGGCAGCAGGGAGATGTGAAATGCACGGCGGGACACAATAGTGCCATTGCAGCAGCCAGTGTGCTGGCACTGATGCTTAGGGAAGGCTGGATGTGGGAGGTTTCCTGAGGAGAGGCAAAGTTGAAATGGAAAAGGAAGAAAAGTAAAGTGAGAAAGAGAAGCCGAGAAAGATGGATGCTCAGAAGAAAACCATGCAGGAGACTGAAGGAAGCAGCCCACCAGCACAAACTGGCAAACCAGACAAGCTGTCTAAAAAGGTCCAAGAGGCAGCTGGAGATTCCCAGTGCTGACATCTCTGTAGCTTTTCCTCCTGGCATGGGTTGTTCTTGTTGTAGTTTTCACCCACAGGCCACATGGCAGGAAAGAGGAATCAGTTTTGGATCACAGAGAAGTGATTTAAGTCAATCAGGTTTGGGTCCTATTCCAAATCCTACTTTAGATGACTCCTGTCTCTCCCTTGTAACTACAGAAAGCCCTGGCTACATTATCCTTGCCAGACTTAAGTCAACCTTCGGGAGTATTCTTCTTCCTCCTTTCTCCTCTGAGAAAGAGGTGGGAGTGAAGTAGATGTGGCTTGTTGCACAAAGTTATGTCTAAGGTCTGTAGAGACGTATAGCAGCTGTGAGACTGGGTCCTAGTCAACCCAGCCCCGTTTCCACAAATTTCTGCCCTATCTGCCTCTCATGACTCCAGTTCTGCCTGTTCCTTTCCATTTGCTTGGACAAATATGCAAACTCCTAAAATAGGAGAGGGAAAGTTTAAATATGCAAAGAAGAGGTGTAGTGAACTTTGCAACCCTAAGTATAATTCTTGTTTATAAGCCTGAGCAGGGTGTGTGGGTTTGAGAATTGAGCTTGACCAAGCCTGCAGAAGCAGAGGCAGACATCTAGAAAGGTAAAACAGGTGGCCCTGGAAGAATATGCTGTTTGCAGTGGGCAGCTCCAGCAACAGCTGCTATAGATTTCCTCATCTTCTATTTCTTCCTTCCCTGCCCTGGGTTTATGTTTTGTTGTTCCAGTTGGAGTTTAATGTTCTTTCCAGTTTCCTCTGTTTTTCTTTTTGAGAGTGGTTTGATTTTTTCATATTGAAGTCGCTGCCGACAAAAGGTGCCAGCCTATTTAACAGCTGCTTGGAGATAAGTGCTCGGTGGAGGCAGACAGCAGGTGCAGCATGGGTGGCAGTGTTGGAGGCCAGCCAAGACATCGCTTGGGTGGGCAGCACCGTGTCTCCTCAGCCTCTATGTTCATTTGCCCCTTCAGCTGGGCTGTTGAAGGTAGTCACGGATGATGCTGATTTTTGGAATGAGGACTTAGCGCTTTGAATGTGAAAGCATCCTGCATGTTTTCACACCTGAAAACTTTTCAAGGAGCCATCCGAGATGTTTCTTTTTACGGGCATACATTGAACTTTCTTTGCCTGGCTTCAGACTTTTTTTCTTTAACACATATGGTGATTGCTTCCAAGTGTGTGCTTGTAGAATCTGGAGACATTTGCATTCCTAGCTTAGGAGAAGAAGGGAATGTCACAGATATTTTATTTGAGTAGGCTTGTTATTTCTAGGTCTGGCTTATTGCAACCAGAGTGCCTACTGCTGTATCTTTATTGATTAACTCTGTCTTCCCTTTCAATTAAAAAGGTAAAAAAGGCATATCTCCAGCCCTGCTACTTGTGAAGACAGACACAAATATGTAATGCAGACTGTTTGGTGAGATTGAAAGTGTGTCACTGTGAGCTCTGAAAAGTCATCATTTATTCACCCTGTCTTCTCTGTCCTTCCCTATGGTGCCCTTGTCAACTCACAGCACCGGTGCTCAGAGCTATGCTGGGAAGACTGTAAAAAATAAGTGCTTGCCATTGCTTGGGTTTAACTAGTGAGAAAGTGTTGAAGTGAAACCATGGAGGCCAATCCATCTGAATTCAAAGCTTTGCCAGTTCCCAGACTGTTCCTGACACCTCCCACACCCACCTCCTTATCTGTGTCCAGCCAGGCAAACTCTACCTGAGCCCTGGTTTCAGCATGCTTGGCATAGTTTCCTTGGGCCTTTGCCAGAGGAGAAATGGCTGGGGCAGATGGTTTACATTCACATCTCTAGAGCACCAGAGTCCCTGAGAGGAAGAGCTTGTCTCTATCACTACAGAAATTGAATCAAAGACTCTGTCTGTTCCAGTTCTTCAGCATTGCTTTCTCTTGACTGAAGTACTTGGGCTGCTGCTCACTTTCCTTAAAGGTACTGTGGGATTTGATTGCACTGAAAATGAAGGCAGTTTGTACAGGTAAAAGTGGGCTAAATTAAAATCCTCAAGTACTGGTACTAGCAGCAGTGCAACTCTTGTAGCAGGTCACTCAGCACAGGTTAGCAGCCCAGGAGTTTACCTCTGGCTTCTCTATTTCATATTGTCTGAGTGTCCATGGGGTCTCTGCTAGCAATACTCACTCCTCTTAATTTAAAGCAAACATGACCAAGTTCTCAAAATCATTAAGGATTCCCACAAATGCAGGTCTTTGCCTCACAGGCTGAGAAGACAGCCAGTGTTTAGCTCTTGCACCACATACCTGCAGCTCCTAGAAGTAAAAATTAGGCTAGGAGAAACAAACATCATGCTTCAAGCCTAAAAATTCTGTAGTTGCCAGAGTACAAATCTCTTTGAAGCAACTGGCTTACTGTGTTTCATTTTGCTAATCAATCTGATGGTTCACATTTCTGTGATGTCACTGCCTTACTCGGCCATTTAGTTTTCATTCTTCCCTCCAAACTCCAAGACCTTTCTAAGCAAACTATCTCATCTGTTGGAAGGAGACCTCTGCTCATTCCTGTCAAATGAGAGAAAATCAAAATCAGTGCTGAGCAGCAGTAAAAGAGCAATGTTGCTGTCTGGAATTTCACCAGGAGCAACCTGCTTATTAGGCCCTGTAACCGCTACAGCAGGGAAACAAGTAGCTGAGCCTGTTAAAAAGCCTATGGATTCTTTCTTGCATTAAGTTAATTAGTGAGAAATGAAGGAAGCAGCTAATGCATGAAAGAAAAGGATTAGGTATCTCATATCTCAGTAGCTCAGCGGAATTGCGAGGAAAAGGGATCCTACTCATCACTGATAAGAAATAAGTGTTTTATCCTTTCTTCTATTTTGAGTAAAATTCATCATGTGTTTTACCTGTTGATGGATGGAGAATGTTCAGCTGCTGAGGCAAATGTGATAATAACTTAATCCAGAGAAACTTGTGTGGCCAGTTAGTGCTTGAATATTGTCCTGTCTGCACTACTTGCTTCTGGCTGAGAAGCATCATCCCCAATTCCCTTCCGCACTTGTTCCAACGAGAGGCTACAGAGAGTGGGAAACTCACAAATGAACACACTGACTCCTCCCCAGCACTTAGCGGAAGCAAGAAAATAAGGCAAACAGATGGGAGCCAATGTATCACCCAAACGAAATCCCACCCTTTGTGAAAATGTGCCAGCTGAAGAGGAGACAGGATTCTTAATGGTGTCCTTTTCCATAGATAGCAAATGTGACTTTATTGGCTGAAAGATAGTGCTTTGCTACTTTTCTCCTTTGGGTGCCTGACATCTTGGCCAGATGGTCGCTGAAGCTTGGGTTTTGTAGAAGTATGAGGCTTTCCAGAGAAATCTCCAGATGCCCTCGGCAAATTTCTGTTTCCCCTAAATCCTACTCTCCTGTTGTGTCAGTGGCTGAGGTGGAATTTTGCCCTGAAAGACTAGTACTTACCTAACAGACTCCTGAGCTGTGTTTTACCTTGGCAGGATGCATTTCCATCTGGAGTTGCAGTGGCAGGTTGAGATCCCTCTCCCTTTCATAAGTTTCAATTGTGACATTCGGAAGTACCACTTAGGAAATTTCTTGCCATCTGGGCCTCCAGCAGCCTCAACACCTGCTGATGCTCCCATACCTCTCTCAGCAGCTAGCCCATCTCTTCTTCTTCAGCTGTCCCCTTCAGACTCTCCTCCTTGGCCTGTCGTCATCTTCTCTAACAGCAACAAACTTGTGAATCCTGGCTAGCCCGTTTTCCCAGCCTCTGAATGTGATGGGAGATTTCTCCACTTGCAGTCAATGTTCATTGTCAATCCTTTGCCACGAAGTGCAGCATCTGAGCATTGAGGACTTACAGGTTTATCTGGACATCTCTCCAGTCTGTTTTTTGATAACAAGCCATTGCTTATCTGCAAAACTTGCAAGCCGAGTGCTTCAGCCTGGGTTTTAAGGAGTGGCTTGGGGCTACCTCCTCCCCTTCACAACTACAGTGCAGGCTCACTGCACCTAACCATGAAAAAGACTCTTACCTTCATCTTCAGTAAAACCTCTTCTTTAAGGTGTTTTCAGCAGCAGTAAGCATCCTTTTGAATAGATCTTTTTCTCTGCTTCAGCCTCTGTGGCATCAAAAGCAGGTTTGCCTGCCGCCTCTGAAAGTGCAAGGCTCATCTTTTCGCATGGCTGATGGTGGAGCTAGGGCTATCCCACAAAGTACATGTACACACTCATGCAGTCATGCTAGCCTTAACAGACAACCTTCTAGGACCTTCTCTCATTGTGGTAGCTTCCTGGCCTATCCAAGTTCTGAAGGGCTTGTTACCCACTGCTAAATAAAGTTGAGGATTTTCATCCTGGGCTCCTGAGGTCTAGGCTCAAGGTCCCAAGCAGAGCCAGTTAACAGATGGAAAGTAGGTACCGGCATATGTGAAATTTTAAGTTTTATACATGCTTACAATTATAGATATAGTACTTTGTATTCATATGTATGGCGTTACTGAGGAGAATTATGAGTATATCACTCAGAAACCATCCAAATTATAACACTACAGTAGATAGTTGTATCAGCTCTACTGAAGTCAGTAGAACAAATAATCGTGTTAATGTCCCATTTTGCTTGGGTGAAGAAGGATATTTACATGAAGTGCAGCATTTCAAAATGGTCAAGGTTTCTTTTAAGCCTGTGAAATGTTGGCATTTAAATATACATGACGCAAAATTTCCTCTTCTAACTAATAAGAACAACTGCTAGACAATTTACTAGTGTGAGTGGTCTTTTTTTCTAGATTAATTTTATACGTCAACTAGAGGAAGTACTATAGTGCTGGAAGACAGAAAGAATATGGAATGAACATTGAGATCTTCTATCTAAGTTTCACCTTTAAGTACCACACACTAAAATGGTGAACAAACTGGGAGTCCTAAATACTGCTAGAGATTCCATCTAGCTAGTCAGTTTATGTAAAATCATTGACCTTGATCCGAGGATAGACCTCTTTAATACAATCAATACAGGTGCAATCAGATAAGAACATTCTACTGTTTTATTAAAGTGCATCTAATTCAAAACTCAATAACTCTCACAAATCCTTAATCAGAGAAGACATCCTGGGAGGTATTTATGTGAGTGATCTTATAACTCTTGCTCCCTTCTTGTTAGGATGGCATTTTACAAATAGACATGTCTGTTTCCTCTTTACCTTCCCTGCCATAATTCTTTCACTGTACAGTTGTGTTGGTTATTATACATTTATCAAGTCTTTTTTCCCCTTCATTTATTTAGAGAAATTGAGTCAGACGACGGCTTCTGCTTACCCTGTTCCCCAGCATCACTGCAGCCAAACATATAAAAGCTAATGCAGTTCTCTTGCTGGCACACTTGTTCCTCTGTTCTAGTCCAGATATTTTACCCTATAGGAGGTGCAGCGTTAATGCATGCTGTCTGACTCGGGGTGGCCTAGGATAACGAAAGAAAACAGTCCATGAGCTGTATTATGTGATAGTTTAAGTAGAACTAAAGCCAAAGGCAATGACTGTTTTTTTAAAAAATACTTTAAGTTCATATGTAGCAGACTAAGGGCATTAGGTCTTCAGTGTAAGTGTGAATGGATGCACATGCTTAGCTAGACCCCTGGTTCCCAGTATTATACAAAATAGCACTTAACCTGTCTATATAATAAACCAAGAAAGAAATCAAATAGGTTTGTAACTATATACAGCACAGAAAGGCTCGAGTAGCTGCTGTACTGCAATGATCTCATTAACATATGTACCCAGTGACAAGAGAGGAGGTCTAGGTACCACCTCCTTATAGGTAGGAGTTTTCCAGTTGTGATTCTGCTCCTTTTACTACCCCAGATTTGAACCTAGTTATTTGGAAGTTTCATAATTTTTTAAATTATGAAAAATAACATTGCAAAGGTTTTGGATCTTCCTTGAACATTTTTCATTCCCCTGTTTCAATCAAAGTAATATCTACCAAGCACATGATCTACCATGATCCAATTCTTACATACACAAAATCTCCAGCATCTAAGGTAACTTCTTAGATGACCTGGAGAGTGTTTTCCAGGAGCAGAATTTCTGGTCTCCTTTATCAAGTGGGTCCACTTGTAGAAATAGGAATGTATCCTTTCTGTGAAATGTGATCAGCTAAAGCAGTCTAATGTCTCAATTCTGTGCATCCTGAGCTCCATCAAGGATGTTGGACTGGGATCTGTTGTGTTTGGGACACAAGCTATTTTTTTACTCTACTCCCAAGCCTGTAACAAGCACACTAAGTCAAGACCAATGTGTTTAGATATAGCAGTGCCGCACTGTCCACCACACAGGGCACTTCTGAATCTATCTAGCCTTTAAAGCATCTGAGACAGTTTCAGATACAGAATTCTTTAGGGCTGTGACCACCACCTGTGCGTAGGAAGCACAAGGTGGATCAGAGGGAAATAAAAATCTGTGCTGTGCCGAAGTAAAAAGATGAGCATGTACAGAAAACTTGGTTGAAGAAATAATTTCTTCTTAGTCAGACTGTTAAAGATACCAGTAGGCAACTTTTAAGTACGGGTTTATTTTCAAGAACAAAAATAATAAGTTTTAAGCTGAAAAAATCCAAATAAGAAACTGAGTGCAATTTTATAATACAAGAGTGAGAATGAGTAACAATCACTGGGCCAAATATGAAGATAGATGATGGCTTTGTTGTCTGGATCAGCCCTATATATACGTCCTTATTGGGGAAATAAATATGTGTTACTCTAGCTAAACAGAAACTGTTCACCTTTACAAAAGGCGTTACTACTTGAAAGGTGATGGACTGAGTTAGTTGCTTGTGGTGCGCTGATCAAGGTTTCCTTTCTGGGAAAACCTTAACTGTCAGCTCTCCTTAACAGTGAATGTGGCCTGGGCCAGCTTCTTCAGTTGTAAGGAGACAAGTTGAGGGCAAGAACGAGGAAGGACAGAGAGACAGGGAACCCTCCTGAAAATAGTTTGGTGATGCTGGTACAGTGACTGAGGGAAGCAGAAGAAGTGGGTTGATCTTTCTTGCCCTGCTGACACAATAGTAGTTACCATCATAGATATTCTGACTTCCCAGTCTATTCGCACCAGGAACATGTATTTCCAGGACTCTGCTGTAAGTAAAGCAGGACTCACAGCTACTTTGCTGTTTCTGGCTTCCTGTTAACTTAAACAGCTTCTTGCATGGTTTCTGCCTCATCTCTACAGTCTTCATTGTTATCTATGTCCAGGAGTGTGCTTGCTGCATGCAGTGAAGATAATGCAGTGATTCCTAACGCACTGCAGTCCTTCCTCTCTGATATGGTATGATTCTGTGTTGTCTTAACTTGGATCCTGAGGTCAGTGAGCTGTGCAAGACCTCCTCACTCTATCATTAGCACTGTCTTCTCCAAAACACCAAGCTGATTTATCAGATTCCATATGGTGACCGGAATTAAAGGACTGATTAAAGTTTTATTTCTTTGTTGGTTTATTGGAGGAGGAGGTTGAGTTTTTTGTCTTTTGGTTTTATTTTCTGTTTGTTTGTTTTTGAAAATTACCGAGCAGAATTGATCAAAATCAAATATCTCTTCCAAACACAATTTCAAAAGATGTGCTGGATAGTGGAATGGCTAAATGTAGAAGCATGCTAAGTACTTTGGCCTTTGCCACAAAAGTCATTGCTGGTTCAAGCCATTACACCAAAGCAGACTTCCACTGCTTCTGCAGCACAGCATCTCTCAGTAGTTACTCTGTCTATCCTTATCACCCTTCTTCTGCAAGGCAAAATAATGCCCTCTTTTTATTTTGTGATCAGAAGTGATATCCTATCACTTCTGAAAGATGTTTCTTGTATGTTTTTGCTTTGATACACGCAGCCCTCATCATCAGAGGAGCAGAAATAAAATTAAAAGTTATCTCTGCAGACTTCTGTATGCTTGGCCTGCAGTTCAAAAGCAGTCTCATTTTTCAGGGCTGAGGAGAAGTTTGCGTATGGATGTTCACAACATTTTAGATAGAAAGTTAAAAGGAAAATGTTATTTCTTAATACTAATGGGAGAAAAAACAGTGAAAGAGAGGGAAAAACAGTCCAGATGCTGAATTATGTCCACAATGGTATGTAACAATTATGTATTAATTGAACACAACCATGGGCTGTGAGTAAGATTTCTGCTTTTGCCAGATGGGTTTGGCTCTGAAGGATTCCCAACCCAGTGGAAAATAAGAATACAAGAAATCTAATTAGAAATGGGATCTTGAGATGCACAACAAACTTTATACTCTTATTGTATTTAATGGAATTTGCAGTAGTGCTAAAGTAGTAATCCCCCCTGTAATTCTGACAAGAAAAATATTAGTGAATATTTGATTTCAATGTGGAGCAAATTATGGTAATAAAGAGTCTTTGACAGAAATAAAAAGCGCTTAAACTGGTACAGTTTCATTTAAAATGGGCATGTTAAAAATAGAGCAGATGCACAAAATATTGCCTGCTACTTCGTCAACAGACTTATTTTATGAGATGTATGTCCTTTCAGTGTAGTACTTGACACTTAATATTTCCCTGTGTCAATCCCACTCTTATTGGAAGCTCCATTCTTCTCTACATAATTTAGACATCAGAAATGTATGAACAGTCAGGTTTCAGCTCCTACTTATCAATTTAAAACCTCAAGGTCAGATGTCAGTGGGAAGAAAATCCTTCCTATCTTTGTAATTGATTCTCAGAACTAGACTTTATGGTGTGAATGATTGGTCACATCCAGGCAAACAACATGAGTAGCCAAGAAACAATTTCTGCTTGATTTGTTAAACTTAATTATTTATTTTAATTTCATAATAATCATTGAATTCCAGGCAACAAAGGAAGGAAGACACCTCAAAGATGGATGGACCTAGAAGAATTCAGATTTTAGTTTGGTTTTTTTTTATTAATGATGTTAGCAATACACTTATTACTAAAGTGAGTGTTATCACCATACAGATGCTTCCTGATATATTTTGTTTTTAATGTTGCACTAATTTTAGAAAAGTTGATTAGAAAACGGCTTGCTACTCGAAGATGAGACGAAAAGTCGCTAGCTTCTGAAATCCAGGTCTGGTAAGAAAATTCTCCATGACCTTGACCAAATGTCTTTCAACTTCACTTTCACTTCTTTCTTGGTAACATGTAATAAGACTGGGCTTACAGGATTTATTAACAGAGGTGTTTCAATGAAGATAGGAGGAACTTTGATGCACACTGAGATCAATAGAAAGACTTTCAGTCATTCCCTTAACCTGAGTCTCACTGTCAGCGTGGGAAGGTGTAAAATAAGTTTTCTTGTCCAATCAAGCCTAGTGGATTACTTGGAAGAATCTCTGGGAAGGCAAAGAGATGATTGTCCTGTCACATCTTCAAAGTAGTGATGGTTTTGTAGTTTTTATGGAAAGTGTCTATTGGAGGAATATGTTCAGCTGATACACATTCTATACAATGTTCCTGCCGTGGATCTCTTCTCCGCAGCCACTGCCCACTTTCCAGAGTGTCCTTTTATATGTCTGTAATTACAGTTTGAAGGAGGGATATGCAGCAGGTTATGGTAAGATGGGGGTTGGTCTCTTCTCCCAGGTAGCTTGTGACAGGATGGGGGAAATGGCCTCAAGATGCACCAGGGGAGATTTAGGTTGGATATTAGGAGGAATTTCTTTAACCAAAGGCTTGTCATGCACTGGAATATGCTGCCCGGGAAGGTGGTTGAGCCACCATACCTGGGTGTGTTTAAAAGACAAGTAGATGTACTTGGGTACATGGTTTAGTGGTGGACTTAGCAGGGCAGAGTTGATCATTGGACTCAATGATCTTAAAGGTCTTTCCAAACCCAAGCCATTTTGTGATTCTATGATTCTGAGAGCTACTTTTTGCCCTCATAAACACCCCTTTGTCGTAATTCCCACTACCATGACCATAATCGGAGGACATATTAAGTTCACACTCCAAGGTGAAACTGGATTAGTCTTTTAAAACTTCTGTGTGCATCTTCAGCATTACCACTATTTGTCTTTTGCTGTTTATGAATGAAGATTCCCTCAAGGCTGTAGCTCATGAAAAAAGAAATCAGTGAGTTTTTCATCAGCAGGAGAGGATGATTTTGTTTATCTGTCTTTAAAAATCAGAAGTATGTTTGTGTCTCTTTTGGCTTGGGTCACATTGTTAAAGGGAAATGTAGATCTTTCAGCACGGATACAATTTTCCAGCAGATGTCATTAAAGTGAATTTTACTCTATTTTGTGAGCCAGTGATTGTACTCAACATCAATGAGTTAATGACAAATGAAAGTGAATGATGAATGTTAAATGAAAGATCTTTTTTGTTGTAGCTGGATTGGCTTAGTTTTATAAAAGCAAGTAAAAACTAAAAATCAAGCAGGTATAACTATGCATTCTTTTCTTAGGAATGACTCAAATAAGCCCTTTGCACTCTATTAAGTGATTAAATGAAAAAGGGCTGGGCCAGAGAAGATGTGAAATTAATATTTTTGTCACTGAGCAAGCCTATTAAATCACTCTGTTCCACACAGCCAGCAATGTGATGTTTAAACTGAATTTGCTTGGGAGCATGGATTACTGTGGGGCAGGCTTCCCCACCTATGCAGTATATAAATGTAGGCTAAAGAAAACAATAAATGTCAGGAGACCTCATGAAGAATTTGCACAAGCTCTTACTCTTAAATAGAATGGAGAAAGGAAATATCCCACAATCAAAGGTTCTACTATCTTCAGAGTTAGCCGCTGTCCCAGCCAAAAATGTAGGACACGTTTAATATAATCACACTGTATAATGTAATCAGACTGGCTGAGAGATATCTTATGCTACTCTGATAGTCAACAATCAAGTGTGGTCAAGGACAGTCAAATTGTTTTATTGCACATAACTTGGCAAAGACTAAGGAAAATTGTGTATGAATTTAATGGCTCAAGGCTTTTATTACTTACCCAATAGGTGATTTTTAAAATGTACTTCCTTGCCTTCATGTCAAATGCAAAGTGAAATGGATGGCTCTAAAAATCATTAGATGGAGAGACGGAGAGAAAAAACAACATTCCTCTGATGTCAGCCTACAAATTGGTCTAAAGAGGACCCGGTGGTCAGCCAAGAATATGCTAGAAGAGTCAGAACTGTAAAGGAAGATATCAAAGGACACCTGTCAATTCATGTTCAACAGCCCTGCAATTAGAGGACAGGCTCATGGAAAGTTTAGTAACCACATAACTGCAGAACAAATTCCTGCCCAGAAAGACCACATGCTATATGATAGGGCCTCAATGTTAAACCTGCTTATATAACCATGCTGTAGAGGTACTCTAGATATCCTGCCCACCTCATTTGATCTTCCTTTAGTGGAGAGAATTCCATGACTCGGGAAAACAAGGAATTTGCACGATTCATGAATGAGAACAAACATTTGATTTGGGAGAGAAATAACAGGTTTTAGAGCTGTCCTGCAGAGAAGGACTTAGGGATGCCAGTTGATGAGAGGCTTGACATGAACCAGAATATGCACTGACAGCCAAGAACTCCCACGTTATCCTGGGCTGTGTCAACTGAATCATAGCCATCAGGTTAAGAGAAGTGATTCTGCCCCTCTATTCCTCTCTTGTGAGACCTCATCTGGAGTATTATGTCCAGTTCTGGAATCCTCAACCCAAGAAGGATATGGAACTGTTGAAACACGTCCAGAGGAGGGCTACAAAGATGATTCGTGGGCTGGAGTACCTTCACTTTGAGGACAGGCTGAGAGAGTTGGGTTTGTTCAGCCTGGAGAAGAGAAGGCTCTGAGGAGATCTTATAGTGACCTTCCAGTAACTGAAAGGGGCCTACAGAGAGAGACTGCAGAGAGACTGTTCATAAAAGGCTTGTGGTGACAGGATGAGAGGGAACAGGTATAAACTGGAGAGGGACAGACTTACACTAGACACGAGGAAGAATTTCTTTACTATGAGAGTGGTGAGGCATGGTACAGGTTGCCAAGGGAAATTATGGATGCCCCATCCCTCGAGGAGTTCAAGGTCAGGTTGAATGGGGCTTTGGGTAACCTAATCTAGTGGGATGTTTTTGCCCATGGCAGGGAGTTTGGAACTAGATGATCTTTAGGATCCCTTCTTACCCTAACTATTCTATGATTCTATGATTCTAAATGAATTCACGTTGCATGGGATGGTTTCTTCCCAATGTAATCATCACATTATCAAAAAGGATACAAGAAGCAAGTCAGAATTATTTTTCTGCCTTAAATTATAAAGCTTTGGGTACATTATTATTAAAGTGAAACTTGTACAAGCGATTTAATCTTTATTGGAATTCTGCTACCACATTAGAAATTATATTGAAATTAGAATACAGAAATAATTGTATATTGCCCGAATTCCTGTACTTTCAAGGCACTTATAAATGATCTACTTCATGTATGTCAGGTAGCCATGCTGGGAATGGCCAGAACAATTGTTTTGACAGCCCACAGCAACTTCTACTGGTCAGAGATTATTGTGTTGATTTGAGATGGTAAGGAGCATGAATGGCCAGAGTACAGCAACCTGAAGTGGTGATTTAAACACGAGGTCACAGCTGGTCTTATACAACTCAGTGCCACACAGTCTCTGTCAACTGCAAATAATCACTTGATTTTAATTTCCGTTGCAAAAAGCCACAGATCTAGTGACCAGATTCAGACAAGATTTGCCATTGACTCAGTGTTGTCTGAAAGGGCAATGCTCCACAAGCTGGAACATGACCTTCAGGAACAACCTGATTTTTCCAAAGACTGACACTAACTTCAACACTCTGCATCTTCTAAAATCTGACATTATTATGTTGAAGAACGGACAGACTTTAATTCAGGATGATTTCAGAATGCGCATAGATGTATGAAATATGTTGGCTGACTTCTGTCAGACTTGCCCTAAAGACATGCTGGAGCTACTTCTTCAGTTAGGAACAGGCAGAAACATTGAAGAGTACTTCATAGTCCATTTATCTTTTTCTTTTTTCTGGATTATCTCTGTCTTTTATCACGAGCTTGACATCTTTCATATGGCCTTCAGAAATTCACAGTGGAAAGTTAAAGTTCTTTAAATTTAAAGCAGGAATGAAATATTTTAAATAACCATGATAGCACATTAGAAGCACAGCAAATCCCTTGATAATCTAAATGTATGAAAACATTCTAGACTACAAATGAGTTAGAGATTAATTCATGGCACCTTGTACAGGCTTGGGGAACTCTGTGTGTTGGAAATGGCTCTATATCATAAGCAATCCACTGGACAGGAGAAAAATTCTCTTTCAGTATCTCCTCACTCCCTAGAATCAATGTTTAGAGGAAGGAATCCTTCTTGATTCGTTGCAGCCTTATTATTGTCAAAGAGGTTGGACAAGGCGAAGGACATCCTTCTGTGTACTTCAAGCTTTGGAGAACATATCATGTGTCATAAAAAGAACTCGGAACACAAGAAAGTGATCAGTTCACATTTGAAAGATTTTAGACTAAAAGTAACTAAATACATCTGGCCACAGAAAGAGTATTTAGGATTCCTCATCTGCTGGGAGAAGCAACCAAAATGCCCATGGCATTTGCAGTTAGAGCTAGGAAAGCTTATTATACTCCTAGAAGTCTAGTTGAAATGAAATCAGGATTTGGAACCAGGTCAAAATGCGATGAGGAAATTCATGGGTAAAGATAAAGACAAGGAGATCACTTACCAGTTACTTCTGCAAGCAAAATAGACTCAACTTGGAGAAAATTAATTTAATTTATTTCCAATTCAAATAGAACCTGGCAGTAAGACACAACAATATACAGCTCCATTCCACCAGGTCTAACTTCATTCCTTCACTCCAGAATCCTGTGCCTTCTCCTGTAGTGATATAGGGGGCAGTTGTTGTCAGTACAAAAAGGTTTAGTGATGTCTTGCCTCCTTCTTCTAGCTTACACTTTTCCCATGCTTTGCTATGGACTCTCCTCACAGCCTACAATCCTTCAGGAAAAAAATTGATCTTTCACGGGCTCTTCATGATCTCTCCATGGGCTGCAGTGCCTTCAGAAAACCTGTTCTGCCCTGGAGCTCCTCCTCTGACTTTGGTGTTATTTCTGCAGTTTCTTATTCCTTTTTGTTCCCTCTTGTGCTATTTCTGTCTCTGTGATACCTTATCACAGAGGCACTACGTGATGGGCTCATCTGTGTCCTGCAGTGGGTCTACTGGAGCCAACTGGAGTTGGCTGTGACTAGCATGGGATCCCTTCTCCCAGAACTAACCCCTGTAGGCCTGTCACTACCCAAACCTTGCTGTGGACATCCGATACAATTTTGCTGTTAGTAAATTGAGGCAAGGGGTTTACTGTGTTTTGACCAGCAGGCTTTGGAAAATCAGATATTTTTGCTCACTGCATTGTGACTATTCCAGCCTTCTTTAAGATAAATTGGAGAGCTTTTTAGTACAATTAAATAGATCTACATCTTTTTTTCTAACCTGTTCAATTCAAAGGATGAAGGGACTCATCCAGTTTGCCTCCTGGATCCAGCTGTGTTCCAGGAGAGCTTTGATTTGTCCTGGTGCTGTGGGGGTTTGCATAAAGTGCACATAGCTGTACTTCTTGGTACTCCTATCTGAAAGCACTCCCTCCTTTTCCTACTGAAAAAAGTTGCACAAGCATCCTTTGGTGATTGTAAAAACTTCTTCATGAATATCACTTTCTGAGCATTAACCATCTACCCAGAATGTGCTAACCGTGGGAGAACAACCAGCAGGCAGCCGGTGAAAGAGCTTCTGTGAGGTGAGCACAGGAGTTTCTACCTCAGCATTTTCATTGTAAAGATTAAAGGAGCAAGAGTGTCAATCATCTTCTCTGTGGAGGTCTGAAAAGGCTGTCAAAGTTCAGTATTTTTAGCGCTTTAGCAGATTATCTCTTTTATTTTTAGAGTTAACAATAGTTCTTAGGTTAAGAAGAATACAAAAGCCTCATTAGTTTTGGAATTTCAAATTCACTCAGTAAGGCATTGAGGAGATTGTTTTTCCATAGGAACCTGAAAAGTTGCTTAAAAGATGTTGTGAAAACCAAGGGAAAGAATCCTGCTTAAGGGTCTCTGTGCTAATGATATACAAATTTAAGCAACCTTGGCCTGCCATGAAGCAGCTTGGGAGTGTGCTCTACCCTAGGCAGTGCAGCAGCACACCCTCTCTGTTGGAAGTGGAGGTGGTTTCAGAAACCATGGTGTCCCAGAGATGGAGGCTTAGAAGAGCCAAGTGTTGCTGTTGAATCCGCTGCCCATGGAGAGGTTGCTTTAAAGTCCCACAGCTATAAGGTCTTACCCTGCTTGGGAAGACCATCCGTTACCCAGCACTCATGCAACATGGACAGAGACTTTATAGGATGTCACAAGAACTCTGTTACTGGTGGCCCTCAGGAGCATTGTTGCAGGCAGCAGACTGGTATCAAATGGTTTTACTTATCCCATTTCAAAACAAAAAATTGTAACTATATTTCTAGTTTGGTCAAAATCAAAACTCAGTATGAAGACGTAGGAACTTTCGGTTTTAATTTTCTTTCTTTTTCTCCAATTGTAGCCTTGCTAAAGATATGTCATATCCTAGCTCCCCTCCAACACTCCTTCAACTCTGTTTTTCCTGGTTATCTCAGATTGATTTTTGCTAGGGGGTTTGATTGTTTCTTTTAGAGGGGTGTTGGAGCCGTTGGTTTTTTGATTTATCATATCCCCTCCTGGATATGATAAATTCAACCACTTCGTAGCAGAATCTCTGTATCAGGAAAATAGATCTTCACCATGATGGTGTTTGGGAATTGGGGATCATATTGTTTTTGAAGTAAAAACCTTTATGTTGAAGCTATACTTTAAATGAAGCTCAATATTGATGAATCATGCTCATCCAGCCAGAGCCGGAGTGTACTGGTGAACCAAGTGGCTGATCTGAGCAAGAGCACCTGGCACAGAGAAGACCAGGGACTTTGGAGTCCTCTCAGGAGCACTGAATTCCCATATGTCATTTTACCCTATTTCATCCTGCCTTTCCTGTAGGGGTATGCTTTTTTTCCAGTGCTCCATCAGTGAGCTCACTGAGTTACTACTTCCTTCGTACTTTTTGTTAATGTGTAAAAGAGAAAGCATTAAAAAGTGTATTTGACTTACACTGAGCACATTTCTTTTGAAACTCTAATCTATAAAAATGAGAATATATAATTTTGCAATTATAAATATGTGAAATAAATGCATTAGTTAAGAAGTTAGGCTTTCCGAAGTGCTAATTACTATCAAAATGCATTTTACAGTGTTTTAATGAGCACTTTTTCTTATGATATTAATATCCATTAGCTATATTCAGACTAGTAATGCTAATAAAATGCAAAACTATTAGTTATCTGCAAAGTCAATAATGGATGATACAGACTCCAAGCATCTGCCACACTAAAAGATTCATACTTTTCGTACTGAGTAGGAAAGTTAACCTGAATTTTCATGTGGCTGTTTTGAATGAAGATATTCATGTTGGTTACATAGATGAATGTGGGGTCAGTTACTCAGAGACTATGAACAAAAACAAGCAGCCCATCCTACCTCTGTCTTCTACAAAACAGAAGCTGGTTTCAAAGTCAATTACCCTGCTTTCTGAGGAGGGTTCTGAACATTTCTGTTCATGGACTGTGTATCCACTGCCTTGTAGACTCCTTAATTAATAATTTCTCATTAAGAAGGTTAAATAGCACTACATAGCCAAGATGTTTTTAAAGATAATGCTGGAGTATTTCTTTTAATGTATGTTCAGGTAGATTATCTTGTTATGTCTCCTTTGAAAATATTCGCTGTTATTTTACCAAATATGTTCATAACATGTAAATATTGTTCAGGCAGTAGTTTGAACCAGGAATGGTTATATGGAGAAGTTTCACTTGAATTTGCACTATATTTGCAGCCACATTTTACTGCTTGCTTTGGGAAAACATTTATAAACTTCTTTGCAAGTAAAGTATTTTATTATACTAATATCAGGAACATTTCATGCTACAAGTAAATTGTGTGCATTTTAGAGACTATTCTTCATTTGTAAAACTAACCATATACCTTGTAAATCAAGAGAGAGAAGAAGCCTTGGTTGTTTCAGATATTAAGTTTACAGATTTTAATAATAGTGCACTCCTGTTTAATTTTTAATTTATTTAAACACAACATCTATTCTAACTTAAGGCCTACAAAGTGCAACTATTGAAAACTTCTTTAATACAGAGTATATACATTTAACTTCCTGCTGAGTATCTTTCATCTACTTTACCTATATTTTCAGGATGTTAACTTTTGATAATAAACTAATCTTGGCTCTAGAAGTGAAATCTTAGTCCACATGTTCATGAAATAGATCCAGCTCATTGTAGTGCTGTTTGACTGTAATTAGATGCAATATAGGTGCATTCAGAAGAAACTGTTCCATATATCTCATCTGTCTCTGTAGTAGTGGTAGTAGAGGTACTACCTCTTTAGCATCGTTACTAGATTTGATTTTTCCATAGCAAACCAACATATGCCTAATGAGCAGGTGAAACTATTCTTTCAGTGACAGATCCAGATGGGATAAACACAGTGAATATGGACAGGGCAGATTAAAGTCTCTCAACTAAATGTAAGCATCAGCAGAAATGTGTTTGAAGTAAAACTCATGTGTTTTCTTATTCCTACATGTTGAGAAAGCCAACAAAGAAATGGAGTGGAGATAAAAGCCCATCCTGCATCCTCCTCCTGTGATCCTGGTGCTCTTTCTCTTTGCTCCCCTTCAGGCCATGACATGAGGACTGAGATAGTGAGACTCCTACTGAGAGGAGGAATTTGTGGCCAGGAGGGTCCTTAAGGAAGATAAAGGCATTATGCAGCACGATTACCCAGCTGAAGCCTACTGTAGTTCAGGTGAAGCTTGAGGCATGAGTCCTCCAAAGTGAACTAAATCAGAAGTAACTCCATTAGAGCAGGCAGATTAAAACCTATGTGAAGCAGATCGGAAGCAGGCCCCATGTGGGAAAATACAAAGCACTTTAGATAATTGTGTGGAGAGCAGAGAGCAGAAAAAAGTAATATCCTACCTGACAGAAATCTTGATAACCTAAAGAACTAGTTGAAATCTGGGAATGTAAACATGTGGTCTTGAAAATACAAAACCACGGAAAATCTCTTGAGATTTATGAAAGACCTAGTATCCTAATGAAATTAAAATCTAAAAAACCCCTAACATACCCTAATAGTTCTTGTGGGGACTCCCCAGTGAAGGAAGAAGACTCATAAAAGAGATCCTTCTCGTGGTGCTGGGGAAGGGACTGCAATCTTGAAAGGCCAAATTGGAGCAATTGGAGAGAATGACAATAATAATGTTTTATTAAGTCCTCTCATGTCAGTGACCGGGACTCAGAGGAAAGAACTTATTCCCGAAAAATGCTTGTGCAGAAGGAGCACGGATATTAATATTCTGCAGATCAAGGGAACAGAAGGCAAATCTCCTGGGGTTTGGATTCTAGAAACAAATACTTCTTTGGAAAAAAAGACCCTCAAACTGGGCTTAATCCATAGTACTGTCATTCGAGAACTGACTAATCCATTTAGGACTATATCCTGTAATTACAGGTACTGGCAACAAATGCTAAGAGTATTCAGTATTGCTGAATGAAATTCTTACTTCCCATTGAAGTAACTGGTAAAAATTCCACTGATTTCAAAAGTGCTGGATCAAGCTTTTGCTGAAAGTCATGAAAGCTTGAAAAGCAAAATTTTGCAAACTATCCCTCATCTGTATTTGGGATCAAACCAAAACCATAAAAAAAAACAAAACAAAAAACCCAAGAAAGCAAACCAAACAGAAAACATTTGCCATGAATGAAATACAGATTGTGTCCTGAATACTTTTCCAAAAGATAGGTAAACTGAGTCACTTGGGAGACTACAGTGATAAAAAGAACTGTGTGAATAATATGTAGCAAAAAAGATTCCTTGGTTAGTCTACTCTTTTCAATCACAATCCTCCTGGCAGAAACATATACATTTATGTTGTTGTAGCTTCAGAGTTCCCAGTGAGTAATTCCTGCTCTGCAGATGATATGTGATGTAGATGATTCTTTAAGTCTTTAATTTCAAGTTGTAGTGCCATGGTTTATTACAAAGTGTTTTGCTATAGTCTGATGGTAGGAACTCTGAGGAGCCAATTTGCAGTGTTACTTTTCAAATAAATCTAGTTACTCTGTAGGTACATCCCTTATTATTAATTTACAATTTAAAAATGACAAGAAACAGGAATGCCTGAATGTATAGAAAGTTTTTCCCTTCAAAGCCGCATCTACACCACGTGGACCAAGGTTTTAGAACTTGATGAAACTGAGTGCACTGTGTAGAATTTTTTTAGCCAAAACAAATATCGTTTCAACTAATTATTAAAAAAAATACCAAAACAAATTAACCAGAACAGACTAGTCTTCTGTAGAAGTAGCAAACATATCAAGACTATTAATGAACTATAGCTAGAGATGTGTGGAATGGAAGCTGACCTGAGTTTCCCTCAGTGGTTTAAGAGATTATCCTGGCACTCACTGGAGTGATGTTTGTCAATAACTGCTATTGCTAAATCTCAGTGTGTCATAGCAGTGACCTGTTGTCCTTGCTGCAGTTCTCTTATGGTGAGAGGGAAATTCCCTACTTCCTACTAGGAATGATGAAGGGTCCATTTCTTTGGAGAAGCAACAGCTAGGGAAAACAGTTCATCCAGTTAACAGAAGTTGTTCCTGCTCTGGGGAGGACTGTGAGAAGCCTCGCCACTGTTACCAGTTGAACTATATTGGTATCGTTCCATCCTTCACTTCTGTTTTTGAGTTGTCAACATTTTTCTTTGGCTTTAATAGTGACATAATAGGCTAAGTAGGGCTCAGGCAGATACTCCATTTCTACAGAGGCACCAGAATAGGACTGCAACTGCTGTGATCACTCACCAGCATGCCAGTCCTGGACTGCCCTTCTCTGGCTACTTACTTTTTCTCCTGTCTCCCACTGTCCCAATATGCCCAGCCTACTTTACCTTGGACAAAAGGAGAAGTCTAATTCTGTCACCTTAGATTCCTTCTGTCTCCTACCCCTACCTGCTACACATCTGCAGGGTGTGAATATGATTATGCTTTTCTGACGCTTGTCATAAAACAGTATCAGCTGTATGCTGTTTCTTAATGGCCTTTGATAACACCTGAAAATTTGAAAACATGTATGCAGTCAAAATGTTTTTACTTTGAGTGTTTTACCTTCTGAAACATTTTATCCTTGCTTTTATTCCTATTAACTTTCTGCAGTTTTCTGGCCATTTTTTTTTCTTTAATGAGTGTGGGAATTTTGCATATGAGATTGCACTGGAGAAGAAAACTTATCTTTTCAAATATTCATGGGAATAAAATAGTAATGCTATTATCTACACTCTTGATTACCAGGATTATCTCATTGTGTATATACAGATCCTCCAGATAGGCAGATTATGTGATCAGAAGGTTCTTAGTGGGCCCCAAGCTCAGAGTGCACATTAAAGCAGATCAAGTCTGTTTTAATTCATGTGCTGGTGCACTAATGCTCCTGCTCTTCCTCAGGAGAATTTCTGAAATATGTTATTGATTTGGGGTCTAGTGCAGTGCCCACTGTAGTGGATGGACAGCCATTGACTTTGATGGAAAATTAACTGGGGCTAGCTTGAAGCAACAATCTGTAAAAAAATATGTCTTTCATTATTCCAAGGCTAGAGGCATATCCATTGTTCAAGTATGTTGATGGACTTCGAGTATTTTGCTGTTATAGTTCTAATATTGTTGACAAATGCCTCTAGAATCTAGTAGGAATATCTTTTTCTAGCTAAACACCTCAGATTTGAGGTGTTTGAAGGGAGCATAGGAGAGGGCCAGCTGTGTGCCTTAGAGAATAGAAAGGAAGTGGAATGAATGCTTTGGCTGGCTGGCTGACTGAACAGTTTTCAGGCAGGTAATAAGACTTGCTTATAAAGTAGGTTTCCAAGAAGCTGACATCTCCTCATAGCTCAGCTAGCATGCAGCAGTTTGAGCAGTGAATAGAGGAAACCACCCTCCAAATATACTTTGGCTATCCGTGTCTTTTTCTAGGAGGCATAATTGCTTTTTGACTACGATATATGGCGTGAATCACTTAAGCATGTTGAGAAACCTCCATTATAGAGTTTGAAAACACAGTAATGCACACATGAAAGACTCCTTTATAATTAATGATGGGGACAGAACTGAAGAGTCATCCATGGTGAAATAGCACTATCTTAAAATATTCTTTTGCACTTACTGTGTTTCCGAATGTGCTTGTGGCTCCCACTCTTTGTCACGTCTGTTGGCAAATAAGTAGAGAAAGGGGGTGGGGAATTAGTTGCACCTCATAAACAGAGGTAGAAGGTTTGAGTTTAAATATTGGAAACGAAAATTATTAGAAAAGGGGTCTAGAAAGTCATAGCATCCAAGAATAAACAACAGTTGTGTGAGTTCAGTAGCAGTATTTTGAAAGATCAGGCTCTAGTTATTTCATTGGGTAATACTCTTTTCCTCGCTCCTCTTATTTCACAAGGAGGAGGGGTAATCTATCATTTACTTATATTTAAAATGTAACCATCTCATGTGTGAGACGAAAATCAGAGCTGATTGTATTTGGCTCCAGAATCTACCACAGGTATAGGGTCTTATGAGAAATCCTCTACTTGTTATGTCTTTAATATTTGACAACAATATGCCATGGAAATCTAATCTTCCCTGGGACTCAGTAACAAGCTCACTCACAATGCTGAGTTGCCCAGTTTAATTTGGTCTTCCCTGAACACTAGCTTTCAGCACAGGAACAGTGCTATGAGGCAGAGGTGTACTTCTGCGACCACACCTACAGAGCAAAACCACAGCCTTTCAGAACTGCTGAGTATGTCCTTTTGATGGTCTGCTTAATGTCCTGGCCTGAATAAAAGGAAAGCACCTTCCAAAAATATTATCTTAGAGGCAGAGAGTAGTGTGCTTTCCCAAGGGCAAAGCTGGGAAGCAAAATATAGTACTGTCAAACAAGACCCTTCTTTTTGTTTTTAATTTAAAGAATGCTGGTTTGGTTAAGCTTGGGCTGGATGGCTTTCAAATGCGAATACTCCAGGCTACTCTAGGCAAACTTGATATCATCTTCGAGTCAGACAAGTCTCTTAAAATGCATCAGGACCAAAAAAGGACTTGTGATTAAGGAGACTGCACATCCTTGGTGTCCTGGAAATGTGCCAGGGTATGAGATGATATTTCAGTCCTTGGCATTCCTAAGAATGTCCTTTTGTCCCGTGAAAGGCTGACATCTTCCTGTGTCATAACGAAATGACGAGCCAGGGAGGGAGGTGTCTGCCTAATGAGTTGGTATAGAGACCAGCTAGGACACTGATCGACTGTTACTTTTCTTGGCTCTGAAATGAAGGGGGTGTCAGGCTCTGATACTAATTCCTATCCTCTGACTGCCCTCTGTTGGCTGACCCACCAAGTCTGTGATGGACCTGATGTTCCTCATGTCCTATAGTACATGCAAGGGTTGGAAAACAAGGAAAAAGTTGTTCAAGGAAAGTCACTACTAAATAACAAATTTATCTTTTTGTATCTGCTTTAATATGATGCCGTGTTGTTTTTTATTGTTATTTCTTTCTTTAGCCAGACCTCAGTATGGCTTAATTTTAAAAGGGTGATGACCACACAGTCAAACTTTTGGGATATTGTGCTGGAAACTGGCCACTACTTTTGTTTCTGATTAGATTTTCTTTCATTTCTGGCTCTCATTTCTTTAATTTTTAGTGGCTTTCTTGCACATGGAATCCCATATGCCAAAAATGTTGCTAACTTTATATGCATAAAATTACTGTATCTGCTAAAAATCACCATCTTATGAAGCAACTGCATCCAAAATTCCAGATAGGTAAACTCTGCTCTGTTTAGCTTAAGCATAGAGAAATGTGAATACCAGAAGATATGCCCTTAGCTATTCAAGTATAAGTTGCACTACAGCAGACAGGAACTCCAGCTACCTTACTGAGGGCAGAATTGGTGAATCTCTGCTGTAAAGCAGTTGGTAAAGTTATGCCATTTTTCTGCCACAATAACTCATCTGCCCTATAGACTCTCCTTTAGAAGGACATAAGAACTCCTCCTAGACCAGAGGGCCACCTAGCTCGATATACTAGGTTGACAGAGCTACTAGCAGATACTTAGGAAAAGTATATAAACACAGAACACATACAGCATCATTTCACCTTTGGTACATCCTCTTACAAACTAATACCACATCTTTCGAGACTTATTATGCAGAGGTTGAATAGGGCTGTCACATTTATAGATACTGATGGACTTACTCACTGTCTAAAAGTTGCTGTGTTACTAATGTATATTCAAATGTAGTCCTGCTAAATTTGTCAAGTCCATGCAGCTGTAGATGCTTGTCTCTACCATTTTTTGACTGATAGATCATAAAAAAAAATGAACTAGTCTTCCATTCTGGAGAAATTTCCAGTTCTATTTTCACAGCTAGGATCCTCATGTGCTCCCATTCTTCCTCATTGGGATGTGTGGGCAGCTCACACCCAGAAAATTCCAGCTGGCCTACCTCACAAGGCAGCTGTGTGCAGCTGTCTTTTCAAGAGATGCCAGGTGGTCAATCCATTCACAGGATGTGCAAAATGTTGTTAGCTACGGGCAGAAATAATATTCCATGAGTCTCTGAAGCAGGAAAAAACCATGGAATGACCCTTCTGTTTTGGCATGCAACAGAAACAGTAAGAACCCTCTTCATAGCTCCATGCCGCAGAATTACAGGCGTGGCTATAGTGATGAGCATAGTAACTTAGAAGTCAACACTATCAGTCTTTTATTGTGTGACTGCATTACAAGGTCTGGAAGTAAAAACTGTTTCAAGCTCAGTTAGATTCATGGTAATAGCAGCAATGCAAGTTGCATTACTTTCCCGGGCCTCCAGTTTGAGGTGATTATAAGGTAGAATTGGGCCAAGGAAAGAAATTCAAAGACAAAGCAACAATGAGGTTGAGAGATGCAAGCAAGTAAGAAGGGGAGCTGTGCTAGGTAAGATGAGCCAAGTTAAAACCTTCAATGACTAAAGTTGGAGAAAGAGTATGTCCTTCTACTAGAAGAAGTATAGGAGGCCAAGAGGAATGGGATTAGCAACAGTGCTAGAATACATTTTCCTATGAGAAGCACAACTCTGCTTTCCAGGCATTGTAGGAGTTCCTTTTGTGGCTGTGCACTTCACTTCAAGACAGCTGAAAGCCAGATAATCTGATCTTCCATAGAGTAATGAAGTGAGGAATTTCAGCAATTGTTGACTGCAAAAGACAAAGATAATGATGTAAGGCAGAATTACTCTTTCGAGAAAGCAAATGGATAGAAATAGGATTTGAGGCTTATGTCCAGCAAAGGTAATGGAAAAAATTATCCATGACAGCTATGAGCATGGATTCTTTCTGTCCAACATGTTCCAATTTGCTGCATTCGCAGATGGTGTATCAAGGGAGCCCCAATGGCCAGTTATAGCAGTTCCTGCACTAATGTGAATAGAGCCTTTGATTTCATGGTTTGAAATAAAATGGCCCAAATATAATTACACAAGCTTATTAATTTATTTGTTATGGGTCGGTAACACTTCATAGTCTATAGCAGCAGTTAAAAAAAGGGCCAGGGGGATTAAAGCTTGAATTTAGCACAGTCAGATTTCTATATGGAAATTGGAAGAAACGAAGCAATAAATTGCATGTTTTATGATGATATCTTATTAAGGAACAATTAATGTCCAACTTTGAAAGCATTAAATTCATTCTGAACAGGAGTAGTAAGAAAAGATAAGTCTCATGAAGGTTTGAAGAGAATGATATTTGCGCTGGTTATGCATATCTATCCAGACCTGGAAACATGGATAGATCTTGAAAGTTAACAGTGCAGGATAGCTATTTGTGGCCAGTATAACACAGGCTTTCTGTCTGCACAGGGAATTTCAACAGTCATGCTGGTGGCTTTATTGGCAGTTTACTTAGTAAAGTCAGGGAACTCTATAAAGCATGGCAGACCATGTTCCTACTGATGACCTCTGATGCATTTTCCTGTAGGCTCCAGGAACATTTAAGGATTCAGTATACGAAGATGTTAAAATTCTTCTTCTACAAAGTGAAAAGATTGTTGTTAGATCATACTGTTTATATTCCCAATGCATTAGGCTGTTACCATATGAGATGTGTACATTGAGCGAATGACTACGGTTTAAGCACACTTCACTATATTTGAGGGCTTCAACAAAACAAAGATGCTGTCCCACCCAGCTTCAAATAGACCAGAGCTGAAGGGAGTCAGGTGTTTGGTCTGTACAATCCAGTCCTGGCAAATATTCATAGGTTCTTTGTCACACTCCCAGGGAATTATTATTTCTGTGTGCCAGAGTGGAGAAGCCACTTGATCAGTGCATAGATGGCACAGTATGCTTTCTGTGACATTCAAAAGGTGGCACTACTGGCACTACTCTTATCAGTTAAGACTTAGAGGTAGTTAGGATCTTCACATAGACCACCTAACAAGACAACAAATATTAACTATTAATTTGACCCCGAGACGCAGAAGCATGGGAAATGCATGCTGACTCAGACTCCTCAAACTATCTGTTACAGGATTTTATTTTACATAGTGATGCAAAACATTACCCAGTGTTTCTTCCTTGAAAATTGTGTTGACATCAAGGGAAAAGATGTTAGCAGAGATAAAAATTAAAGCTCACTCATTTTTCTCCCTGCTGTTGTCTATGCTTCATTCATGACAAGGACATATGATGGCTATGTCAGTGTTAATTATGGAGTCCACAAGTACAACCTCAGTTCAAAAGGCACTTTATGCCTGAGTGGCAATCTGGTGGCCTCTAAAACTTCTCATAAGCTAAATAAACACAGCTAAGTGTAGTCTTTCCTCAGAAGTGGAAGTTATGAGATTGAACCCTTTAGGGGAAGAGGATCTCAAACTAGATCCTGTTTCCTGAGTAAATATCCTAAGGTGATGGGAAGAGAGTATGCATGAGGTGGGACAATGTTTCAATTCCTTTTCTAGAGTTTGTACTAGACTCTTTTATTGAGGTACATAGAGTCAGTAGGAGACAGCAGCTTTCAAACTGCAGCACAAGCATAATTATTTATGGATTTTTTCCTGCCATATGCTGCAATTAAATAAAACCTGGATAATGGTGGTGTCTTTAGCTTTTAGATGAAAAAAAAGCCTTGCTTTTAAATTAAATGACTGTTCAATTTTTTAGAGGACCTGAACTATTACACATGGCTGTAATGCTTTTTCTAAATTGGAGTAAAGATGATGCATTTGTCTAGGGCAATAAAACTGAAACTTGCAGGTGATTTTTTTATTGTAATTCATAGAAGCTTATTACAGAAATATAAGAAGGAATGAGGGCATCACTTCAGAAGGAGAGAAAAAACTGACCCTAACCTTCTCTGAACATGGAAATGAAACCCAAAGTTATTTCACATAAATTTTATAGAAGTAATCTAATCAGGACTCTACTCATGCTTGACATTTTGCAAGTTCTTTTCCTCCTGGTGCTTTAATCATAGGATACAATGAAATTTAACCTTCATATGTTGCTTGGGTCCTCCTCCAAAATCCCAGCCTATGAATTCAGGACCGTTTTTCCCCATTCTGAAAATCTTGCTGAACCCAGATCTTTTGTCAGTCTCTAGCTGGAGTTTGCCTGCTATTGCATCCAAGTGCCACACCTACCAGGGCAGTGAGGGTGCTGAGGATACTTCAGCAATAAGCTGAGCAATAAGTTTGTGAGTGTGGTCATAAAGGGTATGTAGAGAAAAGTGAAGACTGGTTTATACCTCAGTGACTTCTGTGCAACACAGAATCATAGACTAGAATAATTTCAGTTGAAAGGAGACTTAAGATCAAGTCCAACTGTAAACTTAACACTGCCAAGTCCACCGCTAAATAATGTCCCTAAGAAGATGTGCAGTATCCATTGGTATTAATTTACCTTCCTACTTTAGGCAGTATAGATAAACTAACTTTACACTACCACACTCAGGTGCACATGAGTACAGCTGCAGCAAGACACAGCCAGGCATGGCTTGCACCTCAGGCTATAGATGCTGAAGTATCAATAGCTCACACTCAGATCCACGCCATGTCAGCTCCACTCATTAGAGGTATATGTTTAAAGCTAGTTTACCCCTGCTTGAATGATGTCTGCCTTCAGTGCTGCTAGCCTGTTGTACAAACATACCCACTGGTTGTAAAAAAAGAAGAGGAACAGAGATAGCAGCTGCTGCTCAACAGTAAGATGGCCTTCAGGCATCGGTTAAGCATTGTTCTAAGGAATCAATGTAGGCCAAGAGCCTCAGTTTTCCCCTAAGTCTTGAGAGATTCAATGGTACTGTTCAGATTGTATGAAGGAAGTTGAAGGAAACCTCTTAGTGAAGAGCGAAAAAACTAACCGTGGTAGAGGCAGAGGTTGCGTTGGCAATGGTTAGGTCAAAACTCACTCTTGGGAAAAGACTCTGGAGAAGCCCATTCACCATGACTGCACTACAGGATTTTAAAAGTAAAGGTCTTATTTGGTAGTCTTTCTACATTTTTTCCCCCTGCAGCTTGTATTTGGCTGCTGAAATACAGCTGATATGCCAGTGCTGCTGATCCCACAGTGCCACAGTCATAACTCTTCTTTCTATTGCATTACAAAACTGCTCATCAAGAGCTCATAACCACAGTGTCAAAATTCAATGAAAACATCATAAACATGTGTTTTGGAAACTGGAGACAAGATTATTTTGAATGTAATGCAGAACTGGAGGAGAAATGTGCCTTTGACTACTTGTAGGTACCAAGAGAACAAACCAGGTGTTCAAGAAAGACTAGCCAAGAAACCTAGGATCAGGCATACCCTGTATATAAAGATTGGCTTCTTTGAAATATATGTAGGGGTACTAATTTCTCTCATGCTTTTGTGAGTAGCTTTGCTTGAATTCTACATGAAAATGAAAAGAAGCTGCCAAAAGAACAGAGTGCTGATGCCTGAGAAGGGGAAGGATTAATATCAGTATAGCTACTTCAAACCTTGTTTGAAAACATTTTAAAAGGTTTCTGATGTCAAGTAAAGTTTGCAAGCAACTTACTTCCAAAACTTCTAGGAACATTGTGACTCATTTAGTTAGTTTCATTTTACCATATATTTTCTATAAATATCCAACTAATGGTTCTCACTGTGCCTTCACCTAGAAAATTACAAGCATTGTTAATTTCTCTGATTTTGGGTTTTATTCCTGCAAGTGTTGATTCACAACTAGAATATTTCTATTTTATGCTCAGGTAGTTCCACCAATTTCACCTAAATACAGTGAAGTTATTCGGGAATGACAGAGAAATTATTTATATATATATATATTATATTATATATATATATAATATATATATATTTACACTTGTAATAGTGTTTATGTCCCCCTTTTTATTTATATTTGGTGTATTTCAGTGGTTATGGCTCTTAAGAATTAGAATAATCAAATTAAGAGATTAACTTCGTCACCTTTTTGTGTATGTGTATATGTGTGTGTAATAGAGGGAGTCCCTCTTATTGCATTATTTCTTTCCAACCTGTCTGGGTTCCAGCTGGTCCCACTAATCACTAGTCCAACAGCGGTTTTAGTTCACTTCATGTTGGATAAACCATTTCATTCATGGCTTTCAGCCAGAGCTGCAGACTGCAAAGGAAGGACAGGATTTGACCCTGCCTCCCATTGCTGCAAATGAGGACAACTGTATTGATTTCAAGTGGCATTAGGCAGCTTTGGAGCCAGAGAGAAGCCTGGCTTGCTAGGATTGGCTCCTGTATGAGGAATTACAGCTCTGTTCTCCCAGCATCCCTTGAGTGTGTACATGGAGTTCCACAAAGAAATATCAGAGAAAAGGGAAGGTGATATGTCAGAAATTTGGGTTTAGCAATGTATTATGTAAAGACATTTACTGTATTTTCCTTGATGTGTCTGAAATGAAAAATTTGAGAACAGTGTTTCCTTTCCACCTCAAACTAAGGCCAATGGCCAAGTTTTAAAATATATATAGTTTAATCAACCATTTAGGAAATTTGTAGTATAGGCCAGCCCACATTCACCAAACCAAATTTCCTCTCTTAGAAAAACTTGAATCTCTGGGGATAATATTTCATATATTCAGTTCCCGGGGAAAATAAAGTATAAAAGCTGTAGAGATTAATTTGGCAGCCAAGACTGAGTAAAAAGACTTGAAAGAATTCCATAAATTCCAGAAAGAATGTGCAAATCCCTCTAATAGACCTGTGTCATCTTTACTGGAAGCTGTTTGAACATGACTAACACTGTGAATGTTTAGCTGTAAAACTGTGCCTCTGTTAGAGGTTAATAGTGATTTCAGTGGGTCAAACACTTGACATAATTACTGCCTGGGTTCAGGGTGCTTTGGAGGGCTTTTCAGATCCTTTATGAAACTTCTCCCATGCCACAGTGATGAATGGCTACTCGACTTTCTCAGCATTGCTGAAGCTTTTCTGCCACCAGCCAAGAGACAGTTTCTCTGCTCCATTGAGTCTGAAGGATTTAAAGTGGAGGCTTTCTCTGGATCTCCACTAAATGCCTTTCTGCTTCCAGCTCTTCCTAATAGATCGTCACAGGTCTATCTGTCTTTCATCATATAAAACTCCACTCCTAGCGCATATATTTCTTGGGTCTCAGGCAAGTGTGTCTTCTGAGGCATTAAAATGCAAGCCCCAGTATGAGACTTTTGAGGGTCATGTGCCATCTTGCTGTCAGTGCCTTCCTTGTTTTTTTTCACCCTAATAACTGTGGGTTTTTTTCCTAATGCTGTAAGACATAAATTTGGACTGTAAACATTATATTCACTGTCTGAATTTTGTTTCTCCTCTCTCACCTGTGTCTCTTTTCTACTAGTTATTGTTTGTTTTGTAAGAGATTTTGCCTCACATTTCCTGATTATATCACTTCCCTAGTTAATAGGCAATGTTAATTATATTAACATAAAGGGAATGGCATTTTTTTTCCTTCATATCATGCACATTGCTTAACTGTATTTGGCTTGCCTCTAAGCAGTATTTTCATGTTCCTGAAAGAATAAAGAAAAGTGGAGGGGGCTTGTTTGTTTGTTTGATTTGATTGGTGGGTTTTTTCCTAGTAAGCAGAAAGGAGAAAATATTTTATCCATTAGGCAGGCTGGGTTAGAGAGTTCAAAGTCACCTGTACAAGCAATGCTTCTTTATAGAAATCCATAATTAATTCTACAGACAAGACACATCCGTCTATCCATTCATCTATCCTTTTCCATAATTACTCATTATTGCACTATTTGAAAATGTTGCTATGAACGTTTAAGTGTCATGATTTTTTTGCTCAGCTGACAGAATCTGGCAGTCAAAAGTGGTTGATAGTGTGAATTACTGTGTGGAATATATATGCTTAACCTCCTCTGCAGCATCCAAGAAGGCCCCAGATATCAGACATTTCACTGATTATTGAAAACAATTCCAAATTTACTTTGTGAGCTAATCTATAGTTAATCTTTTCCCAGAAAGTTTTTATTTCATTGTGTTTTCTTGATTTTGCTGCTGTTTATTATACCTGAAAGTAAACAAGTCATACCTGCCTGATCTTCCCTCCCACCCTTCTGCCTCCCTCTCATGACAGATTTTTTACAGTCTCCACTTCCCCTGCTCCTACTCATTGATTTCTGCAGGAGTACACATGATACGGAAAGAAACAGAAGGGTGACTGTAATTCTGATATACAGAAGGAATTTCCATTTTTTAAAATAGAATAATGCAATAAAATGGTTTCTACTCTGCATTTGTAAAGGGAGTTTGAGACCTCATTCATTCCCTATGGAACTACTTTTTATGACCTCTGAATCTTTGTCTGGGAAGATGCCTTGAGGATAAATATGACCCCATCACAGGAGTAAGTGGGGTTTGTTTTTAGCTTCATTTTTCTGTTAGAATCCAACCTGGCACTTGAAACCTAAACAACGCAGAAATTTCAGAACTTCGGAGGCGCTGATCATCAAAATCTCTTACTGCCTTCATTTGAAGTTCTGATGCTCCAGGGACAAAACTAACTGAGATGATGACTTAATTAAATCCTGAGTTTTGTAACTGAAAACACATACATATGAAACCTCAGCTCCTGGTGATTCCAAGTCCTCAGTGAAGCTTCTCCACATGACTTAGAATTACAGCAATTACAATGGTAGAACGTGATACTGAATTCTGTCTCTAGATGCTACTAATGCATTAATCACTGCAAAAATCTTCTCTCAGCACTGAAAGGGTTTGCCTGATATTCTTTAAAGTTTTTATCACTTTAAAAAAAAAAGACCCACAAAAGAGTATAACAAATAAACAATGTTGAATGTTGGTACAAATTGGAATATAAAGTGCTTCTATTATACCATAAATAGTGGTACAACTGACAAAATGACAATCAGATATAAAAGATAAAAAAGGAGAAAACACCACAAATATAAAACTGGATTTGTGAAATGTTAACAGTAATCTCGAAATAAATAATATCACAAAGATTACATTAACACATTGGATAACTCTTATTTTGTGTGAAATTATTACCCCTAGAATTCTGTTGACATCCTGAGAGAATTAACCATATATATGGAAATCTAGTATTTGTTGTGAGAGGGGATTTTATGAAAGATATCTTCACCTGTAAATTGAAAACAAAAACAGAGAAAATCGAAGCAGTTGCAGTTGAAATACTGTTGCTTGCCTTTTATTAACTGGTTCTTCATGAAGTTTTGACCATGCAGTTTTCAACTTTAGAGCATGTCTATTGGATTTTTTTTGTCCCAGCAACTTGAGATTGGCCAGTTTGGTCCTGTTACTGTTTGGATGTCCCTGCACTGTACTCCACTGTGTAGTGTAGACCTTCACAGTGACTGCCCTATGTATTTGGTAACTTGCTTCAACATCAAATTTGAGTAGGTTTCTCTTATCAAAATTTCTTTTAGCTTAGGCAGAGTGATCACAAGTAAAATGAGCACTGGGTCACCTGGGTGTCAATTGCTTTCTGTGCACAAGCTTCCCCAGGGAAAAAAGCCCTTAAAACCTGACTTCCAACCAAAGGTAGCTGTTGGATTCATTCTTTGAGGTCTTCATGCCCCCATGAAGAACTGAAAGACCTGCTACAGTTCAGCTTGGGCTTTTCTCCTTCGGTCATTATATGGTAAACAATAATTTCTTTTCCCTTTATTTCCATACTTTCAGTGGGCTACCAAGTCAAGATCCTTCTTACCCGTTCTTTTCACATATCTTTACTTGTGATCAAAGCTTTAAGTAACTTAAGTTACTTCCTGCACAGTGACACAACTCAACAACTCAAGATTTGGCAAGGATGGGCAGTGATCCTCTCTTACCCACATAGCTGAAGGGCACTCATCTTCCAGCCTCTTATCCAGGGTGCAAATGGTAGTTTTACTGCTGGAGATGCTATACTTGTAGATGCATTCAGTGTTGTCAGGTTTTCTAACAGATACAGCATAAATGATGTTCCCCAAGTATCAGTGTTGGGTTCAGTTCTGTTCAAAATTTTCATCAATGATCTGGATAAAGGCATTGAGTGCACCTTTAGTAAGTTTGCAGATGACACTAATCTCAGAGGAAGTGTTGATCAGCTTGAGGATAGGGAGGCTCTACAGAAGGATCTGAACAGGCTGGATTGAGGGGCTGTGACCAATGGTATGAGGTTCAACAAGGTCAAGTGCCATATCCTGCACTTCGGACAGAGCAACCCCATGCAGCACTATAGGTTTGGGAGAAAGTGGTCATAAAACTGCCTGGCAGAGAAGGATCTAGGGGTGTTAATTGACAAGTGGTTAAATATGAGTCAGCAGTGTGCCCAAGTGACCAAGAAGGCCAATGGCATCTTAGCCTGTATCAAAAACAGCTTGGCCAACAGGACCAGGAAGTGATTTTGCCCTTCTACTTGGCACTGGTGAGGCTGTACCTCAAATACTGTGTTCAGTTTTGGGCCCCTCACTACAAGAAGGTGTACATGGAGGTGCTGGAGCATGTTCACAGAAAGGCAATGAAACTGGTGAAGGGGATGGAGAACAAGCCTTATGAGGAGTGGATGAAGGAACTGGGATTGTTTAGCCAGAAGAAAAGGAGGCTAAGGGCAGACATTATCACTGTCTCCAACTACCTGAAAGGAGGCTGTAGTAAAGTAGGTGTTGGTCTCTTCTCCCAGGTGACAGATTATAGGATGATAGGAAATGTCCTCAAGTTGCACCAGGGGAGGTTTAGATTGGATATTAGGAAACATTACTTCACCAAAAGGATAATCAGGCACAGAAACAGGGAGATGGTGAAGTCACCAACCTTGGAGGTATTTAAAAGATGGGTAGATGAGATGCTCATGGATATGGTTTAATCGTAGACAGTACAATTGGACTAGATGATCTCAAAGATCTTTTCCAAACAAACAATTCTATGATTCTAATGTCTTACTACTTAGCTCCAGTGCACCTGAGAAATAGGACCCTGGCTGCTCCTGTCTGCACACCATGCGTTGGGCATGAGTGGGACCTCCAAAGTAAGGGCTATGGAAGACTGCTCCATGGATTGACAATGCCAACTAATTAGGGTATTTCTGGATTCAGAGGTATGGCATCAACTTTTGGCACCTTGGGGCAAGGGGAGAAGTCTGGTGTTTGCTCTGCTTCAAAGACGATGAAAAACACTTGAGAGAACAGAATTGACCTGACTTCTCCCTGTCTGTTCATATAATATGAAACTAGATATTGTCTGTCAGTACTTGTAGAACTCTCAAGCAGAGCTAGACACCTTTTGCATGCTAGGCAGATACTCTGAGTTTATGTGGATAAAAGCTCCCTAAGGGGGGACCATGGCCCAGATCCAATAAAATATTCAGGTTTCTCACTTCCCACTTAAATCAATGACCAGCTATTAACTGCCAAGCATTTCAGGAGTGCTACTAGTACCATGGAAAGATCAAAGAGGAGCAAGACCTTAACCTGGTAGTGAGATATTTGTACAAGGAGTGAGATATTTCCAGAGAGCCAGACATGTATAACAAAAAATAGGCATACTGAAAGCAAAAAGCCATAAATTAGATTTTAGAGTTAATGAAGAAACTCTATGCATGAAGAGTATTTTCTGTGTGGACAATGGTTTGATCAAAAATGAGCAGAGAACAAGTGAAATAAAAAATACTAATATAAGTTCTGTTATATGCTTCTTGCTTGACCACAGACAAGTGCTCTGTATGTGGATTACTGAAAGAGTTCAATTCACATTTCAGCACCAACACAGAGGCATCAATGGTGATGATAATAACAGTAAAAATCTGCATCTTGGGTATGAAAATGGATGTAGCTGGGATTACACAAGTATACTTTGAAGAGGGAGGAAAGAAGATGATCTGAGACAGAATCTCATAGATTTGAAGTCTCTCAAAAATGAGAAGATGCTAAAGGGGGAAAATGAGGAGATGGGAGACATAAATGGTGAGAGAACAAGATTTTAGCTATGTTGAAGTCACCTAAGTGATCAAGAAGAGTGAAATCCTTGACAGTCATAAAACCACTAAATGTCCATTTTTTTTCTGTAGACAAATAAGAGATGTATCAGAAAGAGCCTAAGGTAGAAATAGGGGAAATGACTTAAGGTATTAACTGCAAGCAGCAGTTAATACTCAGTGAAGCTGAAAGAGAAAAGGAAGAGAAGGGAGAGTGGAGGGTTGGAGAAACATAGTCAAGATTGTCTTTTTAATTTTTTTCCAAAGATAAGTCTCATGGTTAGAGAAGAGTCAGAGGAGTCTAGGATGTTGAAAAGTGAGTTATAAGGAGCCCATCATGAAACGAAGCATCTGAAGTAGGTAGTGTGTTCGGAGAAGAGAGCAGACAAGAAAGGCTTGAAGATGAAATTAGAGAAGAGAGTTACTGCTGATGAAGATATAAGACTAAGACAATAAAAAGAAAGAAAAAGATCAAAGTACATATTGATAATTTTCTTTAGAGAGGAACTGGCAAGATCATGTATGGAAGTAGAAATGAAATCTGGGAAAGCAAAGGTAGCACCCTATCTCCTTTCCCTTGGTCCCAGTATGCTACTTACCACAGTGATTCTCTATGTTGACTCTTCCTCTTACACTACTCATAAAATCTCTCCCAGTTATTGCAGTTGCTGTGGCAGCTTTAAATATTTGCGGAAGACCATGCTAAGCAGTGTGGAAATGACAACTACTGATGGGTATTGGACATACTGGTCTCCATTTGATGACACACTTCCACTGCTGGTGCTCTTGCTGTGCAAAGGACTATGTCAGTGCAAGTAAGGGAAGTAAACGAAAGAAGAGCAGGAGAAGCAGATGAACTACTAATATATATAGACCGTAAGTGAAGGGAAAGCATCAGAATGTTTGACTGAGTGCTGTGTTTGGCTCAGAGGATGTAAAGTGAGTGGTCCTTTTCATGGGTAAGAGAAGTTACGAAGGAACTACAAGTGCAGTTAAAACATGAGGCAACAGCACATGAAGCTGCAAATCAAGAAGGTCACTGATATTGAGGCTGAAGTCTCAGATGAAAAACTGTGATGAAAATACAGAGCTAAAATTAGAGAGGAAGGCTGATGGGAGAGGACTTTGAGGGATAAGATATGGCAGCATGGATACAGGTATCAGCTACAGTACTGTGTGGAAGAAAAAGAATGAGAAAAGGAAGGAGAACAATATAGTGGGGAAGCTCAACTTCTCTGCCACAGTCAAAGCCAGGAAATGAAAGTAAATGGATGAATGCCCTCTGTAAGTGAAGGTGCTTCAGTAAACACATAGAGACCTGATCTTTGCCACAGTGAGATTTTTGCAGCTCTTACTGGAAACTTGCGAGAGCCTACTTCCTCAGCAAAGGAGGGCAAAAGAGGGGGATGAGACAGTATAAGCTTAGCAATGTCTGTGAAGAACTTAGATACAAGGTGATAGGAATGTTATATAAAGAAAGAAGGTATATTATGTTTCTAAAGATTTTCTTTCTAGAACCTAATAAACCATATTCACAGCAAAGCTGTGAGAGATTGAAGCACAGAAGGGAAGGTTTCAGGAGAGACTACTTTAAAATATACCTGTCAGGAACCAGCTCATAGAAAATCATTTTAATTTCCCCTGATCTTGTCTGGATAGAGTTCAAAAGCCTTTTAAATCTTGTTTTGGCCTTCTGCCTTAATAGCTGTTTATTTCCTGTGATTTTTATCCAACTCAAACTTTGGGGGCTATTTCACTGAGCTGGTTCAAATTTAGCTGATACATCCCTTCATTCTTAAAGCAATATCTTAAATGACGGGAACTTCTTAATGGTATGAGCTTTTCCATAATAAGTGAAGGAAAACAATGATGCTGATTGCTTGTTAAGAGTCTAGTGCCAGACAAGACAGTCCAACCTTAAGACAACCTTCAAACAGAGCTGACAGAAGACAGGATTTTCTGTCCCACAGTTTTTTGCAACTGTTCAACATGTATTTTCATTTAGTATCAGGACCAAAAGAATTGAAACTCCATATAGCAGTAAAATTCTGCAAAAAATTTTGTTCTAATTTAAATATTAAAAATGATAATCTCTACTTAGTCACACATGTATTTTAAGAACTGCTTGAATGCCCACAGAGACTCATGAGGGTTGCACTTCAGATGCCTATGATTACTTGCCACTAGTTAAAACCTTTCCACTGACCTCTGCTCCACAGCACACATAGTACACTGGAGCCATGAGGCACAGTGGGTACATCTGCTGTGGATGAGATCTTACTGCTTCAGAGGAGAGGTTTTTCTAAGTGTCATAGTGCAAAGTTGTTGTTAGATGACAGCCATTACGTGGAGGCCTGAGGCTATTTGAGTAGACAAGGGGCTTCTAAACAAAGCAAGATATTCCAATTATGAACTCTTGATCTCTAGCTAAACCAATCCTGCATGAACACGCAAGCTCAAGAAGGGGTATAAAAAGTCTTGTAAAATCAATAAAGATGTCCTTTTGCCCACACTTTCTATGTGTTGTGGCTTATTCCCACCACGACATCCTCCTCCTTCCTTTGTGAGGAAGCAGTAAAGCTGGCTAAGAAAGAGTTTCACAGACAGTGTAAGTTCATCAAAGATTGTCTGGCCATCAGAAAACATAAGCTTGCCCTCTGAAACCAGGGTGTGTTCCTTTGATGGCAGCTTAATCTCAGACTGATCTAAACCAATCATGAAACTATGGCCTCATATGGTATTCAGATTTTACTGTATGGACAAGATATGAGACCTGATGTCTCCTGCTAAAGCCAAGCAGAACAAGATAATGGCATTGCTAGAATAAGGAGGGGAAAATGCCTCAGGGAAATAAATGTTTCCTTGCTTTATTTCATTAAACTGGTTAGAAATATACTTAGTGGGTCATCTTTGTGCCAGGACCTTTCAGAAGTACCTCAGGAGCTGAGGAGCACAGGTCTGCTCACGGGGTCAAAAAGTGAGTTTCATACGAGGAAGCTGGCTGTAGGTGGTTGAAGTGAGTGTTGATAGTTTTGAAGAAGGCAGAGTTTGTGTTTGCCATCTTAAGCTCTGGCAAAAAGGTTTGGTTTGGTTTCATCCAGACGACAACTAATGTGATGAAGGTTCCTCATTAGTGAATCCTGTCTGGCAACAGGTAACCTGTGTTTAGCATGAGATGGCCACAGGCCTTTCCTTTTAAAGCCTAAAAAGCTGTGTCTCCTATCATATGCGAGAGTTATTCCACAATGAAAACCAAACAAACAAACAACAAAACCAGTGAAAACAAGGCTTTAAAGTTTTACCAGAGGAAAACTCAGTGAAGTCAGGGCTGATCTTAGCGAATTTACCTTATGGCAAAACTAAAGCATGGTGCCTGTGCAGTGCTTTTACAGGGGGGTAACAGAAAATGCCACTATAAAGTCAGTTTAGGTGAAGCCAGTAGTGTCTCCTTGCCTATTTTATGGCACAATAAGGCTGCCTTGGTCTCTGCTAGTAGTAGTAGGATTGTGAATTTACGTTAATTATCCATTAGCAAAAGCAACGTGGTTTTTTTTGCCTGTAAAGATAGTCTCAGCCAAACAGGGTTTCAGCTCAGGCAGAGGGCAGGAAAGACACACTTGTGCATGCAGTATATACATCTGTATTCTTAGACATATTAGCATCAAAAGCCCCAGCATCCTGGGAACTTAATGTGGGCTAAGCTGTAATGCTCACTCTCTGTGCAATGCTGTTATTCTATAATTTTGCCTTAGGACAGGCTTAGCCAAGTCTGCATACATTTATCCATATGAATAGCAAGTATTTCATGGAAAGCAGGAAGCAAACCAGGTGGGCTTAGGCTTGACGGCCAGGGGAGACATGGTTTGATTTACAAGGAGTGAGTCCCTATTGAGCACCTTGTTCCATATTCCCTTGTTACTTACACGTCCATCCGGTTTTTGCAAAGATGCTTTCCAGAGCTTGAAATCTGCATGTTGCTGACATGGGGAGGCCTGAGATGGTGGGCTACATTGGTCTGGAGTATGTCAGTTTAGCTGCTGTTTGCCTGCTGCTGTGGCTAAAAGCATTTAGGAGCTTTCTCCCTCTTTTCCCCCTCTGCTACTTTTTTTTTTTTCCCATTTTTGTGGAAGACAGAGGAGCCTTTGAAAGCTTTTGATAAACTTATGTAATTGGGTATGTTTTCCAAAGCACAGCTCTGTTCTTTCCAAGGGCTTAGCTAAGAACATTATTCCAATTTTTCTCTAGGCCTTCAAAAGTGCCGATCCTTTCAAACATTTTCAGTGTGAAGGATTACAAATTTGTTTTTCAAAGGACCCCAAATCCCTGCTGCTTTCATCAGTTCTCCTCCTTGTGCCCCCAGTTTTCCTCCCTGACTCTTCAGCCTGGTAGCCCCAGCGACAAGCCTCAGGATGCTAACACTCCTTCTTCTCCTGTTCCTCCACCTCTCACTTTTTTCATCATCTTTTAAACTCCCCTCCTGCCCATAACCCCCAATATTTTTTTATATGCAAACAAAAGTACAGAGAAGCATTGCCATGGCAGCAATGCCGCAGTCGGCCCTCCCCTCTGTGTGGATGCAAGCTCTAAACTTTTAAAATAATAGTCTGAAAAGAACAGGAAGGGGACAGCTCGAGGCAGAGAAAGAGAGTGAGGGAGAGTGCAAAAGCAATGAAAAGTGGGACAAAACCATTGGAAATGCATTCAGGCTGACATCACCACCCTTTCCCACAGTGGTCATTCACTTAGGAGGCTCCAATGTCCATTCACTGTCTTAAAGCTAGCTTTCTAGAGCCCTGGGAGACCATCTTTCCAGGCCTGAATGCCTTTTTTGTTGTGAAACAGTGAACTGTTTCTGAAACCCTGCATAAAGGGCTGAGTAATTCACTGCAGTTGCCAGGAAGTCTGAGCCACTTGTGAGCTAACAATAGTTAACTTTATCTGCCGGCCTGAGCCCCCCTTCCAGCTGTAGGTCCCGAATTCTAATAAGGGCTTTACTCATGCCTCTGAGGTTATGGTAATATTTTATACATCTTTTTTCATTAAGACACAGTCATAGCTACTGTTGAGGCACCGGAGGCAAGAGCTGTCGATTGACGGGGCGGGAGAAAGGGGGGGAAAGAAAGAAAATAGCTTTTTATATCAGGCAGGCAGTTTGGCTGTTTTACACTAGAAATATAAACTTGGTCTGGGGGAAACCAGGGAATATAATTTTAAAAAAATTGCATTAGAAACCCCAGAGTCTAACAAGAATATTTTCTATCTGTGAAGCAGCCTCAGCTTTTTATATTTTGAAGGGTTTTTTTTATTTTTTACTCTCCTTCTTCTCTGTCCCTGCACTGTAGGCATGATGGTGACAAGGAAGCAGGTGAATTGTGAGGGAAGTGGATGAATTTGTTTGGGTTTCCCTTTTAATCAGGATCTGGATGTTGATGCTCAGAAAAATTCTGTGCAGTGACAGCACAGCTGTGTATAAATGGTGACACAAAATAGTGATTCATAAGGTGGTCCTGCAAATGTAATAACTATGGTGTGCCTGTGAAAGATGTGGATCATCAGTTTTCTTCTTTACCTTCTGAACTAGTTGCTTTCTTAAGAACGAATGAAATCAAGTCCAGTGCAAAATAGTTTTAAATTATTCCTTTGGCCTCCAGTGTTTTGAAAAAGATTAAAAAATATTGCTTATTCCTCGCTTTTAAGCAAGTGATCACTTGGAGTGGAATTTATTTCAGAGCATCAGTCTGAACAGTTCTGTAAAATATGGCACAGCTTGAACAACTCTTCCATGTCTGTGGTGTGTGTCTTGCTCACTATGCTTTGAGAAATAGTATTAGAAACGCCTGGATGAAAATAAAAGCACATCTCTCAAAATTCCACTCAGTACTTTATTAATGTTTATAAAAAGTGATTGAAAAATGCATACAGGTTTTGTAAAACTAAAACACAGAGATGTACTTGATTTATTCCCCTAGCACAGCAATACTGTTTTTTTCTTCTGTACTCATGACACCAACTGATGCCAGTGGGAGCTGCATATGTTGTTGATGAGGTCACTATAGGGTCACTGCATAGTAAATAAGTTGTTTGATTTTTTGGATAAGTTTAAATATTGAATAATTTTCATATCTTCTCTCCAAGTGACCTTTAGCTGAGAGGAATACCATGCTCAGATGGAGTGACAGATTTGAACTGGCTCTTTTCCTGTCTAACAATGACTTCGGAACTTCAGCATGGGTTTGTCTTGACAAGAATGAAAAGCTGTTTTCAGGGGGTGGAGCCTCACAAGCAATGCATTCTGTTTGCACACACATGGGTGTGCATACATCCCCCACCTCCGCAAATATGCTCTTTCCCCCAAAACTAGACAAACTGTAAGATCAGTTAGCCATCAGAACAGTAGAGCCTACAGGTAGCAGGCAGAGGGGAGAGTAGAGATACAAGGCAGTGATTTTACAAAATATGTTTATTAATCATGAACTGTAAAGTCATCAAAGCTATCCCCATGGTCCTGACTGAAGCATTGATCTACTGGTTGTGTGACTTTCTATGTGGACCTGTTTGGCTCTTGAGCTGAAATGTGAGTTGAAGCTGACTGTGTCGTATTTTGACAACCCATTTAAATAAAATGAATTTATTTTCTAATCCTTCGGTAGGAGGGAGTATAAATCAGAGACCAGGAGCATATGATGGAAAGAAAAGGAATCCAGCTTTCTAATTTACAGTGACCTTCAGAATCAGGATTCATCATAAGCCTTTACCACCCCCAAATGAACATTTTATCTCATTCTGGAGATAAGTTTGATGTATGTAAAATAATATGACTGCTTTGTTACACGCCCAAATGCAGACCAAGCTCTTTTGAAAGCCATGACTTGTGATATGGACTTAAAAATCATCCCTTAATACATTAATTTGCCATGTGTCTATTTGATATGACCTCTTTCTGATCTCTTCCCTCTCAGAGCTTCATCAATACTTCAAGCAACTATATGCCTCAACTAGATGCAATATTATTTCATTCTCTCACTTCATTGGGCTGTCTACCAACCAATATGCACGATACTGAGAAATTATCATAAAAAATGGCATGATAGGATGCCAGGGAAAAACCAAAACAAAACCAGACATTATTAAAAAAATAAAGTAGCATTCCTGTAATTCAAACTTATAGGCAGGATTTTTTTCTGGAAAACAACAATGATTGAGATTTTTTTTCCTTTTTGAATAACCAGGTCAAACATTTTACACCCTGTGTTGTGAAACCTAAAAACCTCAGCTGTGGAATTACCTGGGATAGAGTCTTTCCATGGCTTTTACATTTCACTATGTTTCACTTATTCTTGCTCACCTCCTTCAAAGACTTCTTTGTTTCCAAGTTTCTCTTGTTGAACTTGGCTTTCTTTGTTATTAGAAAGTTCTGCCTCAGAAAACCTCAGCATCCTGTCAAGGACCATGTTAGGTCCTGATAAGTGTGTCCTATAGCCCTACAATGGCTCAGAGTTAACTCAGGATCTAAAAACCCTGTGAAGAACAAATAGCTAGCAGCACGCATCTTGCTCAGACAGTGCTCTGCTCTTCTCCTGTCAGTCTCTGTCCTAGGAGCAGTGAGGTGAGAGATGTTCCATACTCATATGGCAGGTAGTGCAGGCTTGACTTGCCATGAAGCTCCTGCATGAGAAGATCCAACAGCTTTCCACTCATTTGTGTCTTGGTGACAGCATTAAGCCCTAGAAGGTGATCTATAATTGCAGACTGTAATATTACTGGCCAAGTCTTCCACCAGACGGCAATGTCTGCACAGGCTTTTCTGCATTTGGCTTAACCAGAAATGGCAAGGGACCCTTAATAATTGTATTTGACATTGAAGGACACAGCATTTCTCTTCACTTACTTCCTCATGCAAGGACCAAGGAAAGGAAAGTGTTGTCAAACTTATAAGAGAGTTGGATTCAAGAGCAAAGAGGTGTTTCATCCTATGCCAGTTCCCAGGTAGGATCCTTACTACAAGAGAAAGTTGAAGCAGGAGAAAAAGCCTGTATTCTTTTTACATCATTAGAGAGTAAATATTCTAAAATAAAACTGCAGAAGAGACAGAAAACCTAATGCAAGTCTCTCTTATACTCAGCATTAGAATACCAAAGTTACCAGCATGAATTCAACGTTTGGAGTTGGCCTGTTCATTAACTGGATTGCTCCATTTTGACGGTGCATTGGTTTAGCACTGATGTAACACTTTCACAGTCAGACTCTGTGAGCCCAGTTTGAAAGACTGCAAGCATTGCCTTCAGGTGGCCAGGCAAGCAAAGCAGAATTAAAGCTGCTGATGGGTGAAAGGAATAAAAACAGGATAAGAAAGTGTGATATTTCTCAGAGCCACACTGGGAACGCTGCAGGAATCCTAAAGAACACATCCAAGCTGAAAAGAGAAAGAAACAATTTTTGGCTGGAGCTGGTGCAAATCATTACTGTGCAAGCACTGAGAGCAGGCTTGTTCCTTTTTTATTGGCTTGGGGAACAGATTTGGCTACAGGGTAACAGGAAGAAACTCCATTTTCTATTTTGTAATGCTTGCCTGTCTGCATAACACAACCAGAAAGCTTCATTTCTGCATTGGGAAATGCTACTTACGAATTGAGCCATTGGTCCTTTACTCAGAGACCTGATGTTTGCCCAGCTATTCTCTCAAGTCATCTTTGTCAGTGAAGCCTAATTTCAACTGCATGTGTGTCTCTATCTTTTCTGAAGCAGGAAATATTAATCACTAAATCTGATTGGTCTCACTGCTGCTTACCCCAGGGCATCATATTTAGCTTATGAAAACTGGTGTCAGTTGACATTGTCATCCACATGGTTTGACAAGTAAGAGCCGAAGCTGAGCTATTTCCATTTTAACTAGACAATAAGACAGAGAAGTTGATAAACGCTGAGGTAGGGTAGATTTCAGCAGGGAGGTTTTATGAAATAAAGTTTTCTCATTGGCTTCATACCCATCCTATTACTGGAAACAGAGCTGCCTATGCTCATCCTTTTAATGTTTTTATTAAGAGATCTCATCAAAAGACAGGAGAAGACTGTGCAGCCAGCTGAGAAAATTAAGGGGGAAAAGGCTCATTGTTATATAAATGTCCCCTCCTCCCACTTTTGTGGAGCTATTCTTGATCCTTTCAAGACAACCTCCCTCTCAGAAAAGAATATGCTGTTAGCTCAAATAATACAAAGAAGTCCTTTATGTTAATATTTTAGTCTATTAATGCCATTATTATTTATCTAGTGCAAAATGAATGCCCGGGGCTTTTTAAATAGTGAACTCTGTGTCCCAGTGTGAGGTGTATGGGTGATACATGGAAGAAGATGTATGAGTCAGTATCTCACTGGGTGCTGGCCTACACCTGAAGAGATGGGCACTGGAATCCCAGCTCTCTGGCACAGGGGTGAACCAGATTAATCACACTTTTCAAAGTTTCTCAGCTCTCCGCTTTGAGGTATGAGGCCTGATCTCTCAGTGCATTCCTTTTCCTGCTGGTAAAAGAGAAGCTACTGTGCTTTGTAGCTGTGTCTTTAGATTTCAGAAAGCGTCAGGAAGCTCAACACCCTATGTAGATAAGGACTATTTGGCATACTGGGACGTGCTCTCATTAGATGCCTCTGTGTACTGCTGCAGCATGATACCTCAATAAATGCATTTCAACCTCTGCCGAAACACTTTTTGATTTTCTCTACTCAGTTCCACAAACAAGCAGTGAAATTTCACCTGTATTTTTAACAAGTTTGCTCTCTATCTCCTTTTAAAACTCGTTTTTTCCTTTGAAGGATGAATATTTTAAATTACACAGAAAAAGTAAGGTGTAAGCTGGAGGCTAGGGGCAAGTCTCACAGTGCTAAGGATAAAGTGTATTGTAATTTCCTCCATTTTCTCCCCTCCAGTGCTTCCTTGGAGAGAAGTTCGAACATAAAGTCAGACAGAGTTGATTCTTGATTTCTCTGGATACCACTGTAGACGGAAATTCACTACACTTAATTACCTAAGCAGATAATACCTTCTGCTCTCAATAGACAGGATTTTCTAAGCTGATGAGCTCACTTGTCCTCTAACAAAGTATCTGAAAACTGAAGATAAGAGGTTGACCTGGTACAGAGGTTCTCCTCCATTTGGGGTGGAAGGGCTGAGGCTAAGCACCTCCACAGTGTCATTGCAACACATCCATACTTCAGAGGGACTGCACTGGTGACAAACAGAAGCAGCAGGTTAAAGACAGACCAGAAAGAGAGAATTAGCTGTGTTTCTTCTGAACCTTCCCACCTGCTCCAAGCCTTGTGCATGCCAAAATAAAGGTGACATAGACACAGCAGAAGGGGAGTCCTATTTGCTTTTTGAGGAACATCAGGGCTGATGCTGATGATCTGAAAACACCTTTCCATGTGCCTTGGGGAATCCTGTGGCTTCAGAGACAGCAAAGCGCTCAACAGGGATGCGCCCAAGTTTGAGTTTCACACGGTCATTTCTGAAGCCAAATACCTGCATAACATGATTATAAACTAAGACATAAAATACCCTGAGACCCAAGGTCCTCTGTGGAGGGACTATGGGAAGACATCTCTCACCCCTACACCACCCCTCTTGGCATTAGTTGCTCACATATCAGGGAGTACAGGTCAGAGTGTCAGTGGTCATGAACATACCACCTCTATATGAATCTGGGAGATATAGATCTATAATTATACAGCCTGTCCCAAAGTGAACATCCCTGAAGCCTTTGGGTGTATAGTGCAGTTCAAAGCCTGGCTTAGCTCAAACAAAGAAAAGGTCCAGTAAAAATGTTTGGTATGGGACTCCTGTCTATAGGTGAACCACTTCATAGTTTTGGTACAAGTATATCTCTACTATATCTCTGGCTGCAAACTTAATCCTCTTTCATATGTAGGTTGATGTCTATGCACACAGATGAGCAAATGCAGAGAGATCTCTGGTGTAAACCAGCAATCAAGTGGGGAATTCTACATGTTGGGAGCCCACAGGGAGCCCTGCTGATGAATAAAGGAATGCTGGCTTCCAACAGTGTCAATTTCTTAACCTTTGGGGTCATTAATGATTTCTCCCTTCCACTGGGAAAAAAGCCCCAGCAATTCCTGATTTTTTTCTGAGACACAAGTGACGTATTTAGCACCACAAGTAATCTCATAATTTGACAGGTAAAATGCCAGGAAAAGTGAAAACAAATTTCTCTGTCTGAGGCCCTGAATATCTTAGTGATACTTTTCAAATGTTATTTCCTTTTTGTTTAATCACAGGTTTGGGTCAAGGTGGTCTTCAAAATACCATGACCTGTCCATGTGTATTTTTTTAACCTATAGGACAGTCACAGTTTCCTGCTTTGCCAGCCAAAACAAATGCAACACATAAATACCTAAGCACAAACAGAGCAATCACCAAGTAGCCCTCGTATTTAATTCACGTACATATGGATGCACCATCCATCCATGTATTTTTTTTTCCTTATGTGCAAAGCCAGCATCCACAGAACTGGCATAACAAGTATTTGAGAAGCTGTATTTGCTGTGAAACTAATCAAAATGTATTAGCTACAGCATGTGTACAATAACCTTGGATGGCAGGGCTACAAAATGTGCTGAGGCTGATAAAGACCATAGGCAGAACCTACCCCAGTCTCCTTGATGGAAAGGAGCACACTCAGGACTGATCTGAGAAGATAGGACTCATCTTCTTTCCCTATCCATTCTCTGAAGGACCAAGCTTCCCCATCCAGCTGGCCATCCAGTTCCACAGAGACATGGTCCTTCAGCACAGTGGGTGTTCCAGTGCTCTCATCATTTAGGGAAGTGGTTCATGGAAAAGAGTAACATAATATGGCGCTTTGCTGCCTTTCTTTGGGACTGTTGCCACATCAGAGCAAGGTGATAGCTGCAACATTTGCATCAAGTCACAGTAAGCGAAATTCTGATTACATACAGGGCAAAAAAGACCACTGTGAGAGGAGTTCAACACTGAAGCAAGAGCCCAGCAAGGTGGTGGACCCTCCATACTCGAGACAGACAAAACTCAGCCAGACAGGCCTGGGCAACCTGCTTTAAGCTTAAAGTTAGCCATGCTTTAAGCAGGGTTGGACTGGAGAACTCCAAAGGTCCATCCAGACTAAATTGTGCCACGATTCCATGACAGGGAAGGATGTGATAGGCCTTGCCTCTCTTCTCAATATACACCTTTTAGATTGGCACTTAGCTGCTTTTCTGCTAGGAAGACAAGTTCTGAAGGCAACCTATCACTCCACACACATCCACATGTGATTTTCAGGAAAAGCTCACTTCCTGGCAGCAGCTTTATGCAAATTTTTCAAAATTAAATGACTTGTTGAAGATCATGCAGTACATTAGCAGCAGAGCATGACTGTGCCCTGATAGTCTGTGCACTAATGTTCTGTAGCCACAGGATATGGTTTTCCAGAATCCCTCTGAGGAAAGGAAAAGAACATTTCTGTGGGCAGCCTCTGTGAGGAACCCGCTATCACAGTGAATTGCTAGTTTTTAATAGACTATGTAAACCTCTTGGAATCCACGTGTCAAGAGGCAAAAAAATTAGCCTTAAAAATAACCCTTACCAATCACATTAAAGGGAGAAGAAAGATATATTTATTCTTACCTAATACTCATCAGGGAGAGAATGGATTCCAGCCTTGTTCATTAATATTTAATAAAAATATTTAATAAAAACTTTATAAATTTTCTTAAATAAAGAGTTTAATGTATGACTTACACCTACTTCTTGGATCCCAGTGGAACTCATCTTCTTCGTTATCAGCTTTTGTATTTGCTCTTGGGATTTGCTTTTTAAAAAATCTGGTTTTCACTCCTCATCTTCTTTACAGTGGATCCCAGAGAAATTAGTCTTGCTGTTGGAGAAAGGTATGGCTACAGTAAGGGAAACTGTAAGAGTAAGAGCTGTCTGCTGTTTGAGTTGCAAATAGAGATAGTAGTGCTGCATCATTACCATCATTCATCATTCCATCATCCGTGCCACGATGATATGCATGGCTGAAGGACCTGCTACAGGAGTGACTTAGGGGTCTGAGAGTAAGTACATAACCAAGCCCAGCAGACATATAGGAACGACAGGCACAGCCTCATGAAGAGGCTACCCACCCCACGGTGAAGCCAGCTTGCTTTATGAATCATCAAGGGTTAACTGGGGATCTGGTTGCGCATCCCACTGGTCCATACACAGAACTGAAGAGTGCTGGAAAACCCCCTTCAGAGCCAGCAATTCCATCTGCCCTGTGTGTGGTCTGGGAGAAAGGAGCATATAGCTCCCGGCTGCTTTCTCTAGCCTATGGAGAACGATAATTAGCCGAGCAGTGTGTTAATTTGCAGCGTGTGCCTAGTCCTCAAAATGGCTTTTGCTTAATTTAATGACAAGATGGATTTGCTTCCTGAGCAGTTATCTGCATTTATTTACTCTGCTGCAGGAACACCCGGACTGAAACAGGAGGGGGAGTACACAGAAAGGAGCAGTGGTGCCAGGTCTGGGTGGGACAGATCACGTTGCCTTTTTCCCCAAAAAATTTTGTTGAAATGAAAGAAGGCACTTTTTGATGGGACACCGGGGTTGGGGAGAGATTTCTTTTGGATTGATGCAGTGTTTGGACTGCAGAAGAATTTGGAAACTGTGTCTCTCTGCTCTGCCTCAAATTTTCTTTCCCCTCTTACTTGAAGCTATGAAATTTCCAGATTAATGTGAAACTCAGGTCCTTACTCAGACTTTCAGGTTGGCAAGAATTTGGTGATCATCTAAGATGATATTGCTATGACTTTTCCCTGGTTTTGTTCGTGATAAACACTACATACAGAGAATGCATTGTATGCACCTTTGAAGCTGAAAGATTAAGTCAAGGGAGTGGTTCTAGAATTGCTGGCATGTAACAGCAGTTAATTTGGCAAAAAGTCCATGACAAGTGCAATCACAAATGATTTCTGAATTTTATTGTATAACAGCAGAAACACATGCATTATCTCTAATCCTAATTTTTCATCATGGGAAGTCACTGAAAGGCCTCAGCTACAAGATAATGTTCATACATCTATATTTTTCCTGCTGTAAACAGTTTTACATTTTATGAACAGAGTGGAGAATATGGGTAGTGAAGTCAGGACTTCAAGATTACTTCATTGCTTATGGTAAGGTGCTCCAAGTCTGAATTTGAGAAGTTGCTAATATCATGCTGCAGGATCACAATAAAACAAACAGGTCTCTGCAAATGGAAACATCTTTCCTGTGACAGGAGTGCCACTGCTTACAGAGCAATTGGCAGTTTACAAAACCCGTGTAATTGATGTAAATGTCCTATAAAGGACAGAAATATTTCAAGATGCAGCACTTTTCTGCTGATTTCAGGATTGCCCTGCAAAGCAATATGACCACTCTCAACTTTTCAGCTCTTGCATACTCCCTGTTTCTTCTCAACACCTATCTCCTTTCTCCAAAAAAGAACAGTATCTTTCAAGGACGCTAAATCCCTATTACTTGCTCCTAGGGCATTCATTCATGTGGCAAGAAAGACCACAGTTTAGATGAGTGGAAGTGGGTTGATATTTTAATTTGGTCTTTCTACAATCTACTTAGTATTAGAAACTTTCTTAGAGGATGTAATTCTGCTGAAATGGAGTTTTTGTCAAATCAAAGGTAGGGACTAGGAAAATCTTTAAAAGTTTGTAAATTATTGTATTAGTAGTCCTTAGGAGAACAGTGCTTTCAAAAAGCCCATAAAAATATTTTGCTTTGACAGTTTTTCAAATGAAACGTCTTGGCCTTTTGTGTCAAAATGGCATTTTTTTTATTTTAGAAGTGGTCTAAACTAAAAGGAAACAAAGTTCAACAAGAGAACTAAATACCTGGAGAACGAAGTATACATTTCATTCTGGGTTAAACAGTTTAGTCTGAATTACCACATGAAGAAAGCCAAGATAACTTAATATAATCAGGTTAGTATTTCCCTGATTCATGAACATAGGACAGAAACAATAAAAACATTATGTATTTCAGCTTTAGGCTGAACACATGGTTGGATGAAGTGATCTTTTTTTTTTGTTTGATTTGCATCAACAGCAAAACCTTGAATGAAAAAATTGTGCATGTTATGCTTCTAATTTGTCTGGTGAGTTGTAGCAGGCCAACTGCAAAAACATAGCAACAACATACCTAATGCTGTACTTTCTGGTGATGTGAGAACTACAGCTGCAGATTGTAAAGCAGACAATGAAAAAAAAATAGGGCAATGGTCAACCCTGAAACTTGTCAGCTGCAGCTAAATTTTTGAGCTGAGAAGCGCTATCAGCCCTTTTGAAGTGTTATCTTCTATCAAACACAGCCCTAACATGTTTAATTTTGTCACTGAAGCCTCATGTTACTGACTTGGCTGCCCCAAACAGCTTCTTTGGAGCTCTTACCACATCGCTCTCAATGCTGATGCTCGCTGCCCATGTGTACTGAGCTTGGAGGCTAAAAATACGCCCAGTTACAAATGCTGCCGCATAGCAGGAGTATTTCTTTCTCTCTACGAAATCCCTCTGTGTGGATTGTGTTACCATCCTGCCTCAGCTAGCACATGCTGTCTGGGATTAAGTGGCCTGTGAAACTGAGCCCTGCCAAGGTCCAGTGCAAACCAAATTCTGCCTCTGGACTTCAGTCCCCCTTGCAGGCAGATGGGAGACTCAAACGCACTCTTTTCAAGTACCACCTCTGAGCCTTAGAGAGGTTGGCACCTGTTTTACATCACCTTTTCAGACACATTTCAGACTTGGCATCAAGTGGTGGTCAGTGCCTCCTTCACCAGTCCCCATAGTGACTTACCTGTCATGCTCTGTGGCGTTCGATCTCTGCTGTAGTTTCCCTGCTTAATGCAATTGCCCAAACACACCTTTCATGTGAGGGTTTTCCTCCTTCTTTCCTTCGGGAAACCTTCCACATCTTTGAGTGGATGGGAAAGGGCTGGTGAGGTTCCTGACAGCAGCACGTGGACAGAGCAAGGGATGAATGCGTAGGAAACAGCCCTGTGTAGATTATATGATCTAGACACTTTGGCTGTCACTCCTTACCCTGTAAATCTAGTGCAATCTTAACAGCATGAGTAAAGCTTCCTTTTTTATCTGTGCATGAGGTCAACATTTGGCTTAGAGTCTGTCCTTGCCATTGTGTGTATATATAGATGTATGTATAAAAATAGCTATATAGATACATATAAATTCATTAAGTTCAGCAAATGTGTGAAATTAAGAGAACAAATGTGACTGCAGTGGCTAGAAAAAATAAGTGATGTAAGGCTTAGCCCTTTCGTGCTACCTTTACATGTTGTGACAGCTTCTGCAAACAGAGTGTCAGGAGAGATGGGGTGACTTAAGAAGTTTGTGATGAAGGGCAGAGCGTCACCTTGGCTGACTTGTTGAGATGTCACTCCATGCAACAATACCTGAAGCTTGCTTCCATAAAGACCATTGTACTTGTGCTGTTTCTGCTGCTATACGATGGACAGAAACCTCTCAGAAACTTCCAGATCCTGCAGTCTGAGCTGAGGTTCCCACTGGAAAAAAGTTTGTAAGTAGAATAGGTGAGAGATGGCATTTCTTTCTCCTAGTTCAAGGCCAAAGTAGATGGGCATGGCACTAAGAGCATAGCTGCACTTCCCCAACACTACGCAGTGAGGGCTTCGAGACTCTGAATATACTTGAAACATGTTTCATGGGCACTGTCACTCGGTGTATAAAAGAGCAGTTTGTTAGAGCAGAAGCTCTGTTAGCATGGTGCCCACACTGCACTCACAAGGATGGCTAGATTATTAAGGGATATAAAAGGAGCCTTTTACAAGTGTCACTCCTACACACCAGGGTACAGCAGGAGGTGCACAGCAGTGGTCTATGTGTCACTCACAGCAGGGATTGCCAGCACAATGGCTTCTGTTTTTGCTGCCTGTTCAGTATTATTCGTTTTATGTTGATACTGTTGATGCACTTAAAGAGATTATATATTTTTCCCATGGCATAAACAAAATGACTTGTATTTTGCAAGGAGAATAATGATAATGTGAAGTCAGGTTTCAAGGAGGAATGTTGGTAAGGTTGATGGCAAGGAGAAATAAATCTTGTATGCTCAACTTGGCCTGAGCTGACTGCTATTTCCTTAAATAAATTAATAAAGTCAAGTCCTCGTGTTCTTACCTTATGGAAAGGGGGAGAAGAGGGAACAGGCTGCAACCTCACAGCAGGTAGCATATTTAGTAGCTGATTTCTTATTATTAGCTTGAATCCAGCCTCAAAAAAGACACAAGTTTGGTGGTTCTCCTCAGGCTCATGTCAAATATTTGCCCTCCCTTTTCTATCCCCTACCTTGAAGCAGCCTGAATATAGACATGATCACAGAGGCTGAGGTGATGTAAGAACTCTACTGAAGCCAGCCTGGTTTATAAGGTCACTTTTTTTCCCACCCCTAACTTAAGTGCATAGCCATGAATTAGATTGAAGAGGGAAGGGGGGAATCATGCTATTTATAACTCCAAATTGGTGTTCCCTGGAAGATGCTGAGCATTTGTTTGTCCTTTGTTCCCAGGGGACAACATACTGTACATTACAGCCATTTATTGTGTTGTTTTTATTTTTTTCCCCACCCAGAATACTGGCAGCTGAGCCACTGTATAAGAATAGCATTAAAATGTGTAATGCACCATAAATAAACAGAAATAGACAGCCAGGAAGCTGTGGTAATCACTACTTTGATGTAGCATGAATTATTATGTCTGTGTATATGTGAGTGACTCAATGGGGGGGCAGGAGGGGAAGGTGAAGGGAGCAGGGGTTACGGGCTTCATGTTTCTGGCTGTGCTTGTTTTGACTCAGCTGCTGTTGCTCTGGAAAGAGAGCTATCCCAGCCTGTCATTTACATATGCCCACCTTCACACTGACAGCTGCTGTCCCTTGACTCAGAGGAAAGGGATCTCAACCTTCACAGCCTGTTCCCTTGGAGACCCTCCCTCCTCCTCCTCCTCATTATCCCCTCTGACCTCGTAGCAAGGTAGAAGAGGGAATCCTGGCCACCACCCAGGACCCAATCTCTCCTCCTGTCACCTAGGGAGAATCCTGTAACAGCCTGTGTTTCAACATCACCTTTCAGGAGTAGCTGATTTATGTTTCTTGTGTCTATTTTAAGCTATTGGATTTTTTTTTTTTTCCCCACTGAATTCCCACTACTTCCAGGATAGTGAAAGCAACATTGGACATGTAGAATGAGCAGGTGAGGTTATTAATAACTCAGTATCATGTTTCCCTCAAGGTACTGAACATTAAAAACGTGTCTGTTGCATCCTAGCGCTTCAAGATCAGTAAGATACTCACAGTAGGTGGAAAGAGAGGAAAGCCAGCAGTAAAAAAAAAAAAAAAAAAAAAAAAATGTAGTATGAGTATCTCCTTGTTGATTATCTCCTATCAGCGTCCCGGGGCTCCTTTAGCTGGCACAGCAAGGCGCTTGCTTGGAATAATCTCCTGCCCATCCCTGCTTATTTGAACAGACTGGCTTTCTTTACCTGCTCTTTGCATTAACGTTTTACCTGCAGCCACTATTCTCCCTCTAGGAAAAAAAAAAAAAAAAAAAAAAAAAGCGCAACTGATTATAGCCAGAAGTGAGTGCAAATAGTGCTGAAGTGCTGCTCGGGTTCAGTGAATTCCCTGACCTTATGAGAACCGCAGGACCCCAGCAAAGGCCAAAACCACCCCCCAGCCTGTAACTCGCCAGACTCCTCAGACCCGCGTCCCGGCGCGCCCCCTTGCGGCCGCCCCCGGGATCTGCTCTCAGCCCTGGGGAGAGAACATGAACAGAGAGATCTTCTGCTCCTTTCCCAGCTCGGGGGAGGCAGGGAAAGCACAGGGCTTGGCTCTGCTCGCAAGAAGTTGTCTTAAACACAAAGCTTAAAAACCCAGGACAGACAGCAGTTAAACACTTACAGTTTTTCTTTCAGTCGAGCGTCAAATCTGAACAACTTAGCTAGTCGTAATTAACTACTGAGAATCAGTCGATAGTTCCTGAAACAGAAATATTGGCACAACCAAAGGCCAGGCACAAACAATGCAAGCGGAGGAGTGATTTTAGCTTGACAATGTCAATGGCAATTTCATAGAATCATAGAATCAGAGAATCACCAGGATGGAAAAGACCCACTGAATCATCGAGTCAACTATTCCTATCAATCGCTAAACCATGTCCCTCAGCACCTTGTCCACCCATCCTTTAAACACCTCCAGGTAAGGTGCTTCAACCACCTCCCTTGCAGCCTGTTCCAGTGCCCAATGACTCTTTCTGTGAAAAGTTTTTCCTGATGTCCAGCCTAAACCCCCCTGGTGGAGCTTGAGGCTATTCCCTCTTGTCCTGTCCCCTATCACTTGGGAGAAGAGGCCAGTACCCTCCTCTCTACAACCTCCTTTTGGGTAATTGTAGAGAGCAATGAGACCTTCCCTCAGCCTCCTCTTCTCCAGGCTAAACAACCCCAGCTCTCTCAGCCGCTCCTCATAATTTGAGCACCTGCAGCTATATTTCTCCTGTTGTTATCACTTAACACATTAGCTTTTATTTTATTATGTATTTTAGCAAATAGGGAAGGTTGTACATTGAAGTCTTTCTATGCATAGACTGCTATGCATAAAAGCAGCAGGCAGCCCTGGCTGTTTTTCTCTAAGGAATAAAGATGCACCTTGGTGGAGCTGAGTTAAAGCTGTAACTAATCTCTTCCCGACTCAGCAAGGAACTGAAGGATGTGCTTAACTTTATTCACAAGCTTTGAAAACTTTTTGAAACAGGCAAATCCTTGCTACTGTGTGGCAAAGCTGCACACTAATGGATGCATTAGCAAATGCTGTCACAGCGCATATATATATTGCCACACATGGTAATTATTCAAATTGCAAGACAATTATCATTCGGATAGTGAAATAGCTGACTTACACTTGCTTCAGAGATAGAAACATCTTTGTCATTCAGACCTAGAAGGCCTAATTCTGTATTATACTGTAGTTCCATTGCCCTCCAGCAACACAAAAGGTCTAAAGAGGCCAGAAATAGCCTCTGGGGAGCAATCTCTGACATAAGATCTTCATCTTGGCCCATCTGTTGGTGTACCACAGTGCCTCAACACTGGCTTGTTCCAACTGTCTCATAAACCTCTGCTGAGGGCGCTTTTTGGGAAGGGGCCATGTGTTTGACTTGTGCAAGCAGAGAGCACTGCCTAGCAGTTCCTCACGGGCAGTTTAAGGTCCTATAGGCTAAATTAAACTCAGTTCCAGAGATGACAATAATTCACAAAGCACGTTTTACCTTCCCCTACTCCTAGTTGCCAGATACCATCACTGCTTCCCCTTCTTTTTTTGTACCCTGGCATACCTTTTTGTTTGTACCCTGGCATACCCTTGTTAGCCTCCCTCTCTGCAAAAAAGGTTAAGTCAGAGAAGGGGAAATGACAGTGCAGGACCTGACAGAGCCAGTGACCGTGTATTTTAGAGTAGATGATGAGAAGGAGAGGGAAGGGAGAAGCAGGCTGGGGCTTATTCATCTCAGTGACCATCTCCCTGTGAAAGTGGCATAGCAGAGTGAAATGCTGCCCTGGACAAATCACAGGAAGCCCATGGTGTGCCAGCCCCTATTTTGGAGACAGCATGGTAAAGCAGGACATCTCTGCCTTCATCCTGAGGTGCCAGATCATTGTGAATAGGCAGAGGGTCTCAACCAAGAGGTAGGACTCCTCCTCTTCTTGCAGAGCTACAAGCTTTCCCTGTCTCTTGCTCAGGAGACAAATGCTTTCTCATCTGCTTTTTCAAGTTCTCTGTGGCTCTGCCCCCCAGTGGGAATGAAGTTGATGGGCCTCCCACCACGGGGCCCATGATGGCCTTGGGCTTCCTGATCATGCCACTGAAGTGGAGAGCAGGAGGTTGCCCCACTGTCCACCTGACAAACACCAGTAGTTCAGATACTGGCTGCCCTCTTCTTCTCTTCCTTCATTCTGATTTTCAAAACTGTGATATTACTTCAAAAATTATGTAAGCATGAGAAATATCAGCTGCCCTTGTCTTGAGATTATCTTTCATTCTCTGTAAAGACCACACTTAGTAAATTAATAGCATAAAATGTCTTCTCAATAGTCAACTTCTTTTTTGTTAACTTTAGAGGCTAAAGCCATCCAATAAGACTTAAATGTTTTTAACTCTCTTCTTGATCAAAGGAAAAATGTATTAAGCTTCAAATGAATCTAAGAATGTTCTGTGATGCAGGTTGTTGGACAACAGAAACCTAACTCTAACAAATAATTCTTCCAATTTCTGTAAGTACATAAAACATATTTAAATCAGCCATGCTGTTGGTATATCCAGAATTCAGAGACTTTTGGATTTGTTTTGCATTGCAGAGGAAATGTATATTTTTTTTAAAAGAAAAATTATTGATGTTTCAGTTCGTCCCAACTAAAGTCAATGGAAGGCTTTTCATTGTCCTAAATGAAGTCAGAATCACTCTGTTGCGGTCCTGTTTAGTGTCATAAAATTGTCAAGCTGCCAGTTTCCTTTTGGCTTGTAAATGGCTTTTTTATGATATTTATAGCACATAAATTATTTGAATAGTGATTTATTCTTCTTTGCAATTAATAGCAGTCATTGGAATGTGTTTTATCTTACACGAGGGTTTTATTTTACATGCTGAGGCCATTATATTTTCATTTTTTATGGTGTTTGAGAGCTTTGGATTTCTACAAAAGATTTAAGTATGCCAGTGAACAACTGGATGCAAATTCAGTGTTCTGCTTTCAGACAGTTTATGACATTCAGTCAGTGTCTTTGCTGAGTAGAGGTTTGCATTTTAAGGCTTTTTTTTTTAATCCAGTATTATAGCACTCCACATTTTTTCTTCATATTTTCTGGATTTTGGGGTTTTTTTTAATTTTCAAGGAATAACAAGAAAGAAATGTGTATATAAAACCATGGCACATCATAAAACATATCACATTTGCTCAAAGATACTACTAGCATGAAAATATTAGTAGTTATAAATCCACATTCAAGAAAAATGACTATATTTTTCTGCATTCAGCCAACTGTTCATTAAACGGAAATCTGCTTTCTCTAAATTGTCTCAGTTTTAAAGTCATGTATCTCCTTTTAATGACTCAGCCTTTGAAGGAGCATTCTTCCAATTGTTAAACTAGCTCTCAACATATAGTCTTTTCTACTGTTTATGCGCACGAGGATGAAATTTGTACTCACACAGGGAGATAAAACAAGACTTAAATGCTTTTCCCCTGAAGACGTATTCTCCCTCCTTTAGGATGCTTATGCTCTAGAAATGTGGAAGTGTGTAGGAGCCACAGAAAGCACCAAAGCAGCAAAAACTGCAGATTTTTTATATCCTTTTATTCTTTGTATTTTACAGCCTTCAGTGGTCTCCTGACCCTGACAGAAGCTTGGTCGTGTTTACCATGGATACCTGAGATGTGATGTGCTACTCCTTAGCAACTTTGCAGATGACATTAAGCTAGGTGGAAGTGTCGATCTGCTGGAGGGTAGGGAGGTTCTGCAAAGGGATCTGAACAGGTTGGACCACTGGGCTGAGTCCAAAGTCATGAGATTTAACCTGGCCAAATGCCGGGTCCTGCACTTGAGACACAACAACCCTATGCAGAGCTACAGACTAGGGGAAGTCTGTCTAGAAAGCTGCCTGGATGAGGAGGACCTGGGTGTGGTGGTCAACAGGCGACTGAACATGAGCCAGCAGTGTGCCCAGGTGGCCAAGAAGGCCAATGGCATCCTGGCTTGTATCAGAAACAGTGTGAGTATCAGGTCCAGGGAGGTTATTCTCCCTCTGTATTTGGCACTTGTGAGACCACTCCTTGAATCCCGTGTTCAGTTCTGGGCCCCTCACCACAAGAAGGATGTTGAGGCTCTAGAGTGTGTCCAGAGAAGGACAACGAAGCTGGTGAAGGGGCTGGAGAACAGGTCTTATGAGGAATGGCTGAGAGAGCTGGGGTTGTTTAGCCTGGAGAAGGCTGGAGAGGCTGAGGGGAGACCTCATTGCTCTCTATAACTACCTGAAAGGAGGTTGTAGAGAGGAGGGAGCTGGCCTCTTCTCCCAAGTGACAGGGGACAGGACAAGAAGGAATGGCCTCAAGCTCTGCCAGGGGAGATTTAGGCTAGAGATTAGGAGAAAGTTTTTCACAGAAAGGGTCATTGGGCATTGGAATAGGCTGCCCAGGGAGGTGGTTGATTCACCTTCCCTGGAGGTGTTTAAGACACAGGTAGACGAGGTGCTGAGGGACATGGTTTAGTGCTTGATAGGAATGGTTGGACTCAATGATCCAGTGGGTCTCTTCCAACCTGGTGATTCTATGATTCTATGAATAATTGTCAGTAATGTATGAACAGAAATAGAACATCACAGGGGAGGTCAACATGGGGAAACTCTACAAGAGATCCCTTGGGATGGGGGATCTGAACTCAGTATATACCAGTAGCAGTGGCATTGCAATCCTGTTCAAAGGCTCTACTCTCCAAAGAGTTATACCTCCACCTAGTCAAAGACAGCTCAACTAGCAAAACTGAAAGTTAGAAGCGTAATCTTTTCAACTTTCATTATTTGTAGACCTTTTAAAATATTCCCACCTTCACTAATTGCAGCCTGCCAAGAGTAATCGTGCTTTCCTTTAGCCATCATTGGCCATCCCTTAACAGGTAGTCACCTGTGGATATCCACGGGACTGGAAAACATGATCTGACAACTGTAACCAAACTCAGAGCAGAGATGTTGCAAGACAGTATAGTGTAGACACATGACCTGGTTTGATAAAGCTTCTGGAGAGCCTGGAAGACAGCTCAGGGCTGAAGTCAGATATTTCAAGTCCCTGCCTATGCTTTCATCATAAAACCAATATTTCTTTCAGTTTCCAAGGCATGTGCATTGAGGTAACAACTTCTGGACACTTCATTCAGGATCAGTAAAGGGACTTAGCCAACAGCAGTCAGCTTGAAAAGAAATCCTCCACCAAAATAAAGTTATATGCAACTCAGGTGTGGACTAGTTTTGATAATTCCTATATAAGTTTCACTCTCTGGCCAATAAGGCTCAAAATTAATGACATGCAGCACAGATCAAGGTAAATTCTGTTAATCTGAGAGCAGTTAATGTCATAATGAATAGATCTCAATAGTGTTTTTTATATTTATATTGATGCAGGTGATACAGATGTGAAAAAACTCCTACTTCTGTGTGTTAATGTCGTAACTCTAGTCAATCTAATTTCTGGGTTTAAATTCCATAAATGATGTGGAATTTTTTGTGGTATTTTTTGTGGTATTTTTATAATAAATACAATTGAGTGACAATTTACCCCCAAATGTGAGGTTAGTATTTATTTAGGAAAATACTTCTATTTAGTATATTTTTAAATGGACACATAAATTAACAGATAAGCTTGTTAACAACGCTGAAATATAATTAGTTTGGTGATGTAAATTATTACTCAGCAGGAAATTCAGGTCTGCAAAATAGCTGCATGGTTTTACTTGCCGACAGTCACTGTACCTTAAATAAATTAATTCCACAATTTCCATGAAGCAGCTTGTAGAGGCCTTTGTATCATTTTATACTATTCTTATAGTAACATTTGTTCTTCTTTCATAAAATGTCTTCTCTTAGACACTACACATCTGGGAAAATCTGAAAACAGAAACTCTTGAAAAGCACACACTTATCATCCCTGCATCACAGGACTAGCATTCAGAGAAGACTATAATAAGCTTTACTGAAAAATCTCAACCCCAAGCTTTGGCAGACATAAAGAATAATTTCTAATGTTCGAATGTTGCAGCAAATGGATGCTCTCTGAGTTAAAGAAATTGAAGTTCAGTCAATTGAACACCAGTTATTTTATTTGACTTACCTAATTAGTGACCATTACCACCCATTTTAGCTGACTGGGAAATGTTTACTTTACTTCATGTCCTCAGAGCAGTACAAAACAGTCTCAATACACTGATGTATCTAGCAGCAAAACCCACCTATACTGTAATCAGAGGCATCATTGCAGTGAGAGCAGAAATGCCTCTGATGTAGTTAGCCTGGGTACCACTAGAGATGCTCTGCAGTATGGTCCTTAGTGCATAACAGCTGCCTCAGCATGTACTCATCATTTCTAAGCAGACCTGTCCAGTTCATCCTGGATTCCTTGTGCCAGAATCTGCTGCTACCTCTGCCCAAGCTGGTTTGCTCAGTATTATTGTAAGTACGTCTGTTCCTGCTGAAACTACAACTTTTGCCATTGTGAATATGCCTGCAGAAACTGGGTTGCCCTCCCTTTTAAAATGCTCATAAAGGATTTGTGAGGTTTGTTTGGTGGAATCCACACTCGTGAAAAAAGTTCTCTGTCAATGGAAAAAGAAAATGGAGGTAGAAGTGTAATCACAGGAACTGTAGCCTCACCTGTGCACTGGGGAGCACAGTTATGCCCAGCTACCTGTGCTAGCTCACTCTGTTACTTACCTTCTGACACAAGGGCTGTGCAGACCCTTGTTTATGAAGACAATTCAGTTGCCTTAAATGAGACTGCTTGCTTACAGGATGGGATTTTTGTGACACAGCTAAACTTTAGGAATTTAATGGGTTTTAAAGTGACATGACATTGGCATAGCCAAATATCCAATAGAGGAAATGGTGTGAACTCAAGTGTTGCACTTGGCTGGGAAGGACTTCCCATAAGGATAGAAGGGCAGAATATACAAATAGCTCACTCTTTTTAAAACATTTTTTTTTTCTTATTCACTCTTTTTATTATTGCCAGTAGCAGATAAGGTGAAATAAAAGATTCAACTCATCTTCACTTGTTTCTGTGATCCCTTCTTGTGGTCACTAGCGATAGAATTTATGTTTCTCTGTCCATCTATTACAACTGCCCTGCATCATAATTTAGGATATAACTTGTTGACTAATTCTGATAGCTGAAAATAATAGAAAGATAGTATTTGTAAAGTAAATTATTACAGGGGAAAAGAAGAATTTCTATCACCATAATGGTGTTCGCAATGGGGATCTAAATCTTTTTTCCAAACAATACACTAACTGCACTTAATCCTCTCACTCCCGTAAATATTCATGAATTCAAGACTTGAGGTTACTTTTCCTGTCACCCCAAAAGACATATTGATAAGGCAGTACGAAATAAAAAACCAATTATGAATTGAGAATATCTCCATTTAATTAAATACATGCTGAGAAGTAGCTATGAAAATGACTTAAATAATAAGCTTAATAAACTTAAATTAATAAGGTTCAATGCCAGGGCCATAGCTGTGGCTGGTGCTAAAGGGACAGTGACTAAGGGTGACAGATGAATGTGTTGGTCTCTTCTGGCCTTAAAAACTCTATGAAATCAGAGCTTAGCTCTGGAGAGGTGCAACCATTTTCTCTGAAGCAGCAAAAGTAACAGATAAACATGCCAAACCAAATCCTTTCAGGGCACCATGAATGGCCTAGAGGAATGGTGGTAACACCACAGTAGCCCAGTCAATAAGAGTGTTGCTAACACATCGCTTGAAGAGTCCAAACTGGTCTGTGAAGGCAATACAGGGAGAAGGAGTTCTGGGCATTCTGTGAAAATTTCCTTCTCTAGCTGCTCTTGGCAATAGTCCTATAGGCTGGGTAACTTGTTGGGCTGTGAAGCCTCAAGATGAGCCACTGCTCTTGCACGTTTGTATTTACTTGTATTTATTGCACTGAAAAATCTGGAGATGCTTCTAAACTGAAGCCTCCTAGCCCAAACCTAGCACCAAGGACATGATGAGGAGAGGGTAATTGGCAGGGTGTGGTTTGATATGACCAACTGCTTACTGGGAGGAGAGGCCACATGGCTCCTGTCCTGGGCTCTTCACTGACAGCAAGGATCTCTTGACAGAAACAGTGGCTGGTCACGTCCTTCATACTGGCAGGTCGTATTTTGCCGATGTCATCCCCAAACAGCACAACATGGTCTGGGCTAGCTGAAATTTGGCCAGTTCAGGTGATAAGCTACTCTGTTGCTGCAGAGCTCATTATGGAACTAAGACATAAACAAAGGAATTGGGTAAATGTATGGACTTAAGGGTGACTTACCTACCTTCAAGATTAGTGTAATTCATTTTTTCTTTGCCACAGGTAATTCTAGATGATTAAGCATATGAGGGCTATCAGTTTTACAGATACTGGGTAACACCACAATCCTTGTATCTTAGTTTAATTTTTTTAGAGTGTTAAGTGACTTCTGATTTACAGAAGCATACCATATTTTTAACCCCCTTTTTGGCAGCTGAGTTATCAAAGACACAGGAAAGTGATTTAATTTCCATGGACATACAGAGCAAATTTCAAATCCTTGTTCACCTCCAGCAGCAGTTAAGATCTTTGGAGTCTGACAAATCCTGAAGGCAATAAGTAGCTGATTCTTGGAGCAACTAATCTGAAGCCCCCAAAAGGAAAAAAAAATCATATTTTCTTTGAAGCAGTGCCCAGATGCTGGATTAATAAATGCTCACGTAATTTGAACAGGAGTGAAAACATGAAAAAAGTTAAAGATGATCATGCTAAATGTGTTGTTAACAAGCAGTTGCAAGGTATTGATGATATTCGGGGAGAGTTAGAATATCATTCGGGGTACACCTTGGAATATCACTGACAACTGAAGTGGCACAAATAACATTCAATACAGTAGCTGGGAATGGGATTGGAAATGAATAACAGATTTCATCAATAAATTTGGAATATGCCAACTCATAAGAAATGATAAGGATAAAAAATTGGAAGTGTTGATCTATCATGGGAATATATGAGTCATCAGTTTGAAATACATAGACTCAAAAATATATGAGAAAGTTTAAGATGTAGCAACTACCCCATCTCCCCCATCTCCCCATGGATTGGACTCCGTGGTCTAGTGGGTCTCTTCCGGCCTGGTGATTCTGTGGTTCTCTGGTTCTAAGCTGCAGGGCACCTGGGCTCTCTTGGAGACTCCTCCCTCCCCAGGTGTTGCTGCTTTGCCCTCTCCAAGGGATCCCTTTTTCTTCCTGGCAAAGCCCAACAGCCTCTAGCTGTGCCCGGCCGGGCTGTGGGTGAGGGATGCATCTCCTGGCATCACCACTGCTCTGGCATCACTGGTGAGTCCCCATGGCACACCCTGCATCCCACGGGAGCGCGGCAGGGGGGGAAGAAAGGCTGGGGGGCCTGGTGGCCCCCCAGCCAGGTAGGCAGGTAGGGATGATTGGGAGGGTTGGTGGCTGCTCCAATCTCACCTCTTGACCCCTCTGTGTGCCCTTGGGCTGGGAGGAGTTATCATTCTGGGGTGGGTGATGGGTCAGTGGTGGGACAGAAGCCCTTTGGATTGGGGCTTCTTGCTTGGTGAACTAGGGGTCCCCATTGTGTGCCTGCTGAGGGACACGGGTTAGTGATTGACAGGGATGGTTGGACTCAATGATCCAGTGGGTCTCTTCCAACCTGCTGATTCTATGATTCTATGATTCTACGCTAAAGTTATGAAAATGGAAAACTGTATGGAAGTGAAAAGAAGTACTAAAAGGACCAGGCAAAAGGATTAAATATTTTAAAGGAGTATGCTGTATTAAATCTGAGAGTCAATATTATCATATGTATCTTTTTTTAAAAATGTCCCAAAATGAGTTTGAGAAAAGCTAGTATGTTTAAACAACATAGTAGAGAAGGCTATTAGAAGTAAAATATTCATCCATTTAATGTGGAAATCTTGTCCGAATGAGGAAAATAAAAGACAAGTTAAACTCATCCTGTTGAATGTAGAACTCTAATGAGGCAAGCCAAAAAAAGATTTTGAAATGCAACTTCCTACAGGCATAAAAGTGACTAATAAGAACTTTCTCAGAAACAGGAAGCCTTTTGGAAAGTCAGTGTGCTGAAAGATGATTAAAGTGCAAATGGAATACTCCAGGAAGCTAGGGCCATGGTGACAATGCTAAATGAATGATTTGCATCGATGTTCTCTTCAGAAGAGGTCATGGAGGCTTCCACACCTGAACTGTTCTTTACAGGGAAGAGCCTGAAGAGCAGTCTCAAATCAAAATGTCAACAGAAGAGATTTTCAGAGCAATTCAATAAAATGAACAGTAGCAAATCTGAGGGACCAGGTAGCATTCAGCCAGACATTCTAAAGAAGCTAAAATATGAGACTGCTAAACTACTAATTTCTGAAATTACCCTTGAAAGCTGAGAAACAGAAAGTGGTAAATGTGATGCTATTAAAAAATGTTTAAAGAGCAGAGTAGAATAACTACTGACCAGTAAAACTGATGCCTGTACCAGACAAATTGACACAGATCATAGAAAAAAGACTTGGCAAACACATCATTTTGTAGAGAGAAAACATGCCTCATAAAGCCGTTAGCATCTTTTGAAAGGGATTAATGAGGATGAGTCTAAGGTCATGTTGCCTGAGATATAGTGGACATGTTTTTTCACAGAGCGATTCACATCATCAAAAGATCTTAAAGAAATTAAACAGTCATGTGAGAAGGAAGGTCCTCCTCACATGGTTTAATACTTGCCTAGAAGAAAAAAGATTCAGGATAAAATGCCATCCTTACACACTAGAGTAATGGGGCCTGGTTGATTCCCGCATGGCCCCTACTGGGACTCATGCAGTTCTGATACAGAAATGGGGATGGAGCCAGGCTGTGCTCCAAATCTACAGCTTTTAACTGCTTTCTTTGATCAGGAGAATAATTTCATTTGAGGGCTGATTGCACAGCTCAATGCATAGACCTTTATGACTAAGAGATCGTTGACAGGTTTGTGCTGTTGAGATATTATGAGTAGGAAAGTGGGCTTGCAGAGAAAGGAAGAAACTCTTTTTTCCTTAGGTTAGAAGTTGCAGTAATGACAGGCATCCAGGAAAATGTCGTGCATGCCTCAGACTTGATAGAACTGGCAGGTATTCCTTGTGTGTATGTCAAGCAAATAAAATGTTAATATTGACCCACCACCAGCAAAAGCATTTGTTTTCTAAGGATGAGAGAGAAGTAATGATCTGCCAATCTGTAGACCGAGATGTCCGAATTGTGGTACTACAAAAAAAGGAAAAGTTTTTGTTATTGAAACCTCAGATTTTACCAAATTGTCACACTTAAACATTTTTATTATCCTCTTGCATGAGGTGAAATTCTCGTTATGTTAAATTTGGCAATCCAAGAAATCTAGGTTACATTTTTGTAGGTATATGGGGATAACTGAGTGTCAAAAGCTAGTCCTACCTGGTCACAAGTAGAAATGGTTTTCTCAGCTTTAATTAAAGTGCAAGCCTTTTCAGACACTCCCAAGCCTCAGCCCATGAGAGCCTTAGGGCAAAGACAACCTTAGTATTGGCAGGAACTCATCTGTGTTCTTTCTTTGATATTAAGTAACTGTAACATTTCTCCCTTAAAGATGTTATGGTGCCATTAAATGAGATGTTGTTTCAAAACATTTCTTTCAGATAAACTGCACTGCAACGGTTGCATACAATGATCATAAGTCTACACTAAGAATCTGTTCACAAAGTGTATTTATGATACTTAGGGTTATATTTCAAAGTCTTTTGCTTGCATAGCACCCATTTTGGGCCATGGTCATTAGCATGTTTATGTAATTTTCACTTCCAAGTAGATACATAGCAGCCTAACAGCAAGTCTCTTTGTGAAAAAAATGCCTGTATTTCACTTTCATTGGAGCTGTGAGTAAAAAACAAGTAAATAAACCTTTGTATGGTTTGTTACAGGTTGCATACATATACACTCTCACATCCTTGTACACACTGTGCATTTTGGAGAGGGGTGTTTGGGCAGACTGAAGAGTATATGTCAGGTGCTGCATACCTCCATTGGGTTATCTACCTGGGAAAAGTCCTGTATGGGGAAATAAGGCTTTACAGAAGTGATGTAAGTGAAACTCCTGTGAAACTGCAGCACACAACTGTCATAATAGCTAAAAAATTTTACTTTCCCACTCTTACCATGATGGTGAAGTTAATGAAATTGATTAAATTAATGATTGTCCCACTGTGCTGTTCAGCACTGCCTTGTACTTTGTGTAGTGACAGACATTGCCATCAAATCGCTCCAAGCTCTGGTTAGAACAAATCAGTTTGCATCAATTGACATTAACAGTACTATGACAGGTTACACCATCTGAAATGTGCAGGTAATGTGCAGGCAGTGCCAATCTGGTCTTACAGTGGTTTATATTGACAGTGAGCGGCTGTCAACAAGAACACAAGTGCATGGAAACAGAAAGTCTGGCATATTCACCAGGATTCTTCCTTTACCTATCCTCATTTTGCACCGATTTGGTGAAATTGCTTGCAATTGCAAGGATACCAGGAAAGGACTAGGTCAAGTAGCACAATTTTGTCCTTGAAGTACTTCCATTGAAATGGGTAGAATGATATTATTTCTGATACATTTTGCATAAAATGGAATAATCAGTTAATGGATTCAGAAGAAGAAATGAAAAAAAAGTAGAAGTCTGTTTCATGTTCCTGAGCCATAGCTTGCTGAAGCTTAGAGAAACTTCTGGGAAGTCTCTCCACATCTTTGCCTTATTTCTTTACTCTTCCCCAGGCATCTGTTGTCAGTCACTGTTCATAGCACAATGCTGGAGACGCTGAACGTTTTGATTGAGATCACAGGGCCATTCCTATATGTGCAATGGAAAGGCAAACCCACTAAATTTCTGCATCAAAACTAGGTTGCAAAAACCCATGTAATTTCATCTAATACTGCTTGTATTTCTAGGAGATTAGAGAACTACAAAATCGACTAAAGCTGATAGCTACCTGAACTGAAGTCACAACACCGAGTTTTTCACCAGTCATCTCCTGTTAATGTATGTGTTAATACTTGTCCCAGCAAGACTACAAATTAAGCTCAGGCCACTATGGGAAAATGAGAATAAACATTGGCTTAGTAGAAGGTAGACTGTATCTAGGGAACAGAATATCTCTTCTTCTTGGACAATGCCCTTATCATCTGTGGGATGAGGTGAAAAGATAACAAGTACAAATTTTCGTTAATGTAACCATAAAGTTTTACAGTTAAAATTGAAAAGGTCAAGCAGTACAAAAATCAGGATTTCTCTAGCCATCTTTAACTTGGCTGCATTCCACAGCTGGAGTATTTTCTTTTCTTTTTTTTTTCTTTGTGAAATGTATCATGTAATATATTCCTCTTCGACGCCAAATGTGTATGATAAGTATAGAGGGCATGAATTGTGGTAGCGATAACAGTTGCCATGGGAACTTTAACTTTTGCATTTGTGAACTGTGAATCTGTAACAGTGCAAGCATAAGATTGCAATTTGTGGCGGGGGGTGTCACATCCATCTGACCCATCTCTTTTGAGGAATTGCTTCCTATGCACCTCCTTGCTAGCTCCATGCTTTCACATGTGAGCACCAGTAGGTCCCTCACACTTGGACTGGAAACACTTTGCTGTTCTTCTGCCAGGGTGATTTTTCTGAGAGGCCACTGAGGTCCCTCTTGACTCTGCATGCTTCCAAGTGAGCCTGTAAGGGCTCGCAGGTAGGATCAGATCTGTGTTATCTTGTCCTATGAATTCATTAACACAAGTATTTAGTAACATTATCAGTTCTTTGGCAATTGCAGGTTAATTTCCCCTTAGCCACTTGCAGCCACAGAGCTACAAAGCATCTTATTATGTTGTGAAGAGCTAGGACATTTACTTCTATGGGACACATTTTAAACCAGGAACCATATTCCAGGGCCATGAACAAAGTTATTTGTTCCCTGAGCACTAACACTTGCAGTTTCCTAAAGGAATACCCTGCACAGAAGCTTTCTTCTTTAGGCACTTTCCCTAACCTAGTCCTAAAACGGGAATTTCTGCCTTGCTGAAATTCTGATGTATTAGTGTTTGTTTATTCCCAAATAGACCTTAAAGCTTGAAATATCAAAAGCATGAAACGGAACTGCAGAGTGAAACATCTGCTTGGAGATAACAAAACTGCTCGTTTCATCAGCATTTGAAGAGGCTTATTCCTTACGGGAATTTCATCTGATAACCCGTGTTTTTTATTTTCTTGTGGCCCAGAATCTATGGTTGAAATATAGCTCCCAAGGGAGAGTTCCTAGTGGGGAGAACCCCAAATTTAACGTCCATTGCTTGCTTCTGTGAACCTCTTTGAAGGAAGATCCAAGCAGGACTGGTATAGAAATACAGTCCATTGGGGAAATGCTTATCCACTGTTGAGACATTTTGGTGCAGACTGGTGGAGTAGTCTGGATGCCTCCATAACAAAAAGAAGGAAGGAAGGAAGAAAGGATGGACAGTCAATAGGAGTTGAAAGGTAACCACCCAAGAAGCAATCTTGTGTGTCATCACTTGATGAACAAAGTGTTTATTCTTTCTCTCTCTTGGGATGGTCACTCATGCCAAATATTCTGTTGCATTTCTGAAACTGCTGTTTAAAAGATATTCACAGGAATGTTTGTCTCTGTGTGATGCTCTTAGTTATATCACTATGGTTTGCAGAACATGAGAATTTTCAGTGTTAGAAAGAGCATAAAAGGCCACCTCCTTTCTCTTTGGGAAGCAGAGACTCTGCATTCTCTCCATGTAGGCTCTTCTTTTAGTCCAAAGATTTTCTTAGATCCAAATCAAACAAACAAAAGCTGGTTATCTCACCTTTAAATAGAGAGATTAAAACAGAGAAGTTGAAATTGAGTAACTGATGTCCCACTTGAGCAGATGAGGGGGATAAACCTTCAGATGAAGCAAATATGAAGGAAGAAGGGGAAAAAAATGCCAAGCTGAAGATTAATGCAGAACCATAGCTCCAAGCATCATGGCTGACATTTGATAGTTATTTGTAGCTATAAATAGCAATTTTAATTCCTTCTACAGTAGCAAACTGGGTTTATCCCTAAAAACATTGACCATAAGGGAGACTTTCTTGAGAAGCATTAAAAAGAAGAAAAATACGAATGTCAGTTAGTGTTGACATCTCTCTCTTTTCTCTTCCCACAGCGCTACAGCAATTTTTTTTTTTTTTTTGGTTTTGTGTTAGCAACATATACTTCCTCCTGCTTGCAGTGGACGCTTTGGAACTAAATGGAATACATTTTAATTCCTGGAAATAGTAATTCTGGAACAACTGTCTTCAAAGAACATTATAGAACAGGTCCCACATTAGTACAAAGAAATGCTCAACAGGATTCAGACGTTATACGTGTGAAAGAGTAATTTTAAACAAACTTTTATTTTCTCCAGACCTTATCTGCTCACGCTGGTTCCCCTGGCTCAAACTAAAGCACCTTGAAAAATATCTTTCATCTTCACTGGTGAAACACAAAGAAAGAGTGCTGAAGGCAACCTGGAGACTCCTGGGACTTTCTGAGACAGGCATGCACAGCTCTTCCCTCTGTCTGACCATATCCTCTCCACAGCCTCTGCTGAGGGAGTTTACAAGTCATCTCAGCATTACTGTGCTCATGAAGGACTTCCCTAAGCTGGTACAATCTTCCTTAGCTGCTATGATGCCTTGGACTAGAAGGCAGATGGAGGCTAGTCTTTTTCTTCAGAGTAGATTACACTGAAACTAGATTCCTGGCATGATCACACTAGCACTGTTTTGACTCTGAAATGTGTGTATTGATAAAGTTCCTATGGATCAAGAATTCTGGCAGTAAGAAAAACCAAAAACCACTGAGACTTGTTTCTATCCTTTATCTAATCTGCAGTGTTTAACACTTGGAAATGTAACTGCTGAAGAAAACTTTTTAACTTGAGAAACACATGTGGAAATGGACATGATTCTGCTTTAATCTGGTGCAATTTCAAGGAGATAATCCTGATTTATACTCAGGTAACTGAGAGGAAAATCAGATCCATTATATCCATAAGAGCACTCCTATTATAAAAAGGCTAGAGTTTTAAACTGTCATTTCAGCCAAGACAAATAGATTTTCTTGTCACCTATACTCACAGCTTGTGACAGCTTGGAGCTCTTGTAGATGGTTTTTTGAGCTAGAGGAGGATAGGAACAAGTTATAAAAACACTACACAGTGTCTTACCTTTTCTTTGGCTTTCTTTATATCATCATAATCTAGATAGGAAACAGCAGTGCACCATATGAGTAACATTTTGATGCCATATAGGCTACTGAAGAAGTGGAAGATACAGCTTAGTTCATGTGTCAGACATGCATTGGTGAGATTAGTTTACAGCCAAGTCAGAAATCTGAGTAGATTTGAATTATGCTTCTTCTAGTACAAAAAAAAATTACTGCACTATGAAAATTGATGTGGCATAGTGCGGAGATGAAAGAAGATGACAGTTCAATTTTACCGTAAGGATAATATCAGTGTTTAGTGTTAAGCCAGGATACTATGAATACCTAACACTGGCATTAGAAGAGAAAGATATTTGTCTTCCCCAAGTTAGGCCAAATGTTCCTTTTCTTTAATTACTCTGAAGATATACAGATTTACACCTGAACCAATAAAAGCAGGATGAACGCCTTTTCAGCACACAAGAAGAGATACAGAACACTGCAAAGCAGAAGAAAAGATTACAAAGTAATTTTCACCACCAAAACATATTTTCTTTTCCAGTATGAAGCAGTGGGGAGCAGCAATCAAAATTGATTGTTCCAGTTAAAATTATGCATCATGATGTCTCTGAAAAGGTTGCATGATGAGCTCAGCTTTTCTGACAACATGTCACAGTAGATATAGACAGGAGACTGTTAAGATTAAAGAGCTCTTCGGTACATCATACAATTTCTTGATTCACTATGCATAATTAAACTTTCTTTTTTTTATGCTGCTTTGTTTATTTCATGGACAAGCCATTAAATTCAAATTACATGTTGAAGGAAATTTACTTTTTTTAGGTCTTACTGTGGAAACCTCTCATTATCTGTATTTGTATTTCTAACGTAGATGAATGGGTCACATCTTAATAGCAGGTCAGACAAGTGAGATGGTTGGACGCATATCAATAGCACCACACTTTTTTGTTTTAGCAGTTCTACTTCTACCTTTTCTGCACAGAATCTCCAAATATCTATGCAGATATATAAATCAGGATAATAAACATTATAGAAAGCCATTTTTTTCCCCTACAGCTCCTCAACCATAATTTTAATGTTTTATTGCCGATTATGGTGACAGTAAACAGTCAGTAAAAACAAGTATATCTGCATCGTATAGTGTATAAACAGCATTTCAGACGACTGTCTAAGATATTTAACATTTCTCCAGTGGCATGATGTTAAAATTGTAACCTCTTTTAGAAATCCCTTTTCTTCTTTGGCTGCTCATTTGTAATGAACTTTTTGAGTAGAGGGCTAGAGCTGTGAAATCAAATTAATTATAAAGTAGAAACACTTTATTTGCCATTAATTTGGAAAGAAATTGTGCTGCTAAGTTTCTCCTTTCTTTCATTGAAAGGTAAGAATTTTATAACATTTAATTAAGTGCTAGGGTGAGTGCTCAATTGAAGGTCTTGTACAATTCTTGAAAATCTTCTAAACACGATCAGTTTCTCTAATCAGTGTCTGACTTGCACCCCTTCCTTACCCCCTTCATCCTTGGGTTAGGATTTGTCTCATCCAAGTACCACAGCAAATATGCCTAGCTCAAAAAATTCTGCAATTTTTGTAAATTTTACAATAGCGTTTCTGGCTGGATCTTATTTTGAGAAATCAGTGGCAAAAAAGTATTCTCATTTATCATCACTCTTTGTTATCGTCAAAATATTTGTACTTGTATGCTCTACTGTTGCCAGCTACCTTATTGTTTACTACATACAGATGTCATTATGCAAGGTGTTGAGCTGCTTCAGCATGGACAGAAGGAGTCTAGCATCTTGGAAGATGTGTAAAGCACCTCACAGGGTCATGTCCAAGCCCTAGAAACATCCTTACTTCTGCCTACACACAAACTACTGATGCTGAGTGACCTTTATGATAATGCTAGGATTTAATTTTAACTTGCCTGTCATTTTTATTTGTTATGATATTTTACTGTTTGCTGAAAGGCCAGTAAGATTCTGACTTATAAAGATAAACTTTCCTTTACCATTATATTGCTTCACTGTGTGTGTCAGGAACGAAGAGCACTCCAAGGTTACCTTTCAAGGTACATCAGACTGTGCAACAGGATTGCAGGTGGACTAATTTTTCCATCTGATACCTACCCAGGATGTCAACTCAACCTCAGCAAGTCAAAGCCTCTGGAAGACATCCAAGTTTATGTAAAGACATCCAAATAAAGATGCTCTGGAGAACACCTGCAGGAGACATGACAGTCATCTGGGAAGAAAACGTAAAAAGCATTCACTACTTTAACTAGTAGATTTCTCTAGAAGAATTATGGAAACACATAAGTAACTATCAACACAGAAGCTTGATATAGTTAGTAGTTCTTAAGATGATCACTGGTTTTCATTCTGGCAAAGAAAGCCACACATATATTCTCCAAACTATCTTAAACCAATACACAATACAGTTGCGAACACTAGTTGTGGATGCCAGTTTCCACCTTATCCATGGAACAGTGCTTCTCCTTAGGATCAGACTAGTATATCTCAAATAACATATTAGCAGCAGGAGCATAATTGCTGTCCTTGGCTTTAACAACCATAAAAAGAGGTTTATCCACTGAATTTCAGCCACGTTCCTATTATACAAGGTGCAAGGAGCTGATAGTAAGCCTGTTTTCCACACTATAGAAGATCAAGAGCATATAGTCTGTAAAGAAGTCCCACATTTACTGCTTGTTGGCCAGGACAACAGGAGTATGCCAAAAAGGAATCTTAAATTTCTGCAGTTAGGCAGTTTCTCATTTGCATGATGTTCCTAGACTCTACCTGCATGAATAATGAGATCCATGGTCCATTGATTCAGTGAGAGCTTCATCAGGTCCTTTCTTTATAACACACTCATCTACTCTAGGGGTTTGCTCTTCTCCATCTAGTGACAGACCAGGATTCTCCCTTGACACAAGCAGAAGTATTTGTACCAATCCCAATATGCTTATAAGCAGATTTATGGTGACATGTCCATCACAACCATATCCTGTAGAAACTGTTCTGACAGTTTCACATTCCTGAGATCTTGTCAATGTGGCCCACAAAGAAAAAGTTGAGTTTTGTTGAACCCATCCTTCTGAAAATATGGTTTCCCTGTCAGGTTCCTGCCTCCATTCAGAGGCAAAATGATAATCAGCCTACAAATATTTATAAGTTTTGTTCAACACTGTGAATATGTAGGACCTCTGGGCAATTCTCAGAACTATATAGGGAAAACATTTCTCTTTTGATTTGTTGATTAAATTCTGTAAACTGTAAGTCATCACCTAAGCAAATTGACTATGAGGAAGATGTCATTGTGGTGTTGTGCTCCACTGAGTCTTCTGTCTAAAGGCCTGTCTATATTTCAGAGTCATCTACCAAAGCATTGTATAGAGTATCTGCATTGTACGATACTTCCCCGACTATTTTTACTCAGGCTACATTCAGCATCAACAATACACCTACTTCTTCAGTAAAGAAAACAGGTCGTATAGGGGTATATATTATATTCACTGTATAAATGCTGTCAGGCCTTGGAAGTATCTACATTTCAGCACTGGTGGAAGATTTTCCTGAAGAAAGCCTACAGTGTGTATTCACAGGCATTTTGACAACTAGCTTCTGTGCAAATCAATAGGTTTGACATCTGAATGTCTTTAAAATTCTAGTCCTTGACATCTACTCCTCTGAAGATGTGAAATGTTCTTCAGCAAAGAAGAGTGATCCACACATCCTCCAGAAACATTAACGTAACTTGTGATGTTCGTCCAGTCCTTTGAGAGTCTTGGCAACTCCTCAGAGTTAGCTTTGTGACAAGGCAAGCACATGCTCAGGCACAATTGGAAAGAGAGCCTATGTTTTAGTGTTTTGATCATTTTAAAGTATGATGTTCTGAGTGAAGAACAGCTGAAACACAGGCAAAACTATAAACCTTACTATAGTGTAAGGGTTCCTGGTAAAAATATCCTCTCTGGTCTGTTCGTATTTACATGATGCAAGTAACCTCCAGGCTCCTGGCAGTCTGCTTAGCAAATGTGTTGTAATCAGCACTGGAGAATCAGACTAGATTGTAAACCATACAATTATTTCTTTGTGGTTTAATATGATTACAGCTATTTTCTTTATTCCCTAGAGGTTTTCTTTTCATCATTGCCACCATGAAATCCACGCTGTAGTGTTGGTTAGATAGTTAGGTCAGTATTGGAGTGCAGTATCAGCTGGACAGCTTTGCTGGTTGCCTCTCACCTCTTGAGGCCTCATCCTTGTATCTGGTCAAGGACTGGTAAAGTAGAGACTGATTTTTTCTAATGAAGACAGTCAGGAAATAGACTTGTTATCATTCTCTCTAGAAATTTAGCCCATCTATCATCTCAGTAACAGCATAACTTTGTTTTCTTCCTCTACTTCTCCATCACTAGCAGAATTGATTCTCCTCTCTGACACATGAAACACATTCCATGAGACACCAGAAAATGCTGCTGGTACTGATCTAGGATACCACACCAGAGGATCAGTCCTCCTGCTTACCCTGAGGTATATTGGTCTGCTCTGTTTTTTTCATAAAACCCTAATTTGTATTCCTTCAAAAGGCCATCTTCTAATATACACATTTCAGTAAAATCACCGGGCCTCGCATACTCAGAGAAACTTGTTAGAAAAAATGATAATGGCTTTTTCTTGCTCTTAGATTTTCCAAATGTGCTTTATTTCCCTTTCCAGACCCCAGAATGGGTATCTTATTTTACTATTAAGTGTTAGTCAAAAATAAACTTTGTTTAGTTCACTGGGCTTTTTGCAAAATGTTATATTTATGCTAGACTACTTTTGGTAGTTATACTATGGCATAAATATTTTGCAAGTGTACTATAAAACAGATTGCATCTCCCCCTCACTGTGGCTTCAGAGAAAGTTTTCTACATTTTTCTGAATGTACTGATTTCTTCCTACTCTTTCTAAGGCCACTGGTTCCAGACATAGTTTCTCATAGACATACACTCACAGACTTGCAAGTATTCATACAGATAAATCACCATACATATAGATAGCTTTTAAAGAACATAATCTGAATTTGGGTACATGGATTAAAAGGCATTTCATGCAGATTCAAAACCCTAACAAAGCGTAAGAAATAATTAATCAAAATAAAAGTGAATAGAAAGCCCTCAGAAATTGCTGAAATTCCTGAAAAATATTTCTTATCCAAGTCAAAATTTTAAATGAAATTCTTTGATATATTTTAATGTTTCATTCAGAAAAATAATACCAATTGCAATATCTCAGTTTTGAAAGTATGCATCTTGATTTTGAACTGCTAAAATCTTTTTAGAGAAAATCAAGTAATAAGTCAACACTTTCCCAGAAACGAACCCAAACACAATGTTTCCTTTAGTGAGGTTGAGAGCTGGTGGTGGGGACATGCTGCTATTTACTGGCTTAAGTTTCTACATTAGCTATTAGGATTTCCAGCTGAAGGGATATCAGAACTGGCTAGTTTCTACCTCCACATTGGCATCTGCCTGTGATGGCCAGCGATAACTTGATGAAAGTGCATATTTTGTAGGGAGCAGATGATGACACTTTAAACTGTCCCCATCTTAAAATGCCCTCCCCATACCTTTTTCCTATAATACCTTGTATTCTTGCTTGTTCTGGAGTTCAGCTCAGAAGAAAGGACTTAGGGGATAACCTGACCTGCCATGTAAGGTCCGCTCCCAATACACAGATTTATCCTTCGACAGGGTTTTTTCAATAAAGAAAACCAGACCCTCTTCTTCTGGACATACCCTATCACCAGGTTACACCACTGGTGCAGTGTGAGAATGCGAATTACCCCAAACCTTGCAGATGTCTCAGTGACACACTGACAGGGAGGTGTCTTTCCTCCTTCAGCCAGAGTTGTAACAAAGTTTTGAGAGAGAAACATCCCCCACAGGTCCTGTCAGAAGCCTGCTCTTCAGTGGGCTTTCCACAAGGTAACAGCTTCTTTTGGACCAAGTCAAAAGTACCTGAAAAGAGGTTGTAGAGAGGTGGGAGCTAGCCTCTTCTCCCAAGTGACAGGGGACAGGACGAGAGGGAATGGCCTCAAACTCTGCCAGAGGAGATTTAGGCTGGAGATTAGAACAAGGTTTTTCACAGAAAGGGTCATTGGGCATTGGAATAGGCTGCCCAGGGAGGTGGTTGATTCACCTTCCCTGGAGGTGTTTAAGGGATGGGTGGATGAGGTCTTGAGGGACTTGGCTTAGTGTTAGATAGGAATGGTTGGACTAGAAGATCCGATGGGTCCCTTCCAACCTGGTTGTTCTGTGATTCTGTGATTCTATTGAAAGGCCTAGATTACAAATGAAGGAGGATCACGCTGAAATAATCCAATGTTAATTGCTGTGAAAACATGCAAGATCTACCTTGAAATTTCTTTGTAATATTATTTTATTCCATCAATGAAAATATTTATCAAACTCTCACTTACGTCTGTGGTGTATTTTGTGATGACTGTGCAGCATTGATACATGTGCCCACAATCTGAGATGTGTATAGAGGACTGATTCCACTCTACTGAAGCACTTAGGAGGCTTTCCATCAGCTTCATAAGAGAATTGAAAGGTGCCCTAGCTGAACTATGTGGGGAAGGAGAAGCTTTCTAAATTACATATTTCTTTAGTTCTGCAGAAGTTCTTTGGATGTCACTGTCTGTTCTGGATGGAATACACATCTCCAACCACAAACAAAAGGACTGCTCATCCCACCTGACAAAGAATCTTGACAAGATAAGGAAAAGGAAAAAAGGGAAAAAAAGGACATGGTTGTGATACAGCCAAAGACTTAAATAACTTAAAATTTATGTGGTCGCAAAGGCCTTGAACAAGAATAAGTGGCGCTCAAGGATGTCTCACCCTTCAGCACTTCCTAGCTTTTATATCAAAGAAGCTCCAGCCCAAAGAGAGCAGTTAGTCATAACTAGGGTCATGGGATCCCTCAGGTTGTTGAAAGCAGGGATAAAAGCAACAGTAGACTCTAGAACAGGTTATTTACTGAAAGCAGGACTAGAGGGAATAGCTTTAAATTGGAGAGGGGCAGATATAGAGTAGACATTAGGAAGAAATTCATCACAATGAGGATGCTTAGCCACTGCAACAGGTTTCCCAGGGATGTTGTGGATGCCCCCTCCCTGGAAGCATTTGAGGTCAGGTTGGATAGGACCTTGAGCAGCCTAGTCTCTTGGGAGATGTCCCTGCCCATGGCAGGGGGTTTGAAACTAGATGATCTTTAAGGTCATTTCCAACCCAAGACCTTCTATGATTCTATCAGGCAGATATATGGTAACCATATTTCCAGACAACAGAGGTGCAGAGGTCTCATGCAAAAGAGAAGAGCTGTACCTCTTCCTCCTAGCGGAACTAAAACAGCTTTCTTGAACAATTTATAGAAGAAGGTAAGACTCTCAGCACACACCTCAATTTTCCATCTGCCCCACCAACAGCAGTTGCACTTCCTCAGCCAGTAGCAGGGGTGGAAACTCTGGCAGGACATTTCCTTGCCTCTGTTCAGCCCAACAAGGTTGCTTCAGTCTCTCCCAGTCTCATTTACAAATAGCTAGTTCTTCTGCAAGCCTTGAGTGTGTCTAGACATCAGCTAATCCCTTGCCTTGTGCCAGCTGTGTGACATCAGCATACTGAATATTGCTACAAATCTCTACATGATCCAGGTCACTTGGCATGCATATCATGCACCTTTCCCATACTACTTTGCTGAAGTCACTGTGGAAGAGTGCTGCCAACAACTACCTGCTAGGGTCTCTCAGAAACATAAAGTCAACAGCTTCAGAGAGCAACTCTTGTCATCTGTGATGGTCTCTGCAAATACATAATTAAACCTTCTGGTCATTGCTATTCTCCTCTGATGGACACCTCTGTGACAGAACCACTGTGGATTCTGTTTCTTTGTCTGTACTTAGCAGGAGTTAATTCAGCTGTTCCAAATATATTCATATCATTGCATTAGTTTCCTGCCAAGTTCTATAACTTTTGATCACATTCATATAAACCCGAGCATTCAGGAGTTTGCTACTTGGTACCACAGTACATTCAATGATATCCTGCCACCTGGGTCATTGTTTACCACTACACAAGGCTGGCTGTTGGCATCAAATGGTCAGTCTGTTGAGCACTTACTTCCTAAAAGCTATTCTAAGTTCAATGGCATTCTCAGTCTCTATTATGTATAAAAGAAACAAAAGAGCTTGTCAGAATAAAGCCATTTAGTGCATGCTCAGAAATACCTTTAATTGTTACACGGCACTTAAATACTTAGAAAATCTTGAGATCAATAGATTGAACTCACTGAGTCATCTGTCTCCCATCTATTCAAATGTTCATGCTCAGCATTGTAATTATCTCAGCACCTTTAAATTGGCTGTTAGGAGAATCAGAATACCTAAAGCATAGCTGTACCCTTTTTTCTGAGTAAAGCTGTTCTGACCCTCTTTGCTGTGACAAAGCACAGGGAGAATAGGGGGCGACTTTGAGGATGAGGGCATCACTTTTCACAGGAATGGAATGAATCTCTATCCTGTTGCTGAACCAAAAACATTACCTTATTTTCCACAAGACAATGTTCATGTACAACTTAGATTGCTTGCGTGTTACACAAGAAAACAGAACTTTTCACTGTCTGCTCAGCACATTGATCAGTCTAGCAGTCTAATATCCTGACTGCAAAAGTTGCCAATATCCCAATCTTCAGAAGATGAAAGATCTCTACATTGAACTTTACCGTTTGTTCAGCAGTGCATAAGGGAAGAAAATCTCCTTGTTGATCACCTGCTGTGATCAATTCATGCCTTGGAGCATGAGATTTGATTGCTTTCAACATTGTCTTTAGTTTGAAATGCAGCATTTTTAAAAATGATATCTTAATTTTGTCTTACTCCACACTGAGATGCAGTGGACTCTGCAACGAGAAACAACCATTTGAGCAAAAATCTCTAAGATGAGTTTATTAGGTTTTAAAGGTAGACCATTTTAGTCAAAGAAGAATAGTTGACTTTTACATCCATATAATAATAAAATCAGATTTTTTTTATCTTCTGCATTGTTATACCAATAAAAAAACACTGATACAGGCGATTGAACACTGCACTTTGTAGTTATTAATAAGTTTTTTTCCCCTCCTTTTTTTCCTAGCAGATTCTCAACACTGGTTATCTGAGACCTCCAAAGAAATATATTTTAACGAACAAAGTTAGGCAGATGTATCATCCACTGTGGGATTTGAAACCATTGTCCCTGGGGAAAAAGCTGCAATTTAATAGATGAAGATGTCAAACCATGTTATAGGAGCTTTTGCGACTGCATATTTATCACAGTGTCATAGAGGTCCCTTGCAAACTGAAAGATTTCACTGTTTATTCACAGTGAAGACATTTAATTAATGACTAGGCCTAATCAGCCTGTTTTATTATTTACAGGGATTCCAACATGGCTTAGCTCAACTGATATGCAAACAAACCATCCTCAGCCTGCTCCAATTAATAATTCTGAACCAGACTCCCAGAGTGGCACTGTCAAGTAGCTCTTTGATGATTTACAACACCTCCTCCGCTGCATTCACATTACTTGCATGCAAATGAGTTGCCACCTCTGCAAATCCTTCATTTTAAAATACAATGTGCCGTCTTGTTGACTACAGGAATGCCCTTATCTTTGCACATGACTTAATGGAGACAAATGTCTTACTTGGGCAGGTTTGTGGAGACCTTCATGGACAACACACCTACACAGGATGTCATTTCAGAAATGTTTAAGAGGTGAGGAAGAAAAATCCTCTATTGCTTCTGGCACTGTTGCTACACCTAATTTCTTTCACCAAGCTGTCAGCCTCAACCTTTCCAAAAAAGGAATGGACTACCCATTGTCTTACACTTGCTAAATTGATTTTTGTTGCTGCTAAAGAGACGAAAGGCAAGGAAAATGTGTCAGAGTGGGTGAAAGTTGTCATGAAATCAGTTGACTCCAAGTTCACGCATAGGTACTGGGTGATCTCAGTGGGTAATTAGATGTCAAACTGGTCTGAGGATGGAAAGGATCAGATTTCTTCTACAAAAGGTTAGGAATCAAATCACCATGAAAATACAAATGGGAATCATTGTGAGTAAATTTCATCTACTAATGACTGGAGAATCTTTTAAATTTTCAGAGAAGCTGAGGAAAAGTAAAGGTGAATGATTCAGTCAGGAAGACATGATGCCAGCTGGGGATGGCACCAGTGGATTCATGTCAGCAGACCTCATTGTCTTTGAAAGAGACTCCTGAATACAGAAATAAAAATACTAGCAGAGTAATATAAGGCAGATGAGAGTAGCCCATGAGTGTGAGTCACCTCACTCATGACTGCTTCCTATTCTGTTTTGAGCTATGCTTGAGAAGCACTGTAAAACAAGGCATCGTCAAGAAGAAAAATTCTTCCTTAGACCTATCACCTTGAATGCAAAGCCAGTGCTGCTTAGATATCTGTAGGAGCACCTATGATGTTTGTTAGCTCAGGGAACACCTGTGGCTTTGGAAGCTCAAAGCTGGTAGTTCTATACCAAGACACATGTGCATACATGTTTATGGTTAGCTAAACATGTACGTGTCCCTAGGCAAAGCTGGCTTTAGTGTAAGGTCACAGGACTTAAATTACTATTGCAAAATGCAATAAAATAGCTGTTTCACAGTATGCTGTTTCCCAGCCCTGGAAGGTAGAAAACTCTGCAGCTTATGAAAGGCAGGTTTTTCTCCAGGATCCACATTGCACCAGGCACCCCATCCTTCCTAAACATGATACTGAAGGGAAGTAACTATTAAAGGTTCACTGTCAAATTGAACTGAAGATCCCTGTGTTGGTACCATCAAGGTTTTTCCTATTCAGTAAGCTCATGAATGAGATGGATAATTGAGTGGATTGAATTTATTAAGCAGAGAGATAATACCAGCCTGAGAGAGGTTTCAACATGTTGGAGTACAGGAATAAAGCTCAAGGTTATCATAACAAATAGAAGAAATGGTCTAGGGGGTAACCTTTTCTTGGTAAAAGTAAGTGTGATTGTACCTAATTTGGTAATAGTAAGTGTGGTGTTTACATTAACAGTGCTGTACAGAAATAATGCACCACACAAATACAACATAGGAGATTAATTTCCATTTCAGTAAGTTCTGGTAAAATTTTAGCTTAGGTAATCTTTCTGTCTTCATAACTACACTTTAACTAGTGAGAGTCTAAAGATGAGCTAAACAAATTAGTCATCTAGAAATTAAGGCTTTTGAGGGAAGACTACAGAAAAAATAAAAAAAAATAATTAAAACCAGGTTGCTTAATTCTGAAAAGATAGATCATAGTCATCTCCAGGAGAAGTTTACTGAAAGGAATAGGACAGATTTTCAGTGTTCACAGGTAATTAACACAAAGAGCAGTGCGTTTCCACATAAGTTAAGCAAAATTTAGGTCAGCCATCAAGCAAACCTTTGACCTATTAAGATAGTTTAACGCTAGGATAGGTTTTCTGGAGAGACTACAAAAAACAAGTAAGAAGGCAAAGGGACAAAGTATCTATCAGGAATGATTGAGTCCTAGTTAACCCTGCAGCAGGTTGGAGGAATAAAATAGTAGACACCATGAATTCCCTTGCTTCCTTGCGTCTAGCACAGGCTATGACATGAAGTGGGTTATACAAGAAACAGAGAGCTGTTGCTGACCATCTTGTGAACCCTTTGGAGTGAGGAATCAGGAAAACTTTCCTTTCACAAGTAAGGCTGGCTACAGCCAGTATATCAGAGTTACTATGAGTCCTCTAAGTATTTCTCTTTCTTCAAGTGTATTTTGAGATGAGAGAGTTTCTCAAAATCACGAAGTGCTTTTCAAGTGTAAAAATATGTTCCTTAGATGACACTTGTTTTTTAATAAAGCAATCTGCTGATATTCTTGAACCTTTCCAAAAACTTTTTTCCCAAGTGTGATCAAATACAGAATAGATTTTTTTTTTTTTTTATGAATGCAGTCTCAACCTGTTATCTTTTATAGTAGGCCATGAGCTGTGGCATTAATGCAGACAGTTTTCATCCACTTTGTGTTGTATCCTGTACTATTCATAGGAAGAGGGGCTTAAAAGGGGTCTGCAAGAGATGAGGGACCGGAGTGGTCTGAGAAATTCAGAAAGAGAGGAGGTGAGTGTGCAAGCTGCCTTCCAGGTCAGGCAAGCAGTGGTTCAGCTAGCTTAGCACAAACAAGTTATTGAGACTTAGAGGGAGATGCTGGTTTAGATTTTGATTTGCCTTTCTAACCTGAAACTGCTAATGATTACATTTATCTTTTTTTGTACAGAAGATAAAGCTTTGTTTTGGAAAGGTTGTCCTGTGTCACTGCAAAACTCTTTTGTCTGTGTTATTGATGGCACAGTAAGGATGGGTTTCTGAGACATCTGAAATGGATGGAAATACCCCACAAGAGCTGAGGAACAATAGTGGAAAATATTTGCAAGTTAAAGATATTGAACTGTGTACAAAACCAAGTCTACAATGACATGAGAAAAAAGAGTGAAAAAAAAGAGGAGAAATAAGGAGGAAACTGTATGTACAATGTTATTTTTACTCAGAGACTTAGTAACACCTATTCTAATTGAATATGTGGAAAGTACTGGTGTATCTGGGATTTTAAATAGCTTTTTCCATCACAGTCAACTTAAGGACAGAATTTCCTTAGATTTAGAAAGGAAATGGGGCATTGTTGGATAGAGCAGACAGGTAAATGGACAATTTATCAAAATGTTACACTAGATAAAAATTATTAATTTGCAACTGGGCTATTAAGAACTGTCAAGCCTCAGGTTAGGTTGGTAATTCTCAAGTTTGAAAATTCAATTTGTAGTCTGCTGCATTAAATTAAAAATTTCTGTTTGTGTCAGTCTTCACTAATATTTGTAGTTGTAAAAAAATTATCTGACATCAGTGAGCCTAGTTCTCAGTTACTGCTCTTCTTGGCTTACAATGAGGTTGAGAAGGAAGCAGAAATAGCAATATGCCACTTCTGCTTAAGGTTTTGATATTCTGAGACCATGCAGAGGGCTGTCTAAACCCCCAGTAAGACTCTAGGTCAAGCGGTTTAGAGCCAGACACACTCACAGCATGGTCCCTGGGCACTGCTTTCCTACTCTGTGATGAGAAAACCTGAGAGGATGTTATATATTTCCCATGGCCAGGATAGAGGAAATAGAGAGTGAAAACTTCCTTTCTTCTGCTAGTTGTGAAGAGGTCAATAAGCACAGGTCCTCCAAAACTGTGTCAAGAAACAGTTTCCATAGATATCATGTACATTGGGAAAGAGGGATGATAAGGGAGCCTCTCTCCTGGGTGCCTTTATGATGGTTCCTCCCACAAACTTGTTAGTTGTCTTTTAATAAAGTTTTGGGGAGTCAGTGGACTCATCAACTCCTCTTGCCTGGCTGGCAAGTGATTTATTCATATGGCTGCAGAGTAGGGGGAGAGAGGTAATGTTAACATCAATCTTGCATTTGTGAGATCTAAAATTAGGAGGTAGAAGTGTTTAGGGTCCTTCCTGCATGTTGATTACAAGATTTACATGCATATCATTAAAAAATGAATGCTTTTATTTTTGTATGTAAAAACTGACAAGCAAGTTGACGCTGAACATTTATCTACACTGTGCAAAATGTTTCATGGTAGTTCTGGTTTGTGCTAGATTTTGTGGGGATTCAGAAAGGTAAAGGGAAAATGTCTTTGGTACGTGCAGTTGTCTTCTGACTGCCCACACTGTCAGTGGAAAAAGTTATTTCAGTCTTTTCAATGCCATTTTTCTGTTTTTCAATATATAATGATCAAATCTTTGTAACTCATTAATATTATCTATATATTGTTCTTGGGTTTGACACAATAGTCTTCCCTTGAACTTTCATTGTGTTAAATGCAGAAGCATGCATGCACATGTACAGAAGAATGCATACTACAAAAATTTTACATTGAGATCTCCACCAACTAAAATGTATTTGAGTGACCACTAGGTGTGTATATTAAAGAGTTATATTATCATCATAGGTGCCAAGATGACTGTTTTGGAGTCACCTTCTCTTACTTACCTAAGGGACAGTAAAAGCAGCGAACAGCAACAGATCAATACATAGGCTTCTCTATAGTCCTGCATCATTAATGCATCGGGTAGGGCAACTTGCTTTCCATCATTCTTTTGATTTGAAGTGTCTTAGCTAAATTAGCCCAGATGATAACATCTGCCAGAGGGGCTACCAACTTTACCCCCAGATTGTCTCCATAAAGATTGTATGAACACTGTTGGAAAACATATAACTCGTTTTCATGGGATCCAGCAAAAAAGATGAAAGCAAGAGGCCACAAGAAGCCACAGTCATTATTTGACTGTTTGTGATTATAAGGAGCATGCAAGCCCTTGTGTGCTCATCATTCAGGTGCCGCTGTGAGGTCAGCAATGGTCATGCTATTGCAGCTGGAGGCAAAGCATACTGCAGTCTCTTAGCTGCAGTGCAGTCACCTATACCTCCTGGTAGCACTGGTATGATGACTCTTCTTGGGCTTTGTAGTGAAAAGCATGATTCTCCTACAGAGAGCTTGCTGAGAGATTGATGGCAATACTATATCCATAACACACTGATTTACTACTTACTGTATTTTACCCTTGCAAATCCAGCACTTGATTCCTTAACTCCATTCAGGTAGAACTTCTATTAATTTCTATAAGACATTATTCCGAGTGATGCTGATGAGATACCTCACCATGTCTGGAAACAGATCATATCTATATTATATCTGATGCCAAGAGTCCTCCAGGGAAAGAAATTTTTAAGAGCTAGGTTACCTTCCTGGGGACACTGGTGCAAATCCTTTGGTTTCAATAAAGCTCTTCGAGATAGAATCATCAGACTTGGTGCATGTTAGAGGAAGTTGTGAGGAAGAGAACAGTTCTTGTTAGTTCTTACACAATTTACTACATGAATATTGAATTTCTAGGTTCTCACACATAAAATACAACTCTGTGTGACAATGCCCTCCTATAAAAATTTAATTTAATTTATAAAATATCACTTTTTTTTCTATCAACCTATTATACATATGATATGATATACAGATATACAAATGTGTTGTGGTTTAATCTGTTAAGTGGTTAAACACCACACAACCTCACTTCCCCTAGTGACATGCGCGAGAGCACTGGAAAAAAGATGAAACTTGTGGGTTGAGATAACAATAGTTTATTAGGAAAGAAAAGGAAGGAAAAGTAATAAAAACCCCAATAGTAATAATAGACTATTGAAAAAAAGTGATCCAACTGCTTACCACCTGCTGACAAATTCTCAGCCAGTCACCAAGAGGTGGCTGCCACTGCCTCCTCCCAGTCAACTGCCACCATTTTTGTTTGTATGCATGGTATGGAATATCTCTTTGGGCAGTTTGGGTCATCAATTCTGCCTGTGCCTCTTTCTAGCTTCTTGTGTGCCCTCAACCTCCTTACTGACAGGCCAGTGTGTGAAGCTGGTGAGTCCCTGACTTGGTGTAAGCACTGCTCAGGAATAACTAGAACATCAGTGTGTTATCAATGTTATTCTCATCCTGAATCCAAAACACAGCACTAGAATAGCTACCAGGAGGAAGATTAACTCAATTCCAGATGAAACTAGGACAAAATGTATGTTTATATACACACTTTAAATTTTAGAGGACAGTAGGTATTAAAAATTTATTATCTTGCTATGGTCAAAGATAGTTTTGATTACATCCAGGTCAAAATAATATTTAATATTATATTTGTTAAAATATGAAATGCAGTTTCCCAAAACAAACAGAGCCAACATCCACAGGAAATTCTGAATTAGAAATCAATTTCTTTTTTATATATAAAATTCAATAATAGTATGAAAAGAAAAATTACATAGCAACCAAAACTGAGACTTGAATTCTGTATTCTACTTTTCTGTGCATTGCATGCTTACAGTTATATGATTACGCTTGATGATTCCTGAAGAATTGTAATTTTATCAATTACATTTTTACAGAGGCTTTTACAGAGCCTTATACAAAACCTTCAAAGTTATATATGTAAAAATATTGAATGTAATTACCTAAGGAAATGGCTGTACCCAGATAATCCCACAATGGATAAAAAGCATAAAATGGCTGGTGAAATCACAGGATTAATTTCAGAATTCAGATTTTTTTTTTGTAGGACATCTGTCAGTAGAAGTAAGAAAATATTAACTACTTATTTCTGAATCACATATCCTTGAGATGAAGTTATAAACCTCACAGGGGTAGCAAGGGTGGTGTACCTCTAGCAGATACTAATCAGTGTCTACCTGTCTTCTTGAGGGGTTATCTTAGTGATGGGATTTTCTCCCTTGCAGGTTCAGGAGTTATGACTACTACAGAAATTGAGGTTTAGAGAATGATGAAACATTTAGAGGCACGTACAGTGTATTGACAAAGGCAGAAAGTAGCCTATTTTAAATTTTTTTCCTGAAGACTGAACATTGAAAATAATGTTTTAAAGAAAAGACCCAATGTAATTGCTGTCATGCCTTATTTAATAATGTCCTAACTAACAATGTAGCACTTTAAGAATGGAGCTTCCAAACAGATGTAAACAACACAGAACATGTAAACAAATGCAGTCATGATAACTTTTTCTTGGAAATACTTATATATGCCCTATTTTCATTCAATATGGCCCCAAAATCATGGAAATTGGCTTCCACAAGTGTTCCTGAGAAGTAAAGGAAGGTAATAGGCTGAAATCAAGGTAAAATTGGTAAAACAACATGAGGAAGGTTTGGTGCAACTAGAAAAGAGATTGTTCAGTGTAATACAGTACAGTACTGTATTAGATTTATACGAATTATTTTGAAGGCGTTCTTTATATTGATGGCAGTGACTGAGTTGTCTTAAACAACCCTTTTAACAAACTTCACACGAGAAGATCCAGAACTTCAGCTCAGCAATGCAGTTGGTAAGTACAGTACCTTACAGTATTATTATTACAGTACTATTATTGTTATAATATATTATTATTACTGTATTTTGATAATAATTGTTAATTTATGTGATGTATATAGTATGCTAACGTTAGAGTAGGTTACATAAGGTTAGGGTAGCTTAGGTTAGGTTACATCAGGTCAGGTGTATAGTTCAGCTTGCTTAACAACAAAATTGATTAACGATGCTCTGATCAGAACAATATACTGTTGCTAAGCAAACCATAACAGTAAAATGAACATGGAGTGGCATAATGCATCATTGTACAAAACTCAGGTTTTAACCATACCACTTGCAGCTGATTTCCTGAACAGCAGGGACAAGTGCATTATTCCACAATAACTCATTACATTTTCTAGCTCTCTCTGTTCTTTGGCATCATAAGTGTTGTTATTTATATTCTCTTACACTCTTAGACACTAAAATACACTGGGGAGGTTCTTAATTACCTGGCTGATAATCAGGCTATTGTGTGAGAAACCAAGAGTAAGCAACTAGAAGGAAGATGGTTGGGGAAATATAAAGAAATGAATTTTAGAAGTTGACTAAGAAGTTGAGAGACCATTGATCTTCCTCCCTGAAAACGCTGCTAATGGACATAGGCTGTGGTTGTAGCACTCTGAAACTGTTGCTTTTAAACTAGACTTAAGCTACAATCCCAAGGCAAAGCACAGATAAAATATTTTCACTGATTGGACTTGTATATTACAGAGACTTTGCTTCTACTTTGTTGTCGGAAAAGCCATGTTTCACATGGCTATTGAGACCTTGATGTGACAGAGGCATATGAATCTCAGCTGGGAAAATGCTTAATTATAAAGACCACATAGGAACCCATCAATTTGGTGATTTTAGAAGAGTTTTCTCTAAATGGCAAAGAAAGAGATGTGATTTTGCTGGTCCTTTATTAAAGATGGGGAAAGGATGCAAAGCCACTTTTCCTCAGAAAAGGAAATAAAAAGACAGAAAATGTGAGGATCTTTGAAATATCACACAGCTGATAGTGATATTACTATTGTGCTGGCTCCCATACTACTTAAAGTTCAGCACTGGCTTTATCAAGATGAGTAAGATGAGGTCCCTGGATAGTGGAAGAAAAATAATAGACCAGGTCATCTATATATGTAGCTTTAGACATAACAAAAGAGCATCAGCAAATTTTACTTATACAGATCTCAGGAGAGTCCTTTGAGTATAGGGTTATACCTTTTGGGACATGCCTTTAGAAGATGACAGTTATGTCTCTTTGATGGATAAAATATATTGACTCTATAGGGAGCACTTGGCTTTACATACTGCTGATGTTGGCATTTTGTATACGTCCTTAAGCATGTAAGGTATGCTGAAATGCATTGCACGCTGAAGCACATCTTTTAAGGACTGGATCAAGTGCGAACTGGTGGGGAGGGAAATGTATATATGGAACATGATCTGGGGAATAGCACGATGGATATTTCAGCTGATGAAGATGTGTCCCTGCTACCAGAATGCATGGATAGTCTATGGATAACCTAGAGAGAACCAAAGACTGAACATGGCTGGGACATATCATCTATGGGAGATGACTATGACACCAGAAAAGAGCCCTGAAAATGGGTGAACTAAATTGGAAATGATCTGGGGAATAGCACGATGGATATTTCAGCAGATGAAGATGTGCCCCTGCTACCAGAATGCATGGACAGTCTATGGATAACCTAGAGAGAACCAAAGACTGAACATGGCTGGGACATATCATCTATGGGAGATGACTATGACACCTGAAAAGGGGTGAACTAAATTGAGGTGACAAAAGTGGTTTTGAGTGAGATGCATCATCTACACTAGTATCAAAACAGAACTAGATTTGAGAAAACATAATAGAGTTAGTGTATTAATAAAAGTGGAGGGAAGTACTGTGAAAAGAAAGATCTTCCCACACAGGGTATAATTAGTTTTATTAAGACTACAGATGTCAGCCACTATTTATTTATATATATAATTTCCTAAGGGGTAAATCCAGACAGGACAATGACTTCATGTTGCCATTAGTGGTATGTTAGTTGAAATATTTTGTTTTGCTGCTGGTTGCCATCTGAATTATGTGACAGAGAGCTGTAAGCTTGTGCCATGATATTTGATGTGCTATTGAATTAGCTCAGCATTACGAGAGAGCATCATCCCAGACTTCTTAAATCTTTCCACCTCCTTCAGTACTTCCTGCTACATTTATCTGAATCTGCTGTTGTTGAAGATATTGACACAAAAAAGCAAGTTTTGCCATGGTTATTTCCTTACACCTAATAAATTCCAACCCCACTATGTGTCCTGGTCTTCAGGTGATTTTTCTTCTGGTTTAAAGAGAAAAAAAAAACATTTCCAGAGCAAGATCTTTTGTCTTTGTTTCGTGTGGTATTAATTTCCTTCCTAGAGTAAATCTTTTCACTAACAGCTCTGTCCCATGTAACCACCCTCAAAACTATTCAAGATGGTGAATATTATAGGAGTCAGTACCTTCTGTGTTTAATGTCTGCATGTCTAACTAAAGAGGTCTGGGAATTTCTCAAGGAAAGGTATTTTATTTTGAAAATGCTCATTTGGAGGGAGAGGACACCTAAATACCAGTAAGCCAACTCTGTCTGCTTCAGAATCGTTACTGTCATTTCTGACCTCTCTGGGAAGGAGTTTGTTCCCATTTCAAGTCCCATCTTGCACAATTCAGTTATATCACAGTTGAATGTACAACAAACTCAATTAAGATATGGCAGGTCTCCAGTTTTGAGATCTTTTGTTGGCAGAAGAGTTTTATTCCAGGACTAGAATGGACCTTGAAACCTACTGTTTCTCTGGGTGCTCACTAAAGGTTGTTACAACTTCTGCAACAATTAACATCACACGCTGGCATCCATGGTCCCTTGAATATAAAAATTTTCTCTCCCTTTTTTTACGCATGCCGGAAAATGCTTCCCTTCCTTCCTCCTTCACTCCTGCAGTCTTGGATATAAGTATAATCATATTTGTTTTTAATAAAGCTATAGTGATCCTGCTGGGGGTCTGACTTCCAAGTGCATTTGGTTACTAGAGTTTTCTGCTGGAAATAGTAACTTCTGGCAGTGGAAAGCACAAAACAGCTATCAGACCGTCCTTGACCTAGAGCTTGCTTTTTGGAACTGTTGGACTCTCAGATCTCTCATCAGTATTCAAAATATTGGATTTTGCCGATGGGAAAACCATGATAAAAAAGGAAAGTAGGTGTAGGGAGTGTGCACACGTAAAGATATGTTCCTGTGAGCAAGGCTTGAGGCATGTATACACCTTGACTGATATCCTGCCTCAAATTAAATCAATGATAAAGCTAACTTTGTTTTCACCAGGATATGGTTTTCATGTCTGCTTGTTGTATATATCCATCTCAGACTTCACTGCACTTTTTATTGCTGGTTTTATGTTGAAAGAATATGTGACCAAGCTATAGGTCCATGTTTTACAGCTAAGTTGCATGGACTGTAGAAATAAAAAATGTAGAAATGCAAAGGAATATGAGGCATCAACATATGGCAGGAGATAGATGATAAAATTACATATTTAGTATTGCAGTTCAGTTAACTAATCAGATAATATTTCTACCATGTTCTTACCTTTAAAAAAAACCCCACTTGACACTGTTTATTACTGACTAAAGCATCATATTCTGCATGCAATATCAATGTGTGGACTAGAATCAATGAGCAGGACTAAGAGAGGATCAGGATTCTGAAAATTCTGTGCATAACAGCAATATTATTCCCTTGGCTGTGAACATTGCCAGCTGGAGTGTGAGAAGATTCAGACACAGTAAATTTCAGAACTTACTCAATACACTAAAAATAAAGGTTTCCAGAAAGCAATGACAATTTTTGAAGATTATGACTAGTTTTGGATCTTGATCCCACACAGTTTAGTAACAGTTTAGTATCGAGAGATCATGTTAACCCTGAACCCAGAGACACTTCTTTGGACATTCTCATCGAAACCAGTGAAGTGTTACCAAGCATGACTGGCCACCCAGATCTAATGCTGCAGATCAAAGAACTGGGCTAAGTAAACTTGGGAAACAAGGAAGGCCCCTGATTTTAAGAAAGTTTCTTTCTTTAAGTGAGGTGTTAATGGGCTCTTTCTCTTATGTTTTTTTGTTTTTTCCCAAATACTGTGCTATTTGAGTAAGTCTCTCTGATTCACTGCTTTTCAGCAGAGAATATATTGTTCAGTAACTGTTCTGACAGCTTGATTTAGTTTTTAGATGGTGTCTCAAGATGATGGTAAAAGCTGACATCTAGACACGGAAACTGGTTCTTGTTCCTGCCAGCCAGGACATAGCAGAAGGGTTACCAATGAAGTGGTATATATTAAAAGAAATCTCCAATGTTTCAGCCAGGTATACTAAATGTCCCATTAGAAATCCATCCAGCATCTTTAATTCCTGTGAGTCTTTTACAAGCACATTCTAATACAAAGAAAAACACTCGCCTATTGTAATGAAGTCACCTCTAGGGTGCAACATGAAAGCTGTAACTATTTGAAGCTGTGGAAGGAGGTAATATATCAGCAGCATTCAGCTGATTGCTCTCATTTTCCACACAATACCATGCCAAAATTTCTACAGCTAAGCAAATAATATCAGAAAACATTGTATGGCATCCCCTTCATGTGGGTGGCAACAAGCAGCATAGCATAAGGATTATTATAAATATTATGAATCTGTCTGAAAAAAAGAAGTCTTTTGCATTGATGTTCTGAGGCATATCGAGTTAATACGACTATTGAATTTTTTTTTCAAAAACCTTTCCAGCATCCTGAGAAAGAATGAAGAAATTAATTTTTCTCATTTTGTAGCATTTGTCATACATTGAGGTCTGCAGGCAGTTTACAAGAAATATTCCTGTAGTGACAAGCATGAGTAGAAGACTTTGTAGAAGCAGAGCTTGCCATCCTGGGCCTGTGAAATCCTGTGCTGGTTTCACAGGCACTATCTGGAGTGGTCGCACTGGGTTCAGTTCACAGGGGTTTGTTTCTTCATCTGCAGGCTTCAAGCAATCTCATTAAAAATCCATTTGGTTCAGTGCATTTTTAACTTAACGTGCTATAACTAGCACGTACCCCAAAAAGCTCAGTTCTACATTTTACTCACAAGGACTCTAAGATTTTTTCCTAAAGGCCTTTTCATTCCCTCAACTCAGCGTTATCTCAGATGAGATTTTCCCACACATAATTGGTTCGATCCTCATGTGGCACCGTGGGGTGGAAAGCACTGCTAGGCTTCACCTGCATCCCTAGAGCTACCTCATTTTCTTCCCCTTTTTTCTGTAGGAAAAGCTCAGATGGATTCTGCTGCAGAACTTCCCAAGTTATCACTCTTTAAAATCTCTCTCCGAGGTGGACACATTACTTTAATGTATTTCTCTGGTCCTCTACCATCCTAGAGTCAGGTAAAAGGGCCAATGATTATCCACTTTTCTGTTAAAAATTTATTACTTCAAGTACCCCAAACAGTCATTTATGTAAAGTTAAAGAAAATGTAAGGTCAGTGATAAAAACCAGTAACAGTATAACTCAAATCACAGCATTATCTCTTATGCACTTTTTGTAAATAAATGCCAAATGGAAGAAAGGAAGCAGAACAGGTATTATGTTAGAATTGATTCAGAACATGTTTCTCAGTTAACACTCACATGTAAGTAGCATTTAGGTAAAATAGCCACTTGCCCTTTAGAAGTAACATGCTCTCATTTAATACATTTATCAGCACTGAAGTGCAGTGTATTTGCTGGAAGCCATGGAAACATCTCCGGCTTTGAACTGAATGGCTGGTTTTGTCTCCTTTAGAAGCAGAAGGAAAAAGTAAGAAGTCTTTTCACAGACCAAGACTTTCTGTCAGGTTCTCTGCCAAGCTTTGTGGTGTATTTTGAACCACACAGAGAGACCACCTTGCCTCAGTAAGCCTAAGAAGGAAGACTGAGCTGAGAAGACAGATTACCTCTCCTTAGCTCTGGGAACTATGATCCATGCTGTCACATCAGACAAGCAAACCATGTGCAACAGGTTGTCGCCTCGGAGAACACATCATCTTCTTTTCTTCCCCACTTCTCCATCCATTTTCAGAACCTGCTCCAAACATCTCTTGAACATCTCTTGACAGTCCCAGTTTAACAGCCCTGTCCTAGTAAAGTCCTGCTTTGTAGGTGAGAGAAGCAAACTCTCTCTTAAGTCCTACAACGCTGCTTATTAATCAACCAGATAGTTTAGGGCTGAGAGATATAAGGGTATCCCTCTCGGAGAGAGAACATGCTGCTTTTAGGGATACTCTTCTGCCACCTGCCCCCATGAAATCTAGGAAACAGAATACTGGAAGCAAAAAAAACATCTCAGGCTGTTAGGGGACTTCAACATCTACTGTTAAAGTAGCACAGTGAGCTGTAGGCAATCCAGGAGACTCCTGAAATGCATCAAAGGTAACTTCTAAAGCCAAGTAATGGACAGTCCCACTGGAAGGAACTGAATACTAGACCAGAAGTTCACATTAGCAAGTAAGCTAACCAGTTACATCAAGATTGGAGGCAGACTTGGCTGTGGTGATTATGCATTTGTGGAGTTCACAATCAGTCAGGCAAAAAGTGGAGTCAGGGCTCTGAATTTTAGGAAAGCAAACTTCCAGATCTTCAAGGAATTAGTCAATAGGATTCCCAGTGAAACTACTTGCAGAGACAAGGGAGCAGAACAGAGTTGGTAGATCTTCAAGGACACTTTCCACGGAGTTCAAGTACTCTTTATCTCCAGGCATAAGAAATCGGGAAAGGAAGGCAAGAGACTGGTGTGGCTAAGGCAAGACATTCTTGTCAAACTAAAGGGCAAGAAGGAAAGACACAGGCAGTGAAAGAAGGGACAGGTATCCTGGGAAGAGTTTAAGAATGCCACCTGGTTGAGTAGGGATGGCGTCAGGAAGCCCAAGGTGCAGCTGGAGCTGAATTTGGCAAAGTCTGAGAAGAATACTAAAGGTTTCTACAGGTATGCCAGCCAGAAAAGGAAGGTCAAAGAAACTGTACCTACCCTGATGAACAAAGGTGGCAAACAGATAACAACAGATGAGGAGAAGGCTGAGGTACTCAACAAATTTTTTGCCTCAGTCTTCTCTGGTAATCTCTCCCATAATGCAGGGGCTCTGGGAGAAAATCCCTCCTGCTGTAAGAGAATATCACACTTGTGACCACTTGAGAAACCTGAATAGAATTAAGTCTACAGGAGTCCTGAGGGAACTGGCTGATGTTAGTTGCCAAGCCACTCTCTGTGAGAACTGAAAAGTCATAACAGTTAGGTCAAATTCATGGTGACTGGAAAAAGGGAAATATTGCACCCATTTTCAAGAAGGGTAGAAAAGGGAACCTTGGGAACTACCAGCCTGTCAACCTTTCTTCTGGACCTGGGAAGATCATGAAACAGATCTTCCTAGAAACTATGCTAAGGCATGTGGAGTAAAGGGAGGTGATTTGAGATAGTCAGCATGGCTTCACCAGGAGCAATAGTACCTGACCTAGTGCTGTCTATAATGATGTGACTGCATTAGTGGATAAGGGAACAGCTATGGCTGTCATCTGTCTGGACTTCTGTAAAGCCTTTTACATTGGCCCCCACAACATCCTTCTCTCTAACTTGGAGAGAGATGAATTTGAGGGATAAACTGTGTGGTGGATAAGGAGTTAGTTGGATGGTGGTACCCAGAGTGTAGTGGTCAACAACTCAAAGTCCTGATGGAAACTAGTGACAAGTGGTGTCTCTCACGAGTCCATATTGAGACCAGTACTGTTTAAGATCTTCAACAATTACATAGACAGTGGGATTGAGTGCACCCTCAGGAAGTCTGCAGATGATGCCAAGGTGAGTGGTGCAGCTGAAACACCTCAGGAATAGGTGTGGGACCTGGACAAGCTCGAGAAGTGGGTCTATGTGAACCTCATGAGCTAACAAGGTCAAGTGCAAAGGTTCTGCAACGGTGTTGGAGCAACCCCTGGTATCAAAACAGACTGGGCAATGAAGGGACTGAGAGCAGAACCCTGCAGAGTACTTGATGGTAGTGGTAGAGGAAATCCCAGGCATGAGCCAGCAAGGTGCACTTACAGCCCAATAGACCAATGATTTCCCTGGCTGCATCAAAAGAAGTGTGATGAGCAGACTGAGGGAGGTGATTCTGCTCCTATTCTCCACTTTGGTGAGGCCTCATCTGGAGTACTACATTCAGCTCTGGAGTCCTTAGCTCAACAAAGATATGGACCTGTTGGAAGATGTCCAGAACAGGGCCACAAAAATGGTCAGAGGGATGGAATATCTCTCCTATGAACAAAGGCTGAGAGAGCTGGAGTTATTCAGCCTGGAGAAGAGAAGGCTCTGGAGAAAATGTACTGTGTCTTTTCAGTACTTAAAGGGGTCACAAAGGAATAATTAGGTCAAACTTTTTGCACCAAATAAGACAATACCTGCCCTGGAAAGACCAAAAGAAACAAGCAGCATGTGGAAATATTAATCATGTTGTTTGATGTACTTCTGGAAGGACCTTAGCTATGACAGTGCTGAGTATGACACAAACACTTGAACAAATTGTACCATGAAGACTAAATCTAAGCAAATGTAAAGTGAAAGATTTTCTAGAAATTCCCTAAACATGCTGGATTTTCATTGGTTAGCACCCACTGAATTAAAATATGTGGAAACTGAACACTAGGTTTCTGTTATAGATAATTCCCCCTTATCTCTGCAGTTATAGAAAGTTCTTTTTCTAATTCACTAATATTTCAGCAAAAGCAAAGATAGAACTCAATGTTCTTGATAGATCTTGGATAAAATCAAGGCAACAAAGAAAATCTTTCAGAGTAGTCTTATGGACTGGAAAGAAAAAGGGCTGCATATCGCATGTTTTTTTCAACTCTTAATGGCACACTGGGACCTCTGATGAAGTTTACTAGAGTCAAAGGAGTTATACAAGGGATCATTCTCTCTCATCTCTGAAACTGCCAGTAAACAACAGGCCAGATCCATATTTCTTCACTGTTAGATGCTAAACACCATCTTGCGTATGACAATAGGTGAGAGAAGGAATCTTCCTCTTATGCATTTCCACATAACTTCCTATGAGCAGAGAAACATTGGGATTTGGCAAAGGTTTAGCCTGGTCCCTCTCAACAGAAGTGCAGGGCTGTGAGTGACCTTCATAAAGGAAATGGACTCTCCTTAGCTATTTCTTGCCCAGGAGTTGATGGGATCCAGGAAGCATACTGCATGTTTCATGGTCTGCAGATGTGGCTCATGATCACACAGTGCAGCCTTTTCAGTGCCTATGACAAGTTAGCTCATAGTGCATATACCGCGGGCCTACACATGTTTCTTGTTCTAAAATAAAGATACACAGGAGCATAAAGTTCATGGACACCATCTATTCACCTAGGACATACTGTGGTCCTCTATCTAAAACATTTTTTTAAACATACTGTTGCTGACTGACTGACTGCAAAGCAAAGTACAACCTGATCTTTAAGAAAAGGATAAAGAAACAACAAAAAGGGTTTAAACTTCCAAAGTTTGTGTAGTAACAAGCCTATGGGCCATTGGGAGGAAGGGTGTCATTACAATTCCAGAAATACTGGGAGTGGCACGTTGCCTCAAAAAACTATAAGAGGCAGCAGAACAAGAATCAGCTTTCAGCACCTGAGATTTACGCGTCAAAAATTCCTCAGCCCTTGTACATGTTTTACGAGTGTTAAAATAGAAAGTACAGTCCCTATGTCTCAGGTGGTGAACAAGCAATACTTCTCTAAGATTTAGCTCTTTGCAGGCAACTTTTGAAATTCCTTAAACCTCTGAAATTATGAGTGATTGCTCTAAAGGGATGTGAAGTCTGTATCTAGACTTCAGGCTGAGTTACAGTTTTTGGTTGTAATTGCAGTGGAACTTTTGGTGCCAAAGATATCCTACGAGGCCATAGGGAAAAGAAAAAAGCAGTTGTATTTTGAAGCATAGTTGTTTAATAAACATGCTTTTCCATGTAAGTAAGTCTGGGAACCCCTTCTGCTATACTGTGCCAGTGTGGGTAGGGCTGCTTTTACATACGGAGTCTTGGCAGCATGGATGCATGACTCACCAAATATACACTATAAACTCTGCGATCTGCTGAATGTGCCAAGTTGAGAGGCAGATTTTGTCAACTTTGCTCCTGATGAGTGGGATTGTGCTCTGCAGGCAGCACCTGACTAGTTGAGAAGGAAACTACTACACAACAGGGAAAGGTTGTCAATGTTGACCAAAATAAGCATGTTTTGTTTTGTTTTTTAAACTGCTAATGTGGGCAGAGTTTCCTTAGAAGAAGGAGGTTTTTCAGTGGTCTTTGAAGACTCTTTCATTTTAATTTGTTTCCCACGCCTACCTCATTTTAAGCAAGCACCTGCTTCTTGCTAATCTTTTGCAGCCATATTCTTAAACACCCCATATACAACACTTGTCACAAACATGCTATTCTGGCTATAAGCAGAACGCATAACCATGAAGAGATTCATTTGCAGAGCAGGATTGTACTTCAGGAGCTGTTCTTTTGGCTGCATGCGTGGGCTCAGCCAGAGAATATGCAGGCTAAAAGAGAAGGGAAAGCTCAATTAACTATCTCCAGAGAGCCTAATGTACTCTATTACACCCATTTATGGCAAATTTCTCTGTTGTTAAATAGGAAATCTTTTCCATAGTTTTATTCAAGCTCTTCAGTAGAGTTTTATAGAGAATTAGATCTGTGGTTCAGCATTTTAAATAGCAACTTAAGTTCTAATTTTAAGAATACAATGTTGATTTTAGCTTTATTAAGATCATTATTACCTTTCTTTAGGACTCTCTGTTCCCAGAAAAAGTGAGGGTCTGTTAACCTAAGGCATGAAGAAGGAATGAAGAATCCTAATTACAAATGTTTGTATGTCTGGTTCACCTGAGAAGCAGATATGGAAGGTGCAATAGTTCATACTGTCTGAGTGACTTCATCACAACTGCGAGTGGTCCTTGCTTAGGATGTTACGATGACTTTCTGTACATCTTTCAGAAAGGATGGAAAGTCAGTTAATGAACAGCATTTAATTTTCCTTAATGGGATACATAAAAAGAAATCAAGTTCAGACTATATCACCCTGGGTCCTAGGTGGATGAGAGATGACATCTGCCTTGCCTACTTCATCAATCCTGATTCTCTGGGGATCTCAGGTTCAGTTAGGGTCAGTTCTGCAGGAACTGATGTTGACTCTTCAGCGAGTGCATACTTTTTGCCTAATCTGCACATCAGGTTTCTTCATCTATGCTGTTTCAGAAAATAACAGTTTCTCAAGTTTCTTTGCAAATATGATGGTATGCCCTTTTGTTTGTATGAGATGATCAGCAAAGGACATATCTCAATTAATGATCATTCACTCGCTCCTGTATGCAGGAGCACAAATGCTTAGGCGCTTTCCTGACTATGACTCTTGCTCTTGAAAAAAGTAAGTTGTAAGTTGTTCTTAGATTTAAGGGTTTAGTAGATGCTTTATATTCAAAGATCAATCACTGTTCCTGATGAGTATATTTCTTTTTACTACCATTACAGCAGATGCTTACGTATCTATCCTCAGTGGCCAAATCAATCTTCCCAAACTCCTAATAAATATTCCAGGAAGAATGCTAGATATTATAACTGCATCTCCTGGCCTCAGCAGCAGAAGATATTGCTGCTACTTCAAGTTAGCTTTTCAGACGGCTTACCTGCAAAGCCTAGGGAGACATCAGATATGGACCCCTTGCTGAACATCACTTTTATAAAGCCAGACATTCACAGTGACAGCATACTTCTCAGCTAACAGCTTTCAGTGCAATATTTTTCTTTCTGTAGCTATGTCTCTTCTTTCAGCTTCATCCATCTTCAAGTGTGTGTGTTCTGTTGTGGTCAACTATAATCTTTGGGGACTTTAAACATGGGGAATTTCTCAGAACACAAAGCAAATGAACAACCAGGTGTCCCCTGACAGACTCTGAAAAATAGAAAGACTAGCAAAATAAAACATATGTGTTGCTCAAAGCAGTAGATCTTTAAAAGACATTAGATTCGTAATCTCCTAAACTAGGTTGATTACCTGCAAATAGATTTTCTCCTTACTTGCTATTTTCTTTCTCTCTGTCATCTATCTCTTCCCTTTAGTTGCTAACCATCACCAGTGTGTCTCCTAGGATGGCTGTACATGTTCCTGTCTCCTGTTTTTTATGGTCTTGTTCTGTATATAACGAGTCACAGAGAACTAGTAAAGAATTAATTCCCAAAATCTTGTGGTTTCCAGGCCTTATCTTCTACCCTTCCTGTAAGTCCGGTTGATGCCTATTCGACATTGTGTTTCATCTTCTCTTGTATCAGCTCTTCTTTTCCATAACCATCAGAAACAAGTCTTATAGGAACCAAGGTTTGAGACACATCTAGGAATGAATATATGGACAGAGGTCAGGTACATGAAAACAGCCAGTTCAAGATCCAGAAGGCTTGAAGCGTGGCGCGAGAAAAACTACAGAGTTATTTGGGTAAGGCAGGTTTGCTGACAAGTGCCTGAGTCAAGCCCTGTTCTTAAGCTACTTCATTGTTTTCTATGTACTAGACAGAACTGCCTCTGAAATGCTTGGGGATACAATAGATGGATGAAAGGTTGCCATTCAGGTCAATTTTTGCTTTGTATCTTCAATGTTATTGTGTTTTTAAGAGTTTTTCAAGGCTGTCTGAAGCCTTGGGTTGGGTGGTTTTTTTGGCATAGAGTTTGAATGAGATTGAAATCTAGTTAAAAATATAATGAGGCACTGAACCAGTTCAGTTATTCTTAAGATTCACTCATGTTTAGCTGTAATTCCATTTATACAATTCTTATAAGGATTAGTATACAACAGCCTAAGAGAAGCAAATATATTGTGAGATAGCAGTATGCCTTATGTTGTTTAATTGCTGCTGGGAAATTTCCTCCCTCAGTATCTTTTTGTTTTGCTGTGCTTTCTTTCAGTCAAAAGAGGATCTTTGCTGGTGCCAGTTTTCAAAAAATGTTCTCAGACAGTGTCATCCTACAACATGAAAGCACAGCACACATAGCAGGTGGAGTTTACAAATGCATGAAGTTATATGCAGCCAAAGGATTTGAATCCTCTCTTTACATATCTTTAATAAGAAGAAACAATTGGAAAGCAGAGCTTTTCTAACTATAGCAAGGCAATTGTACCTACAACCAAAGGATAGACTAAAGCTCATCTTCAGCTGATACTATGTGTAAATATCATACTTTCCATGCTTACACTAGTCTTTCAAAATAGGTTAATTATAATATCCTCTTAATTAAAGTATTCTCATAATACCTTTTAAAATCACATCAAGTTCAGCCCACACATATTTAGAAAGTTCTTCTACTCATCACAAATGTCATTGTTAGGAGGCAGGAGCTTCCAATGAGGATTTTCCATCTATTACTTTGCATATCTGAAGGAATATTTTTGCCATTGATAGTATGGAATCTTTACTGCTGCAATCCAATGTGATCTTGGAAATTCTTTTTATGTTCCTGGTGGCCTGAAAAGATTCTCAACTCTAAGTTAAATATGTAGGCTTCTTATGTGATATAAAGATTCTGTTTGTCTTAGATTCACAAAAGGTAGCTGAGGAAGGAGCAGGACTTGTAACAGAAGAAGCCAGAAAAGAAGTAGAGGAGTAGTGGTGGTGTCTTTCTCTTTCTAAGAATGGCATAAACACTAGGCATACTTTCATTCTTGAATGTTTCCTGACTTGTGTTGTGCTGTGAGAGAGATAGAGGCATGTCTCTGCCTGCCTGTGTGTGTGCATGTACAACTGCATGAACTGTCAAAATTGAGGCAGACGAGCTTGGAACTATATATTGGGGACTAGAGTTAACTTTGTTGTAAGGATTAGAGACACCTCCTATGACACCTTTAGTCAGCTTAGCTGAGGTTTTAAGGAACTCATATTTAGACTGAGCCTCACACAACTGTGTGTTGGTCTCCTAAATCTTATCCAAATCTCTTTATGAATGCAAACTAAAAGTTTAACCTGACCTACAACATAAACCAAACCCCTTTTAAGAGGACCAATCCATGGCCTACATTGCAGGTCAATCAACATGACTGAGTATTTTCAGATCATGGTACCAGTCACAAGATGAAGACAGCTTAGCTCAAGAAGCAGGGCAAAATGAGCATTTCAAGGAAGCCATGCATTGATCATTAAGAGTCTGCAATTAAAAATCAATAATTCTCTATTAAACAAGATTTAAATAAAACTCAAATATAGTAGCAATAAAAAAAAATCTATATTTTTAAACTCAGAGCTTGTGTGTGGTTTTGAATTTTTTTCTTATAATTATTCATGGCAAAAGAACTCCTCCTCATAATGTTTAGAGAACAGGAAAAGGCAAGCAAGGAGCTGTAAGTAATGAATGCCTAGGAAAGCTGTCTTAAAACCAAGTACACCTGTGAGGAACAATTGGCAGACTGTTGGGACTTTTATAGAGGATTATATTACATACACTCTCATAATGTGAGATGTAATATAATAAATAAGGTGCTCGCTTTGGTGTTCCCTGTAGTCAGCTGGAGCTGTCTGGAAGACCACTCTTCATTTTTCTGGTTTATGTGAAAATTATGTCTTTTTGTCAGGAGCTCTTTACTTTGCAGAACACTACTCAGCCCAGCAGTTGCTTGTTGTAGTTGTAATTAGATTACATCAAACTGGCAGAGCTGAAACTCTGATGCTGGTGTTGTCTTGCTCAACTCTAACTACTAAGCTCTTCCTAAACACAATTCCCAGTGCAATCCCAGACACAGAGATGCCTGCTGAAGACGATGGTGGTAATGGGAGGTAGGTGAGGATGGACCCTACCCCTGGAGGTGTTAAATACACCAGTCATCACCTCTCACCTCGAGGCTGCCTTTGGTAGTTGGAGGTACTCTGCATCTTGCAGACGGTACTCAGGATCTGATAAAATTGGCTATTTCCCTGCTATTTCCCTGTGAAACAAATTAAATACTACTGGGATTTTTTTTTTAATTTTTTTTTTTTAAAGCAGTATAGGGATATACTCTGCCAGGGAGTAGTATGAACTCCACCAGGGGAGATTAGCTCCACCAGGGGAGATTAGCTCTGCCAGGGGAGATTTAGGCTGGACATTAGGAAAAAAAATTTCATGGAAAGGGTCATTAGGCACTGGAATGGGCTATCCAGGGAACTGGTTGATTCACCTTCCCTGGAGGTGTTTGAGGCACAGGTGGACGAGGTGTTGAGGGGCATGGTTTAGTATTTGATAGGAATGGTTGGACTCGATGATCCAGTGGGTTTCTTCCAACCCGGTTATTCTATGATTCTATGATATCAGTCACAAAAAAAGCCCATTATAACATATAGAGTCTATTTGCATTCTGTCCTGTCCTGTGCACAGACAGCTGATCAAGTCTTCCAGGAAAAAGAAGGGAAAAGAAGCAGCAACTTTTGATCTGCTGTGAGTTAAGAATTTTGCTGGAGGGGTTAATATTAGGCCTATGCTTCTCAGTTTGCCCTCTCCTTCATGCCCTAGTGGTGGATATCCATGATATAAAGGTGTTGCTGCTCAGCCCTGTGCTCAGCTGGGGTCTCCTTCTCATTTGAGTGCTAAAGGTAGGCAAGGTCTTGGAGTGCTGCCTGTGCCTACAGATTGGCAAGAGTGGCATCCAGTTTCAACTGGAGGTCAGCAACTGCGTGCTGATGCTTAAACTATTAACTAGACACACATACAGAAAAAAAACAGGATTTGACAGCAGAAGTTGGGGTAGATTTCTGTATGGTCTGTTTCTCCTTATTTCTCCAACACAGTCAAAATTATCATAATGTGGAGGATCAACTCTTTCCTATCAAGCATTTTTATCTCTTAGAAATGACATTGCAAGTATGATAGATTAGAAATTAAGTGGACACAAGCATGAAGTGTGGATGTATCATGAAGCAAGTGGATATTTTTCAAGCAGCAGTGAGAGGACAGTGGAGCAAGTAGTGTTTTAGTGAGGTTTTACTGATTAGAGGTTTATTTTGCTTGTGTGTTTATTCTCCCTCCTGCCCCCCTCCACCTCCCAAACTAAGCCTACAAGCCAAGGACCTACTAGCCAATGGGCTAGTTTTGCTAAAGTAGAAAGCTTACAGTTTACCTAATGTTTACCAGGAACAGAATCTTGTTCTAGGCATTTCTGGAAGGAATCTGAGGAAGAAAGCAAAATAAACATAGCTATCTTTCAGAGTCTGCTTGAGGAGCTGATCTTTTTATGTTGTAATGACATGTGCATTTAATAAAGATATAGAGCATTCTGAGGAGCATAAATCTACACCCTTATCTTAGAGACATTTAGAATAAAGATTTCATTTAATTGTGGCTCACTGCTGAGCACAATTTACCAAAATGGCAGTAAACTGCTATTGAACTGTAACATCTAAAGATGTCTAAGTGCTTGGATAATTTGTGTGTTTTTTTCCTCCTTTGGAAGATAGTAATAAAATAGCTAAAAATAGGAAGAAAAGATAGCAACAAGACCTTCAAAGCAAACAAAGAAGTGGCCGCATACTCAGTGGCTCTAATACAAGCATAATACCTAAAAGTGGTACACCTTGACCATTTTACCTTTGTTCACAGAACCATTATAACACAGCAATCATTTCGAATAAATAAAATGGTGGGCTTGCATTCCAGAGAGGTGCTATCCAGCACTACTGGTGCTTTCATAAGTTTACAAGCCCTTTAAAAATTTCCCACGGGTAAGTTATGGGCTTACCTTTCTCTAAATGGGTTTTATAGACACAAAAGCAGTGTTTGACCCCCTTCTCTCCCTCCCCATCCTGTTCCACAGCTGGATGTATAAAACAATGTCTGTAGTTGCACAAGATTTGTGTCCACAACTGTATATTTTCACTGTCCCTTAGTGCAACTCTGAAGGTTTTGCTTCTGCCTTGGTGGCCCTAGGAGCTCCTTTTGATCCCTGCCCATTAGTTAAAGATCCCTCAGGAGTCAGACCAATGCTGCTGACTTGTCTGTGATAATTATTTGACTGTAATAACTGAGTCCTCTAGGACTGATGAAATCATTTTCATGTTCTATGTGTCCCCAGCAGAGCATTTGGTTCAAAATGACTCAGAAGAGATGTAAGCCAATGGAGTTGACATGGTCCAGTCTAAATATAAAATACAGAAGAGGCATTCCATATCTAGGCCTAGCAGAGCTGGCCTTAGCTTTGAGATGCAGTGATGAGGAAACATGGCATTCAAGAAACTGAAAAGGAAGATGCTGGTAAGCAAAAAAAGAGTCCAGGCTTTTCCTTTAAACAACACCCTTGTGGATTTGATTTTTTTAATTTGTTTAGTGTGAGGGGTTTTTGTTGTTGTGGAGGATTTTTTGTTGTTTGCTTTTTCTGCTTTACAGTGTAATCTACACATTAATATGTGATCTCTGATCTTTGTGTCGTGTCCACTGGCCATGGGAAGTATTAGTCACCACTGCAGCAGATTATTGTAGGCTAAGCAATACACTCCTCGTCCTTGGAGGGGGTAAATGAAGGTTCTCCAGTAGTCCCCACTCCACAGGGATGAAGCACTAGAAGCAGAGAGTATAGACTGCAGTATACATCATGGTGCACAGCTACCTGCTTACTGGTGACTAAATAAGCACCTGAGTAGCATTTGTTGAGGGTATTATATTGAAACACAATCTCAGGACTTGGGGTCTTTCCTTATTCTTATTAATAGAAAATGTAATCTACCTCTAGGAGATGACAAATAAGCAAAGTTCATAGCTATTATTACCTTCAGTTATGTTCAGTGTGAATGTTGCGTACTGGAAGTTAACTTGCATTCATGTAAATTACATTGATTAGAAAATAATAATTCTCTCCCCAGTGTAAAATATTCTCATCTAGTAATGCTACTGTGTCTAGGGAGGTTTTTTTACAGCTCATTTCAGTGAAATCACAGAATCTGAATGTTGAATGAACTTTCCGATCTTCAGATATGTGTGTGCCTGGGTGGGTGAATGGCACACGACAGTCACTTTAGCCATGATCTGGAGGCAGGACTGGTGGCCTTCCTCTGGTTTTGCGATCAGAAGCAAGGAGGAACAGCGACATCTTTCTTTTTCCCTCCTTCATTTTAGAATTTAATTTTGTGTATTTGTTTCGCTGTACCTATTGAGTTGTTCATCTCTACCACTTGTGTTAGCAAGGAATTATTAAATAAAGTCAAATGAGATGCATGAGTTGTTTGAAGAGTAGTGTGAAATTTACTTGAAAGTATCAGTCAGCAGCAGTTTGGGACAAAAAAGAAAACTGAGAAAAGTCAGCTGCATACTCAGAGAAGTGGTATCAGCAGCTTTCTGGTCAGTCTCCGGCTCCTCTCCTGTTCTGCCCACTGGCATGCCAGAGAGCTTGCAATTTTTGCCAGGCAGCTGTGCAGCCATTCATTATGCTGAGGCTGCTCCAGAGCTCAGGGGGAAGATTTCAAAATGCATTTTCTTAGTTTAATGTGCTACTTTCTAAAACAAGATTTCACTTAATTTATCCCAGGCATGAGGGTACAGAGGTCATGCTCACTGTCCACATTGTAAAGTAAAATAATGCCTGACCAAACTGCTGGCAGAATGAGGAGAAATTATTTTCCTCTGTTTCTTTGTGTACAACTTTGTCTGTTTCTAGCAGAGATGAAAATTGCTGGACTGGCATCCTTGGAGAATGAAATACTTCACAAATTTGCGCTAGTTCAATGCAAGATTCCCACCATATTCACCAATGAGCCATATTTCTGGCTGGAAGAGGTTACCCCAGAGATGCCAGAGTAATTCCATCAACTGCAGTTTACTCAGTCCTTAGCTGTGTGGAAAATCCCAGAGTTGGTAATTAATGTCGTTTCTGGTCATACTTTTCATAATGTAGACAGCATCTCCATGGGACTGCACTGAACCTACCAGGCGTTTCATGCAGACCCCAAACAGCTGTCAAGCAGTGACAGTGTTCAGTCACTGCTGAGCTTCATCAGGTCTGAGACAACAGCCTTGAGAGCTAAGACTCAGTATGGATTTGCAGCCCTGGTGCACAGGAGACAAAAATATTGAAATATGGAGATCAATAAAAGAAAGCTGCTTTTATCTAATAATGAAGCACAAATGCTATGAAAAATGTCTGAAAATATTGATGAAGTTTCTAATGTTTGTGTAGTTACCATGCATAATTGTTCCCCTTTCTTATTTAATGTTCACAAATGCATAATGTTCTGAGATTGGCCTTGTATTAAAGATATAGATATTTGAATTTTCATATCAGCAAAAAGGCAAAGAACAAGGGTAAAATCTTAGCCTGTTGAGTCAATGGATTTTTGTCATTGACATTCAGTTGAGGAATTTTTCTTCCCTGGACACACTGTGAACCAGAAATAAGGCATTAATCCTCTTAATATTTTTCATTTTTTTATTTTTTAGGGTCATTCTTAGTTCAGAAAATATGTCTATTACTTTGAACCTTTCATCAAAAGGAAATAGTTTACAAGCAACTGAAGCATATTCCTCCAGAACTGACAGAATAAACAGGAAAACCAGTACTTATCCATGAAAAATTTTGGCCAGAAAAAAACCCAGAACTACTTTCTAAAGACTATATAGGAAATCTCCTCAAATTTCTTTAAATGCTAGAACAAAAACTTGCTTTAGGATCAATAAAGTTCGCTTGGTTATTTATAAATTATTTTGGAAAAAGCTGACTCCATATAGCAGACATACATAAAAGAAACAAAATTAACTTTTTAGTTCTATACTTTTTAGGCTTTATATTACTTTTTTCCCCTGAAATTATCATTCTAGCCTCCAAACTTTCTTGATGTCACTAATAGTGGAGAAAAATTAAAACATAGTTCTTGAACATTGTCCTTCTCATAAAAGAATGTTTTTTCTAGTATGTTGTACAGCATAACTTTATTTTTCCCCCAAATCTCAGGTTCTTTATAGGTGCCATTTACTTTGAAGAAGCCTCTGATCATTCTTTCTCTTGTTCTCTGACTCTCTTAATGTTTTGACCACAGAGAGGGAAAGACTGTTCTTTTTTTACATTTTTCTTGAATAACCCATGAAAATGATTTCTAATTAGAAACATTAAAAAGAAATTCATCTGCTATCCTTGCCTTTGAAAATTAATCTCTGTTCTTATGGCTGACATATGGTTTCAGATCCATGATCTGTTATGTGTGTTTATTTTAAAGATTCAGTTACCTTCCCTTATTTCCCTGCAATTCCCGAAGTCTCGAGTAGGAGCACAAAACACAGATGTATAACCTTGGCCAAAGATCAAGGATGAGAACTATGAGCAATGTATATATGTGTACTCAGGCACTCATTGTTGAAGGAATGGTAACTTATTTTACGGGCTTGAGCCAAGAAAGAAAGCAGAGAGTGCTGGGGAGCGATAGCAGGAGCCACCAAGCTGTTTAGAAAAGTCTGGTAGTAAAAAGCCTGTGGAAAGAATACCTTGGGTTCGTTTTGGTTTTTTCCCCCTGTACTCTCTTAAACTTCTGTTAATAGTTGCACCCTTTCATCAAGGTGGTCAACATGAAAAGATTGGTCTTCAGTAAGTATTTTCACCATCAATAACACCTCAGACTTTTGATTGAGAAGCCAGACTCACAATGAATTGCTGTAGAGTAATCCATAACTGTGGATCAGCTGAGTACCAGCAACCATCCAGCTCTGTGCCCATGAACTGATAAAGGGCAATGCAGTAGAAACTAGTGTTAGATGTTTGTTGTAGAAATGGTTGTCTCATTGTTATATGCAACCACTGGTCTTCCCCTTACTTGACTGCTACTAAGTCTCAACTGGATGTTACTGCTCCCAGGGCAGCATTTACTGCATTGCTTGTGTGAGCACTCTTTATCTGCCCCACTGTAAAGCAAAAAAATTGCCTTAAACTGTCAGTGGAGGTACTGACTAGAAGAGAACTGCCCATATAACCTTTACTCACTTTGCTGAGGGATAGAGATAGTGAACTTGAGCCATAATGCAATAATGTTATCTATCTTCAGCTGACTTTTAATTATTTGTACATCCAGTGCTTTACGCTATCTTAGTTGAATTACTACAAAACACTGCATAAGGCATTTATTATTTTTAGGGTAAGCTAAAGGCAAAAATATCTAAAACAAGAGTGCTACAATGGCTTTCACAGTAATTTAACTAAACTGTATTTTAAAATTTTCAGTTTTGTACATGATAACAGTTGAGTTGATAAAGAGTAAGAGGCACGAGGAAAGTAATTGAAATTTTTTTGATTTGTTATTCCAACACTGAAGGTACATCTATGTGGCACCACGCAGTGCTATCAAAAGTAGTCCTAGGATACCAGAACTGTTGCAGCTAATAAAATGAAATTTTACACTATATTGCCAGAAACTATGAAGACATCTTTATGCAGCACAGCCAGGTACAGAAGGCAGCACTTCTCAGCCCTCCAGGGGAAATAAGATGCATCATTACCTATAAATTTCTAAATAGGAACGAACAGACAATGTAGAGTGAACAATTTCACACCTGACTGCAGTATTTAAAAATTCAAGCAATTTTCCAATGCACAGCTATTTTGGGGCACCTAAGAATGTTATTATATTTATGTAGATTTTTGGCTACTCAAAAGTCCGATTAATATTTTCAGGGTAGTTAGGAAAAACACTTTGGTCCAACACAAAATGTGTATTACTTCTAGGAAACATGCAAACGTACATAATATATCTGGATTTGTCCTTTTAAGTCATCTTCAGATCACAAATAACCACCAGCTGATAGCTCAAACATGATGTTACAAAGTCATATTTACTTAGAGTAACTTTGATTTTAGTAGAAAATACATTTAAATGAATCTGCTTTTATTGCAGATAAGCATTTGATACCAGTCTGTCTTCAGAGGTATCTAAGCTTTTGGTCTAAAGAAATCCTTAAATATGAGTAGAATTTAAGACCAATAGAGAGCCAACACTTGCAATTCATAGGCACTGATGCCCAATGATTTTGATGCCTATTAATAGGTAGTGATACATTTGAAACTTGATAGTATTCTACATCTATTGCTCTTAAGACTGATTTTTATATTGATAGGCATTGAGATCTATCAGTAGCAAGACCTGTGGATATCAATAGGTGTCAATGCCTATAAATTCAGACACTTATTTTTATGCATGGGTAGCAATAGCTATTAATGGATAGATACAGATCAGAAGGCATAGATACTTTCATTAAGATCTATAAACAGTGAGACTCTTTGATACTGACAGGCACCAAAGTCTATAAATTTCAAGACCTACCTGTAAGCATGGAAAAAATCAATACCTAGTGATACCTAGCCATAGTTAAGTTTTCATCTCAATAGGCATCTACATCCATTGGTCTCAAGAAATTTCTTGATATCAGGAGACACTGTAGCTTTCGAATATCTACAGTTATCAGTATGTATCCGTTCGGGTATCTGTTGATAGGCATTGAGAACTATAGTTGTTAGGCAATAGCAGTAGGCAGCATAAATTCCTATCTCAACTGGTGTCTATTCCAATCAGTTCTGAGACTGATTTTGATATTATTAACACCACGTATCAAAAATGAGACCTTCCAGTGTTGTTGGTCACTGGTGTAATAATCATCTTCACCTAACAAACCAGAGACTGCTTTTGACATGAATAAGAATTGAGTTCTATAAATATCAAGACTTTTTGATATTACAAGGTACTATACCTTTTGATCCCAATAGGAGCCCAAACACATTGGTCTTAAGAAAATTTTTGATACTGTTAGGAATCAAAACCTATAGACAGTGACCCCTTTTGATCCAGAGAGAAAGGCATTGTGACTTATCAATTTTGACATATATCTAAAGGTGTTTATATCAGCAGGTTATTACCACATCAGCGTGTCGAAAGACATTGATACCCTCTCATCTCAATAAGCATTTATATACTTTGGTCTGAAGACATTTATTTACATCAGTAAGAATCAAGATCTAGAATTAACAAGATTTTTAAATAGTGGTAGGTTTTAATACCTATGAATTGTTGACTGCATGTTAGCTAAAGGACATTATTACATTTTCTACAAAATTTTAACTCCCATCTTGTAATGTACTAACAGTTAAAAGTAATACAGCATACTCCCCAGCTAAATGTGGCTGCAAGTTAATATTTACCTAAAACTTAAGGGCTAATAAGAAGTTATTTGAAATGGTGACATTTATTCTTGGAATAAGAAAATCTCAAAATGTACCTTAGTTAATGATGATTTTTTTCCTGAAAAATTATATAAGTTCACATTAATTTCCTGGTAAGTATCAGTGTAATTGTAAAAGGTGAAATAATACAACATTTAAAAGAAATTGAAATTAACTACTAATCACTCTGTTTCTTTCTCTTGGTTATGCATGTGAATAGGTAGACAAAACAATTAACAAGTTATAGAACAACTTGCATTGATTTGTACAGCTCTGATTCAAAGTTGAACAAAATCCCAGATGGGCAGCAAAATTAAAATTGCACTGTAGAAAAAAAAAAAAGCCAACAAAAAAACCCAACAAAACACAACTTTGTTCCATTTTTTTGCCCTACTTTATCTGAAAGCCTGTAAATTAGCTACTGCTTTAGGTTCTAATATAGAGCAAAGCAGTTGTTATCCACTTAGCAGTGCTAGTCATCTCTGCTGTAAAAAATGTCAGTGTTAGCTCACTTCCACTAAAAAGCAATCCAGTATTTAAAAAATACCAGAAACAATTAGCTTTGATCTAAAATTCAGCACTTGCATATACAAGAAATATAACTTGAAGCTTACTAATGCATTTTCAGTGTCCCTTTTATTTATATTGAAATAAAAATAAAATCACTTCATAGCAAATGCACTTGCTAGTTTTTCTTGTGGCTGTGTTCTCTCCAGAAGGACCTTCATTTCTTGCTATTTTTGTCATGTTATGTTTGCATTTACTGGGCTCCACTGACAATGTTTCAGTGAAATAGTGTTGAAATAGCAGAACCTAACACCGTCTGTGGATCACTGCCTCTAACTCACTAGTTGTTCTATAGGCTGTGATATTGCTCTTTCATACATCATTACAACTTGTTATTGAGGTGCTGACAAAAACTAGAAAGTCTTCAATACCTAGATATACATAAGAGTGAGACAATTGGGTTGCATGCTGAAAAGATGGAGTGTCCACAATTGGCAGCTCGCTGTAGGGGCTAGGCTCCTTCAGGAACCAGTTAGCTCACACACTACATGTTGGAGTGTAAATTCATCTAAACAAGTGATTAGGTTTTAAGCAAGTACTGTTTTTTAGAGGTGCTTTTTCATCATTATAATTTTTACTGCAACTTGTTTTTTGAACTGCAAAGCTATATATTATTGATGAGAGATGGCTGAAACAATCTTAATCTGAATCCTAAATCCTGAGATGAGTTTGTAGTCAGGTAGATTTTATTCACAATTTCTTTTAATTTCACTCTATTTATCCTTTTATTTATATTGTATGCTTGCTTGAGCTGCTTTCTTGAAGATTTTGACCCCTAAGTAAGTTACAGAAAATGTAAACTGTCTTACTGTCTCCTCAGTGAGCCTGAGTGCTGACTGGGAGAAATCACATGAAGCGTTCCTGGTTTATGGGGTTTAAAGGCATGCTTTGGTCCCAGGTCTCACCTGTGGTGGATCTCCAAGCACATCAGCAGACAACAACACCAGCCAATGTACCTGTACTGGCTCTACCGAGATTTCCAGGGCACTTTCATGAGTGCAGGCAGTCATCAGATACCAGCCTTGAGTCACCATGAGCTCATCAATTCGGATCAGATGATGTCCGTAGTCAGTCACCTATCATCCTGCCATGAAACCATTTCCCCAGGATCTTGTTTATGTTTGAACACTGTGGAGAGAACGTGAATATCAGTGGCTAACTGTTTCCAGAGGACTTGTTTTCCTTGGTTATAATGAGATCATCAAGCCTGCTCTCTGCAAGCTCAGCTAACAAATCTGCCTACATGCTTAAATATTGTGGCTTGTTGTGTCTCTCCCTTATCCGCCCTCATCATATGCCCACTGTGAATTGCACATCATCCTTGCTCAGAGTCTGATTATCAAACACTTACATATCACTTTGAATCCTGAGTGGCCAGCTCCTCTGAGGATGTTACCTAATCCTCCAAGCCACCCCATATTCCTCATTTTGTCACTTACTAATTTTGACTCACTGTTCAAATGCTCCAAGAGCACGATTAGTCACCTATATACATATTTTTTATTTTATTTGAACCACTAAACCATTATCTATTTTTTCTCTCCAGATCCCTTACATAACAAAGCATAAACAAATGATAGGTAATAAATTGAGTCTAGTAACTGAATGCCCTGTGCAAGGTTTTCTCACTATTTCAAAAATGCTACTCCACTTCATTTACCCAATATGCTTACAGCAGAAAGGTACACAGACTCCAGAACTTTGGGGTGACTGGAGGAGAAACTGTTGGCTTCAATGGTTTGTTACTGAATATACATGTCTAGCAAGTACCTTCACTTTTAAAGGTCATAAATAGTGCAGATCCCTCAGGTAAACCTTCTCTGTCTTACTTGCCACTTCAGAGAAAGATATACATGCAATAAAGAGCACATTACGAAAAACCATTTTCTAGCTGACAAACATGGGTGGCTGTAGCGTGGTTAGTGTCGGAAAGACAAATCCATATCCTTCTGTTAAAATACATATGCAGGCATCACTCAGTCTGGACCTGTTTTCTTTGGCTAGTCATACAGGTGTAACCAAATGAATACATGGCAAGTCCTAATCCTAATCAGATGCCTAATGAAATAAACTGTCTCTGCCTTCTGGTTGTTTCAAAGGTCACATATATCCCACTTCCCTGTCATATGAGGGTGTAACGGCTCTGAACTCAGCATTACACAGTCCTCAAGGAAGGGGAGCAATTCCTTGAATTCGTCCTCTGGTATCTCCTAGTACAAAAGCCAGTAGGTGATGATTCCCTTTCCTTCAGCCTGTTTGCAAGGGAGTCAAAGTATATATATCTACTCATTCAGGAGTAGTACTGAAGAATCCACGTGGCTGTGGATTTTTGCTTGTTGCTCCAACGAGATGCTCACAGAGACTTAATGTGCCAGGTATGACTGTGAATTATGGTTACTTAAGTGGTGCATCAGAAAAACAGCTACTGTCCTCTGCTGAGCTTGAGAACTAACAAGTGTTAGGTGCTGTACAAACACTTTAGGAAACAAAGTCTCTGCAACATTTATCTTATTCAGTGTGGACAGGTCATGTTACACCTGCAGCTTTTAGTGCTACAAAATCTTTATTGCTAGTTAAATAAGAACAAATCAAAGTTTTCATCTAAATGAAACCTATAATTTTGTGGGACCCGGTGCCTACATTTTTCACATAGTTGTGTGAAGGGAATAAAATCTCTGGGCAGCACTTATCCATTCTCCTAGGTATTCATTCCATATTGTGATAAAGATCAGCCTTAGGCTTTCTGGTTATTGATCTCATCCAAAAGGCAGATCTCTCAGCTCCAGGAAGTGTTTCTGCTAATATATTTTCCTTCCAACATTAATACTCTTTCTATTTTCAACCTTAAGGAGAGTAATAAATTGCAGTTTGTGGTTTTAGCTTGTAAAAGCAGAGTGGACCATATGAGAATATGTTGGAAAACTTGTCACAGCCTGCTGTAGAATTCAATTAATTCTGAGGTTATTATGACTTTCTTCACTACAACTATTTTAATGAGTGGGGAATAAAGTTGAAAGTCCACCCCAGTGTTAGAAAAATGCTAAATGGCAGTTAAGTGAAATCCTATCAAACTCTCACAGAATATCTGAGCTTGATATGTAAACTTATAGGCAGAAAATAGCCAATATTCCCCTATAAGTCAACGCAAGCTACCTTTTAATACAATTTTTATCTGAAATGCCTTGACTTGGCTAAGTGTTTGGTGTTCATCAGGTGGGATATTTCCCCACAGGCACAGTGCTCTACCCACATAAACTCTTTGTGCTACTGATGTTTCGGGTCTGACTGGCAATACAGCATAACTTGGCATTGTTGGCCCAGCCTTCCCAGACAGTCCTACAATGAGAAAGGAGTCTGTACCCTGCAAAGGGAAGATGCAGCTGTGTGCCCATGGTAGGGGCAGTGATGATGTTGGATGGAGACCAGGTTACCAAATCAAGATATTATTGTTGGTCTTCTCCTGATGTGGTGCACCTATGGGGTCCTATCCGGATATATTGGGTTTTACTCTGTCTCAAGTCTTAAGCAAACTAATTGAGAGTATATGAGAACAGGGCAGAAATGGAAAAACATTAAGACCTGTTATTCAATGAGTCTGATATAAAACAAGTACAAGCTCTTTTTCTATTTTTAACATACAGCTTTCTGAATGAATACCTAAATATCTCGAGGAATGTGTAGCACTTCCTACAGACAGATTTAAGGAGCAAATCACACCTTCCCAACATACATAGTTTATTATATGCACTAATATTACAAGATCTGTCAGTTACTGTGAATAATTTGCTTATTGTTGCTCCTTGGAATTTATGAGACAAAGATCAAGTCTAAACAAATAGTTATGATCTTTTAATGTATTTTGTAAAAGCAAGGGTAAGAAAACCCCATCTGTATTTCTACATATTTGAACATTATTAGATGTTGATGTAGAAATAAAAGGAAATTTCATTTCCAAAAGCTGCAGAGCAAGTATCAAACCTAGCATTGAATGTAATTACACAACTTTGTGAATAATAATAACCCTCTGTTTCATTATAGAGCTAACATTAGTTTTTCTAGAAGATACTAACAGTAACATTTTGGAAGCAGTTAGTGTTAAACAAATGGTCTGGCTCTTGGGTGACATTAGCTAATCAGATATAAAGAAGAGTTTGCATCTTGGGTTGATATTAGCTAATTGGATGATATAAGTTAATCAGATATAAACAAAGGCTTGTATAATAGGATGAAAACAACTTAATTTGTATACTTAATATAAGTCAAATGACTTTTTCTTGCCATTTATATTCTGGAGGCACTTTCTAAGAAACAATCTAGATAGATGAAGAAAAAAGACAAAGATATTTGTCTGGATCTGCTCATACTCACTTGAAACTGTATGCACCATATTTTTATTTTTTATTTTTATTATGCAGTTCCTGTTCATAGTTTGAAGCAATTAAAAGGCTGGAGCTAGCTTCTGGCCATGAGCTACCAAGCTAGATAACGGTCACACACACAACCTTGAATTTGCCACTTCACAATTACATGACCAAGACCAGACCAAGCCTGAAATACTTCTGATGTGGAAGAGAAGAGGGAAATGGGCACAAACTTAAACACGGGGACTTCTGTCTAAACATCAGGAAACAATTTTTTTTACTATGAGGGTGTCAGAGCACTAGCATAGGTTGCCCAGGGAGATTGTGGACTTTGCCCCCTTGGAGACCTTCAAAATCCATCTGGACACGGTCCTGGATAGCTGACTCTAGGTGACCCTGTTCGAGCAAAAGATTTGGACCAGTTGGCCTCCACAGGTCCCTTCCAATGTCAACCAGTTTGTGATTCTGTGAACAGGGGTAAGGACTCAGGGAAAGAGCCTGCCTCTATTGCTGCTACCTTGGAGCTGGAGACGTAAAATGCTGTATCTTGGCAGGGCAACTTTGACAAAAGTCTCTGTGCCATTTCCACAGCCCATTGTCCAGCATCTTCCTTGTCAGGAGAAACCAGCCTGGCTCTCATTGGCTTTGACACAGTAAAAATTTTTTGGCATAGGCAAAATCACAGCAGTCTACCACTCTAAGCAGCTGCCTTACCCTGCCCATGGCTGAAGGTAGTCCGCTCTACAACTCATTCGAATTATATTCTTATGCATCTAAATGCTGTTTCTTCTTGACTGCATGCCTTTTCACAGCCCACAGAAGACCTTTTCAAACTGCATTTTTTTAGTAGTTTCAGCATGTACTGCCTTAAGTATCTTTGAAATCCATTACTGGATAATGTTTTGGGTTTTTTTTTTTTAACAGATGCATAACTAGAAACATATTATTATGAGGAGTGGCACTTTTTTAAAACTAGAGTAACTAAAGTGAATGCTTATCATGAGATGGTTCAAAGGGTTACTAAAGCTTTTCTGTAACCTGCAATTGGGTATCATATTTTCCACAAACTCATTATACTGTATCTGTGAAAACTGATTTTGTAGCAGATAACATAAGCCCACTTCATGCTGAGTCCGTACATATTGTAATGACCCCAGTCACAGCACAAGGTGCTGCAACCATCTGAATTTGTTGCCAACAATTTGTGGTAAACCAAGTTCATATTTGCTGTGCAATGCAAGGAATTAATAAAAAGAGATCACTGGGCAGATGCAACTTCAAATTGAGAATATTAATGTTCACATTTGAAAATTGTTTCCACATAAATATTTACCACTTTAAGGAGAAATAAAAAAGCGTATAGTGATCTATGGAATGCTGCCAAATTTCTCAGTAGGTTGTTGGTTACTGAATGATGTCTCCAGCCCAAGTGCTTCATCACTTAGACCCTGTGCAGCTCTGCAGCCAGTCCTGCTTATACTAGATTCCTGACAGTCCTGTTTGGTGATAAACATAATAACTAAAATCTTTATGCTGGCCACATGCAAAAACTTCATGGGCAGTAGGTGGCATCTCATTTGTGCACCTTATCAGCTTGGGAATTTCAATGCAGGCATCTAATTCAGAGACTATCTCCTTGTTCTCAGCACGCCTTTCATGCAACAAAGGATGTGAGTACATCTTAGTAGCAGGGAAAGGTCTAAACAATTCTTGTGCTGCTTGCTCTGAGTACTGGTTTCCAAGTTTATTTGTGTCTTTTTAGTTTTCTCCCACAGATCACAGTTTCACAGTGACAGATGATCCTTACTCATGCACTCTGAATTGTTCCCCAGTGAATACGCAAAGGACCTGGATGCCTGTATTAGATAACTATCAGTTATCAGTAGTGTGCCTGTACTGCAAGAGACTTGGGGAATGAAGAAATATTATAGCAGAAGAATAGATCTGCTCAGTTTGGCCTGACAGTCTTGTAAAGATCTGTGGAAAATGATTTGTCATGCATTTAATTGGTGACATGAGATGTTCCTTCACTTTCTAAACCAACTCCTCCTACCTACCTTGGATTATCAAGGGATACGAGATGGGACCTTGTCAAGCCGGACCTGAACCCCAGCTCTGTTTCTGTGACTCAAAGCTGCAGGAATACCATTCATCAGAGCAACACCTAGACCAGGGACTGAGATGCCACTTGCCTCTAGCCAAGTCTCAGGTCATACACTTAGGTCAGTAACATGATCCCTCATGTTGTGAAGTGATGTAGTTTTAAATAAAAATCTTGTCTTCCTTCTTTAAGGCTAGACAACGATGAGGCAAGGTTTTCCGACACTGAAAGTTCAGATTTAGATACGTAAATCCAAATTTTTGTGACTCAATCCTTTACAGGAAATATTCATAAGTAAATTAATTTCATTTTTATAAAAAGCTAGCATGCCAAAACAATGAATATGAAAGATTTAACCAAGATTACTTAGATGACATTATTCTGGGAATAAAATTCAGCTTAACTATGATTTGTTGGTTTGAGTAGAAAGACCTTTAAATCCTGATTAATCTGATATAAGCCTGTATTGCCATTCCCAAGTACTGCAAGATGTTGAGGAAGGCTTCAAACTTCCCTGATGTAGTTTCAAACATTGCTAGTTCTTTGTTTCATTAAGTAATGGTTTATTTTTTAATTTTTTTTCCTTTTGACTTTTTTTACCATAAAGATCATATTTTCATGCTCTTCTCTGATATCAAGAAAGAGAAAGAAAAAACAGTGAAACTCATACTGGCAACTGATTTTTATTGAAAAAAAAAGAGACAAGAACAAATTGGTTTTTTTTTAAAAAACTAAAGCTTTCTATGCTCCTCCTACAAAACAGTATATAGCAAGATTTGTCACAAGCACTGAAAAGTGTAAAATATTGATGTAAATCTGACAATATGGTTTTCCTCTGAAATGGAAAACACTGCATAACACTATCATAAGTTCTCCTAGGGAGTATGAAGTTTGCCCTTATACTAAGAGAACTATTCACAAATTAGTCATCAGAGTAAAAGGAAGGAATGAAGGAAGGTAGGAAGGACAGGCAAACTTTACTGTTTCTATCTTAGACATGGAGATGAGAGATCAGATGCGACCAGAAGACAAACCCATTCATGGTCTTGATGGACCAAAAATGACATAGGAGGAAAGCAGGGAAGGTGAAATTACCTCTCCTGGAAACAGTTATGATCAGCCTGCAGGGGGACTGCAGTATGAGATGAGGAGACATTTTCTTCACTTTCTTTTTCCCTGGATGCATCAACCTAACACTTCACCTAGAGAGTAAGATAACATGTCACCCTGATAAGCGTCAAGCTGTGATATTGGAAGCACTCTGTGCTTTATACTCATACTTATTTAGTTAGCTTATTTAGTTACCCATACCATAATGATTGTTAAGTCAATAGCAGAGTATTTAAACATAAGACAGCAAAGCCTCAGCTCTCATGCTACTTTTGTGTTGGCTGGAAAATAAGAATAATGAGTCATTTTAATATAGTTAAAAGGATTAGGAAGATGAAGATGTCTTCTTTTTTTTTTTTTTTTCTTCTTTGTGGCCTCCTGGAACAAATCCTGCCACAATCTTAACTCTGAACAGGAGAGAGAGTTGTTTCTCTGCTGAGATTGTCACAGTGCCCAATCTAAGAATTAATGACACAGGTCACAAAGCAGACATGAGACTCTTGGTTGCCATTGACCTGCCTGGACCCTCGCCAGAGACCTAGAAACTGAAAGATTTGCAGGCTTCTACTAGTCCCCTTAGCTACCTTTTACTTAACCTATTTCAAGCCATGGAACAACAGAAGAGGAAAAACATCAAAAGCAAGAAGATCTTGCAGGGATGATAAAGAAAGAGGCAAGTGCAACGGGAAATTGAGTTGATGGGCAAATGATGCAGAAACATACAAACTTAAAAATGAGTAGTTTCAGATGTCTGTGTGTCACTGGTTATTGGTTCTACACCCATCCTGTATAGTTTTAATACTGAAAGATCATACGCAGTATCTGGATCCCAAATACATACGATGTTGTTCTGCAGCTGATTCCCTAATCTGCAAAGCAAAAACTATTTTTTTTGTTGGCAATTAATTGTACTGTGGTGAGTCACTCCTTTACTGGAGGTTCACTCCCTCTCTCTCTCCCTTTACTGCTTCTAAGTATAGCTACTATAGAAACATCTGTCATCTAGGGGAATAGACCAAAATAGCAAACTCTGTCCCTAAATTCGGGTCCCCTAAAAGTCTTGGTTAGTAATTAGAAGACTATTAAAATAAAAAGAATAAAAGCCTGAAAGTACATAACAAATGTGTTCCTAATCGGTTCATTTTTCATTATTTATGCTCAGGAAATACAACAAAATTCCAATATATTTACATTTCCATAGGTAGAAGGAGACTAGTTGCTTTAAGAATTTTTAACACATTGCTAAGATCACATGCTGACATAATTTTTCTTATAAGCAAATTATTTTTCTGTCACAAGAAAATGTCTGAGTCACATTATGTCCTGATCCCATTGGTTATTTTAAAAAGCAATATCTGGTTCAGGAAGAGGGGCAGAAATTGTGCCTATGACAGTAGGCACTGGTTGCTTCTGTGGTGCTTAATTTTGCTGCTGTATTATCTCATCACTCTCAACAGTGACATCAACAAAGCAGGTAGACAAATTTCACCTGAAGATCTCAACAAACAAGCCCATTGATTTTTTTTTTTTAATTTTTTACTATAATATCAATGAGAATAGGACAGTAAATGTGCTTCACGCAAAAAGAAAGAGTAGGGCCCGAGTAACTGAGCTTGAGAACTCTGACCATCTGGACTGATGCAGTTCTGCATGATCTTGTGCAGATCAGTGGGCTTTATATTCTGTGCTTTAGATTCTGTGCTTTAAATAACAGGGATGATTTGCCACAGTGATGTTTGGCAAGTGGTAAATCTCTGGGGATTTGAAAAAATGACTTTTTAAGTTGCACTTTAGCTTGCTTACCACTTTACGCAGATTTGAAGGTAGTTAATAGGTCTGGGATCTTTATTTAACTAACTAAAAACTTCAGAGCTCTCTTCTCTTGCTCTGGGCTTTCAAAACTAAAAACATAGCCCAGGTTATATACCCTCACATGCACTGGGATCTCAGTTCTGCTGCACGTGAGTTCAGCTCTGCCTTCTTTTACAAATGCCTCCTCAAAAATCAGCCACAGTGAAGAAGGAGCTTTATCCTCTTCTTACAACAAGCAAGCTGTGCAGGTTATAAAAAAGTAGCTATTTGAGTCAAAGCAGATGATACCAGCAGAAGAGCCTTTTAGACCTAAAAAAGGTAGAGAAGGGGCAATTAAATACATGTCAATAAACACATTTGAGGAATATGGGCTGACCCATGCAATTTTACCTGCCACCTATGATCTACAAGATGTGTGCTATATTCTCAGGAACCTGGGCTTAGGAGTTTGTGAGAAAGTTTCAACAAGTGAAATAAAAGTCACAGCTTGGACAAACATGCACTTCTGGGCTATTTTGCTGTATTATTCTTTTCTCTAAACATACCCTGAGTTGTCCCACTTAGGGTTGCTGAGTGTGATAACAGCACTGGTTGTCACCAGTCACTAACCATCCTGTGGCTTGCCTGTCCCCTCAGGCATGCTTCAGATACAGAATGGCACAAGTGTGGCCACACTGAGAGCTGAGCTTAATTTCTAACATCATGATTTTTTATTCATTGTAGTGTTGGACAGTGGTATAGACTGATAAAACTAATGTTTACATCTTGTGGTGCCTTTTAAAGGCAGATTTAGTTGTTTCAATGCTCAACTCAGCAGCTTTGTTCACTGGGTTATGCCCTTAGCCATGCTAGCTGATATGAATCATCAGGCAGCTTGGTGTCTTGCATCTTATTTCCTAAATCACAGTGCTTGCTGCTATGATAAATTCTGATACACTGTCTTTTCACAGACCAGACATGATGCTGTCCAAGCAGCTTTGTTGATCCAGTTTCCTGATATGGCAATGCATGTGTATTTGGTAAAGAAGAACAGGCAAGACTGCAGGCAGTAGGTGGCAATTCCCTCCAGAACATGGAAGGACTGGTTGTGAGAAGGGAAGACAAGGGCAGCAGATGCGCTATAATGCTGAGGAAAACTGTGGCAGAATAGCATTTGTTTGAGGTGTTGATAGCATAATTCTAACCAGGGTATGATGGGTTATAACTAGAGAGGGAAAAAAGTACACTCAAGGTCATTCATGCCATCAGATTTTGTATACAGACTATATAAAACAGGGTTAATGGGATCCTTTAGTGCTGTATCACTGCTACCATTTTAACACTGTTCTACATATGAAAACTGGAAATTAAGACCTGTCACTGTTATCACTGGGGTCAGCACTGATGTATTTGTTCTCTTTTAGCCACAACCAGCTCCAAGCTGGGTCATGGGAGGCTAGAAGTTAGAATTCTGAGGTGAGCTTTTAACTCTTGCCTTACTGCTCAAGGATAAACAGAATACGTCTGACTGAGCTTCAACACTGTGTGGACTCTCTTAAACATTAATTCCCAGGACAGTATTTGCCACCAAGAGGTACACATGACTTTAACAGTGAAAGACAGAAAGGCAATTGGGAAGTGACAGCGGAACATTTGTATACACTTATCTTTCATTACAGAGAAGGTGAACCAGGCAGGATCTGCATATGCTCATCCTTCCGATTCCCACTCTGTTGGCAGGACGTGATCCTCACTGCTCTGTCTCAAGCAAAGTTGGATACTGTTCTATTCACTGTCCTGTACTGGTACAGGCATTCTGAAGCCCCTCTCAGGCAAAACCAGCCAGCTGATCCATGTAGCTATCCCATCTCACCATACCTACAGGGAGTGGAGGAACTGCTGTATGGAGGAACCATGTGGAGGTCTGCCACCAAAGGGAGTAGCCTTTTCAGATGACACAGTGGCTGCTGAAAAAGCTGTTTTGTCTACACTATCCCATTCTTTATAAGGTCATCCCCACTGCTGATGTCATGCATCAGACCTTCACTCTCTACTGGCGGAGGGGGAAGGGCAGGAGAGCACATAAAACCTTAGATGGTGAAATTGTGGATATCTGTCAGGTGCGGTAGAGAGGGGACCAAGTGGATATTGCACTCTCTGCCTTCCTTTACATAGACATAAATTTCAAAAAGAAAACTTAAACATTACAGTGATTTCCAAAGACAATTAGAGTATAGCTTTGGTTAATGTTCTCAAATGAACAACTAGAACAGCAATTTTACTCCAACTGGCTGAATAAGACCATGAATTGTTGCAGTTATCTGAAAAGAACTGGCAAAGATTTCTCCAGGTTTTTAAATAAATATACTTTAACAGTGTTTGAGGCTATGTTATGTTTTCTTCCCATGAATATTCTGACAGAAAGGTTTCCTGGCAAGAAGGTTCTTCAAACCAGTCAATATTTTAAATATTTACTGATGGCAGATTTGGAATCCCCAAAATTTGTGCCAAATGCCTCATTCTCAGAGACATAATTATCCAGTAGGGATACAGAAATACAACATGACTAACACATTAAATCCAAACTATTCTGATTTTGATTTTTGAAAACCTACAAAAAACTGCTCACAAAAAACCTACAGTTTTTGGAAATTATCTCCAGAGTAAGTAAAAAGGAAGAATAAGGTGGGTTATATCATAGACTGTTCAAGGAAATTAGGAGATGAAGGAAATGCACATGTAGCATATTTCAATTTTTGTTGGTGCAAACTTAAATATTCATGCCCCAATATGTTAAATGTTTAAAATTATTCTTCCTAGTGTTTACCAGAGAAGTGTTCACTTACGATAAACTGATGATATCACAGAATCACAGAACAACCAGGTTGGAAGGGACCCATCGGATCTTCTAATCCAAGCATTCCTATCAAACACTAAACCAAGTCCCTCAATACCTCATCCACCCGTGCCTTAAACACCTCCAGGGAAGGTGACTCAACCACCTCCCTGGGCAGCCTATTCCAATGCCCAATGATCCTCTGTGTGAAAAACCTCCTCCTAATCTCCAGCCTAAACCTACCCTGGCGGAGCTTGAGACCATTCCTTCTTGTCCTGTCCCCTGGCACTTGGGAGAAGAGGCCAGCTCCCTCCTCTCCACAACCACCTTTCAGGTACTTGTAGAGAGTAATGAGGTCTCCTCTCAGCCTCCTCTTCTCCAGAAGAAAAAACCCCAGCTCTCTCAGCCGCTCCTCATAGGGTCTGTTCTCCAGCCCCTTCACCAGCCTCGTCGCTCTTCTCTGGACTTGCTCCAGAGCCTCAACATCCTTCTTGTGGTGAGGGGCCCACAACTGGACACAATATTCAAGGAGCGGCCTCACCAGTGCTGAATACAGAGGGAGAATCACTTCCCTGGACCTGCTGGTCACACCGTTTCTGATCCAAGCCAGGATGCCATTGGCCTTCTTGGCCACCTGGGCACACTGTTGGCTCATGTTCAGTCAGCTGTCGACCAACACCCCCAGGTCCCTCTCCTCCTGGCAGTTTTCCAGCCAGACTTCTCCCAGTCTGTAGCTCTGCATAGGGTTGTTGTGCCCCAAGTGCAGGACCCGGCATTTGGCCGTGTTAAACCTCATGCCATTGGACACTGCCCAGCGGTCCAGCCTGTTTAGGTCCCTTTGCAAAGCCTCCCTACCCTCCAGCAGATCGACACTTGCACACAACTTTGTGTCATCTGCAAGCTTGCTAAGGGTACCCTCAATGCCCTCATCCAGGTCATTGATGAAGACATTGAACAGGACTGGACCTAGCACTGAGCCCTGGGGGACACTACTTGTCACTGGCCTCCAGCTGGATTTAACATCATTTCCCACCACTCTCTGGGCCCGGCCATCCAGCCAGTTTTCTACCCAGGAGAGTGTGCTTCTGTCCAGGCCAGAGGCTGACAGTTTCCGTAGCAGAATGCTGTGAGAAACTGTGTCAAAGGCTTTACTGAAGTCCAGAAAGACCACATCCACAGTCTTTCCCTCATCCAGTAGCCAAGTCACTTTGTCATAGAAGGCGATCAGGTTGGTTTGGCAGGACCTGCCTCTGGTAAACCCATGTTGACTGGGCCTGATCACCCGATTCTCTTGTAAGTGCTTCATGATAGCACTCAAGATCACCTGTTCCATGACTTTCTCTGGCACTGAGGTCAGACTGACTGGCCTGTAGTTCCCTGGATCCTCCCTGCAACCCTTCTTGTAAATGGGAACTACATCAGCCAGTCTCCAGTCTAGAGGTACCTCCCCAGTCTTCCAGGACTGCTGGAAGATGATGGGAAGGGGTTTGGCCAATACATCCGCCAGCTCCCTCAAAACCCTAGGATGTATATCAGTGAATGTAGCAAAAAAGAAAATTAGCCCCCACCACCATTTAATGACACTACTTTTTAATGTTTGTCAACAGTGAATTTTAAGCTAAACTTGTCATACAATTGCGTTATTAAACTGCCATGTCACTGTTATTCCTCATGGTCCACTGAACAGTGTACACTATCTGCTTTTCATGTCTCAATCCTACCAGCTATCCCACTGTGATCTTTGATTATCCTTCTAATATTTGGACTAGCGACTTGTTGTTCTACTTCTCTTGCCATGTCCTTGACCTTTGCCATAAGGTATATATATTGCACTGGGGTTTTTTTTGACCTTATGTGACTTTGATGTAGTGATGTGATTATCTTGATCTTCTAGCTGTTGGCTAATAGCAGTGCTTCCTTTCATATACTGTTGATCATATTAGTGATCATATTAGCCTTTCCTCTGCCCCTCCTTGTCCCCTTTCTCTTTTTAACCTATTAACTGACTTTCTTGATCTTCCTTTCTTGTGTATTAAAATAACACTACACTAATCTCTCTGATCCTCTTATTTCAGTTCCTTATTTTACAACTCTTCTTGTCGAGTTGTGCAGCCTTGAGAGCTGAAAAAATGTAGCTTCAGTTTAAGTTTACTACTGAAGAGAACCCTCTGTGTACAATAGTGCATCACGCCATTTGTATCATAGAGGCTAAAGGCTTTTTAGGACTCTACAATGTGGTCTCTGACGTAGTATGCAGAACAAACAAGATGCATGAGAAACAGGATTCTGAAAAAGAGCAATCTTGCCTCCAAGCAAAGTAAGTGAAACTGATTTCTATAAACTTACAAAGATTTGAAAAAAAAAAATTAATTGTGTCTTTGCACATCCGCATTCCATGAATTCCCACTCTTTGTAATAGATATTGCATGCTATTTTTCTGGCAAATAGCCTGGAATTTGAAATAACAAATCAGTTGCTAGTTTATTTTAGGTTATATACATGCATATAAGAAGCTGGTTATAGAAACAGTGTTCTTATCAAGCCAATTTGTAAATGCACTGATTAACTGTGTACAATGCAGACAGCAACAGCATTGAATACTATGAATCTGAAGAAGCAGACTAACTCATGGCAGAAATTGTGGGAGTGAGCTAATACAACTTTGGGATGGATAGCATAAGTCTAATGTTGGGCCTTTTATTCTGAAAATTACTCTAAGTGTTGAGACGTTAGAGAACTAACCTGCAAAGAAAACTTTAGGTAAGCCAGCCAACATTGTGCTGTCCCACAGAAGTCAATTCTGTGCCCCTTCTGTGCAGGAAGAGTCCTCAAAGGGCAGAAAAAGAGAAATTCTTCCTGCTTTTGCATCTTGGCTTATTGGTTTTGGCCACAAAATTAATTCCTTCAGAGCCTGGTCTCCTGCCATACTGCAGGTAGGAAGAAGAGCTCAAACAGTTCCTAATTGTCCTCAATTTAGCTCTTATTCTCTTCACAGAATCAGAGAATCATTTGGATTGGAAGGAACCTTAAAGGTCATATAGTTCCACCCTGCCTTGGGAAACTCATGTTAGAAGGCTTTTATTTCCATAGCTAATGTTACAGTTGGCTCATTTCAGCCCTGCATGCTAGTCCAAGGCTTCTGCAGTCTACTGGGTATATCAAGCTTGATTCTGTGCCATTGAAGTCAATGGAAGTTTTGCCATCAAATGAGCTGAAGGCAGGAGGCAATTAATAACTAGTCAACTCCTCTTACTGACTCTGCAATGTCCACTGAATTATTATTTCCTGCTAATCTACATCTGGTTAAACACTCTTGGCCAGTGTATTCCTGAGCACTGCAACTTCCCAGAGAGATTAGTCAAATGACAATTGCTGCTTTGTTAGGTCAGAAAGAAGGGATGGAATAACATAAACCCTACAAAATATAAGCTATATAAAAGGCCAGAAGAGTTTAAACTATGGATGACTAATGGTGGGTGTCAGTCACAGAGTCAGTCAGTAGCAGCAAGGCTATCTGCAAGCCTGACTTTATCATGAGCAGCAACAGCAGCAACTCAGAGCTCTTTCAGCATCCCCTACTGCAGCATTGTCTGATCACCTCCTGCCTGCATCGTGTCTGATTAACTGCCAGCTGCCTCAGTCCTGTGCTCAGAAAAACTGTCTGAAAATTCATTTACACCAAACGGGCCCTCATTACTCTCCGAGTCCTCCCTCAGTGCAGCATAGCATGATGCTGGGTCTCTGTATTATTTAGTTTCAATCAACATTACTGATATTTGAGAGAGAAGGAGAGAGAGTAAGATTTCCACCACAGCCTTTAATATGGCTCTAGCGAGATACTGTTATATATTGGGCTGTTCCTCACTATAGGGGTTTATTTGACAGGGCCTGTCATCATCTACCTCCAAGATTATCATTCATGCTACTGGAAAGACAACTTTATTGGACTAAATATTGGCATGTGTCTGTGTGGCCCACACAGGTAAAGATTCTCCCCGGGCTTCATTGGTGCGTCTGAGTCACTGTGTGTGGGTGTAACAACAGCACTAGTTATTATTAATCTCTCTGAAACCTCTTTATGGTGATTAAGGGAGAACTGCATGAAAACAGTCGGCTTTGCTCTTGCCAAGGAAGACTCACAAAACAGATTTGGTTGGATACTTTAGCCAAACTGCTCTTTTCTTGGCAACTAAAATGTGCATGAATACAGATGTAAGGTCAATTTACAGCATTTTTTAAATGTACTTTATCCATGCTTTGTGGATGCTGCACAAACCACTAAAATCAAAGTTCTGTACTTAACATAGCCAAGTACTTTTCCAATGTGCCAGTGTATACAAAGAAACCAGAGTAGGAGACAAAAGGTCAAATTTAAAAGACAGAAAGAAGTAAATAGCATGTGTGTTCTTGCCTCCAATCTGCTTTGCCTGAAGAAGTGACTTCATTGAGGGACTTTTGTATGAGGCAAGTGACAGATATATGTTGGCAGATGCTGGACCCTCCCAAATCATGACCAGAACAGTTCATCAAACACTCACTACACATCATATGGTCATCTTCTCAGCTTCCATTGCATTAAAGTACTTAGCAGGAGACACTTCCTTTATGACATGATCAATTCTGTATACATGGGTGATGGTTTGGTTTTTTTCCTGTTCCCAGAGACTGAGTGATCCAGTGTGCCCAGGAGGCCTCTTTTCTCCCATCTATAAGGTCAACAAGCTTACCCCTAAGAAAATAGAAAAGAACAGACATATGGGCCACTCTTGATTAAATTAATTTTGTGCCCCATGCAAAATGTCACATGTTTCTGCCTTAGAATATGCAACCATAAAAAGACATTGACTAAATGAGGTTATGGGGTATTTAGCTGTACAAAACTGCATCTTTGAGTGATTCTCAAAGAGATATATGTAGTTAAAATATCACTCTGCCTCTACAACAGACAGCAGAACCACCTTTGCCTTACTACCTTTGGGATGGTGCAAGTTATCCATTTTAGTCGGTTTTGTTCTGATAATCTGCATCTAGAAGCTAGCTAATTATGACTTTGCCTTTCTCCAGTGCCCATAGAGTGATGGACAGTTATTGCTGCGGCAGAGCAAAATGACTTCTCTATTTTGGCTCTGGTCCTTGAAATAGGAAGAAAGACACTGGCAGGCAAATATCCTCTCTTCCACCTAGAACTTCCACAAGGTCTGGAAAGTGTTTATTGAGGCTTTGAACTGATCATATTTAGATGAAAGGCAATTTATAAACTTCAAATGCTATTAAAGTAATAAGAAGATGAAGAAGATGAAGACATGACTGAAAGGGGGGAAAAAAATACTACAGCAATTAAATCATAGCACCTAACAGCACCAGTTCTTGCTAGGTTGGCCCATGTTAATGAAGGTGGAGGAAGGTAAGTGTTAATGATCCCGTGACCATTCCAGTAAATCCACACTCAAAAGAGAGAGTAAAGTATTGTAAAAATCAAGTGTTGCAGAATCATGAGCTCAACATTTCCCTTGTGCTGATGTCAGAAGACTTTCCCAACCCCTATATCAATTATATATACTCTAGCAGGTCAAAACAGAAACACAGGAGTGCTGGTAGATTAAGGTAAGATTGCTGTTAAAAAAATGTTGTGTCTTGACTTGGCATGGCTTCACTTGCTTTCTTTGTCCAGGGACTGCTATCATAGAATGGTTTGAGATAGAAAGGACCTTAAAGATCATCTAGTTCCAATCTCCCTGTTGTGGGCAGGGACACCTACTAGATCAGGTTGCTTAAAGCCCTGTCGAGTCTGGTCTTGAACACCTCCAGTGATGGGGCATCCACAACTTCTCTGGGCAGCTTGTTCCAGTGTCTCATACAGGGTCTCACTACCCTCACAGTAAAAAATTTCTTCCTCATATCTAGTCTAAATCTCCTCTCTTTCAGCTTAAAACTGTTACCTCTCATCCTATGACTATACTCCCTGATAAAGAGTCCCTCCCCATCTTTCCTATTGTCCCCTTTTAAGTACTGGAAGGTTGCTACAAGGTCCCCCTGGAGCTTTCTCTTCTCTAGGCTAAACAACTCCATTCCTCTCAGCCTGTTCTCATATGAGAGAAGTTCCAGTCCTTTGATCATCTCTGTGGTCCTCCTCTGGAATCACTCCAACAAATCCATGTCCTTCCTGTGCTGACTCCAGACCTGGATGCAATACTCCAGGTTTGGTCTTATGAGAGCAGAGTAGAGGGGCAAAATCACCTCCCTTTCCCTGCTGGACACACTTCTGATGCCGCACAGGATATTGTTGACTTTCTGGGCTGCAAGCGCACACTGTCAGCTCATGTCAAACTTCTCATTCTCCAGTACCACCAAGACCTTCTCTTGAGGGCTGCCCTCAATCCATTCTCTGCTCAGCCTGTAATTGTGCTTGGGATTTCCCTGATCCAGGTACAAGGCTTTGCACTTGACTTTGTTGAACTTTATAACGTTAACACAGGCCCACCTCTCAAGCCTATGCCATATCTGAACTGCCTCCACAGATTTTTATCCTCTTCTCCATTTTGTCCACTTTGCCATTTTGTGAGAGTGAGAGTGCATGAAAATATGAGCATCCTAGTGGAGGAAGTGCCTTTCAGCTTCACAGACCAGTTGTGCTAGGCTCAGTCAGTTTTTCTTCTATCAAATGGAATCAGAGTTCGTCAAATACCTGCCTTTGCTTAGCAACATGAAAAAGAAAATAAAGAGAGAAAATATAAGCATAACTTTAACCCACACAGTGAGAGGGGGGAAAATATAAAACATTTCCATGTTGTTCAAAAAAATTAAGAAGTTCAGTGTGGTAAAAGGAGAAGAGATAATTGGTATGCTAGAATGACAGGTATTAACAATTACAGGTAAATATGTAATAAGTTGCAAGAAAACTAAAATACAAAAGAGAAATTCAGATTATCTAAACCCAGAATCTCCCAGAAGGAAAGTTATTTTGCATGTTATTAACAAATATCTATGTGACACTGATAAGACCTCGTCTGATTTTGCAATAAATATGAAGAGGAGATAGCATTACACAAAAAAACATCAGCAATCTGCCTCTGTTCAGTCTTCCAGTAATGCAGTTATAAGCTCTGTGACTAACATGAATGAGTGAAGATTTTTACAACGACCTTGTCTGCACAAGACATAACTGCAATGAAACTGCTTTCTTACTTGAGAGAGTAGAAAAAATTTACTTGTAGTCATCAGAGAGTTACCTGCAGTACACATTTGCACTGGGGGAAAAAGAAAAAAAAAACAACAAACAAACCAGGATCACATTTTTGGTTCACATCCCTTTAAAAATTATATGTGTGATAGCTGGGAAATGTGATTTAATATTTTATGTTATTTAATACATGTAAATATATATTACTATTATATTATATTTATAATATGATTAGAAATTAGTGGTAATTTTGTCTGATCCCTAGAGGATTCCCTTCACTATCGTTCACTAAGTCTGAATTCAACAGCTGCCTCCTCCACTGATTGCAGGTAGATTAGAATATTGGTTGCCCTAAACATATTTCCAAGATAGTATCAGCTGTTCTGAAGCCTTATGAGGAATTCATAGAACCTGCTGTTTTCTTCTGCTGTGTACAATGTATACATCAGCCTGTAAGCTGTTATGGCTCACTGGCTGGTACTTAGAGACGGTTCTGCCATCCATAGTGACCTCAAATAGCATCTCATTATGTGACTAGTCTCCCAGCAGTAAAAAGACCATTTGTAGGCTATGGAAAAGTGTTTGTAGACATCCAGCATGATTTCATCCTGATGGGAAGCCTGAGTGCTCAGACACCATGAGCACTAACCAGCCCATGCAGAAGAGCATACTTTTTACTCAAAGCTTAGTTGCGGAGTGTAAACCAGGAATGTGTGTGCTGAGGCCACATGAAGTTGCATTGTGAAAAAGGACTGTGCTAACAGCTTTAGGAGACAAAAAAAAAAAAAAAGGGTTTATATTTGATGCTGTTATTTTTAGTATACTTTAAAAGATATGTTGTTCAGTTAGGCTTGCTTCCTGCTTCTAGTAGGGGCAAACATATTTTCAAAGTAAGAGTAATCTTGCAAACTGAAAGGTTGTTTATCCCTCTAATACTCTTTATTTATAAAGTGTTTCTGAACAAGGTATAATAATATACAGTATCCCAGAAACAGTACATGTATCTCAGTAAGGCTACAGGACAACAGGCTTCTGCATTCTTCAGAGCAATCTGCAGCTCATTTTTTAGGATAAATATTTTCTCTATTTGGAAGCACAGTATATTGTGTTGTATGCATATGCAAGGGAGCTGGGGGACTTGAAATGGCTTAATTAACCACATTTTTTACAAATAACCTTTGTCAACCATGGGGAATGAGGCATCTTAAACAGCACCCAAAATACTAGCATTATTGTAAATTATATATTTAACAAAAATGAAAAAATAATTGTGTCTTTCTGACAGCGATACACAACATTAGTCACTCTCAAAAAGTCACACAGGAGTAGTAAACCTGAAAAATCCCTTAAAAGAGCCTTCATGCTGTCCTCTCGTATTGGAAGATTTGGCCCACTTTGCCATATAAGCACATCACAGAGCAGCCTGTAGTTGTGAGGAAATCGGTGTGTATTCCTTTAGTTTCTTTGTGAACTAACATTCCTCACTAGTGATAGTCTTCACTTCACCTAAGGACATATACATCTCACCTCTACATGAAGTCAGATTACAGTAGGGTTTTACTCATAATTTAAATAAAACAAAAAACCCATCTTTTTAACAGAGCAAGATGGAGCCTTGTTTGGATGGCATTTGAATGTCTGAAGGTTTGAGAATTGGATTCCACAGGCTGTAGGAAGCTGGAAAGAGTGTCTTAGGGTCAGCTGTAGAAACATCTGAAAGAAGGCAGGTGACAGTTCTGGAACACTGGGCTGTGTACCTCAGTGGGATCTAGGTCAATTGCCTTACCTGTTGCCTGGTAAGAATTGGCCAAAAGCACCCAAAATGTACAACAAAGCATGATAGAGTTGATATTTTGACTGCTGTGAGGGCATATAAAGTATGAAGAACCTCTGGATGCACAGTACACTGCTTTATACAGTGCCCACCTCCTTCCCACCTTGTGCTTTTACAATACACAGTAGGTACGAAAAATGTGGAGGATCCTGTAGGAGGAAAACACTTATCCCTGCTGCTAGTTGGAGTTGTGAAAGCAAGCAAGAGTCTTTGTTTTCAACCTAAAGGAGTTGCAACTTTGCCATTGAAAAGTATTATTGGAAGAACCTTCCAGCTACAATATTGTTAAAACTCCCTAGGACTTTCAACTGGTTTTTGGAGGTTTTTTTGAGATCTGAATTTCCAGGTTTGTTCTCAGACTATGACTATAGTCCTATGTAATGTAATCTGTTCATGTTTCTTTACCTCTTCTTGTGTTTCTTTTGCAGCCGTATGGTGCACATGGCAACTAGCTGGTGATATACTTTCATCTGTTCTCTTGTCTTTACCGTGCTTCATTGTGCTTCACATTCTTCATATGCCCTCTAAAGTTAGTCAAAGTTGTAACCTCTTAAAACAAAAAATACTGAAAATCCTTTGAGTTGCAAAGCCTGACACTGGTGTTAAAATGCATGATGGAATTTCTAGGAACTTATACTTGCACATGAATGTGTGCACACATGCATGCATGTGTGCACCTGTGGAAGAGGGAGAGAGAAAAAATATTCTTTCAAATCCACTTGAACAGTCAGGAGTGCATACTCATTTGTGCATTTGGTAAATACACTAAAATGGATTGAAGTAATAAATTTGCTTTCTAACAGCAAGTTTCAAGAAGGTTTCTTTATCTGAAGACAAGTTTTTATAATGATGTGATTTTTTCCCACAGAGATGTAGGCAAACATTAGCAGAGCCCCAGCCTTGTGTTAATTTCTGGGATAATTTTTTGTGCCTTGTACACAACTATTTATTGCCATGTTGATACCAAGAATGTGAGAACAGTGAACTGTGACTGATCAAAAAGCTTAAAAAAGTAAGTCTAGAATCTTAATAATGAAGAATATGGTCAACAGGATGAGTTTAATGAACAAGGTCTTAGAGCAAAATATAATAATCACACAGACATGTTCAGTTATTTGGATTAACTATCCCACCAAAGCAAGTAGCATAAATAAATTCTTAAAGTGTCATGTGAAAGAAAAAAATCATTTCAGTACAGCTTCCTTGTATTGGGATAAAGAAGGGGAAATTTTTTTTTAGTAAAACCAGTGCTTTTTTGAAAAACTTAAGCCTCTTACTTATAACACAAACTAAAATTATATATCACTTCATTTGAACTCCAGCTTTTTTGTTTGTATGATACAGATAAATGTAATGGAAGTGAGGTAATTTCAATAAAATCGATCAAAATAACATTTTATGTCAAGTTCCATTTTCATCATCTCCCCTGATAATAATTTCACAGTATCCCTCCTTTCTGCAAACATATAGTTTAGAGTTCTCTTGAAGAACTTCATCATCCAGAAAGACTGAGGTTCTAGTGTTGCCTTTGCCACAACAAACTTCATGACCTAAGAATGTTATTAACAAGTCAGTAAGAAGATGAGGCCACAGAGGTGACTCCCTGGGTTACTCATGAACATGATGTAGAATCAAGGTGCCTCAGCCAGAGGAACTCCTCCCTGAACCTTTGGGAGAGCACCTCATCATGTTCACAGTTTAATAGGCATTCCCCTGCTATTCTCATCTCCCGATGCAGATGCCACACAAACATTAATGGATTTAAGCTTCACAATATCTCTGCAGAAGGAAAATTACTGTGCCACCCTGACAAATTAAAACCCAGGATGGGCTGCAGGTACGATTTATTTGGCTTAAGGCAGTTATCCATAAAAGGGGTACCCACCACAAACATGGACACCCTGAGGTGGCCTGGAAGAGACAGTTCCCTCTGGGAAATATTTACCTTGTCCTAAGAGAGGAATACATTAAATCTGATGCACTGCAGTCTTGACAAGTCCATTTGTCTTGACTTCTAACTTCTGGAGGAAGACAGAAGTGATCATATCAGATGTACAAACCTGTTATCTGTGGTGACGTGACATAATTTCCACTCTAAATGCCAGTATCTTATAGAAAGTTTGCACTCCAAGTAAGACTTGCATCCAGTTTTCTCAAGATCCAGACACAAGCTTAGCAGACCTCAATCTTCATCCAGTACCACTTTGTAGACATTTGAATAGATTTCTGTGAGAGTAGTGTTGCATGCTAGGAAGAAGGACAATGACGAGAAAAAATGAAAGGGAAGGACACTGCGTCAGCTGCAGGACTTCCCTCTGAGGCCCTTGGAAAACTTTGCCTAGGGAAAATGGATGTCTCCTTGTTCAGCCCCACATGCAGCAGAATTCAACACTTGTAACCTGGAAGCCAGGGTGAGCATCTAGTAATGTCTCCTAGGAAGGAAGAGGAGAAACTTGAAACCCTGCTGGCTGCTACTACAGAAGCTTTGTTTAAAAAAAAAGTGAATCAAAGAAAATCAGAAAGGCAATATTTAAGGGTATCTAGATTTTCTCCTGTCTCGGCAGTCCTTTTAACAAAACAGGTGGAGAGACTTTGTGGCAGGGAGTTTGTGCTGGATACATCCTCGCTACCCCTAGCAGCACAGTTAAGCAGGAGGGATGTGCCTGGCATGGTCCACCTATGTGTAAAACCAGGCACAAAAAGACACTGTTCTCTGTAGATAATCCACATATCCAAAGTCCTTTCTCACCACTAAATCAGTCTCCTGGGACTCAACTAAACTGTTAGTAAGAGATTATGGTGCCAATTCCTCCATCAGCAGTGTCCAACAGCAACAGTCACCAGGTGTCCTCAGGAGCATGAATGTTACCATAAGGACTGAGACAAGAGACTGAGTTCTAGGAACTGGACGCTTTATTATTTTGTGTCTGTAACAAAGACTGTTTTTCACACTCAAGAAAGGCAGCCACAAGAGGTTGCTTTTTTATACTTCAAGATCAAAACCTACAGACACAAAAATGCAGCCCTAGCTCTGCCTTTGTCAACACCCTGCATCCTTCTTCCTTCTGATAGTTTTTATTTAGATCACCATTAATTTTCTCTGTTCAGTCACTTTAAATTATTTCCCACTCTTTTTCTTCCTGTCTTCCCTACTGTCAAAAAACCATACAATTTTACAGATGAAGAAAACAAATTTCCAATTGCAGACAACTGCAGGAAAATCCTGTGTGGGCTCATCTTTCCCCCTACCAACAAAGCAAAGCTGACAGGAAGCATGATTCATCCTGCACCCTCTGCATGGATGTATCACAGCTACCTGGATTTGAGGCACGGTGCAGTTAGTGTCTTGTTCTCTCGATAGTCAAACCCTCAGCAAGTCATTGGGCAGACATGCAGGCAGATAAAACAGCTTGATCCTCACCTCACAGCCATACGTCTCAGGGCAGACCCTGTCTGTGGTCCTGGTAACTTTAATTGCTCCTACTTGGGCGCAAAAGAAAAGTCAAAGAGGTAGCAAGGGCCACCTCTGAAACTTAGGTACCTCCTGAGTGTCTAGTCTCTTCTGTTTTAGAAGGATTTCTCTGACATCATATCTTCTGTCTGCTTTTTTTTTTTTTCTTTTTATCCTTTATCCTTTTTTCTCTTTCCTCATTCACCCTTCTAGTACCCCCTTCACAGTAAAATGATGTGGAGGGAAGCAGAACAGCCTGCCACTGACCTTTAAATAGATTTAAACATCAGCAATTCACTGAGCTGGAAAATTGTAAATCTGTAATTTTGTTGAAAAAGGTAGTCACCCTGTTCTTTGAAGCCATGTTCAGAGACAGTGGGATAATTAATGGACACAAAGGCAATGAATGGCAAAGTTAAATAAAAATGGCAAGAATATTTTTTTAGTTTCTAAGAAACAGGTTTTCTGTGTTTAGTTTTGCTTATTGTTACAAGGAAAGAAAGACTGTTAAAAATCATCCTGTGCAGATGAAAACATTGTCACACAATCCTTTTTACCTCTGAACTAACATGAAGTAGGACAGCAACTGGCACTGAGGGATTAGTAATGTGTGCTAACAGTGTGTGCCTACCCTGGGCAGTGTCTAAAAACCTTCCTAGCATTTCATGTAACAGCATTTCAAACCAAAACAGAGACAGACCAGAGCTGTCAGCACAGCTTATTTTAGTTATAAAGTTATAAAGTACATCCTCCCTTGCTGGGAAAGTTAGGCAAGACACACAACCCAAGTAAACAAACTTTAAAGTGGGCAATATAAAAGGGGAGGTAAAAGGTCAACAAAATAGAAAATAAAGGTGAAAGGTTTCAAAAGTAGGACAGTGTCTCTCACACTGGGGGGGAGAGGGGTATAAATGAAATAGAGCTTGTCATCATCCTTTTTGTGAAACATGGGTGGACTGATGTAGCTGTACCAAATTAAGGATAGTGTTGTCAACTATGTGTGCAAAGACCTGCTAGACAGATAACATAACCCCAGTCTAGAGGGGAAAAAGGCCAAAGAGTTCTACAACCTGGTCCTGAAAATACAGAAGAAATGATGATAAAATATGCATTGGCTTCTTTAGGGAAAATCTTTTGAAATAAGAATGTGGTATGAACTTAGAGTGGAGTACCTCTTCCAGAATAACTGAATGTGCATGTCTTATGCTTTGGAAGAAAAATACTTCTCCTGAATTAGCAAAGCCAATTTATCAAGAAGATGTCTTCCAGAATAATTCATTAAGAAACATGATCATTTATAAGTCTATGGGATCTGATGAGATGCATCCCACAGTCCTGAGGGAATTGGCAGATGTGGTTGCCAAGCCATTCTCCATGATATTTGAAAAACCATGGAAACCAGGAGAAGTCTGTGGTGACTGGAAGAAGGGCGTCATTGTGCCCATTTTTAAAAAGGATAGAAAAGATGACCCTGGGAACTACAGACCTGTTAAGTTCACCTCTGTGCCTGAGAAAATCACAGAACAAATCCTTCTAGAAGCAGTATTAAAGCACAGCTTTACCAGGGGCAAATCCTGTATAACCAACCTAGTGGCATTCTATGATGTCCACCACAGCAATGGACACAGGTAGACTGACAGATATGATCTATCTAGATTTCTGTAAAGCCTTGACACAGTCCCTCACAACATCCTTCTCTTTAAATCGGAGAGATACGGATTTGACGGGTTAACAGTATGATGGATAAGAAACTTGTTAGGTGGTTGTATTCAAAGCATAGTGGGCAATGGCTCAAACTCCAGAGAGAGATCTGTGACTTGTGGTGCCCCTCAAGGGTCCGTGCTGGGATCGGTGCTGTTTAAAATCTTCATCAATGATTTTAACAGCGAGATTGAGAACACATTCAGCAAGTTTGCAGATGACACCAAGCTGAGTGGTGCAGTTGCCACACTGGAAGCATGGGATGTCATCCAGAGGGACCTGGACATGCTGTAGAAGTGGGGCTGTTAGAACCTCATGAAGTTCAACAAGGCCATGTGCAAGGTCCTATGCCTTGGTTGGGGCAAACTCTGGTTTCAATACAGGATGGAGGATGATGTGATAGAGAGCTGCCCTGCAGAGAAGGACTTGGAGGTGCTGGATGATGACCAGCTTCACATGAGCTGGCAAGAAGCGGTTGCAGCCCAGAAGCCCAACCATATCCTGGGCTGCATCAAAAGCAGCATGACCAGCAGGTTGAGGGAGGTAATTCTGCCCCTCTCTTCCTCTCTTGTGAGACCTCATCTGGAGTATGGAATCCAGTTCCAGAATCCTCAGCATAAGAATGATATGGAACTGCTGGAACAGGTCCAGAGGTGGGCTACAAAGATGATCAGAAAGCTGGAGTTCTTTTGATATGAAGACAGGCTGAGAGAGTTGGGCTTGTTCAGCCTGGAGAAGAGAAGGTTCTGAGGAGATCCTATAGGAAACTTCCAGTACGTGAAAGGCACCTACGAGAAAGCTGGGGAAGGACCGTTCCTAAAGGCTTGTGGTGAGAGAACAAGGGGGAGTGGGTATAAACTGGAGAGGGGAAGATTTAGGCTTGATGTAAGGAGGAATTTCTTCCCCAGGAGAGTGGTGAAGTGCTGGAACAGGTTGCCCAGGGAAGTTGTGCATGTCCCACCCCTGGAGGTGTTCAAGGACAGGTTGAATGGGGCCTTGGGAAGCCTGATCTAGTGGGATGGCACTGCCTATGGCAGGGGGGTTGGAACTAGATGATTTTTAAGATCCCTTCCAACCCTAACTATTCTATGATTCTATGATTAAGCAGCTAAAACGTATGAGTAAAGAAGTATTCCTCAGAGAGCATGGGGAGAATGGCAGCTGTAGAGCAAGCTTGTGTTTGCTGATGATCACCTGCCTGTGTTTGATAATTAAGATTTCCTAACACCCATGTGAAATGGCTAGCTGGGACCTGAGCTTTCAGCACTCTTGGGAGGATATCTGACAAGCAAAGACAATTGAAATGCCTGGTTAAAAAACAGGCTTCTTTCACTCTTTCTGTTCTTCTTATTCTGCCAGTTCTGCCATTCAGCCTTTTTAACACAATCAATCATTCAGAGGCAGAATCATTGCTTAGTCACTCATTAACACAGCAAGTCCTGCAAACATCACACATAGCTGAAAGGATGTAAGCTAGTGATATCTGTCAAGAGTAACTATTCATTCCACTCTGTGATATTTAAAAATACAGTAGAAGAGTGTATCAATTCACTTCCCTACTGATGTTAAGTTGCATCATTTATGAATATAGCCCATGTAGTAAAAGAAGAGTATCATCTGTGAGCTTGGAAAAAAAATTATTATTGCCTGTTAACATCTTATATAAATACTTGGGGAATTTGAATACTACTCTTGTATTTTGTAAAAGATTCTCTCTCCTGTTAGTCCCATATCCTCTTCAGGTTCTTATTTTCTGTGTTTTCAGCAGTTGCACACAGTTATAGCAAATCAGTCCTGATGAACCACAGGCACATTCACACTTGTTTCTATAGCTGGGCGAAACACTATGTGAGAGGAGCCACTCAGGCATATGTCCTGTAATAAGCTGAGCTCCAGTGGGTTGAAACTTCCAGGTGCAACAGCTATTTGGCCATTTGTTTTCTGACTACAGCTCTGATTACTTCCCTCCCTTCAACAGAATAATGAAAGTAGCCACAGGGTTTATGTGTCATCTCCTCTATATGTTACCCATATTCCAGTAGTCAGGTAGAAAACAGTGGAGACAGACAGGTATAAGGTACCTACTGACTCTGGAAATCCTGAGGACCTAAAAGCACAGATTCTGCTAAAAATAAAGACTGATGTACATGCAGTTAAAACTAACCAAAGTAGCTATGGAGGCTTGTGGTGACCTTCCAGCTGAGGTTGTCCATGCAGCAACTCTTACATCGAAACTGAGATAATTACTTTTTACATTATATCTTCTCAGTAATTATTACAGCATTTCATTTAGAGGCATCTCATCTTAAAGGTACTTGAATGCTTTAATCCATCTCAGTGAAAAATATCACTTGAACCAAACCAGGGGCATGCCCAATGCAATGGCAGAATTGGAAATAAGGCAAGGGCAGATGACTTGGAGGCATCCCTCCGTTCCTCAAAGAATAACTTGTCAGTGTTGTCATCCTGGTTAGGTGGCCTATTGCACAGTCCCATGATGATATGCATTTTAATTGTCCATCCCTTAATCCTTACCCAGAGACTGTCAACCATGCTATCACCAACTGCAGGCTCCATGCATTCCAGCTCTTCTGCTACATACATTTACTGCTACTGGAGACATAGGACAACAACTAGGTTCCCTTCCAAGCCTCAAGATAGTATAGAGACAGCTCTACATTTGTCCTAATTGGAGTCAGCTGAAAAGTTTTACATCAAACTCTTTTGCAACAGAGAGTGGAGCTTTCAGTGAATTGGTTCTGTATTCCATAGAATATTTCAATTTTTTCATTGAAAATCTGAGCAGGCAAACCAAGAAACTTGATTAAATACTTCAGTTCTGAAGGGTCATCACAGCACTCCAGAGGTCTTAAGTTCCTCCAATTCCAGTTCTTTGTTTGGGGACTTTGCCCCTCAATCAAACTACATTTCCCAACAATACTCTGGCCAGGCAGCAGTGCTGATGCACGCTTTCCCACCTATATGAGAGAAGAATACCATTCATTAAGGAAGATGTGATGAAGTCAAGGAGTCACCACTTTGTGTTTATTTTTTGGTACTTGCTGTCATCTACCACCTACCTCGGTCATTGTTGAAGTGATAGGGAGGAAAAAAAGCGTGAGTAAAGGAAATATGGGAGAGAAATGAGCATGGATCCCTTCAGCCTGTTAAATTGCAGTAGCTGTTCTGTGTAAGAAATAAAGCAGTGCTAGAGGGTCCTCCAAAAATGAACAGGACAGTCGCTGAAGTATGAAAAACCAGATGAGCGGAAAAAGAGGCCATTCGGTGTTGCTCAGCAGCAGCCATATGATGTGTCACCCAGCTTTCATACAGATATCAACTCAGCTATCAGTCTGAAAGCCAAGGGTAAGAAAATGAATATGTTAGGAGAATTCACACCCAAACAGCACAAAGAGGACCACAGAAAAGTATAGAGAAGATTCAGGAAAACGGTCTTTGACATCCTCAAGTCAAAAGTGTAAACTGACAAGAAAAATAACTTAAAGTCAGTTGTTGACTGTACTTGCTTCCAGAGACGATAGTTTTTGATTTCTCCAACCAGAGTCTCAGCTGGTGTAACTTACCTAGATGGTTTCAGTAAAATCTATGTCAATTCACCTGTTAAGTCTCTTGCCCTTAGAGAACTGGTGTATTATCTCAGGTAAAAAAATCATGCTATGTCTATGCTCAAACTTCTGTTCAAGCAGAATACACTGTGAGCTGGAGGCTTCAAAACTGACATCCTCCTAGCTATTAAAAAAACCCCAACCAAACAAAAAAACAGAGGTAAAATGCTGCTTTTACTCCTGAGATAAAAAAACTCCAAAACAATGAACGTTTACTTTTGAAAGCTTCTGAAGGAAGGTGAAGAGTAAGGATGCTAATGTCACGAATCTCTTAAATATATCTGCAGAGAGGATTAGAAATAAAAATGCGACAGGAACTTGACATGATTCTTGAAGGGAGAAGTTATGAATGATTGGATATGTTTGAAACTTGATGAGATGACTTTCAGAACTAAAAGATCAAGAGACTCTTGTTCAAGGGAATCTAGAAGAGGCATAAAGAGAAGCAGAGGTGAAGGAATGTAAACACACAGTGAAACGTTTCTTGCTGTGTTTGAGTCCCTTTTTCTTCCTGATTAGAGTTGCGGGGGGGAGAAAAGCACAGAGATATGTGAGCACCTGTCTTTTGAAGGTGGATAAGGATAACATCCTATGAGCCTCAGAAAAAGGTTTCATTTGGTCTCTGTTTGAGGAACAAACTTTGATCAGTTCTTATCTGAGTGATCTTCATTTATTCATCCTTCTGCACAAGGGAGAAGAATTGGTGAACTGATCAAATACTGAAATGCCAAACAAGGTACCAGATTGTAGTGGAAAGCTGATCTATGGGAAGAAGGCTGGTTGGTAAAGTCTCATGGGAGACAGTACTTAAGGGCAAGGAAGCCCATGAGGGTTGGGAGCCCTTCAAAAAGGAAATCCTAGCGGCTCAGGAGAAAGCCATCCCCGTGTTCTGGAATAAAAGCTGGCAGGGGAAAATACCAGCTTGGTTGAACAGAGAGATCTTGAGTGATGTCAAGAAGAAGAGAAATGTTTATAGGCTCTGGAAGAGGGGACAGGACTCTTGGGTGGACTACAGGAGAGAAGTGAGGTTGTGTAGAGAAAAAAAAATCAGAGGTGCTAAGGCTCAACTAGAAATCAGGTTGACAAAATCCATGAAAGATAACAAAAAAATCTTTCTATAAATATATAAATAATAAAAGGAGGACTAGGGAGACCATACAGTCCCTATTGGACACAGAAGGAACAACAGTGACAGGGGATGAGGAGAAGGTTGAGGTACTTAATGCCTTTTTTGCCTCAGTCTTTAATTGTAAAGAAAGTTGTTCCCTCTGTGTACAAACCCCGGAACTAGAGGAGCAAAATGAGGCTCCCACTAGAGGAGGTGGTCAGAGCCTTGCTAGACCTCCTAGACACCCACACGTCTATGGGGCTGGATGGGATTCACCCTAGGGTATTGAGGGAGCTGGAGGATGTACTGGCCAAACCCCTTCCCATCATCTTCCAGCAGTCCTGGATGACTGGGGAAGTTCCACTGGACTGGAGGCTGGCTGATGTTGTGCCCATCTACAAGAAGGGTAGCAGGGAGGATCCAGGGAACTACAGGCCAGTCAGTCTGACCTCAGTGCCAGGGAAAGTCATGGAACAGGTCATCTTGAGTCCTATCATGAAGCACATGCAAGAGAACCGGGTGATCAGGCCCAGTCAACATGGGTTCACAAAAGGTAGGTCTTGCCAAACCAACCTGATCGCCTTGTATGACCAAATGACTAGACTCTTGGATGAGGGAAAGGCTGTGGATGTGGTCTTCCTGGACTTCAGTAAAGCCTTTGACACAGTATCTCACAGCATTCTGCTACGGAAACTGTCAGTCTCTGGCCTGGACAGGCACACACTCTCCTGGGTGGAAAACTGCTTGGATGGCCGGGCCCAGAGAATGGTGGTAAATGATGTTAAATCCAGCTGGAGGCCAGTTACAAGTGGTGTCCCCTAGAGTTCAGTGCTGGGTCCAGCCCTGTTCAATGTCTTCATCAATGACCTGGATGAAGGCATTGAGTGTACCCTTAGCAAGTTTGCAGATGACACTAAGCTGTGTGGAAGTGTTGATCTGCTGGAGGGTCGGGAGGCTCTACAAGGGGATCTGAACAGGCTGGACCGCTGGGCTGAGTCCAATGGCATGAGGTTTAACACAGCCAAATGCCAGGTCCTGCACATGGGGCACAACAACCCTATGCAGTGCTACAGACTAAGGGAAGAGTCCATAGAAAGCTGCCTGGAGGAGAGGGATCTGGGGGTGTTGACTGACAGCCAACTGAACATGAGCCAGCAATGTGTCAATGGCATCTTGGCTTGTATCAGAAACGGCATGACCAGCAGGTCCAGGGAGGTTATTCTCCCTCTGTACTCGGCACTGGTGAGGCTGCTCCTTGAATGCCGTTTTCAGTTCTGGCCCCCTCACCACAAGAAGGATGTTGAGGCTCTGGAGCGAGTCCAGAGAAGAAAAACAAAGCTGGTGTAGGGACTGGAGTACAGGACTTATGAGGAACGTTTGAGAAAGCTGGGGTTGTTTAGCCTGGAGAAGAGGAGGCTGAGAGGAGACCTCATTGCTCTGTACAACTACCTGAGAGGAGGTTGTAGAGAGGAGGGAGTTGGCCTCTTCTCCCAAGTGACAGGGGACAGGACAAGAGGAAATGGTCTCAAGCTCCACCAGGGGAGATTTAGGCTGGACATTAGGAAAAAAAATTTCACAGAAAGGGTTATTGGGCATTGGAACAGGCTGCCCAGGGAAGTGGTTTATTCACCTTCCCTGGAGATGTTTAAGGCACAGGTGGATGAGGTGCTGAGGGGCATGGTTTAGTGTTAGATAGGAATGGTTGGACTTGATGATCCAGTGGGTTTCTTCTAACCTGCTTATTCTATGATTCTATAATTCTAATTAGCCTCTTGATTCTCTATGTGACATAGAAAACTGGAGAAAACCAAAGAAAATTATTACATATTGATGAGGAACTTACTGGATTTCTTTGACAGTGCCGAGTCATGCACAGAGAAGGATGTTCAGCAGGGCTTCTAGTGCTGCTCCAAAAAAGCCTAGCATGTGGTCTCTGAGCTTATCATTGGTAGGCAAACACGCATGTGAATAACATGAATAACTTGGTCATTGATAGGAGCTCACAGTAGAGCAGTAGAGAGAACAGTAAGAGGTCCCTGACTATCCTGTCTTTGTTGATTCCTGTTCCCTCAATACTAACTATGCAGAAAGTATCTGTAACAGTAGAGTAGTTACTAGCACGACTGGAAGGGCACACACCCCTGTGTGGTATTGAGATCTTCTACATGGCAGAATCTGCTGGTCAGTGCCACCTGCCTGGCTGCCACCTGTCAGCTCCATCTCGATGGGAGGACTCAGAAGCTCAGCTGTTGCAGCTGTTTGCAGTCACTGCTGTGTTCATCTCTCATCAGCTGACCTTAAACACAGGTTGTTATTAAGGAAGAAAGCAACTTTTCTTTCTCCAAGATGTGGATGCTAGCAACTGTTTTAAAATTCCATGTTGAATATTCCTCTGTGTGCACACTCTGCTATTTTCAATATCTGCTTAGAAGCATTAAATTTCTTTCTCAGATTTCTCTTTTTCTATTTGACAACTCCTGATGTCATTTTGCTTTAGTTTGTGAATCTCAGCCTGTTTGCTGCTGAGTCACTGAAGAAGGCAACTGATGATAAATATAGCCCCTTATCAACACAGAAGGCTGTGGGCTACTCAAATAACAATCAGAAAAGGAGACTTTTTTAACCAGCAATAGTCAAACAGAAGGATCCTTCTTTCTGTGCAGATTTCCCTGTCACTCACAATCTTTGACTGATGTGGGCTGCATCCTCCAGACTATAAATGTGAATATCAAGAGGCAGTAGCAGAGACTGGTCTCATCTATGGGAACAGGAGCAGAGGAAGCACAATATTTTCCATGCTGGACCCCTAAAGCAACTGCCTGATGCTAGAAATTATAAAATGCAAAACACTAAGCTGAAATACAGAAAGATGATTGAATCTTTCACACCTATGCTCTGATTTCTGAAAGATTTATCCCTCATCTAGAAGACCTTAGCCTTTCAGCTGGTTTGACTGAAGTATGAAATATTCTAATCATTGTCCAGATTTTTAAGTCACAGGGAGATTCTGCTAGTACTAGATCAGTACATTTCAGTTTCACTGTAGGATGGTGACATCACAGAAGATGGCTGTGTATATCACATGATGCTGGAGTCATTGCTACTTGATTTTCTGAGACTGAGGGGACAGATTCACACTGCATCAGTGATAGGTTTCTTACAAAATTTGCAGGCTACAGAGTCCACACATCACCACCCTTGCAACCACAAGTCAGAGGAAGCGATAACTAGAATGGGAACTTTGAAGAAATGAATAATAAAAAATACCCTGAGAGTAGGACCTTACTGCTGTGTTATGGCAGAGGTCACGTGATTGTCCAGCTGGTAGCTTTAAAGTTGAAGTGATATGATAAGATATATCCTTTCTTCCATGTGAATGAAAGGCTTTCTTGGACCTCTACAATGTGAGAACAATATGACTAATCCATGGGGTTGGAAGCATCTGAACCTTATACAAGGCAGCACATAGACTCTTGCATGTATTTAACCAACACAATTCAAAATATTTTCATCAACTGCAATGACTGAAAAACAGCCACCATAATGTCTTGTATGTATTCTCAGGAGAAGTGATGTTTCTGAAGTACTGTGGGGAATTGTAAGAAGGATCCTGGGGTGCCTCTGAAATGGCTGGTCAGAACACGGGAAATACTGTGTAAGATAGATTAGATGAGATTCTTGGAATTAAACTCTCACTACAAATGTAAGCCTCTTCATGGGTGCTTTGGCTTGAAAATATTCTTTGTTACTCATGACCAGGTTTATTTTGCTATAAAGGACTCACTCAAGCAGGCACCAGGGTAATACACAGAGATTTCCTTCAGGGCACAAAGAGCAAAGAAGTATCAATTCCAAAACTGTGAGTGGTAAATCACAATGCTTGAAGATTGCAGTGCTAGTGTAGATTCTTCTACATGCACAGCTAGCAATGTAGTGTGTTTGGGTGGCTTCCACTGCCTACTATTCTCAGATTTCTTCTTTTCCCTCTTTTCAAAGTTGCATCATATACAACACTGCTGTGGCTTCCAAAGTCCAGTTCCCTGAGGAAAACCTAGAAAGTCATTCTGTTGTTCCCCATTTTATTTGTTTCCACACTAATTACTCAGGCAGTAATTGAAGAGACATTGAATATTTATTAGAACTACATCAAAGGTGCAGTGCTATTTTCCCTTCTTACATGACCTGCAAGGAAAAAGAAAAAAAAACCCAGATAATTCCATTCCACTTCAAGTTATTTAGTCCTGTAGCTTTCATCTGAGTATTTTGGTTAAGGGGTTATAGACTGGGTTTTGTTGTTGTTCTTGCCATGGCTAATTTAGTTCTCTGCATGTGTTTAAAGCATTTCACTAAGGACCTGCATTGTTTGTAATGACATTGATGGTGAAGGAACATCAGCCCCTCTCTGAGGTCCTACACTGGCTGAGAAGAAGGCTCCCAGATTCACAGTCTTCTTGTAAGCCCAAAAGGTAGACTATAAGCCATTTATTTCAGAGACAAATGCCAGCAGGACTGAAATCTGCAAGTCTGCCTGCTTTCTGTGAGGAGAAAATAGAGGCTGATCCTCTGCCAAGCAAGAAAGTTGAAGCAGTGAGAACACTAGCCCACTAAGCCATAGTGCTAGACTTGATTGCAAACTTAGCAAGGATAAACCACATTTTATTTGCTGTAAAGTGATAACTTCAAATAAATATCCAAAATATATGGCTGAAATAATTTAACCTACTCACATTCCAAAAATATGTCATTGTCTCAATGCTAGAGGAACACGTTGTTATATACTTAGCATTTTCATGGATTTGACATTAATGCAACAATAAGCACAGGACTGACAGCTGATTTGTTTATTTATTTATTTATTTAGGACAATTCTATGTATTGAATAGAAAAGTATAGCATTAGATAGCTTCAGGGCTTTCACAGTGTTTATCCTTCCTAAAAAATATGCTCACTTTCTTCAAAAAAAAGGAAAAATTAAAGAAAGAAAATGTAGTTTTGTTGTTTACTGTGAGCTAAGATTATTCTCTGTTATAGGTTACGACAGTAAATTTAAATAGAAGCACTTCTGAACTCAGAAGGAAACTAAAATTATGACAATTGAAAATTTTTCTGTTTCAGGTGCACCAGTGACCTCAGTCCAACTTGTCTGGGGTTTGATATTTTATTCACTTAAAACGGTGGTTAAAACTCCCTAGCTTTCATGGCACAGGACTAGAGCTTTAGCAGAAATGTTTGTTACTGCCTGTCTCCACCTTCCATGATGCCTACTGGTGTTTTATTGCCCTCCTACCCAAAGCACAAATAAATAACAGAGTATTTTGGCTTTCCTAGGATGCCTGTTGTGTTAGAGAAGTGTCCTGTTCTCATGATCATCAGCCTGGGTTGTAAGCGGGATTCATTTCTTGTTACTGCAGCTGTGGAAAAAGTAAGGAAGTCTAATTCAAAGTATTTGATTTTGCTCCCTTAAGAGGGCAGATCTTTCTGTTTAAAGCAATCTTTGAAATAGCTGGGATTCATCAACCCCTTAAGCTTCTGCCTCACTGTACAGCAGCCTAAATGATTAGTGTAGACCAGACATCTAACTTTTTGACGAGTGTGAGTACTGGAGATTAATCTCACTGTGGTTAATATCCTCTCTTGTCTTTATTAGTCAGGGCTATTTCCAAGTCACTCTAGCACACTGTTCAAGGCTACCCTCATTTTTGTCATGAACCCTAGTCATGATGAAGTCCTTCACAAGAAACTCATCTCCCAGAACTTCAAAGACAAGTCTTCACCCTCAGAAATTTTCATTTGTGTGTATTTTACCATTATTCTCTTATTGTTTTGGGGTTTTTTTTAAAGTATTCTCCAGGTAAATTCTGCACATGGCATGTTCTCTCTTCAGTTCTATATTGCATTTTGATAGTTAGCCTTTGTTGTCTGCACTGAATAAAAACTATTACAGAATCACAGAGTGGTAGGAGTTGGAAGGGGCCTCTGGCAAACATCTGGTCCGAGTTTCCTGCTAAAGTCGGTCAGCATAAAGCAGATTGCACTGGAACATGTCCAGGCAAATTTTGATTATCTCCAGATAAGGAGACTCCACAACACCCCTGACAAGCCTGTTCCAGTGCTTCATCACCCTCACAGTAAAGTTTTTCCTCATATTGAGGTGAAACTTCCTGTGCTCCAGTTCGTAAATGTTGCCCATTGTCATGTTGCTGAACACTGCTGAGAAAAGTCTTGCTCCATCCTCTTGACACTTGCCCCTTAGAAGTTTATGAGCACTGATATGATCCCCTCTCAGTCTTCTCTTCTTCGGGCTAAACAGGTTCAACTCAGCCTTTCCTCATAAGAGAGATGCTCCAGTCCTCTCAATATCTTCATGGCTCTCCACTGGACTCTTTCCAGTAGTTCTTGAGCTAGAGAACCCAGAACTAGTCATAATACTCCAGATACAACCCCATTAGGGCAGAGTAGAGAAGGAGAATAACCTCACTTGACCTTCTGACATTCTTCTTAATGCACCTGAGGACACCATTGGCCTTCTTGACCACAAGGATACATTCCTGGCTTATGGTTATCTTGCCATCTACCAGGACTCCATCCATCAGGTCCTTCTCTGCAGAGCTGCTTTCCAGCAGGTCAACCCCTAACCTGTATTGGTGCATGGGTTTATTGCTCCTTGAGTTTATTGAGTTTTACTAGGTTCCTATCCATCTAACTTCCCAGCCTGTCCAGGTCTCACTGAATGGCAGCATAGTCTTCTGGTATATCAGCCTCTCCTCCCAGTATTTACAGAGGGACCTGGACAGGCTGGATCAGTGGGCTGAGTCCAGTTGCATTTGGTTCAAAAAGGCCAAGTGCCGGGTCTTTCACTTGGGTCACGACAACCTCATGCAGTTCCACTGGCCTGGAGAGGAATGGCTGGGGATGTGCATGGAGGAGAAGTATGTGAGGATGTTCATTGTTAATATGAACCAGCAGTGTGCCCAGGTGGGCAAGAAGGCCAACAGCATCCTGGCCTGCATCAGAAATAGTGCAGCCAGCAGGGCTAGGGAAGTGATCCTTCCCCTGTACTTGGTGCTGGTGAGGTTGCATCTCAAATACTGTGTTCAGTTTGGGGCCCCTCACTACATGAAGGAGGTGTCCAGAGAAGGGTAACAAAGCTGGTAAAGAGTTTAGAGCACAAGCCTTACGAGGAGTTGCTGTGGGAGCTAAGGTTGTTTAGTTTGGAGAAAAGTAAGCTGAAGGGAGATCTTATTGCACTCTACAACTACCTAAAAGGAGGTTGTAGCATATCACAGCATACATCATTGCTGCAACTGTCCTGATGTGTGCATATTTATATTTCTAAATACAAATGTACTCAAATATATATATGTATACTATATATACATATATACTTACATATGTACAGATAAAAACTCTTATATACAAAAGTATATATATATATATGCACAAGAATATATATGAAAAATCTGTGAGGTCTTGTGATCTACAATAAAAAATTACAAATTGGGTGGAGGATAAGAGCACTTCTCTTTTTTTCTTTTCTTTCTTCTTCTAGAATGGGTTACACATCTTATGAATGGAACTAGAGTAAAGCTGAATTTGCAACACAGAAAGGAAATGGTTTTGCTCTTTATGAATCACTACTGTCAAATTTGTACAAGTAAAATACAATACACTGTACATATATACACAGCAGTTCCCTTCATGTTTAAAACATTCTAGAGAGTTTAGCAAGTGATAACCTAAGATAAAGCTACTATTGGGTCAAAGAATGAATTAAACAAGTGTTGTCTTTACTTTTGACATGAAAGTATTTTCAGTGCCAATGTTCTAAATCTCTGCTGGCAGAATATTCAGAGGTAGCAAACTCAAGAACACTTAAGATGCTCAGGCTCCTTTAGCTATGGATTTATAATGATATTCCATTAGACCATTTGTAGAAAACAAAACCTGACTTGGGCAGTAAGGAAGTAATACCTTAGCTGGATACACACAGCCAGGAGATTAGATAAGCACCTGCAATAGCTTTAAAAGCTAATGAAAGCTTGAGAATAGGTGGCCTCCTTGGGGATCAACAGCAATGGCAGCTGGCTTTCTGACCCTTTTCCTCCCCCTGGTTGCTTTCTTAAATTCATACAACTGAAAGTTTTCTCTTGCTTATATTTTGCAGATGCATTTCATGATTATGCAATTGCCGTGATGAAAGCTCCTAAATGAGAATCATCAGCACAATGACAATAGCCATAATTTGGGCAAGAAACTATTTACCTTCTATCCTGAGTGAATCACCACAAAGCAGGGGAGAAGGGAATTCACTGTCCTTGACCAGTCACTGAATCTGCACAAGCAGTTTGCTGTGTTGTTTTCATGATATGGATGTCTGTAAGATAAGATTCAGAGAACTGGACTAGCCTAGGTGTATGCTTCTTCTCATACAGCATCAAAGAGCTGACAGACAATTATTATCTACTATTGGTCCTCAACTGATCCCAACTCAATCCAGCTATCTAGTGTGGACAATACTTCACCATATTTTTGGTCTATTACATTGTATTGGAGTAAACCATTTGTCCCATCTTGAATTCCCAAACATGATTTAACATAAATTACATCTTCTTTTGAAGACCACTGGTTCATTTTAAAAAGGGTCCAGGAAAACCAAGGGGCTAACAATAAAGATAAAACTCTGAGGACATTTACAAATAGCCAAGACTTAGGTTGCAGACAGAAGCCTTTCATCATTATAATTTTTCCACATAAAACGTAGTAGAAAGAGTGATAGGCTGAATTGTTCATGATTCAAATTCTATTTTGCCATATATTCTGACTTTTTGAAAAAATGTGTTTGAGAATTCCAATAAAGAGCAAAAGTGCTGAAATTCAAAGAACATGGATTTTAAGTGCTTAACCCTAGACTTGCTATCCAAATCCCCCTTGCTGCCCACACTTTATCAGCTTCTTGCATTTTGTTTTCTTCTCCGTAAGCTCTAGAGATGCCTGTGATTCTATTTGTCTGACTATATAAAAACACTCTCTGACTGAACTTCTCCAGCCCAACATAAATCTAAAAATTATTTATATAAATTCTTGTCGTAGAGTACATCTCAGCTGCAGGGACAGGATCAGAAACCACTCATAAGGGACAAGCACCTGTATTTCCTACAAAAGCTTGCTGATTAGGAAGTGTCAGGCATGGGGTCTATGTCCTCTGCAGCTTGCCAGGGTTCAAATCCATGTCTCCACAGCGTGGAAGTAGTCCCAGCCTTGCTAAAGCAAACTAGTCTAAGTAGAGGGTCTCTTCGCTTGGCTTATTGTGTCTGTATAGAAAGAAGAATATAGATATCATAGGATGAGAGATAAAAGAAATGCAAGGAAGGCTCAAGCAATTGGGCCACTCACCTGCACTTCTGGAGAAGTCAGGAGTTCAGGCCCTCATACACAAAAGATGACAACAGGCCTGCTAACTTTAAGCAAAAAAAATTGAATTTTGCAAAACCATTCCTTCTCATAGTCCCAATTTATAACCCCAGATCTATATAAATTGTGGTAGCACCTGTACTCACTGCCCCGTTCTTTTCATTTGACATTTGTAAATGGCTTTTAGAGAGCCTACCTGAAGAGCAGGTCCTTGCCAAGAGACTGGCGGCTGATTGTGAGAACTCATTAGTACAGTACAGTGAAGGGGCTGCACTACACACCTCATGCCAAGGGTCTCACCTCTTGGCTATGTGAGAGTACATCCCTTTGCAGTCACAATACTGAATATCTATGTAAGTAAAAACTGCTTAAAAGGATGCTGCTAATACGTACTAGAGGTTAATTCCAGAAGTCAGGAAAGCTGATGTTTTGTCTGAAAACAAACACAACATATGTTTGTACTGGAAGTTGTAAACAAGGAGGCATGCTGGGTAGGTAGCCTGAAGCTAGAAGAATATTTTAAAAATCCTGAGACTTATCGTTACATTATTTATAGGCTGGAGAAGATTCATTGTTTTTGAAACAACAGGCAGCCCTTGTGCTGCATCTATTGACACAGTGAAACCTTCTTGGATTGAAATTTGCTTTGATATCCTGTAGTGATTTCCTCCTAAAGTCTGAGTTTCTTAAATACACTGCACTCAAGCTCACCCCTTCTCCCACATGCTTGTTCTCTCCCTCTGTCTCATACGTTGCATACAACAATTCACAGTGAACCAAACTCCATGTGGTGGGAGAGAATTATCAAGGGTGCATAGTACCTTTGAAGAGCAAATTAGTAAAACATCGATTCCTATTAACTCAAATAAAAGTAAATTTCATGAAGGCCTTAGCAAAGACGGAAATAACTGCTACATACTCAATGTTGGTGTGTTCGCTGCAGAACCCAGCATGCTACTTTTGTAATATTAGTAGAAAGGAGGAAATAAAGCAAGGAAGAGCACTGAAAGACTAATTGCTCCCTCAAGAAAACATGACAAAACACTGTGTCCTAAGGGAATGCTCTGTAGTCACTGCCATCCTTTATCCTCCATGGCAATGGGAGAGCAAACAGCAAAGGCTCAATGGGCACAATTCCATTTCATTTAAGTCCTCTGATGCCCAAGATATTACACCAGAGATTAACACAGCTCTTATCAAAGTCAAAAAGTGGTTTGCATTTTATTTATTGTTATTTGTTGAACTGCAGTAGCCCCTAGAGGGTCTCAGTAGGACTGCTGCCCTGTTGTGCTCAAAAAAAACAGCAGGAAAGATCAATGATGAGATGCTTGGGCACTCATTTTGATTTCACCTAGATCTGGCACCAGCTCAGAAATTTTCTTCTGCACTTCCTTTCCAGAGATCAACTTCACATCCTCTCTTTTTATGTATTGAGTGAGATTGTTTGATAGAAAGACTCCCAAAGCTGGTGGAAAAACTAGCACACACAGCTTTCTGTTGTCTGCACCTCTATCGCCTCATCCTCACTTGTTGCAAGCAATAATTCATTTGCCAGAGAGAAAAAAAATTTCCTGACATGCCACAGATGGGCCTCACAGCAGAGATCTTCTATTTACACAATCCTAAGAGCTCCAAGGGAAAAAAACAAAAATAAGAAAAGTCAAACTTAGCATTACATCTATCAGAAAAGCATTGAGATATTCAAACAGGAGTTTTAGTCATTCTGCTCCCCCCACTCACCTTGGGCTGAAAAGAATGATGTGTTGTCATGTGAAGCTATTAAAAGAAAAGTAATTAAAAGCTAAGAAAAATGTTAAAGGAGACCATAGGAGTAGCCCCTCCAAAAAAAATGTTTTAATTACTGAAGGCTGCTTTTCCTTTATTTGAGGAATTGTCCTTTCCTTCTTTCTTTCTTTTTTTCTTTTTCCCCCCTTCTTTATTTTGTATTCTTCCTTCTCTTTTCTTTTTTCTTATTCTCTTTCTTATTCTTCTTTTTAATTCTTTTTAATTTTTTCTTCTTTTCTTTTTTCCCTTTTTTCACTCTTTTCTTTTTTTCTTTTTCTTCCTTCCCTAGCATATGTCTCCAAGCTGTAACATCACCAGAGAATGCAGCTTCACTACTAAATAAGCTTTATACTATATGAAGATATTACTAGAAACTGCAGAGATTGGCAAAGGATAGAAGGGACAGTAATGCTAGAACCCTGCCCATGAAACAAATAGGAAAACAGCCTCTAGTGCATGTAGCACTGGCTTATAGGCACTTTATCTTGTTCAGCACGCTGTTGAGTCCTATATCCACTTTGTACGCTACATGTAAGAGTAATACACGCTCTCTGATGTGTTTTCTATAAGTAACATTTACTTTTTAGATCAAGTTTTTTTTTTTTTTTTTTTGTTTTTTTTTTTAATAAGGTCCCAAATAATTTTGGAAACTTTATAATGTTCATTAAGGTCTGGTAAAATCGGTAAGTGGTTTTGAGCCCCCCAGTGGACAACAAAGAACAGCATAGCTGCTCGCTCACCCCTCCCCCTTTGGAGTGCCATTGTGAACGGGAATCAAAAGAAACAAAAGCAAAACTTATGAATAGAGTTAAGGACGTAGAGGGATCATTCACAAATTACCGTCACAGGCAAACCCGATTTGACTTGGAGGAAAAAGTCAATCACCAAGCAAATCAGAATAAGATATTGAGAAACAAAAGCAGATCCTCAAAAGAATACTTTTCCCCCACCTCCTCTTTTGTTCCTGGGCTTGATTTCCTCCTGATTTTTTACTCACCTAGTACTACAGGGGGATGAGGAATAGGGGTGGTGGACAGTTCATCATATGTTGTCTCTGCTGTTGATTCCTCTGTAGAGGGAGGAGAACTTACAATCTTACCATGAACCAGCATAAGGGCCCTCCCACAGTCCTCCATGAACTTATCCAACGTAAGTCCTTCTCACAGGCTCCAGTCCCCCATGATCTGCTCCAGTGCGGATTTCCACAGGGTTCTGGCCCCCTTTGTGTGCCTCTACCTGCTCCAACATCAGGTCCTCCACAGCCTGCGAGGTGGATGTCCACAGGGACTCCTCATGGGTTGCAGGGGAACAGCCTGCTCAGCCACAGTCTCCTCCATGGGCTGCAAGGGAATCTCTGCTGGAGTGTCTGGAGTACCTCCTCCCATTTCTTCTTCACTGACCTTAGTGTTCTCTACAGTGCTGTTTTTCTTATAACCAAAGTTTGCATAGTTGTTTTGGGTGGGTTTTTTTGCCTTTGGTGTAAGGTTGTTTCTCCCATATCTCACTTCTCTCTTTTGGTCACCACACTGGGCTGGCCCAGCCAGACCAGGTCTAATGACCCCTAACAGCTCAGTGGGGTGGAGAGGTGGGGAGAGCACATGTCCTCCCACACCTCTCCCCTCTCTCCACTGCTGCTGCTACTTCTTTTTCCCCTCCCCCATTTGTAAGCCCAACACAATATTTTAGATTAATTACAATACTGTCACTGAAGGCATTATTGCTTATATCACTGTGATTCATCCTGAAGGTGGATGTGCTGTAGTGTGTTTGAAATCCAGAGAAGGTTTGACATTTCAGAGCAACAGTACCCAATCCATTAAGAGAGGATGTCCATGACAAAATCATAAGTATAAAAAGGACAACAAAGATGACTCTTGATTTCTGAAGATAATCTTCGAAACTAGAAGTACAAGAAGTCTTTCTGATTAATACAATTTGTCTGAAAAAATCTAGAGATCTTGGTCAGCATCTTAAATTTCCCCATAATCCAAAGACAGTCTTTTAGCACATGGCTTTACTCTGATCCAAAGGGATTAGAGCTTCCTAGTCACCTGCTAACACCACTTCTGTAGTTTTCCTCAGTGAATTCTTCTATTGCATGTCTTTGCTTATCAATATCTACTGAGGCTGGATGGAGCTAATGCCTCAAGATACTCTATTACAGTGATTTAGTGCCAATTCCTATGCTAACTGTGACGTGAGGTCCTTAAAGCGAGATGTACATGGCATCTCTTTGTATCTGTTTTTCTCAGTGGCAAGCCAAGATTGCTTTCTGCTCCTTAAAGATAAGTATTGAAAGGAGAGGATGTGACAAACAGGAATGAGAAGGAAAAATCATCAGGGTACATCCATGGGAAGGTTGTAGTTAGTGACAGGAAAGTGTGAAGACAAGGGCATGAAGAGTACAGTTTGACTGACCATTGTTTATTAGCACATCACTGCCACACACTCAGTACAGACACCTAAGAGATTAAGGAGACAGGGTAAAAAACCATAACTATTTTTTTCTGTAGCTTTTTTTTCATTTCAGTTACAGAAATCCAAATGAATCCACAGTTTGCTAATTTAGCTCTCCAGTAGAGGCTGTGGCCTGCCTTGGGTGAGCAGGGATTTTAAGGGTCACCTAGGGACTCCTTTCTAGGCATCTGCATCACTCCCAGCACCAAATTCAGACCAGTAGTGAAGGGGAGGTAAGAATCCCCCCCTGTACACAGACCATCCTGCTTGATGTGGAAAGGAGCATTCACACTACCTGGCAGGGATGCTCCTTTTCTATGTGTTGCATGGAGCTTGCTGCATGCTCCATAACTGTATTTCATACCTTGAATTCCTGGGCTCAGTTAGGCACTTTTTCTTCCTAGGAATATGATTGTTTGGCTCTTCCTTGGGTCTGACATAAACACTACCTACACAAAAGTACAGGGTCGAGGCAGGAAATGCTCGCTGACATATGAACTGAAACAGAATATAAAATCACACAGAAGGGAAGCTGTGCAAATAGTCTTTTCTCACATCAGTGTGAATGATTAGTGGTATTAATATCATGCCTAATATTTTTGTTAACTCTGAAAATATGCTCTGAAATACTATTACTAATGGCAGCGCTGTATTGTTTTGTAGATGAAGCTTCACGTCAAAAAGATAATTGATGCAGTTCATACTACATATTTCTAGAACAAGGGCAATCTATCCTTCTTTTTAGCCCCTTCACAGGCCTGATATGTTTTCCTCCTTTAGATCCAGGATGATTTGGGCTACTTTTCTGCCTGGTATGACCAACATTAGTTTAGCAACAGCAGTCACAATGTACTTAGGGTTCTAGGGACAAATAAAGTTCCAAGCTCTGTGGATCCTTTCTCATGTGCTTCTCAGAGAGGGAAATCTGGCTTTACACGTTTTGCATGTAAAAGGAACAAAAAAAAAAATATTACAGTTCCACATCCACCACTACCGCAGTGCCTCCACTTGGCTTCACAAATACAGATCTTTCGAAGACATGCTGTCAATGCGAGGAGAAACCATTTTCTTGAGTGTGTGCTTAGAACTAGTGAAAAACTAATCAAAAGGTATACACCAGCAGCTGGCGAACACTACGATCTGCGTGGTTTCCAACTCAGAGGGAATTCTTGGAACTTAAAAGCTGCTGCAGAATTGATTTGGTGGACCACTGCAACATGAAGTTGGGAGTAGAATGCAGTATGTATTCATGAATATGCATTTTCATTGGGAGTTTAAATTTTCTTTCAGCTCAGACTTTGTAGCTAGTTTGCACAATGCAATTTACAGAATTTGTTACTGCAATAGGAGTTTGTATTAGTGGCTCCATCAGGACTTGTGAGCCACAATCGAATCTAATTCATTTTTTCCTAACTATATGGACTCCTCAATGCTAGTGTGAGCAAGATATTATAATTTTTTTTGTCATTAAAGTAAAAGCTCTGCCTATGAAAACACACAGAAACCACCCCTGTTGCAAAAGAAGCAACCATTTCACATTGTCACTTCTAGAAAATAATTTGACTTCACAGAGTGAGAGAATGCTACACAGGATGGCTTTATTTAGGCTAGCATCTTAAGCAATAAAATAGTGGGTGTAATCCTCAGAGAGAGGTTCTACCATTTTAATCACAGTGGTAGAGTGGTATGACTCTGTTTGAAGGCAAACTATAAAATAAATTTCGAGAGCCTATTCTAAGCTATGGCATTCCCATGTTCTTGCTTTATACTTCTTTTCACAACCTCTATGTATCAGGATGAGTTATAACCTAACGTTAATGTAGATGAAGGCAGAGTTTGCAAGCGGTGCATGCAGATAGGCATTTATATATTTTGGAGGGGTGCTCTGTAGCTTAGATCTATTCCTTCACTTCTGACTTGTAAATAGCAAAAGTATTTGTTATTCAATTTTCAAAGACAGCAAAATGTGTTGACCTGTCATACTCAGTAAGTCAGCTGTCAATAGGAACTTCTGAAACAGCCCATCTTCCTTTCATGACTACCAAAGAATAAACACTCGCCTTTTATGTTCTTCAAGAAACAAGAAAGCAAGAACAAAATATTTGAACATTAGCCTTTCCCACAGAGAATCTTTTATGTGCTGCCACTTAAAAACTTTTGGAATACTACCTTATTCTGATTTCATTTACTATATCATCTTTAGTTTTTTGTTCTGGACAGCATGGTTAAATTAGTGTGAATGCTATAGTTAAATTATTAATGTTGCCTTGGTTACTAATTCCATGCTGCTTGCTTGTTACCTTGGATTGGACAGAGCCAGCTGAGAATTAAAATTCCTGTTTGCAGGCTGTTCTACATTTCTAAATTTCTGGTTATGAGTTAGAATAAAAACTATTCCTGAAATAACAGCTTTCCCTCCAGGAAGGAGGGTAACCCCAGCAGTCTACCAGAGCAAGAAGAACATTTACTTCAGAGCTTGAGCTAATGTGAAAATTAACAAAAGGCAGCAGATAGATTCATTGCTACTAAGACCCTCTGAAATATTCACTGCTTGACACTACATCTATGTGCATGGGAAGTCCTTTGCTGTAGATGTTGAAGCAGATGCCAGGCTTTCTTGGATCTTTGACGAGAGAGAAGACCTTTAAAGCTGTCTGCCTCCTATGTCTTAAATGCACTTCCTTATTGCCCTGTCTCTGCAGCAATTTGCTGCTTTACAAAAGGTGAAAAACACCAATAATTAAGAAGTTCTTTGCTTTGGCTTTCTCTGTGGAATGATTGTCATGTGAAGCTGCTACTTTTTGCAGTTTTGCAGAGTAACTTTCAGTGCTGGGAAGAAACAAGGAGGGCACTTACATGTAGAGAGAAAGGAGAAGGGATTCATCTCAGACAAAATATTTGTTTTGTCTACACCACTAAGAAGAGTTGTACTGAAAAAGATGACTTACAAGGTACAGTTGAATTAACAATGAACTAGTTTTTCTTAAGTGACAGTATCTCAGTATATCTATTCAGTTAACAGTTAATTCTCATCTATACTTACACATCAGCCCTAGGTCTGGGGAACTGTTCTGATCTCTATAGTAAAAATATACCCAAGGGAGAAGCTTCCAAATGGAAAAAGGGAGCATGAAGGTCTGTGACCGCTGCTTACTGCCTTTAACTTTATTAGAAGTAATGAATGTTTGTGAAAGCGGACTTAGTACAAAGTAAGATTTTATTTATAGACCATCCTTTCTTCGGTTAGGAAAGTCGTAATGTTTCTAGGAGAAACAGAAAAATGATATTCCTTTATTTCCCAAACAAAACGATAGTAGAAAAAAATTTAAAAAGGTCCATGTGAATTCTCTGAAGTGAAAAAAAAGAAAATTGATATTTCTTGTTGTAAGGAACAAAACTGAAGTGTCTAAAGATTCAGTGATTAAGTGAAGGTCTCATGTCCCATACAAATTAAGAAACATCTCCTATAGTATACTTCCTGTGATAGGCTGCTTTTTTAACACGTGTTTATCAGTGACACTTGAAGCATGTAACTGCAAATTTCAATCCCTGAAGACAGTTTGTTACAAGTATGCATGTTGATAGAGGCTAATGTATTTATAGCTTAGTTTTCAGTGCTCGAAAGGCACCTAAGTCTTTCATGGTAAACAACATAAAAACCATTATTGGTTGCTAGCGGCTGTTTTGCCATTAACTTCTCTTGGGCCAAGAAAGCAATGAAGATTTTAATTACGCAGGTCATCTGTGGAAAACCTTCCTAGAGCCCAGTGAGATATGTCTCGCTTATTGGAAAAATTACATTTTCACGTAACTGAGTACGAGCCATTTTTTTTCTCTCAGTACAAGACTAGTTTATTCACTTTTGGACCAAAGCAAAGACTGAGGTATTTAAATAACTCTATACCTAATTCCCGTTTTTCTGCTCTTCAGTGTCATTTTTTTCTGCTCTTCACACCCCTTTTTCTCCTCCTTGTTAATATCTATTGTCTTAAAGGTAACCTCAGTTTTCTGAGACCAGCTAATCGGGATATCTTATTGAGTTTGTTTTTTATGAAACAATGAAGTGAATAGTGTAAATGGAATTATTTTAGCAGCTAGCAGGATAGAATCTGCGTGAAATATCCTTCACTGTCTCCATTGTTCTTACAATATGCCAAATCAACATTTCCGATGTCTGAAACAGATTAACCTCTTCAGACTTTGATTTGGATGCTACAAAACCCTGTTCCAAAACCAGAGGCTCCTTCCGTTGTCTTGTAAAAATAGCTAAGAATTTTGATATACAGACTAAAACTGTACAAAGTTTCAGGAATACGAAGGTAAATATCATCAAAATCCATTGTCCTGTGTCTACTGGTATGGTTCCTGCCAAAAACTGGGTTTTGGAAAGCAGACAGTGTGACCCATAGCTGATATTCCTCCTCTGATGTTGCACTGACAGGAGGAGATGAAAAAAGGTATAAATTTAAATTCTTGACCATCAGGTATAAAGCAATTAATCTGTACAAACTGAGTATATTTCAGCATTACAGATTTTCTTTAAACAGTTCTTCTAAAGGACATCCTCTGGTGGCTTGCTGCAGCACTGACTGGCAGGTGATGCCCTGTAAGTGCCTTTCCACTCACATGGCCTCATCTGCACCCTCCTTCAAGATAACTTTAACACCCTAAACCACAGGGGCACTGGGACCTCACTGTCTTCTCTGGCGGTCTGAAACTCTAGTATGTTGATGTGCAACATTCATCTTCACAACACAGAGTGATTACCTGACATTCAGGAAGCTCCAGTAGCCTAAGACTCTGCCAGTGTCTTCCAGATCAATGAAGAGGAGTGGTGTCCCAGGGGCATGTTTAGGCTCAACTGAGCACCAGGCAGGAGTCGTAATTGTAGGTTAGTAGTGTGGATTCTCCAATAGTGTGTAATCTTTAGTTCAGGGAGTGCCATCATTTGCTGTTTATCAGAACCTTCTGTCACTAGCTCAGATATGTGTCAGAGACTGATGTCCTTTAAATGATAGACATGTACCAGTCACATGATAGTGCATACAAACAGTGCACGCTGAGCTGCAGGAAGTCTATTATAAAGTCTTGCTCAGACCTATTGGGTACTCTACTGGCTTGTGAGGCATGTGAGTTTCACGGGTATTCTGAGTTTTGGTTTGGTATTTTTTGTTTTTGTTTTTGTTTGGTTTTGTTTGGTTTTTTTTTTGCAGTTCACCAGTTCCGTTCCAAGAAGATCATAATGTAGCCTTCAAATAGCAGTGGTTTTTAATTGCTACCTATCCCTACTGGACTTGACCCTGGGACCCAGAGATGAAAGGAACCATGCCTGATCCCCTTATCCATCTCCTGAGTCCACTGGTCCCTGAAGAATGTGATTAATTACCTGAAACTTCTCTTTTGCTGACTTCACTTTTCCAGCACCTAATAACCTACATGAAATTACAATATTTTTCCCATTCTCACTGTATGTATGTCAGATACTTACATATCACCAGTTATTTTGCTTGCTAGCCTCATAGGAGTTGTATAAATGGCATTATCAAAATTGCATCTCCCTGATTCATTATTTCCAATTTTATAAGATAGCTGAGTTAGTGAAGACACTATCAAAGGGATTTTTAAATAAACATGCTTAATCTTCTGGAGATTAAAAGAGATAGTATGGGTGACATATAATGATTATTTTACCCCAAAGCCATCAGAAATACAACGTACAAGAAAAACACATCAAACAAATGGGCACAATAGAGAGCATTTCAATGAGAAGATAATCACGCTGCAGGATTTGCTTCAACTCAGTGGCCTAAATATTGCCCTATATGAAAAATAAAATGAAAGAAGAATATAAAAAAATAAGATTTATACCTTACAGTCTGCTTGAACTGAAACTAATATCTAAACTAATTTATTTTTAAATTAATTCCCAGGATTTAAACTTTTCCCACAGACAAAATTTAAATAATTTAAGAAGCTAGTAAAAAATAGGTGACCAATTTCTTGCATGATACAAATTTTTATGGATAAGCCTAAAATGATTAAGCAATGCATCTCTAACTAAATATCAAGAAAATTACACTGATTGTTTGATTATCTTAATACTTTTCACATGGCCTATCAGTGCAGAAATTCATGGGAAGCAGTGTAGATTCAGCTCTGTAGAAAAGGGATTTATTCAATAAATCAAAAATCTTTCTGCTATTCATCCTGGCTGCAAAGGCAGGGCTGAGGCAGAATAATGCATAATTTTCACACATCGTGCTGGGTTGTTAGATGTACAGATGCTGTTATGTTCTGTCCAGATTCTCTGTTGGTGTAACTGGCATAAATCAACTGAAGTTAATTGAGTTATGCAGATTTACTGAGGTAGCTAGAAGAAAATCACATATTCATTTACAGCATACCTGAGAAGCCTATAGAAGTGTATTTTAAGGCATATTGGGTACTTTGAAGTCAGGAACGCGATTAACTCTTTCCAGCAGGTGCTGCCTCTTTTTGAGTAATGATTTTTCCACTGACTAAATATTAGGACTCGTACTCTATAGGATCCAAGTTTACTGCCAGACTTTCAGTGAGACAAGATCTTAATTCTACTGTGTAATTATTCTGTTAATTAAGTTTTCACACATTTCAGTCATGTGCACTGTGGCATTTCATCTACCCCCAAATAATTCCACAAATGCTAAAATCCAAAGTAAGAAGAAAACCAGACGTGGTACCTGGCTATACAGTTCCACTAAAAACTGTGGGTCATAACTTTTCCCTTCTGATTGCCACACCAGAAGAATGGGATGTCATGCAGAGTGACCTAGAAAAGCTGGGGGATTAAGCCTGTATGAACATCACGAGATTAAACAAGGTCGATTGCAAGGTCCTACACCTGGGTTGGGGCAATCTCTGGTTTCAATACAGGATGGGGGATGATGTAATTGAGAGTTGCCCTGAAGAGAAGGACTTGGGGATGCTGATCGATGACAAGCTTGACATGAGCCAGAAATGTGTGCTTACAGCCCAGAAGGCCAACCATATCCTGGGCTACATCAAAAGAAGTGTGGCCAACAGATCAAGGGAGGTGATTCTGCCCTTCTATTCCTCTCTTGTGAGACCCTATCTGGAGTACCGTGTCCAGATCTGGAATATGCAGCATAAGAAGGATATGGAACTGTTGGAACAGGTACAAAGGAGGTCTACAAAGGTGATCAATGGGCTGGAGGCCTATGAGGACAGGCTGAGAGAGTTGGACTTGTACAGCCTAGAGAAGAAAAGGCTCCAGGGAGATCCAGTACTTGAAGGGGGCTGGGGAGGGACTGTTCACAAAGGCTTGTAGTGATACGACAAGGGGCAATAGGTATAAATTGGAGAGGGGCAGATTTAAACTAGATATAAAGAAGAATTTCTTCTCCAGGAGAGTGGTGAGACACTGGCACAGGTTGCCCAGGGAAGTTGTGGATACCCCGTCCCTGGAGGTGTTCAAGGCCAGATTGGATGGGGCCTTGAACAGCCTGATATAATGTGACATATCCCTGCCCATGGCAGGGGCGTTGGAATTAGATCATCTTCAAGGTCCTTTCCAATTCAAACCATTCTATGATTCTATGATCATCCAGATATCCACATGACAAGCATACAGGCAAACTTAGTAAGACCTAGTGTTTTCAAAACAGCCAAAGCTAATGGCCCTGAAGAGACATATATCATTCACAGCACTTGGTAAGTGAAGAGATTTGCTTGTTCCCTGTTGTTTTCTTCCATTTCTTTGCAATAAAACAATTCACCTCAGGGAAGGAGCCCCACCACACATTTCTTATCAGTCACTACCTATGAACATTGTATGCTGTGTTCACATCAGCAGCAGGAGAGGAGAAATAAGTAGTCACTTCCTTTTTGCTTGAGGCTAAGGACAAAAGATATTTACTGTGTCAGCCTAGGTCATATGACAAATGCAAGCTTGCAGTCTTTGCTGAAAAGGCAGCAGTTATAAAGACCATTGCAAACTGGTCTAATCCCTCTGATGTGATTAAGAGATCTTGGCTAGTTCAGATACCAGATTCATCTCTACTGAGCTACAAGGGTATCCCCTTTATTCAACATATTGACACCAAGAAAATATTGGATCAAGATTCCACATTTCCAGAATTGCCAATGTGCATTTAGACTTAAATATAGGGAGGATGGCTTTTGAGCATTACCCGGTTTAGTTCCTGATACATCTAGAGAACACAAAGTTGAGACACAAAAAATGTTCCTTGCAGTTGATGATTGTGCTACCCTTGCAGTGAAATGGGCGTTTGATGCAATTAAACCAGATAATTCTTCATGGCTAGTACCTTGGTCTCCAAGTAACTGGAGGAAATAGTCATATAAAGTAGAGGGAGGAATCTGGTCCATAGGTTTAGTGTCAAAATATAATTTTCCTGTTGTTCTGTAGCTATATAAAATCAGCAGTAGCTCTCAGAAGTAGTAAAATACATCAGATTCTTGTTGGCATGAAAAAAAATAGCAGCTGTTCAGTGTTCAAACACAACAGTCACATATTTGCATTGACATGAATGAGAAAGGTTCCTCAGTAATCTCAATAGGAGTTTGGATGAAAGAAACAGATCTGAAGGGTTGTTCTGCTGCTTTTTTAATATTGCCTGCAAGGTACTTTTCTGCCTTCTCTTTTTTTTCAGCTTATCAATATGTATTTCAGAGTTTTTTTACTTTTATGTTTAACACATCTTTTTTAAAAAGGACCACGATCAGTTTCTAAGGTTGCTACTTAGAGGTACAGTAGTACAAAAAGGCAACCAGAGACTGGGAAGAAAGCTTTCAAAAGCCCATAGGAAGCAACAGAGATTGAAAGCTGATCTTTCCACTGAAATCTGGTTCCTGGTTAAACCTGGCTGGTGAATATTGCAGCATTTCACATTTGGTAGTGCTCTGGACTAGGATAGATCTCTATTACTAGTGCTGAAGACAAGCCAAATGTTGTATGGTATTACTGTCATGCATCAATGTGAGAGCCCTGAGTTTTGCTTTTCTCTTGAAAGCACTTGAGTTCATTTACCCCATCTTTTGATCAGTTCCCACTTTTCTTTTTTTCTAAAGCTTAACCTAAGAGAAAATGTGAGTTCAAGATGAGCAGAAGAATTCTATTCGACTTTAGCCAGGGAAAAGTGGTTTTATTCTTCATTTGAGGCAAGAAGCAGTTTGATCTTAATAATATTGCACTATAATCTCTCAAATTAGGACATTAAGAATTTTTGCACTTCTGTTTCTGCAGTTCTTTGATGGATTTGGAATATGATTAGCAGTCTGCAAAACCCCATGAAGCTAAGAATAAAAAAGGGCAATTAGAGTTATGTTCAGGTAAGCACACCACTTTAAAATAGTAAGAATTTAAATAATTATCAAATTCAAGGATATTACTTGCTAGTGTCTCCCTTTAGAATCTTCAGTTTATCTCCTGGTCTTTATTTCTAGTTAATCTTTGAATCCTTTTTGCAGGTTAACACAGTTAACTGTAGGGATAGATCCTCCTCAATGTTTAATCAATTGGATTTGAAGAATGTGCTTTGCTATGACCAGCACGGCTCTGAGGAAATCCCACTGCCCTCTTAAACCTTACTTGTTTTTGACATCAACCAATTACGCCCACACACATTTTGTTTTAACCGAGTCACCAGAGAGGGAAAATCAGTTTAGTTCAGTATTTTTTCAGAAGACTACCACAAAACCCCCAATTTTTACTCCCCCTTAAATATCCATACACTTGCTTTCTTCTTCTTGTACTGTGACTATCCAAAATGAATACTGCCATCATAACCTTAAAGGCATAAGAGTATTCTTGCAAAAATTCAGTATTACATTTAAAAACATAAATGAATATATAAAAATAAGCATTTTCTGAGCTTCATCTTACAGTCATTGTAGTTAAATACTCAATTTAGATTTTCCTTTTGGTCATCCACAAATGTATAGTGAGGACTTGGTATACTTATTTTCCTGATCACAGATAAACTGTATAGACAATATTGGCTCCCCTGCTGTCTTTCAGCTCTCATTAGTGTTTTATCCTTACATGCTCATCAGATTGTCCAGTTCTTCATTATCATACCAAGGATCTCACAGGGTAATCTGAAAGGGCAACACTAAATGGCAATGAGTTGTCTGCTTTCCAACGTCCTATTGACCTCAGCACCGCAACTGAACAAGTTTGGCTTTCCACCTACTATTTGGTGATCAGTGCTTCATAGATCATGCCCTTCTCCTCCTGATAACTGCTTCTAGGTGAGTATTTTCCTTCTGTTTAAATGTCTCCATCAACAGAGAGGCAGAAAGACAAGCATTGGTGGAAAACCTCTGCGAGACTCATGTTCCCCAGAAAAAAACTGGTATCCTGGTCACATCCTGCAGGTGGTCAGTAGCACTGAAAAAGCCTGATAACCCACACTTGGCAGTAGTTGACTCGATGATCCGATGGGTCTCTTCCAACCTGGTTGTTCTATGATTCTATGATTCTATGATTTTCATTTCTGCAGAATCTCAGTGGATTTCCAAATTAATGGTTTTGTTTTATAGGCCCAAGGAGAATGCATTTTTTTAATAGCTTGAAATTAAAAAAAAACCAGTAAAGTGAGACCAGCCATTCCTAGTAAAGGTTTAGTTATAGAATATAAATACTGAAAATCTAGAAATAAAAGAGCCATTTTAAAAGAGTTTTTGATTAAGCCACTATTCTTTGCCACTGTGTCTCCATGCCTTCTGTAGCTTCTTTCTCTATTTTCAGAAACATCTACAGTGCTGTGAAGGACTTGTGGGGTTAAAAACTTTATCAATGTGGTTAATGACTGCAGAGTGAAAGGTTAAACAGAAAGAGCTTATTAACAACATTTTTTGTTCATATGGAAGTAAGAAAAAATCTTCATATATTTATCCCTTGATTTTCTTTTTCTTTTCAGCTGCCTTTTCTAAAAGAAACTTCAATGTCATCTCTGGATTCCGACAAGCCTCCAGTTAAGAAGAAAAGAAGACAAAACTCTTAATTTCAAGTAGGTTTTCCTGTGAATTTTCCCCTTAATTTTATCTATTTATTAATAAAGCACCTGGCATCTCCTAACTGAATTGAGAAAAGCTAATTTTTGAGGGGTCCAATCAGATTCACTCTTACTCGTTTTGGTGCCAATTCTCTACACTGACTGCTTAATAACAGGACCTCTCCCAGTCCCTGGACCTCAGAGGAGGATTGCACTTTGGCTCACTGAAAGGGAGAAGCCTCCCTTATCGGTGCTCTGCTGGTGTCCTACCCTCAAGCATGTCCCACTGGCTGCAGGGTGTGCAGCTACCCTCACCACGCTGCCTGAATGGTGGTGCTGCAGCAGGAAGGCACATGGGAACTTGGTGTGAAGTTGCGGGGCACACCTTATCCTACTTTGGTGTGTCCTTCTCCCCTGTTCTCCTCTGTTGAGCTGCTCCTTCAGCTCCTGCCTCTGGTCCTAGCGTATACAGAATCACAGAATCACAGAATCCCAGAACAACCAGGTTGGAAGGGACCCATCGGATCTTCCAAGTCCCCAGCAATATTCCCTGTAGCATTCTCCAAGATCTCATATACCCACGGTACTGACTGCATCCCACCTTCTTCTGAGCTGGGGCACAACAGTTCAGATTTTATGAGACTATTACAATGAGATGAGGCCTTCTAAGCTGAGTCAGGCCTAAATCGAAATAGGCATGCAACCTCCTTCCAGAATCCAGCAGAAGAATACTGAAGAAAGGAACATATCCTACCTACACAAGTCTAACTTCCAATCAGCCTGTGTTCAGGACTGCCCTATAAATATGGTTTAGAAGGACATAAAAAACTTTGCAGTGATGTAGGTCATGCACTTCAGGACCCATTGAGAACCCATGGTGCTCCAAAATCTAAAATGAATGAATATTAAATCTTTCCATGGGCCTTGGCTGGTGTCAGAAAGGACACTTGAGTAGAAAGAGATGAATGCCTCCAGATAGTTTTGTACAGATGGTAAATCGTGCTTAACCCATCATTTCAAACTGAATGCACAGCTCTGGGCAGAACTTTCCAGCTATATAAAAAGAAAGACTTCTTTTAATATAACATTTGAACAGATCATCAACATTAATTAATTTTTCTTTGCATAATTTGTTGTCAAACTTTACTATTTATATGAAACTGACATTAATACCAGTTTACAAATGTATTACAAGAAATCGTCTATATTTCAGCTCAGGGACAATATTTCTGGCAGTTGGGTTTGTTGAATGTGAATGAACACTAGCCCCCAGCACTAAACACTCTTTAAAAAAAAATAAACAAAACCATGCAAATAATATAGTTTGTAACTGACAGAAGAGTAAATGCTGCTATTTTAAAACTCTGGGATTATTGGCAAAATAATTGTCTAACAGCAGCCTCTTAAATGAACTTCCAGGAAAGGAAATATAAAAGACAGGAAATTTGGTGGGTATAAAAATCTAAAAAGCCGCAATCATTTAGGATGTGCTGCAAACTCTCCAGAGACAATTTAACTTTCCCTTATCAAAGAGCTCTAAATGATCTCCAGACTGACTGGGACTAGAAAAGATAACTTTGAAGGGGTAAGGGCTCTGCACTAGGGAAATAAACACTTTTATTTTTCTGCAAAGTATTTTATTTCCTGATTCCTACATACCAATAGAAGAATAGTAAATTTAGAGATGAGATCTAGGCAGTTGGATGTTCTCAGCACACCTCATCATACTGCTACTTTTGATGCAAAACACAACATTGTACACTTGGATGCCTTTCAAATGTTGCACTTTCTCACGAGAAATCTAGTTCATCAGTCTAAAATGTCTCGAGGGTCAGCATGATAGAGGAGAAAAAGGGGCAGAACCCCACATGATTTACAATGGATTATTTTGTTTCCTTTCTGATTGTCAAGTAGTAAAGATGGTCTGTTATGGGAGATCTTTTGATATCTACCTCCTTTACAGAGACATTCTAGCCTTTCTTTGTGATAGATTGGACAATTGTGTTGCCACTCTGACGTAAAGAAACAAGTACTTAAGCAACTTTATTTTTTAATATAATTGTATCTCACTTTTTTTTCTGTGATTTTTCTGAAGTCTGATACTTTATCAAGTAATGTCCCTTCTCCTCGCAAGTCAGAGAACCATTGTTTTTAACAAAGCCAGCTGATTGCTGTGAGCATTCTATTTAGAGGCTATTTCAAATATTTATCCCAGTCAACCCTATTGATAGCTCACAACATTGTCTCTAAAGAAAGATATAGCTGTACATTGAGCAAGACTGTATCATTGCAAATTACCTCTGCAGTTTTGCTTAATTCTCTCTTGGTGTCCAGTTCAGTGTACTGTAGGAAGCTCGGACACAATCTTTTGTTCTAATTAAGATCTAACATATCCAGGATAAAAAAGAATACCCTCCCTATCATCAAGCCCTTGTACACAAGGATGGCAATACAGCAATACCACAGAAAGAAGTGCCACTGTCTCTTTCTTTGGTTGCTATGTTTCGGCCTTTCCCATGTGTTGACACATAGAAACAAGGATAAGTGAATGAATCTGGATAGAAACTTATCCAATATAAAGAGAAGAAAACTAGGTTCAACCTGGATAGGTCTTCTCACTTTACCTTGAAAGTCTCTGTATTTGGGGAAATTTCACCCAGGTTATTGTTAATGTGCACTGACTGAACAGTACTGACACATACACAATTTCTGTGCTTAAAATTATCTTTTCATTTTGGCAACAAGCTTGTTTGGATACTGTTTATTAGAGATCTTGCCTTGTGGTTGAGATATAGCAGGAAAGAAAGCTAAATCTTGAGAGTAAAAAATTCCTCAAGAAGCCAATAAGATGATGATAATATAATAAAAAAAACCCTCTGCATCTTCTTGTTTCCTGACATCAGGTGTCATTGGAGTTCTGTGTTCATTTTACTTTGAGGAAGCAGAGATAAATGACACTGAAACATCAAATTAATTGCTTTGTAGTCAAAAGTTCCTCTGCCAGAGAGGAGTATTGGATTACTTATTAGCTGACCATCATTTCTAAAAGACTTTTCTTCCTAAATTACATTCAATTAATTGCAATTATCCCTAATTTAAACCTAAGACCCCTCTCCTCAACACATCATCCACTAAATGAAAAGAAGTTTTGACACTAATCTCCCCACATTCTTTTTCTTTTAATGCAATAGTCCTGCATAATCCAAGCAAGAACCCGTCATTATACCAATCTCAGAAACACATATCTGAATATATATTGAATGGGCAGGTAAGTTTAGCATGTCTAATAATCATACAGAACATAATGAAACTGTGTTTTACACTTGCACAGTTAAAATGGAAACCTTTTTGAGAGGGAGAGAAAACAGTTTAAATAACATTCAAAGCATTTCATATAATTAACATAGTTTGAATATCTTGGTGAGATCTTTACAAACTAAACTAGTTGTGATTTAAGAGAAACTGAAATTAAGATTTTTCATGCTCTATTTACATACAGAATATTGTAAAGAAATCAAATTAGAGGTTGTTCTAAGAAATTCAAAGTAGTCAGGTGTTCAAGTGCAGGTTAAACAAGTATACCTTTGGTATGTTCTGAAGAAAACCAAGGCCTTTTTATATAAGAGGTTTTTTTTTCAGACAACTCAGATTACTTTTTTCTAATCCTAGAGTAAGGATGAAGAACCTGAAATCATAGTATCAGAATCATAGAATCGCAGAATGCTTTGGGTTGGATAGGACCTTAAAGATCATCTAGTTCAAACCTGCTCTAGCATTACATTCCTCTTTTTCACACCTTTCTCCCCATCTTTGTTTGACTACCGATATATTTCCTTTATTTCTCCTTTTCACAATAAAACAACTTCAACATGATAGATAGAAAATACCTCTGACTCCCATGTGGAATTAAGGACACCTTCTTTGGTGATAGCAAACTTAGTTTTGTACCTCTTCTGATTGAAGAGTTAGTTAAAGACAATTTCCCAATTCTATCCACAAGACCCTGCCTTCTTGCCTTTGAAATTAAGTAGTATTTTGCATCCTGTAGAGCCCAATACTCTTGGTGTATTCTAGATTACTTACTTGAATGAGGGAATGAAGCAGTATTGCCCATTGCCTTTCATGTCAGGGGAAATGGAGACATAGATGAAATAACTTGACTACAGTAACACAGGAAGTATGAGATGAAACAGGAAAAGGAAGCCAACATTGAAGTCCTTGGTGGTGCCTTAGCCCCTAGACCTTAACTTCTCTGTAGAACTGACCATTCTGTAACACAGCAAATCTTTTAATTTTTCTGATGCTGAGACATAGAGTAGGCACAGAACCTCTAGAATCCCTTCTCAGTTTCAGGCACAGTTTTGGTGCTGAAAGAATGATGCAAAGGATGAACTGTAGCATAGGATTCAAATTCTGGTCTCTCCCTGTCTCAGGAGTAGGAAAATCAGTCCAGACTAGGCTTCATCTTACTGTGATGGCCCAGTCTGGGTGGCTGGTGGTCTGAGGGGGAATAGTTTATTCAGTTCTGCCCATGCTCTGTTCCAGCCTCAATGTCTACCTGGAAAGGATGGGAAATAGTGACTCTGTTGAGTCTCTCTCTCCCTCTCTCCTGTGCACCAGCACTTGCCATGCCATTAGCAATGAATCCACTGGAAGCGCTTACTTACTATTTTCCACTTTTCCATTCTATTTCTTGAACTTCAGTTTTCCTATTTCTTTGGAGCACAGAGAAGCCCTCAGAGTGATGGTTGCATATACAAAATTATATAAACTTTATAAATCTCTTATATATAAATCTCTAACAAGGACTTTTATACATATCCACACACATATAGATGTTCTTAATATCAAAGTGGGTTTTATGTATTCTACTTCCTATATTATTTTCACCATGTAGATTTCTAAATCTGTTCTCAAATATTTTTTCCCTGGTCCTTAAATGTCCCCTTAAACTCAAATGTCAGTGTATTTGTCCAGGCCTACTTGCAGAACCAGCCAGCTGAGAAATGGAGCATGAATTCATTAGCAGATCATACCCACCAGAGCTGACCTTACAACCTTCATGAATCAAAAAGAAAACCTTAGCTTGGCTGACAGCTTTGAAAAAAACAGAGGCTAACCAGTGTAGTCAAAGAGGGCAGGATTCACAAAGAAAAAGTACTATCAATCCTGTAGCAAGAAAAAAAGTATATATAAACAGTGCCCTGAGACTATTCGGAGACATTTGCTTACTAGCTTTTAAAAAAAAAATGACACAGGTAGCCTTTATCAGTGTAGAACTGGAGAGTCACATAATGACAGTCTACACATTTTCACTCTGGGGAAAAAAAGTATTTTACAGCATAAAATAAATTGCTGTACTGACCCAGAGGATCTGCCAATGTTTCTCAGATGAAGATAATTAATAAAAACAATATTGTTAATTTTGCCACAGGTTTTAAATTAACTAGAAAACAGAATACACTCTTAGCCTTAATAGACTCACCTTAGGCTCTGGGAAAGAAGGGAACTTGAGTAAAACCCTGAAGCAGCTAGGTTTTAATAATAAACCAAGACTACTATAGGAACAGATATGCATAAATTTTTCACAGTGTAGTGAAACTTCTGTTAGCTAGGTTCAGAAGAGAACAGCATAGACCAACACTGACCAATGCTGCAATGCACCTTGGCTGGCACCACTGTCACCACTAGGACTTTTGGAGAGCTGGCTACAGCAACAATCACCTACACACAGTGCCTTTCCTCTCTGGAACAGTCTCATAAAGTAGTCATCTACACCACAACAGACATTGCCCTGAGCAAATATTAACTCCACACCATGGATAAGCAAGTAGGAGTCCACAGCTTATCCCTGCTTAGACATCAAGCCATAACTAGTCTCTAGCAACAGATCCTGCTGAGTCTTGATTCTCACTGAACTGTGCTTACAATGATTTTAGAAATTAGCAGCTTCGTGAGTCCCTCAGGCTCAGAGGTGATGAAAGAGGAGAACAACGCATGGCTGCCTGCAGTGAACAGGCCCATAACATTCAGGCTGGTGGCACTCCAAACTGCATAGTTTAGCAATGCAACACCACTTACAGAGGGCCTTGTTTCTTTGTCAGGAGCATTTTTCTTTTCTCTTTTTTAACTAGATGACTGGGACCTATTAAAATAATGATCCCCACAAACTATTTCCTTTGGCTATCAGCAGTCTATATTAATATCTGCAGAAGTACAGCATTTGGGCCATAAGTTTTCTTGTTAGATGTTAACACTTCGCAAGATGCTTCAACATTCTGTGAAGTTCTCCATCTATTGGACTGTTGCTTTTGTCAGGTACAACAACCACTCTCATATTTCCATGGCTGATTGTATCCCAGTGCTCCTATGAATGTGAGCACCCAAGCAGCAGAGCTGCTGTTGCTCAAGGCCCAGCTTCTCCTGGAAGAGCCACAGAACTGTGACTCTCAGCAAGGCAGATTCTCTTCTGTGAACAGAACCTAATTTAAAATTGTCTCATTTAATGGTTTTGTTTGTGGAATGGGCTTATTTTTGGTGGGAGACTCTTAAGTTAAAATAAATAATGTCTTCAAGTTTGATCTTGTTTAAGCTGATAGAAAAATATCTATTGGAGTAACTATTGGCTTAGGCTTGGATTCTTCCAGCTTACCCTGATTACTACTCTTATTATATTTTTGTAAAATGCCAGACTTTCAAATGCATTGTAAATGCAAACAGTAAAAAGAAATTAAATGTGGACATAGTGCAAAAAACCCTGAAGAGTGTTTATTGACTTCTCCAGTTCCAGTGCTTGATTCAGCAGGTGCCATGTCACAGTAGATGCAGGCTGTGGAATTTAAATCCAGATCTGAATCTGTTTGCCTTCCAAATCAGGGCCTTTCCAGACCCTTGTCTGCTCACAGTCTGTCAGTGAACTAAAACTAAGGCACTGTTCCACATTCTAGACTCAGTTTTCATAAATTGTGGGTGTTTTTTTCAAATTTCGGTGTTAAACCCTAGACCTCATAAATGACAATCACTGAGGTTTGACAACCAAAACAGAATAGGTACCTATGGTTCTGATTGCAGACTTGTGTTACAATTTGTCTGCATGACTTAGGCCTCTACTTTATTATTACAATGTATTCCAGTCAGCCTCACTGCCAGTGAAAACTGCCTGGACATCTCAGTGGGAAGTCAGTACAACAGCAACTCAAGGGTACCCTCTACCACTAGCTCTTGTTCGAGGATCACATGAGAACCAGGAGGGTCAAAGGAGGAGATGTTCTGGAGGAGCAGTGCTTTTAGGTGGAAGGAAAGGACAGAGCATAGACTAGCACCATGTGCAAGAAAGCCAAACTAAATAGAAAAGAGATGAGCTCCATGTGCCCCCAAATATAGACACATCTGTAAACTTCTGAAAAGGGTAAGATCAGTCTCAAGGTGGTATAAGCCAGGACTTCTGCTCTTTTGATAAGCTGTGTAGCTTGCACTATATTTCAACAGCAAGTCATCCAGAATCAAGGTACTTCAGAGCAGGAATTATTGTTTCTCTTTGGAAAAAAGCAGTAGACTGAAATCAGGTTTCAGACCCTAAGGATACAAAAGCAATGCAAACAAGGCTACACCATTTTGGCATATTCAAGATATCTATTAATGACTCCAGCTTTTCATCTTACATTAAATGCATAAATATTTCTTTATTAATCGTCATCATTCCCTCCTGTTTAGACAGAGACTGATAAGAACTTGGAGAGATTGCTGCTGTTAAAATGTTACATTGGAATAGTCACCAGCCCTCTTTCATCTTGGAAAAAAGGGACTTAGTACTCATACAGAAAGTGCTTGGTGATTGATGACATAAATCAATGGGAAGAAAATAACAACATCCAAAGCAAAGGACTGGAGTCATAGCAAGCCAGATGACATCTGCATCTGAAAATGACATGTCAATATCACAGCGAAACCTTGCATTTATAGAACACTTCACCTCAAAACACACTAGATCGTATGAAGTTATTTAACCGCATCAGGCCATCTTGTCATTATTGTCCGTGTTCTAAAGATGAAGATATTCACCAAGACCCTGGACCTGTAAGTTGTTCCCCAGATTACCCTTTCTTGATACCAATGGTGAAAGTGTAAGTTACTTTGCAGGATGTTAGAGGTTGGAATGGGCCTCTGAAGATCATCTAGTCTACCCCTCCTGCTAAAGCAGGTTCACTTAGAGCAGATTGTACAAGAAAATGTTCAAGCACATTTTTAATATCTCCAGAGATGACTCCACAACCTCCCTGACCAGCCTTTTCCAGTACTTGGTCATCATCATGGTAAAGAAGATTTTCCTCATGTCGAGGTGGAACTTCCTATGTTCAAGTTTGTACCTGTTGCCCCTTGTCCTGTCACTGGTTACCACTGAAAAGAGCCTGGCCCCATTCTCTAGACACTTGCCCCTTAGATATTTATAAGTATTGATAAATTCCCCTCTTTTCTAGGTTAAACAGACTGAGTTTACTCAGTCTCCCCTCATAAGAGGTGTTCCAGTCCCCTCATCTTCTTTGTGGCCTTCTACTGGACTCTGTCCAGTAGTTCCTTGTCTTTCTTGAACTGGGAAGCCCAGAATTGGACACAATACTCTAGATGCAGCCTCAAAAGGGCAGAATAGAGGGGAAGAATTGTCTTCCTAAATCCACTTACTGCTCTCTTCTTAATGCACCCGAGGATAACATTGGCTTTCTTGGTCACAAGGACACATTGCTGTCCCTAACTGATCATGCTCAAGGCACAGAGGGAAGTTCCCAGAATGTAAATTTTAACTCCAGAAAGCAGCTCTATTCTGGAAAGAAATTAGACACGTCCTTAAACTTGTGCATGTGATTTTCTGTTCCTGGAAGAGAATGCAAGGCTTCTGATAACCAGCCCTTTGCTCAAATCATTATTCATGTCATTAAGACTAACGTTAAAATCTTGAAGGAAATGTTTCTTTCAGATAAATCTAGAGGGTAATTCTGTCTTAGATTCTGCTGCTGACCTTGAAATCCATTAGAGGTTTGGGTTTTTTTGTTAATTTCAGTGTGCAGTGTGATAAGGGTCAAGGTCTTAAGGCACCCACTAACTTTTAATGGACTAAGGTAATGTTTTGCACTCACTTGAGATTTTTTGCAAAACAACACCTTTAATTTTACTTCAGTGTCTGCCAGGTGTTCTGAATAATCTATGCTTTTCCATATTAAAGCTAAATTATAGTAGCAATTCCAAAAAACTCTCCAAAGACATTTGCCAGGTTTGAGACTTTTTAACAGATATTTGGTAACAATTGCAATTTGTTCACAGTATTCTAAAAACAGCTATAGACAATGATTGCTTACCTCTCCCATGATTTCCTCCCTGCTTAACTTACCTCTTTCAAATGGATAGTTTCTTAAAAAATATGCATTTTCTAGCATATTCCTATACAACAAAAAAACCCAAACCAAACCAAAAAAAACCCAACAAAAATACCCCAACACTGTTAGAAAGAGTTAAGCCTGGAAACATGATAGAAGAGACTTAAACAAGCAAACCTTCTCAATTTCTGAATAAAATGCAGTATGGTCTGCATATTAATAGAGGATTCTCCACTGTTTTCTCACACAGTTGTTAATATCCTGCCCTTCCTCGTTTTCCTTCTATGTTCCCTGTACTGTTAATGAAAAAAATCCACCTCACTTACTTTAGAAATTTCTACCAGGGAGACAGGATCAATTGGTTTTTAAAAGTGCTTGGCTCTCTCTACTGGTCACAGAAATAGGTGAAGTAACTTACTTGGACTGCACAGCCAACTCCTAATAAACTTTTAAGGGAAGAACCTCCCTGAAAGACTTGATAAAAAGGTTGCTAATTAGATGAGCATAAGAGCTTCTTCAGAAAGACAATAGACAGATAAATTACATTTAACTGCATACAGGCAGTACCATCCTGCAGCTCTGCCTTCTTTCCTTGTTCCTTTGGGAAGTGAACGTTTCAGTATCTCAGACACAAGAGTGGGTCCTTCAGAAGGTTAGAAGGTTAAAGAGAGCCTGTTTGCGTTGTTTCCTGAGGAAAGGATGAACAAAGGAGAAATTATTTCTTCAGTACATGTTCACACCTTAAAATAAGACTTGCTGGAAAGCTTTGCCTGTGTAACAGATGGACTGCTCTATCAAAGCACAACAAATTGCATTCCCGGTTCCCTTTCCACACCTTTTTCTGAAGAAGGTGAGAGAAAGGCTTCAGAATATGTTGACTGTGAAACTCCAGTTAAGTTTCCTCGTTATTCAATTTGCTTTATAACTCACTGGTTTGTAATATACAGATATACAGAACTAGCCACTGCTTGGAAAGAGCAAATATTGTTTGTGATCACCCTCTCAAGGAACCAGTGGCTTGTATAACCCTGTTTTCTACATTTCGTGCAGAATCCTCAAATTTCCTTCTCCAAAGGTATCAATTGCTTTGATCTCTACTGCAGCAGGAAGCATATCCCAGCACACACTCAAACAAAAACTGAAAATTAGAGAAGGCTAGAAAACAAGAATTACCTGCAAAACAGGCTCAGATTTCATTTGTTCTGTACCTGCTAAAAGAGAAAGGAGAAAATGTCCCACCAACCAGTGTGTACAATCTGCATCTCAGATGCACAAGAGAACCTGTAGCTGGTTCTGCCCTCAGCAGCTTTCTGAACCTCTCTTGCACACCAAGAGGAAGCTCTGACTCCCACTCTATGGATTCAACCACTCTCAATGCCTCCTATTACAACTCTTCCACTTTGCATGAAAAATTAAACACTTCTTGACACAGAAATGGGATGATAAAACATGTGGATTTGGTCTTTGATCTCCCTTATCACAGGTAAGAGGCTAAATCACCTGGCTGTATTTAGTGAAAACTCCAGAAGAGTTTAAGAGAAAGACTGACTGTAGACTGCTGGAAGAAGATACTGTTTAGGAAAGTGCAGGTAGAAATCTGCCTTTTGGTTTAGGAATTTAGTGATAGTTTCTTTTATTTCAGAACCTAAACAATGGACTCTGGGTAATTCTGAAATGAGTCCATATCTCTAACTATCCAGGCCTGCACTGAAAAAAAAGTCCTGCTCGCTAAATCAGTAGTTTTCAATGAGTGTTCAACAGTTGAAGAGAAAATTATGTCAAAATTATGTGAGCCACCATAGCACAATTTTGAGTAAGCTTCTCTGACAAATTATATATTTAATATAAGTTGCCTAGAGCAGTGCAATACCGGTTTGATAGCACACAGTGAAAATTGCATCAGTCCCAGGATTCACACATAAGTCACCCTCCCTTGTTGAGTTTTAAGCGAATGGTTTTAGGGACCCCAGACACTGGAAAGGCACTATATAGTTTATCCAGATGTCCCAACAGAAAAAAAAAAAAAAAAGAGAAACAATTACAACCTGCTGTTGCAGTCTGTTTTGGGGGGGATTTTTTGAGCAGAGGTAAGCTGAAACCAGGCTATGGCAGACAAGAATACCCATAGTAATTTCAAATCCTGACAAAGTGTCTTGGGGAACTGCTGTATCTTGATGAGCAGCATGCATTTTAGAGGGCCTTGTGCTTGTTGTTTGTCTGGTTCAAGATCCCTTTGGATTCTGGTGGCTGTGGTTTTATTAAAATCTAACTCTACTGTTGTGAGGACTCCTGAGCTGATGGCCTTGGGTTGAATGCATGCCTTTACATGTGGCTTGAAATCACTCACTGTCATACTGACTCTTCTGTTTAATTTTCAGCTTATTGAGCACAGATGCTTTCACTGGGTCTGTCACCTGCAAAACCTTGGAGGGAACACCCAGAAATAAACATGATTTTTCTTTCTGCTCTATTGATCCCAGTGGAAGTCAAATTTTTTTGTAATCTTCCTAGAATATTCCATAGTTAAGGGTAAGAGATCATCTCACCTATCTTCCTGTACATTAAAGTCATATGTATGATTTCTGCCAGCCTTCAGTATGGAAATGGTTCTTTCCCTTGAAGGTAGTCAGATGTGCATTGTACCATTTCTGAGGTGACTCCAGTGTTTCCCCCTGACTGTGCTTCCAGAAGAGTTCAGATCCATCCCTCTGACAATGGGAACAGAGACTCACTCAATGTTACCTTTGCAATAGCCTTCCGAGTTCCTCAATTCATTATTTTACATTTTTCTTTACTTGATACTTCTTTCCTTTGAATCTGCGTGATGCCAGTGATCAAAGCTGGCTCCCTTTTTCTTCCACCCCATCAGTGAATGACCCTTGAGGTACAAATCTTTCAGAGTCCATATACATCGTGTACCTCTATGAAATCAAGAAAAGTCAAGCAACTTCTTTAGTAGATTTTCATAGGATGAACAGAGAAAAGCAATTTTGATTTTCTCCAGGCATGCAGAGTCAAGGATTTTGAGTTCCACAAGGCATAGTGAGAGAGCTCTTCATAGACCCCAAAGATGGAAAGAAACAGAAGAAGAGAAATTACTTTTCTGAGTAATTGACAAATATTGCATGGATCTTGAGATCATAACTCTGGATAAGTCATTTTTTCCCAAACTGTCTGACCAAAAAACCCTTTCTCCCTTCTGTCCTTAAGAAAAAAGGAAGTAGTTTAATTTCTAACTTGTTCTTTTTCTTCTTCTGTATATCTTTTCCTTGTTGTGACAGTCACTGCTGATCGTGATGCAGGGTTTGTTGGTTTACGGTTTTCTTTCTGATGAGGTATGATTTTTTATTAAGATCAAGATGAAAACCAAGAAGTATTTCACATTAATCAGCAGGTAGCTTTCCAGTCTCTTCCCACCTGAGTGGCAGTTTAGAGACAAAACCCTACAAATCTCATGTCTATTTGCATGCACTTACAGGTCCTCTCTATAAGTCAGAAGGTCTTAGTCACAGTAACTCCATATTTGGTTGTCTGTGACAGATAAGGCTTTGAGGTTTTATCATAAAACAAGGAGTTCATCTTCCAGTTTACTGAACAAAAAAAAAATTCCATCAAATTTAAGTTGGAAATCAAGCAATTAGAAAATATCACACAATAATTTTTTTCTTCAGTAAAGAAAACAGCAGTGGAAGTGATCATATTTTTAGGTTTAGGAAAGTGTCTTTGCTGAAATTTTGGAAGCCTTGAGAGAACAGCAGTGGTGGTATACTGATGAAGAAACGAGAGGAATGCAGAAACCCAAAATTCTGTTCACTGCAACTAAAAAGTGTGAAAAAGGAAGGAGGGAATTAAAACCTGTTGCTGAAGAGGCCTTTTAGGCCACTTGATAGATAGAGCAATAGGATGGTCAAGATGAAATGGTTACCATTTGCAAATACTTTACAAATGTTTTGACTTCTGTTGAGTGACTGTTCCATCTTTTTGTTTCACTGATAAAAAAATGGAACTGTGGCTGTAGAAGAACAAGTTGTTCTAGAGTCTACCTTGCTTCATGCATCATTGACAAAGCTGTCAGATGAGTCCCCAGGCTGCAGATTCTTTATTAGTGGTGATAATGCAAGAAGCAGAAGGAAACACAGCTTGACTTGCAGGGCCTAGGCTGAATTCTCATTTAGAAAAATAATCCCTTTACTCATAAACTCAGCAAATCTGATAAGGAGTCATCAGTAGAAAACAAATGAAGAACTCCTGCAACAGGCCATAAGGAGGTCTGCCTGACTCTGCAGAATCTGCAGTAAGAAGTAAAGAGATGAAGGGACAGTTCAGTGGGATCAAATTCAGTGGGATCGTACAGCAGAGGTATACTTTCTGTATGGCAAAATATTTCAGAAAACTGTGGAAAAATATTATCAATTATTAGCGTGCAACTGGCATAAGAAAAACAAATAGACACAATTTAAGAATAAATCTATCTTTCTGCTCACCTCAAAGGTCAGTAGTCAAGGATAGTGACTATAGTCAACATGAGGGAGAGACCTGGCAGCTTAACCACCTGATCTATGCATAGGGAATTTTTAAATATGGAAAAAAGAATAAGTACATCTGCAACAAAAAGGATACGTTTCCAGGCGTCTTACAGAGAGATAATCTGAGCAACAACAGCAAAGTTTGAAGTTGAATTTTGAGTTTAATTAATTAAAGTAGTAGAGATACAATCTGAAGTCTATTTTGTCCTGCTCCACTAAGATGTCATACATGTGGACCCTTTCCTTCATGTATCCCAGGGCACCCAGATAAGGCTGAATGGTGATCTCATGCTCTCCAGCACTAGGCAGATGTCCGCCTTAACTATTTTAGGGATATATACTGGATCTCTTTTTCAGGGGTTTGAAGCAATTATGGACAAATTGTTGCTTGCTATGTAAAATACTATAAATCCTGTATAATGATTTATAATACCTAAGAAACAGAGCTGAGAAATGCACACTAAAGCTGCAGTCCTGAATGACTTCTAGTGTGCCTACACCAGGGCCTTAGTTTGGATCAAGATACACTTTTGAAGTGGAATACTAGATGGTCTCTATTGAGTATGTTTTGCTTCTTGTCATAGAGCTGTCCTGATGTGCATCAACTGAATCCCCAACAGAGAAAACTTAATCAGGAGACATGCTTCAGGAACTCATTGAATGTACTTCAGCTGCTGATCAGCATTCATTTCATGAGACCAGACTAGAGCTACTATAAAATTCTACCTCAGTGCCACACCTTTGAAAATATGTTCTGTGCAGAGGTCACAACACCAACTATTCACCTTTTTGAACCTGCTTGTGTTGGGTCACAATACTTGTTAATACAGGCACAATCATTGTGCTTTCCACTGAGCTTACAGGCATATCTGGAGAGGGAGCTTAAGGAGGACCGTAGTGTGTCTTGAGGACAGCTGAAGATAGCTGCCATCAGGGATGTGTGTTGCATGGGTATTGTACATTTCACATTGTATTTGCAAACCCTCTTCCTATAAGGTTTTAAATTACAGTCAGAGTAGTAATAAATTCCTTTGTCTTTACTTCTATTCTTACCAATGATGCTGGTAGAGACCACAAATGCCTTCATTTGCAGTTGTAATGTGTTAAGAGTAATTAGCAAGACAGTTTGTTCTTCATGCTTTCTCCAAATTCTTTCCAGCCTTCTTTAGGTCAATACAAAGGAGAATTCCTATTTGTCACTTCCTTAGTGTAAGGCTAGGCCAATGTCAGAGTTTCATGCTTTTAACTGGATGTTTATGGAAACAGAGTCAATGCTCCTAGCTTTCTGTGTTTTGGGCAAGTCACACAAATTCTATGCATCCCTTTTTCAGCTCTTTAAAATAAATGTAATCATTCTTGTGTACCTCTGTAGAGCAACCAAAAGCTACTATAGCAATGTTTAGATTTACTGGTATCCCAAAGGTTTGAAGTGTCTCAATGAGAAAGTTCAATAGATTTTGTATCTTCTGAGTTTTGTCTAAAAATATTTCAAGAAAATTACCTGATAACAACAAATGCATATTTTCAGTACTGAAAATATTTTCCTTGTTGGAAGAAAAAAGTACAAAACTGTATCAAAGCAAGAAATTATTCAGGCTCTTAATGAAAAGAACCTTTTCAGTTTTCCTATGAACTTTAGGGAGAAGTAATTTTTCCTGTTTAATCTCAGCCACTTTGCTCACTTTTCAGTCAGCATAGAGACGCACAATATCAATTCACATCTGCACAAGATCTTTTTACCTACTGTGTTTAATTTCTCTGCCCAAAGCCATCATTTAAATAAATAAATAAAACCTTTCTCCCTTTATCTGTGTTTCAAGATACAACTGTTCCCATTAAAAACAGCAGGTTTTTTCTGGGTAGGTTGCACCCTTAAACCTAGAAATTAATTACTGATAGCCACTCCTGCTGTCAAGCAACCCTGCATTTCCCTAGGTGAAACCCAAATAACACAAAATCTATTCACAGCCCATTATAAAATCATGTTTTGAACTCCTCATTGGTATATATTTTTAATATTTTTCATCTTTAAACAAGTCTTTTGTAATTTTGAATGTTTCTCTAAGTTGCCTTGAAATCTTCCCTTTTGCAGAGAAAAAAAAATATCAGCATTTGCTTTTCCTTTCATTTCCCCTGAACAATTATTCTTCATTTACATCAAACTGACTTTTCACAATCAGTCTCACAAAAAAATCACTCAAAAAAGTATAGAGCAGGTGTTCCATAACAAGATCTTTTTAAAAAAGACTTCTACTTCCTTCCTTTATTCTGAACCTTCCTGAAGCTATTTTCAGGGCTGGGGTTTTGTTGCTGTTGTAGGGATACATTTTTTTAAATTGTGTGAAGATTAGTAATACTGTCCAAGTTGATCTTCAAGAAAGTGCTCCACAAGTCAGCAGTGATAGGACCCATTCTTAGCTGTTTCTTTATAAACCCTTTTTTGTTACATAACTGGGTGCCCATGAGGGTATCTACAGTGTATTATTGGTTAAAGGTAGCTGTCCTTTTAAGGAGGTTCTTGAATGAACTGATTGGAGAGCACTCCCAGTAACTGACACAAAGCATTTGTCATTCATTGCATTTTCACTGCTATAATCTGCTTGAAACATTCCAAGTTAGTTAAGACTTAACTTAAAGGTCCTTTCACGCATGACTGCCTCTAAATAAATGATACTTTTTGACTTGCAGTGTGTTTACTCCCTACAACTCTGCAATTTTTTTTTAATACTATAGATGCAACTGGTACTTTAGGAAGATACTCCATAATTACTGGATTTATGCTTTGCAACTCTTTTTATAGACAGTGACCAAATATAGACAGATATAGAAAGATATGTTGTGGTCTGAAAACTCCTACAACAGCTGGGATCATTTACTTATCAAGCACAGCTGGCAGGTGCTGCCCTGACTGTAATCCAGGACAGAAATACATTCTGTTAGAGACGCAGCAAGGAGAGACATTTTAAAAGAGACTGCCACACTCAATGCCAGGATAGAGGGCCTAAAATCTGCCCTCAGTGTGGGAAGGGTGAACATTTTACCCGTTGGCATAGATCAAAATGGGATAATAAAGGGACAGTATTGTCAGAAAACCAGGAGCAAAGCATGGTTCGGAGGCACGTACCAACACAGATGCCTCCATGACAAGCAGCAGTTCTCACCTCAGAGCAAGAACCAGAGGCAGCACTGAGGTAGACGTGGTTACCACCATCACAGTAGTGCTGCAATCATCTACACTTCACACAGTACCATGAAATGTAAAAGGACCATTGGAGGGTGGTTTTAGTGCCTTGTAATTAGAATGATTATCAATATTTTGGTTGGGAATCTTTGTTTTACCTGGGGTCATTTATGCAGGCTATATTGGAATCATTCAAGCAAGGATATGGATACTGTGTCCGCTAGTGTTATGAACACCATTTCCACTAGTATTAATACCAAAGGATAGCCGGATAGTGTATTTAATTTTGTTCAAAGCAGCTATGTTGCAAGCTGACTCTGTAGAGCATGGCTTACAAGGATTTGGTCCATAAGAATCCCTGAAATACATTTGGCTGAATCCCTGCAAACTCAACCTCTTATGTTGAAGTGAACATGAAGGTTTTACAAAACAAAAAAAAGAAAGCCAGAACTTCTTAAAATGGCTGTAGTGTAACCCTTAGTTGTGCACGTTCCACTAATCTTGTGGGGAAGAGATGTGTTAATTGCAACGGGAATAGGCATTGGAACCATGAAAGAGTGAAAAATTGGGTACATTGCAAAATTTAGTGGAGGAGCAAATAGATCAGGGGGAATAAAGTCCCATTTAATAGTCCTTGGAACACATCTGTATTTGTGATAAAAAGAAATCTGGAAAATGGCATTATTTACATTACTTTTCTAGACAAACTACAAGAGGTCTTAAATAAGCAGGCAGGCAATATTCCCACTAGATAAGTGTTGCTTAAACAATTAGCCTTAGAGAATGTAAAAATGGACTTAGTGCACTATTAATTGCATGATCACCTGTTACAAATATTGTTTGTTTTACCAGAATTGACTGATGCCGACCTTATTAGAGTGATGCAAGTAATAACTTGGATGCCTATGCCTCCTGACTTTGTATCAAAGGGCACTAGAATCACTCAGCTGATTTGTTTTTCAGCAATTGTACCTCATGAAGGAAATCACATACGGGGAGACAGCAGCTGCAGTTCAACTGACCAGTCATGACCACGTCATGCCATTATTGAATGTACACATCAAGTAGTAAAAACATTGTTAGCAAAAAAAGGGGGGGAATCAGGAGTGACACTGCAATATAGATTGATGATGGTGCAATATGTAATGAATTTTTTGCTTAGCTGGAGATGATCAAATTGTGCCGATGTCGAAGCATATACAAACAATGTCATCAAAATTACAGCAAGTACAAGTCAATGTGCAAGTGTGAAAACAGTTACTATGGGCAATGGACAGGTCTGTATAAGCTATTAACATGGGAACGAGGTTATGCTTGTATTTTACCAGATACAGGACCACTTTGGACACCTGTGAGGTGGATCAAGCCCACGTTGCGGTGTGGCAACTGTTAAGCCCCATCCATGAAAGCAGTTGACAAGAATGAGGAAGATGTTAGTATTAGAGATGCTCTTAATCGTCTGGGTGGTAGTTAAAGGATGTCCCTGGGTGATTGATTCTTGAAAGAATGTGTATATTACAGGATGGGTATGAGAAATGTTGGTCAAAGGAGGAATGTTATTTTTAATGGTGTTAATTTCTTTAACAATTATCCTGTGTGTTACAGTGTATACAACATCAAGTCAATCATATGTTTCACCTGAACACTTTAGTCAAAAAAAAAAAAAAAAGGGAATTGTGGGAACATTTTACAGAGAAGAAGGCCTGTATGCTGTAGGACAGATTGATACTGAGCAATTCTAACAAAGCCTTGAAACAGAGAGCTGAAAGATAAACAAAGGCTAGCTGAAAGGCATACAAGAGCTAGTTCGGTGGGAAGAAGCACCAGCTGAAAGAAAAACAATTAAAGAGAACTATCAACATAGTTAATTTTAATGTAACTTAGTTTCTTAGCACGTGCAGTAGTTTAGCCAATAATATGTTAGTAATAGCTTTATGGACAGCTACCTTCAATGAATAATACACTGTAGATACCCTCATGGGCACCCAGTTATGTAACAAAAAAGGGTTTATAAAGAAACAGCTAAGAATGGGTCCTATCACTGCTGACTTGTGGAGCACTTTCTTGAAGATCAACTTGGAAGGTACTACTAATCTTTACATAATTTCCTGTTGCAGAAACAGGAAGTTGCCCTCAGAAAGGTAGTAATGTAATTTTTCATCATTATGATCCTCTTCAAACCCTTCAATTGAAACAACTGGTTCTTAGCATTTTTTTTTCCCCTGCTTTGTGGCTTCTCTAGTGTAGGTGTTCCCTTTAACTATGGTAAAATTTTTCATATTCTTTAAAGTAAAAATACATCTATAAATAAAACCAATCTTTCTATCACTTCTTTTCTCTCTCTCTCTCTTTTTTTTATTGTTTCCTTTTTCAGCTTTTAAGTAGGTAACCTAATATTGTAAGCTGCTTGCTTGGATATATGTCTATTAATATGTCCAAAATGCTTTGTAATTTTGTAGTTAGCAATTAAAACAAATGGCAGAAGGAAGCAATCCTTTAAGTAATTGCAGATATGTTCTTCCCACTTCAGAGTGTTCAGAGTTAATAACATGAACAATGTGCAAGTCATCATCCTCACAACCCACCCTCTACTCCACTCCCACCCTAGGATCAAGGCTCTCCCCTTAAAAGCTTCTTTTATTTCTAAAGATCTTTCTGATATACGTGTCCTAACTGCTCTGGGGGAATACAGAGGAGTCTTAGCATAACCTGACCATATTTATTGCCCTGAATTTCCACTAAGCTGTCTAATCTGTGGACAGAGCTAAATTATATACCTACTGTCACCTTGCAAATCTTATATTAGCTTAGTAGAAAAAAAGCAGGCTTTGGTTTTATACCACAAGTCATCTTAAAAGTTCTTTGCAACAAGAAGGTGAATAGCAGTGACTTGGAATCCATGGCAGCAGCAGAGTTAGAATTTCAGTCTCCAACTTATGTGTGGTAGAAATGGCTGTCAGAGCTCCCAGTACCCTGGAGTAGGCTTCATCCTAGAAGAGATGTTGGCCAAAATGGTACTTTTCCAGTATTCTTTTCACAGAGTTTTTAATACCCCCTGAGTTGTTTGCAAGACGCACTCAGAAATTGAGTCAATTTACTTACACATGGAGAGGATGCAATCTTTAGCAGAACAATACTGCAACTTTCTCATTCCCTGTGTTTTTTTTTGTTACTAGTACCTGACACTAGTATTAAAAAAATGAATGCACAAAAATTCTGTTTGGGAAGGAAGAGGAAAGCAGTAACTCATATAACCATTCAGGTCTCTGTTTCCATTCTTCTCAAACATTTTCAGTTTATCAAGACCTTTGTCAGACTAGTATAAAACGTTATATTAAATTATGACGTGGTACAGCAACTAATCATATCTGACATTCCAGTCACAACAACCTTATCTTTGAAAAAGATCATGACCAATAATTAGATCATGAGTGCAACCATCATGATTTGCTGTAATAAAAGTTATGCTTCTCCCTGATGAATTTCCCTTAGTTTACCTTCTAATAATTTTCTACCATGCTAACTGTTGAATATATTACTAATACCCTGGTACTACTAAATTACCTCTAGAGTTCTTTTTCCCTCCTAAATATTTATATGCTGAATTAAAATCACAGTAGGACATCTATGTCTTTGCTTCCACTTGCCAAGGTTTAAGTTATCTCTCTCATCTGTTGATAGATGCAAGCAAGATATCAAAAAGCTAATTATTTTTCTTTCCTCTCTTTAACATCTTGCCTTTTTTTAAAGGATCACCTAACTCGAGTTGCTTTTTTTGTATCCCTTTATTAGCTCGCAGCATGCTTTGTCAAGCGTGACACAGCAACACAATTTAAAAATTAACAAGTGTGGCCATGATGAATGTATTTTTTAAAAAAGATTAATCCACCACTAAGTCTGATTTCCCCTTTCTGGTTATGGCTTTTTATTTAAGTGGGCAAATGGCAGAATGACTTAGGAGATGTCTGGAAAAACAACTATTAAAATAACAAGAACTCAGCCTGTGCCTATAAAAAACTACTAGAAAGGTGAGGCTGATTCTCATACATCTGGAAAAAAAGTGTGCTTTGAGTGACTGTGTTCCATAGAGAGAATTCAGTCTCATTTGTGCACTACATGGATTTCCATTAGAGTCTGCTAAATATCTTATCAACCTCTTCTACCAGCAGGAGAATGTGAGATACAAAGCTACTTGTGGTCCACCATTACCATCCATGCTGGGTCACTAAGTGTTGCACCTGTGCATCAAGAGCAAAGCACCGTCAGTTCAAAATAGCAGCACATAACATGCTAGGCTCCCAGCTGGGACTATCCAAAATCATTTGCAATAGTGAATCATTTGCTACAGGCTTTATTCCTAGAGTTTTCTGCTCATACCAACAATTCTCCTTTGGTGTATAAATGCAATGGCTCCACCAGATTTTATTTGAGATGCACAGACCTTCATCAGAAAAGAATCTCACAAGATTAAGTTAAATGTGAATAAACTGAAGAATAAATAACAGTGCTGATGTCGAAAGACTCTTAGTCTGACATTCCTGCTCAGAGCAGGTCAGTTACAGCAGGCTGCCCAGCACTATGTCCAGTTAGTTTTTGAATATCAAACTTTTTCAGTAGGAAATGTAAGTAGGAAGTTATTCTGTATATTTGCAGATATGAGCAAAGGTGTAGGTAAAGCACCAGAAGTATTTCCAAGCACATGCATGCATTTCTTTCTCTGGGAAACTGTCCTCACTCAGCCATAAAAAAAAAAAAAAAAAATCTCAATTTTAATAGTTAGAAATTATACAGGAAAGTTGTCAGCAAATTTGTTCCGTATCTACAGGTCATTTGCAAAGAGTTTGTTACACTGATTCTCCATTCACAGTTTATGCTCTGCTGCTTTGTTGCACAACTCAACTTCTTTGTTTCTCAATGATTTATGTAATCCTTCATCCCAGAACAAAATCTAAATAGGAAATTTTACACTACATGAAATATTCTTTCAGTAAATGCTTGTGTATTTCAACTTGACATTTGCCTTACACAGTAACAGAAGACCTCAACCACTCAAAAGCTTGTGAAAGGCAGACACAAATGGCTTGCAAAGAAAACCATTATGTTTTAATTCACGTTCAAATTGAAACACTCACAGAAAGACTGAGCCTAACATTCTCTAAGTATTCACTAACAGATGTTTGGAAATGCATTTGATTATGGTCTTCTCTGGTCAGTGTATGATTTTGAAAAACACCTTATTTTTCTTCCAGTTATGCTTATCATCATTTACTGCATACAAGCTTATTAAGAACTACTGTAGGCTTGCCCTGAGTTGCTCCTACTCCCTCTCTCTTTTGTTGCCTGATTTCCCAACACAAGAGGGTAATTTGGTAAGTAATTTGGGAAGAAATATAGGAATTTCACTGAGCAAATTATCAGTTATTTTGTGGAACTGAGACTCCCTATGAGCATTTCTATCTGTTCTGGGGGCATAATGCAGCTCTGACTTTCAAAGTTTGGGGCCATGAGTTTGTTTCAAAGCATGAGATGGTGAAGTTTATGTTGGCACATGGATGTGTGCCCAGCTAAACTGAATCTCTAGTCCATGGCTGCCCTGAATTGCACTCAGGACTCAAGACAACACTAATTTATGATGCTTTGGGAAAAGTGTTTCCTGGTGTGTGTCTGTGTGTGCGTGTGTGTTTCCTACCCCACGCTCAGGTCCCAGGCTTGATTGATGGAGGTGGGGGGTGGGAGGAAGGGAATGTCTTTTATCTGTGTGGTGATCTACAGACCAACAAGGTCACTCTTGGGGCAAAAATCAAAAGCAACATTTATTCTGGCTCTGGAAAACATAAACAGACCAAAATACTCAGATGCACAGACAAGACATGAGGCTACAATTTCCCAAAGCCACAGGAACTAATACCAAACTGTTCAGATCACAATCTGATCCCTGAACACAGCCAAGGTCACTTGGATCTGATCTGACACTCACACCATAAGGTAATGGGAGGGAGATAGAGGGAAAGAGAGAGAAGGGGAAAGAAAAGGAATCACCACATCGATGGGTAGCAGCAATTCCTTGGGAACACGTGGTTGCAGCAGTAGCTTCTTCCAGGCCACATGTTCCAGGCTGCTCCAGTTGAAGTGATGATGGCTGAGAGAGAGCAAAATGGAGTGTGGGAGTGAGAGGCCCCTATGTGGTTCCTTGCATGTTCTTTTATAAGGCCTGTCTCATGAGATGGTAGCGTAACTGCTAAATAGGCTGAATGGTACATAGGAAATAAATGTAATAATAAGTGCTTAAGAAAAGGGCTCTGAATGTTGCTGCTGAGAACCTAGAATCATGCAGGCTGCTTAGCATATCCATGTCCCACTTTCTCCAAAATCCCCACCTTCACCATTACTTAGTAAGGTGACTAAAATTTAGTGTTTGATAGGAATATTTGGACTCAATGATCCAGTGGGTCTCTTCCAACCTGGTTGTTCTATGATTCTATGATTCTATGTTTGGATGGTCTTTCCACATGTCTATTGAGTGGGTCTGGCCCAGGCACACTGGCAGATGGAGGAAGGCTGGAGGTGAGGTGGGGGGCAATGGGAGCAGTACCCACCACTGCATCACCTCCCCCTGTGGCAACCAGGTCTGCATCTTGAGCCCAGCCAGGCAAGGAATAGCAGTGCTTACTCCTGCACTTCCTCTCCATTGAAGCTGGCACTACAGATGAGTTCCTCAGGCATATCCCAAGCTCCAGCCTTGGGGAGTCCTGCTGCTGCACCACCTCCGCTATCCATTGCTAGCTCCACAAAACCAACACACAAGTGGCCAGCCTTCGAACAAAATGTTTAAAGCAAAGAAAGAAGCAAAGTTGGGCTTTACAATGTGTAAATAAATTTAACTCTGAATTGTTTTCTGATTAGACAGTTTACCACATTTTAGCCTAGCGTGTCTTTTTGTGTTCCTCACATTTGGTATCTGTCATATTCTCCTTGAGTCTCCAGTAACAAAGCAAACCTGAGGTACCTATCCTGCACAAGATTGAATCCCTTCTGCAGAGTACTGAGATCTCTTGTTAAACCGGACTGAACCAGGCCTTCACTAGTTCTGAGGTTATGAGATCTTATTCTATATTTTAATCCAATCCTTACCTTGCCTTATGTTCATGAACTGCACATCTCTTCTGATTTTCTACCACCCCTTTAATGGGACTCAATAAATTTGTTTTGTTATTTTCTTCTCCATAGTTAGAAAAACATTTTTTTGCCCTCCAGTTTGCAGCTTACTCACTTCTGAGGCAAAGCATCAAAATAAACAGTGAATAGAAACAGGAATTCTAAACAGTACAATAGATAGATAAACACGTGTTGACCTGTGTTACTGCAAGAAATTCACCCAAAATATTGCGGGATGAGGTAGATGATGAATGCCTTTATTCTAAGTGACATTAATAGAAGCTGCTGGATAGTCAGGCCTATGAAAGTTTAAACCTAATTTAGGGCATTTATTTTTTACAAATTTGGTCAAACCCTCCAATAAACAAAAAAACTAAGTGACCTGAATAATGTACTGTGTGCAACTGTAATATTCCAGATTTGCAATAAAACCAATAGCAACTAACTCAGAATAGGCACAAAGATTCCTCTATATTTAAGGGAACACAAGAAAGAAAAAAAAAATCAGGGAAAACTTCTTTCATTACTGAGTTATGTACTTGTACAGAGTATAAGTTTCAGAGGACATTTTTAAAAAGCTTCTACTATATTACATGGCATTACTGGCAATCTTGACTGATATCATTTAGAGTTAACACAGTAAAATGTGATTGGACACATTTTTTTCTGATTTGTTCCCATAAAAAATAACAATTCTGTAGATCAACAGCACTTCCAGAGCAACAGTGAATAAACCAGACAGATATGGTATTGGCTTCAAATTCATGGATATTTTTTAAGTGTTGCCCTGAACTATCTAAACATTTCAACAGCAAGACTCTGCTGGAGATATCATTAGGTCAGCATGGCTTGTGCAATTCACATTTCCCTCTTTCTGATCATTTTGCAAATAAATTGTTTCCTTCACAACTTATTGAAATCAGTGATTTTTACACATTCCTTATGCTTAGAAACAGACCTAAATTGAGCTTTCTTCTTGATGTTTCGACACTTGCATTTCTGTTCCCTGCCGAACCTAGAAATTATAGATGTGCAGTTTCAAAGGTAGCCATGGAGGTAATGGGCATTGTACAGATCAAGAAATCATGGACTTTGGAAGGTAATTGTATCTGGGTTGGCACATTCCTCATTGAAAGCACACAGCTACAGTGATGGAAAGGGGAGATCCCATTTCACATTTGTACTAGTACATGTAAAATTTACCTACCCAAGTTCAGCTGTTGAAGTATATGGATGGTCAAACTGTAATTTAAAACTCTATTCTGGGGAGACTGAGCCATGCGGTGACTCAGTCACTGCACAGATGGGACTTCTATCTTGCATCAGCTGCTGCAAAAATGCTCTTACTTGCTGTAATAATATCTTACATTTTACTGAGCCCACAAATGAGTGAAGAAATTGCATTTCAGACACTGATCTTGTTATGTGAATAGTTTCTGAGTCTCTTATATCACAAATAAATTCCATGAACTCCATAGCGAGCTGGGGCTAAATTCTCTGGCCAGGTAACCCTGTTAAATTCTTTTATTGCAATGTTATATACTTTGCTTCATACCCTTGCTGTGATTGTGTGCACAGGCAGACAGTCCGGTATCAGCTGACTCCTCATCTCAACCAAGTTTGCCTTACAAGTGGGAAAGATCAATTAGCCTTTCCTCTCTCATTTTTTCAGTGACACCTTATTTCATTTGGTTAATCCATCATTAGAAAGCATATGAAAGTTGTTGTGCAAGGAACAAGGGAAAGTAAGAAGCAATTCATATGAGGAAAAGTTAAATGGGAAGTTTTTAAAAATTTTTTCCAAATACAAAGGAAAAATATGGAAGGGAAAATATGGTAAATACAAAGTACATAAAAAACCATGTTGAGGTGGGCAAAACTTATGTCTGATATTCACTGCTACAATTAGTCCACATCTGACTTTTAAAGATTAGTAGTCTGAATCTGAGAGCTTCTTTGGAGTGAATCACATTACCTCCTCTGAAAGTTCACATGGTGTTGGGGTGGGGAGTTGGAATCATGAATATAAGCTTTAAGACTTTCTACAAAGTTGTTTTTTCAGGCCCATTGTGAAGAACTATTTCAGTTACTGGATCCTTTAGCAGAAAAAGGAGCTCTGACCTTCTTTCTTGTCAGTGTAGCTGCTGGAGGCGTGTGTTTAATTCATATGCTAAAAATCCTAAAGACATTTTTATTGAATATAATAACACAGCAATGCAGCTGCAGTTACTGGGGTTTATGCTGTAGGAGAATGGCTGCCTTAATTAATTTTTGACTAAACATTACCATATCAAAAATTTATTCAACTAATCATCCATTTGTGTTATCACTCAAATCCACTTTTAGTTATACAGATGTAATTTTAAAGTTTGTAATACGTAATGAACTGCTTTAATGTATTTATTTATTTATTTATTTATTCATTCATTCATTCATTCATTTATTCAGAGACCCAGAGAAAGTTTAAAATTTCAGAACTAGTTTCTACAAGGAAAAAACATCTAGTGTTTTTTTGGTTTTGTTTATGTTTTCTTTGACAATCCCCTTAATATACTACTGTCTTTAAAACAATTGATGACCTTCCTTTCATGTTACTGTCAGGATGGCTTTTTTTTGTGGTCCTGATCTCATTTAGGTTGCCTTGCTTGTGAATACATGGTAAAACCAGGTTACATGCCCCTCTCTGCTACAAGAAGAGAGACCAGATTCTGAACTGGCATAGTTACAAGTCTCTAAAAGACCTGCTCCTTCAGATCTGGGGGAGAAAATTAGGACAGAAAAGCTTTCATTGCTGCTGTTCATGCTCTTTTCTCTTGTAGATTAATCTAGGGTAACTTATTGGGAGTTAAGTATTTGATTCCTTTGTGGATTGCTGTCAAATAAATTAAAAGACAAGGTAAACCAGCTTTAAAAAAAAATAAATATTTTTAGTAAGGTTTGCCATGCAGTGTTAAAAATACTCATGCTATGTGTTAAAGAGAATCAAATTAAATGCAAGGCAAAAACCTTCTTGTTAAGTGATTGGATTGATGCATACAATAAAACTATGGAGACAATGAGCCCACTTTCATTCTTCCATTAAAATTACCTTCTTTCCTACTTTCTTTAAATTTTGCTGGAATAGATTAGAAACTTCCCAGAAAAACAAATATCAATCTAAAGAACATTGCTTTAATAGTATTTCACTGTATTTTGGATCATGCCACTAATTTCCATAGATAAATATTTATAGTAGGAAAAAATACCCAAAGTTTTAACCTCATTCAGACACTCAAAAGTTCAATGTTCACATAGGCCTGCTGATAGTTTTATTGTGCCCTGATGTTTCCTTGTGCCCCTCCTCTCCATTTATAAGAAGTAAGAAGTTGCAGATTTTTTACTCTAACTCATATTTTGCCAGCCACCAATGACAGATGTTTTTTAAGCTGCAGTTAGCAAGATAACATAGATTGAAACTATTCCTTTTTATTATTGCCTTTGATGCACACAAATCCTTTAAGAATTTTAGCAATTGTTCTATTATTACATGTCCCTTCTCCCCTTCAGATGAATTATTCATACTTTGTTGTCATAGCAATCCTTTCTCTGAATTGTTTAATAACTAGTCTTGACTCCCAACTAGACAATGAACCAAGATGTAACAAAAGCTTTATTAACTAACATGCTTTGAGGCAGATGCATTTTTTTGTCTTCCATTTACACTTGCCTTGAGCTATTGTCAGTCCAGTCCAGTGATATTAATGATGACAGCAAAGAAGCTTGTAAGAAATGCACCTTACATAAGCTAGTTCCTTAGATAGTGTCCATCTCCTTCGAAGAGTGATGACTCTCTGCTTTCCTGCTAGTTTGACTCTTTTCAAAGCTGTAGCAGTCAGCTACTGCTCTCTGCAGAGGACTCCCCACTCTGACAGGTGTGGATGTGGGGGTTACTGAAACATGAAAAATCACTGAAAGTGTCTTAATGGGGAGAAATGTGACAGTGGCATTTTTCACTGTTTTAAACCTCTGATTACATTATGTACCTGCATTACTTTACTCTTTAACTCTGTCATTTTACTCTGAGTCCCACAATGTAGATGAGTTCCACAAGTAGATGCTGATCTAAGTTGTGTATTTGTTCTAAGTGTTGTGTTGGTCAGCATGACCCCTATTTTACATCTGAGCATTGTATTAGAGATTATGACCTTTACACTTACCCATACACTTGAGAAGAAAAATCTCAGTGCAAAAAAGTATTCAGTGACTATGCAGACCTAAACTTTTCCTACCTTGTTATTACAGTGCCTTTGGGGAATATTAGTCACAGAGGATAAACACACCTTTTAATGTTCACAGAAATTCACATTAATAAAGACATTTTCCACATTTCCCCTTCCTTTGATGAATGCTGCAGAGTCAATATGGTGAAAACCAGTGGCAGAGTACTGCTTTCCTGGAAAATCAGCTTCAGTGGTTCCCAACTTCCAAGCTCAATCTCAATCTTTCCTAAAATATTTCTTTTCTTTTTTTTTTTGTTGAGGTCAGTAATAAGATACTTCAAGAAAGATTTTGAATTCTCTATGTGTACTCTACAGTCATTTCATTCAGTCTAAAATTCCCCTTCCCCTTATTTCATAGTTTATGGGAGCCATGATCTTCTATATGCCATTCCTAAATCTGAGAAGGTGATAATGTCCACAAGAAGACAGGGACAGTCTTAGTGTTTCAGTTCAGTCCAGTGCAAGCGACTTTATAATCCCCACTCATATTCACTTACGGTTTCATGTACATCCTGTACTGGTTCCCATTGGCAGAAACAATGGACACTGTGAGTCCTAAGCAGATGGTATACTGTACTGCAGCCAGAGCTGTGTAGTGGACAAAAATCTATACGCTGAGTCATATGGATGTATTTTTCTATAGTGCTCTGATTGAGCATTGAAGGGCCCAGTTCACAGTGCCAATATCAGCCAGAATCTACCTGAGAGTCAATAGAAACATTGTTCTAAGAATTCAGTGTTTGGCCTGAAAGAGGTAAATCGTCTATTGCATCAGTCTACAAACAGTCCTTCTGGATGAAAAGGTTGACAGAAATGTAAATCACTAGAGCTTCTGATGCTGGTTGTAATTCAAGAATAGCAGTCCATTTTCTTGAAAGAGAATTCATGGGAGTAATAAAGAGGTATATTTCAGCTGCCTTCAAGCCTGAGTAAGGCATTTATCCCAAATGCCTTATTTTTGCCCAGTCTGCTGAGATGATAAAAATCAACATCCTAGCCCAAGTCCATGCAACAAAGATGTGCTTCCAGGGAGGAATGTGGAATCAGTTATGTTCCTCAGCAGTTGGGCTGTGCTGACACAACTCCCGTTAGACAAAAGACATCATTCAGGGAAGTGGTGCCAGGAGTCAACAGAATACCTCCTTTTTCTTCACTTCTAAAAGCAGTGTGTGTAGGTGAGAAAAGGGATGACTTTGCCAGTACAGATATCAGAAGACCTGCTGTGGGGACCAGTTGTTATCCCAAGAGATGGCCATGAGGGCATAGCACCTTTTCAAATCCATCCTAAATTTGAAATCTTCTTTTGACTGTCATTATCTAATTTTGCTACTTTACCCTGGATTTTCCTTATTCTGCTTATAGTATTGGCAGCATCTAAACTCAAATTATTCCCTTCAGACACAAAGTTCTTAAAAACTGCTCCTGAGCAGAGTCTGCCCCTGGAAAACCTTCTCATTTGCTTTTCTGTCCACATGGGAGTGATGTATTCAGCTTAATTTTATTCACCCTCAACTTGGTACATATATTTGATATCAAAATGCTTCATATATTCAATGTCTCATTGAAAATGTCCACACACTCCTTTCCAGCCTTCTGAGATGCAAGTATTAAATAGAAAGTAGAATATGCTCGACTGGGTTTGAGAATATTTTGTGACACCAGTGTCCATTATGGAAGACCTATGCTAAAAACTACACTATTTTAATATTTTGCCATAAATCATCATTTGCTGTTGTGCATCTATTTTCCTTCATAAATGTATAATGAATGGTCTAGGGTTTGACTTTTCTAGCACATTAAAATCAAAATAAGTGATGTAGAAGAGGAACAACATTTAAAAATAATTCCTCTGGCTCACAAAAAATAATTAATATGCAGAAATTTAACAAAAAATATTTGGATTATTTAATAGATATTTCAGGATTCTGAAGGAATCATTTTCCATGCAAAAAAGAATGAGTAATACAGTATGCAATACATGACTGTGTATCAATTTAAATAAAAATCATTTTGTTTTCTAAAAATATAAGCATTGTCCAGCAATGGATGCTCACTAGCTTGTGAGTCCCCTAGATGTATTCAGCTAGTGTCACTGAATCCCTTATCATTGCAAGGAAACCACATACTAAATTTTGTTGACCCAGACTTATTTGAAGAGTCACTATCCTCCTTCCAGGCCATTCCCCTAAGGGTTTTTTTTTTATTCTTGGTCGTCTTCCAGGCCTCTCTTGCTTCTTTTATTCTATTACATCTTTTTCTTTTTTTTTTTTTTTTTTTTCCTATTTTTTTCCACCCTCACATCCAACCTAGATCAGTTATTGGATAAAGTACCAGAATGATTTTACAATTCAGCTCTTGCTCCGGTGCCCCAGCACTCCAACACTGCAACATTTTGGTATACTGAGTGGATTTTTGTGATCAAGTGAACTGAAAGGAAATTTAGCTTTCTTGGAAGTCAGGCATCCTGCTGCTTCCATCAGCCCTGGAGTATCTTATAGGGTCACTAATGTGTGAAGGGACTACAAGTAATCTCCTTTGCAGTTCATCAGATGCAATCCATCAATACCTTGGCTCTTATTAATCCTCACAGACAGCTGCAGGACTGAACTATGAGCTGAAGTCTGGAAACCAGATAGTCAATAGTCTCATCTCATTCTTGTGCTACCTGTTTGTATGTGACCATGGGTCTCCAGTAGGGAACAGCCCTTCTGTGTTCTGAAATGCTCTTAGCTTTCCACACACACTTTAAAATACCTTTTATCACATTTTTGTTTCCTGGAAGTAACAAAGCTCCCCAAAACAGTTCTAACAGGTCTCCCATAACCTTCTAAATGAGTAACAGAAACAAGGTAGATTTCTATAAGAAATCTTTGTGGTCTATGAATAAGGCATACACAGTTTTAGTCTATTCATCCATTTATCCCATCCTTGATCACTATTTGACCTGAATGCAAAAGCCAAAGGAGCCCTAGTGCTCTGACCTTTCATAGAATCATAGAATCACCAGATTGGAAAAGACCCACTGGATCATCAATTCCAACTATTTTTTTTTGGCCATGGTCTGTCTGCAAGGTGTGTGTGACAGAGCTCTCCTTCAACTCTCAGGTATATGGACATCCAGTTGTCCTTACTACCACAGCAATGATGGTCCGGGGTTTAAATGCAGGGGACAATGTCATCCTTTCAAGCTACATTCACTTTCTTTCTCCATTATTACCCCAGAATTCAGTTAAAAGCTGCTGAATATTTCCTCACTAAGGGACAGTTTAGTTCAGGACCCTAAAAATTACTCCAAAGGATGGACTGTTTTAAAAAGTCATATGAAGAAAAGACCCACAGACTCTGCATTGAGTGCCCTTGTTCTTCAAGTGGACTTATGCCTTTCCATTCTGGTTGCTTATTTACTAGCTGCTGTTAAATCACAACACTATGGAATATCCTACTGAAAGAGATCGTGTTAGTTTTGAAAAGTAATGTGCCTGGTTTAAAATGAAAATGCTGTACCTGTTTTTGAATACTCTTTCTCAACTTACTCATTACTTGATAAAGGAAACCATATTGCTGCTTTCAGAAGGAAGAAAGAGTGAACAGGAACACTTTGATTTTGTTACCATTCCCAATCTACATTTGACATGCCTCAAAACTACCATCTCTTTAAGAGTCAGAATGCTGCTTGAATTGATGACAAAACTGTGTCATAAATTTTCTGCATTAGTGACTATAAACCATGAAGCAATGTTTTGCCATAGTCAGTCACAAAGATTCAACCCTAGAAAGACAAGCACCACTGGTTGTATTGCTATAGGACTGGTGTGCAGCTCTCAGCTCCCTTGTACTTTTGGAGGACTCAAAAGCATGCTCCAGCCCCAGGAGAGATTACCAGAAACAGCAGAGGATGACAGGATAGCTGAGCTGCTGCTATCCAAAGTGCTCTTTGGCCCCAGGGCAGCGGAATTCTCCAGCTGTGATCACCACTCAGACCTATGTACATACCTATCCCTCCCACAGTGTTTGGATGAAGACTTTTTTTCCTATTTCCAATTCTGTAAAAGGCTGCAGGCAGAAATGTACTCATAAACATAAGCTTTAGTCTTCAAATTCCTCTTGAACTCACTGGTCTTATGCCTTCTACCTGCAGGATCTCTGCTGTCCCTTCTCTCTCTTTCTTGTCTCAAAGAAAACTTCAGTATTTTATACTTCTGCATTAATGAGCCAGACTGCCTGACGTGACTGTCAGGATGAATCAGCAAGCTATTTTAGCACCTCCGTGCCACACTGATAGTATGTCTCAAGCTGATTTACTACAATTGAATAATATTTTTTCCTGTGTTAGTCCATGGTGATTCTGTCATACCTTAGAAGCATGAGATCATCATTAACATTATTTCACTTAAGGTGGGCCTCATAGTCCAGCTTCAACCTAGGTACAAGATGAGTTTTGTTCTCTGTAATAAACATTTTCAACAGCTGCTGGTCAATGAGTAACTCCTTCTGTCCTTTTTCATAACTCTGCGAAGCTGATTACAAAGTTGAAATCTATTTTTATAATTTATGAAAATATTTATATAAAATAAATATTAATATCCCCATAACACATGTGAATTGCTGAAAGCAAATCACTGAACCAGGTAATTCAGGAGTTACAGAGTTCTAGATATAAAATCATGAATGTACTAAACTAGTTAAAATGTTATAGGCTCTTCTGCAATTGCAAGGATGATATTTTCTGCATTTCTATTTGTTTATTTACAGAAATTCAATGATTTATTTATTCATAGCTGAGAAATTTTTGGCTGTTGGAAAAACAGATAGCTTATTATCCCCTTCCAACCCATAAATACAAATGAGGTGTAAAAAGATGAGATCTGGTAGTTCTAAAATCATGACAGACATGATGATCAGAAGTATTAGTACAATTTGTTAACCATGGACAATGCTTCCTTTCTTTAATGAATCAATTAGTTTTAAAACCCATTTCAATAAATGAATGTTTTCCCTAAGTAACTAGTTATTTGAGGTGGTTTAATTTAATTAAAGCAAACAACATCATTTGTGCTTTTAATTGAGTTGCAAATTCCATCCAACTACATCTTGACAAGAGACACAAATAAGAGCAGAATCACAATAGTGTAAAGAGTATGTGTCTGTCTCTGGTTTTCTCTCTTATTTCATGATCATAATCTGACTAAGGATATAGCAGGCTGCAAACTGGCTAAATGCCTATAATATATTCATATCACTAAAAAAGTACCTTACTTTACTTAACGTACAGGTTGTATTAAGGTGGAAATCAACATGTTCAGCAGGAGCATCCAACATTCATTTTGGAAGGTGACTAATAAGTAAAAAGGCAAGTTAAGATTAAAATTGATTATTTAAAAATAAGTTTCCTGTTTGCAGGTTTAAATGATGATTAAAGTTGGTAATAGAAATCAATCCACAGCAGTCAACTTCTGCTTGTTATTAGAAACACAATCTTTGCACTCAGCTACTGCAGAACAAACTTGTATCTATTACTGTTCCATGGACATATTTCTCTTTTCCTGTAGATTCTCAGCCTTGGACACAGACTTGCATTCTGGCTTTTGTCAAATGGAATATAGTGAAAGAGAATGCCTTAATTTGGGAAAGACATGTGAGAACACAATATCACAGAATCACAGAATCACTAGGGTGGAAAAGACCCACAGGATCATCAAGTCCAAGTATTCCTATCAAACACTAAACCATGCCCCTCAGCACTTCATCCACCTATCTTTTAAATACGTCCAGGAGAGGTGACTCAACCACCTCCCTGGGCATCCTGTTCCAGGGTCCAGTGAACCTTTCCATGAAATATTTTTTTTTCAGGATCCAGTCTGAACTTTTCATGGCAGCCTTTGAGGCCATTTCCTCTTGTCATGTCCCCTGTCATTTGGGAGAAGAGGCCAGATCCCTCCTTTTTACAAACTCCTTTCAGGTAGTTGTAAAGTGCAATAAGTTTACCCCTCAGCTTTGTTTTCTCCAGGCTAAAGAACCCCAATTCCCTCAGCTGCTCCTCAGAAGACTTGTTCTCCAGCCACATCACCAGCTTTATCACCCTTCTCTGGACATACTTCAGAGTCTCAACATCATTTTTGTAGTGAGTGGCCCAGAACTGAACACAGTATTTGAGGTACGGTCTCACCAGTGCCTAGTATAGAGGGGGAATAACCTCCCTGGACCTGCTGGTCATGCTGTTTCTGATACAAGCCAAGATGCCATTGGCCTTCTTGGCCAACTGGGCACACTGCTAGCTCATGTTCAGTCGGCTGTCAACCAACATCCCCAGGTCCTTCTCCTCCAGGCAGCTTTCTAGACAGACTTCTAGTCTGTAGCTCTGCATAGGGTTGTTGTGTCTCATGTGCAGGACCCGGCATTTGGCCTTGTTAAACCTTATACCACTGGTCTCAGCCCAGCAGTCCAGTCTGTTCAGATCTCTTTGCAGAGCCTCCCTACCCTCCAGCAGATCTACACTTCCACCCAGCTTATTGTCATCTGCAAACTTGATAAGGGAGCACTCAATGCCTTCATCCAGGTCATTGATGAAGACATTGAACAGGGCTGGACCCAGCACTGAGCCCTGGGGAACCCCAATTGTAACTGTCCTCCAGCTGGGTTTAACACCATTTACCACCACTCTCTGGGCCCGGCCATCCAACCTGCTTTCCACTCAGGAGAGCATTCACCTGCCCATTCCAGAGGCTGACAGTTTTCATAGCTCCATCATGGTCTTCTGTAGCCAACCCACAATTAAACCCTGCCTTCATTACATCCATTCACATTCTAGGCAGAAGCAGATCTTTCGTAGTGGGCAGTTCCTATCCAACAAGGACTCAAATGCAATTTACTGAAGCAGAAAAGAGAAAATTACATCCTGATATTAACTGCTCTAATTTTTTAAGACTAATTATTAACATTTAAATAATCTTGCCCTCTAGGCCATATGTAACTGCACTTCAAAGCTGAGCAAACAAGAGACCGCTCCACAAATTGCGTTCAGGGAAAGAGTAGCTGCTGTGCACTGGTGATATTTAATTCTTAGAGTGAAGGGAAGAGACATTCCTGTCCACATAAACTTACAGCCCAACCTGGGTCATAAACTAAAAGGCAGGCCCCACTGTCCTTTACAATTCTATTCAGATGGGCCTAATAAAAACAGTAATGGCTTTGCTGTGAGGTATCTGTCTCAGTAGGGACAAAATAGAAATGTTACTAAACATAAAGGCGTTAGAAGTGATGTCATCCTGTTTTTATCACACCATATCTAAGATAAAGTTCAGGATAGGAGATAATTTATGCAAGCTACTTCATCTTGAGAAAATTTTCTTTGGTCTTCTGTCTCCTCTTATCTTCCTGTCCTGGTCTTTTATGGAATATTCAACATACAGGAAATTCCAGTATTTCAATACCAGATTTGTATACAAATACCTGATGAGAGGCAGAAGAGAGTAAGGAAGAGGGAGGTAGTTGTGTCCAGCAAGAGGACAAAAGGCAACTGGACAAATTTATAGACAAGAAATTCAACTTAAGTAAAAAATTTTTTACTGTGAAAACGTCAAGCAATGACTGACATAGGTTGCCCAGAGAAACTGCGGAGTCTCTCTATCTTTAGATGTGTTTAACAAGCATCTGAATGTGACCTTGAGTAACCTACTCTAGCTTGGAATTTACTTCAAATGGGAGACTTCCAAGTATCCCTTCTAACCTCACCTTCTCCATGATTTTGAAGATTTAAGAAGTTTCTAAGGCAACAGCAAAATATTCCACTGCAAGTATTACAATCAAACTTATTTCAGTGTTCTTGTACAGAAGCACACTGTACAAGACTGTTAAGTTTATAACTTCTAAGTTTATTTTTTCATTTGTTTGGCATTGAATTACAGCTGCCTACCTTATCTGTGATTATCTTAGGGTAAATTGTTTTCTGTTATTACCTTCCTCGGACAATGTATAATCTACTTTGGTATCACATGTCCTGTCAACATATGGCTCAGCCGGATTGTGGGAGTAGAAGAACTTAAGAGATGAAGTATCTAAGCAGCAGTTTCAAAATCATGGCAAAATCTTCTGTTATTCAAGAATAAATAATATTTTTGGTTCAAAAAATTGTAATATTTTAATTTCATAATACAAAATGACCCTAAGTTAAATAATTTCAATATTTCATATAGGAAAACAAACAAGCAAATGAATAAATCCCACAAACTAAATCATAATATTTTTGGAAGCAGAATTCTATTCCATTTATTTTGCAGAAACTGAATTTTACAGAGGAAAAAACCCTCCATTTAGATGCAGACTACCAGTAACCACTGGCTTAACAAAGTGTTATTTAAGACTTATTTTACTGTACTTCAGATTTATCTTTGAATCCTATTACCTGCTCAGCAGTAGAAAGGGGATCACTCCAAATTTGTTATCTTTCAGAGAGGGCTGTGGAGAAAAACACTGGAAGCAGGGAGTCAATATCCATATCCTACTGTCATCACAAAGTGTCTTGTTACCGTTGAATGTGGCAGAAGTTAAAAGCTAGTAATGAGATACATGCATCTATCCCATTTAGCAGCTTAGATTCTAAATATTTGCTCCTGTACATATTGACATAAAATCTAAGGATCAGTAGAGGATACACATCTCAGTGAAAAATGAAAACTCAAATGGCTCCACAGCCAGATAAGTTGCCACAGACCTGCTCCCCATCCATCACTTCACAGGATACTGCTACCCCTTGTGCTATAGTAACACATGGCAGTGCCAAAAGCAGTCTTGTAAAACAAATCATTTTTTTAGCTCATCCGTTCCCTGAACTGCAACTGCCTGTTCACAAGGAAGTGAACAGGACAATATGACCAAGGAGTGCAAGAAGCAATGTCAACCTCAAATAGATGAACCTGAGTGGCTGTTGGGTGTGTCTTTGGCTCACAAAGTTGTGTGTGTATGTGTGAGTGAGGGAGACCTTTATCTTTTAAAGGTAAAGACCTGTTAGTCAACGGGGCAAGTACTGGTACTTAGTGTAATAAAGAGAATTGACATCTCTCAGGAAATGAAATGAAGTTTAATTCAGTGAAGAGAGAAATTGTGGAGAGGAAGATTAAATCTGTACATACCTCCTGGAGGACTTCAGAGGGACCACACATGCTAACATCCCCAAGGGGTTCTCTCCACAGCATGCAACCCAGAGTGTTAAATACACACAAGACCAATATGTAGTGGGTTAGCTGACCTAATGGACAGACTCTCCTGACTGAATCTGTAAGGAGGTAAATTTCACATGTTACTTCTGCCACTGTCCTTTATAACTGTGCTGCTTACCTTGGATGTGCTCAATCACTGCATTTTCCTTTTCATGATCTTAGGGTTTCTGCACAGCAAGGTATTCCTCACATAAAGGTATGACCAAGCCACAAACTGTGGTGCAATGCACTCATATGATCATCCCTTCATCCACCCTCTTGGAGCAATGAAAAGCAGCAGAGCAGCTACTGCTGTAGTCCTGATGGCATGGTGTGTGTCTGTGGGCATTTTTCATACCCTTAATGCACAGTCCCTTTTTCAAATGGCAGAATCCTCTATCCTCTCTGTTCATAAAGATTTTATCCCATTTTTTTTTTTTTTTTTTTTTTTGGAAATGAAAAAAACCTCTTTGTACCAAAGACAGCTGGAAAACACACAGCAACTGATCTGTTGTGACATTTATGTACGCAAGTAAAGATCAGTCACCATGTTTTAACCACAATATACATTGCAGATCTATTTTATTCCCCTACTGTTCTGGAGAAATGAAAATGCTTCTGAGGAGAGGTATGTGAAAAAGTAAGTACTTGGATTGTATAGGAAAAGATGGTTCTGAATAATGTTAAATTTTTAATAACTTCTGAGTTTTGTCATCAGCAGAGCAGCAGTAGATGTGAGGAAGGAGAAGTAAGAAACACATGGAAATTTCTCCACAAATATCACTCCTGTTAATTTTCGGTTTTTCCCCCACCAATCATTTTGAGGGATGCTGCTGTTATGAGTCACGTTATGCTGATCACCTGCTGGAGACTGGGAGACTTCTAGGCAAGAAGCATATGCAGGCTGGGAATAGGATCTGTTTGAAGGGAAAAGTCAGTCTCTTATAATGATTTCTCCTCCAGTAAAGGAAGTTGAAGTAGTAGAGATTTCTCTTTAGTAGAGATAGCTAATTCAAAACGTAACTCCGTTTTTGCACTGCTTAATTATAAAGAAATATAGTAATGGTCTGTTTCCTAGAAGAAATTAAAATAGAAATAGGTTTAGGCATCGATTGTTCTTGTATAACTAGCTGCTACAGTTGTCTTCTCTCAGCCTGCTAATCTAAAGAGAAAAACATGCAACTAGCTATTATATACTGCTGATAGAGAAAATCTGCACAACATGGGGTGCAATATTGAGCTCGCACAGCAGGAATTCACTTGACCAGTTGTGTGCTGAAGATCAGAGTAAGCTGGTAATTGTTTAAAAACATCTTCTTGCTCAGTCTGTCAATTATTCACAGGTACAGTGAAGCAGGAAAACCGCATCTGTTTGTGAGAAATATGAATCTACGTCTATCAATGACTTCATAGCACTATAGAATCACTAGGTTGGAAAAAACCTTTGAAACCATTGAGTCCAACTGTACCTGTCCACTACTAAATCATATCCTAAGCACTTCACATCTTTTAAATATCTCCAGGGAAAGCGACTCAATCACCTCCATAGACAGCCTGTTTCAGTACTAGATAACCCTTCCAGTAATTTTTTTTTCCTGATGTCCAGTCTGAACTTCCCTCAGAGCAGTTTGAGGCCATTCCCTCTCATCCTATCGTCTGTCACTTGGACAAAGAGACCAATACCCACCTAACTACAACCTCCTTTCAGATATTTGTAGAAACTGATAAGGTCCCCCCTCAGCCTCCTCTTCTCCAAGCTAAAGAACCACAGTTCCTTCATCTGCTTCTCATAAGTCTTGTTCTCCAGCCCCTTCACCAGCTTCATTGCTTTTCTCCATAGAGGTCAACAGAAAGTAAATTTGCCAAAATACCAGCCTATATGTTTTTTTGAAGACCTGTTTTGTTCATGCTCCGTGTTAGTTCACAATAATAATTTACTGCAAACTTATACTGCTGCAGGTAGGCACGGATAGGACTGAAAACTCAAATTTCTTTCATTTATTTGAAGGTTTTGCAAAGGTCTTTATCTATTTTATTTATTATTTATGTAATACTGTAAGCGTGAAAGATGCTTTATGAAATACAGTAGAAGAAAAAGTCTCTAGGAACAAAAGTCCTGTGATCAACTTCAAATACAATACATGTAACATCATTTTAGATGCAACTGTGTGTAAAGGTGTCAGTTATGTGGGGAAAAAAAAGTACAGGTTTTCATTAAAAGACAAAAAATCTTAGCTTCTCAAAAGATCTCCATTAATCTCTTTCCTTTGAAATCATGCAATGATACATGCTTACAATTCTAGTTTTAAGCTAAAATAATGATTAAAGCTGGCAGCATAGTACATTTCTGTAAATTAATGCTAGTAGGCCAAAAGTTGAGTTTATTGAAAGGAAGAAAAATCTACACTAAGGCAACAGATTCCATGTTTAAGTGTAGTGTGATTATAGAAGAAATACAATTGTTTCTTTCTAGGCCGATATGATATGATATGATATGATATGATATGATATGATATGATATGATATGTAGTAGGTCTTGCTAGTGGTTGGGATATTGTTTTATGTATATACTGCTTTTGTTCTGTGAATGTCTATTTCACATCATGCTATGGATTATGGGGTATATTTATTGCACACATTCATCACATGTATGACCATTAAAATTATAATAATATATTATTTGTTATAGTAGAACACAACAGAATACAATAAATATCATATAACAACATACTGAATTTAATATAATTATTACAATATTGGTTATATGTATATGGTTTCATCACAAACAATGGGAGCACTGTTTCATCCTTCAGAACGCAGAGGAAAAGGGAAGAGTTTGAACAGAGAGACTGTTGTAATGCACTTCGCTTGCATATGAAAAAAGTACACTGTTAAATAGTCAGATGTTATTCTCAAAACAAAACTGAACTAAAAATTTAGACAGCTGGAATCCCTTTTCCAAGAAAAGACTGAAAAACACATGTGGAAAGAATAGTAATAGATGACTCTCGGCAACGTGTTTTTATTTGCTGTAAATGAAGGAAACAAACACTAGATAGAGTACTAATTGCTTAGCTTCTCAGATATATTATTGAGGCCCTTATTAGTCTGAATTTGAATCAAAAGGAGATTTCTTGGGAAAAGACTGCATTGTGCCCACTCTTCTGGAGCAGATTTTCCTGGATTTCATATGAAGCAGTCAGGTCTAAGGAATTAAGCTGCTCTGAGCTCCAAAAGACCACATATTCTTCAGTATTTAATTCAAAATAATGGCGGGTATTGCTACAGACTAATGTGTTTAAAAAGAACAAAACCAACAAAACAGCAAAACACCTTTCCCTGCATTAGAAACAAACTTTTCTTTTTATATTGGCTAGTTTACATGGACACTGAGGACCAGCTTCTACTCATTAAAGTAACAGAGATGCAATGTAATTCCATTGGAGTTAATCAAATAACTACAGCTTCCTAGTCACATAATGCCTATTCTTCTAATAAAAACCTGTCCATAAAATCCTACTTTTATTTTACTTTTTAGTACTTAAGAACTTATATATAGGAAAAAAATCTCAGCCATAGTATAGAACATATTACTTTTGCTGATTGACAGTGCACAATGACATGAATGTACAGACTTAATTCTCTTCTCACACAGCATTGGACAGTTTATATGTAAATGAACCCAACCACATGTTCAGTCCTCACACACCTGTGGCCACTAATGCTAAATAGTGGTTTTCTGAGTCCAGGTGAATATGGGATGAGGAGCAGAGAGGCACATCTGTTCTCCACATCTTTATCAGGTTAGAAAGCCAAAAAGGAAAAATAATCAAAATTCATTACTAGTGACTGAAACTAAAAATTAAGTTTTAAGTTAAGTGCACAGAACAGGTTCCAGTGAAAATTAAACACATGTTGAAGGTGAGATCTTTGTAGTGGCCTGCAAAAATAAAAAATAAATTAAAAAAACCCAAAACCCCTAAGAAAATGTAAATACAGATTTAACAAAAATAAGTAGTTCTTTATTCTCTAAGCCAAAAAAAAGCATGAATGGATGTAGTGTATGTAGATTGAAAAGTATTATTACATAATAAAAAGTGTGTAAATTATGCTACTTTAATAGAAGCTGAAGATTGTGATGCAAACCAACATGAAGTTTCATTATGTGATACAACTTACAACTCTTTTTGGCAGTAGTCATGCTGAACACAACACTAGAAACAAGGAAGGGAAGGACATCTGAGATGTTATATCATGTTAGACTTGTTGCAATCAATTGTGTAAATATAACTGTAATGTTCCCTTCACTTTTTTTTCTCCTTTGTTAAAAAGTTGGACAATGTCAGGAAAGTCATAAACTGTGAGGTAGTTGTATTGTTCTCAGTACTTTGAACAAGATCTTATTAAGCAATGCTTGTCTTGGTACACATTAAGGACACTGAATTGTGTCCTTGGCTGTTTGGCATGGAAACAATCTTAGTGCAACTACTTGAACTTTTCACATTTGCTATTACACAAGTACAAATTTGCTTTGCTGGGTTAGGGTCATGTACGTGGGAAGCCAAACTACCCATTTACCATGAACCAGGTGCCTGGTCAAGGAAACAGTAAGACATCAAACCTGTGTAAGACATCAAACCTGTGTAAGACAATTTGGATGAAAAAGACCTAATTCTTAGGCATTTTGCTACAAGCACACTCCAGGAATTTGGAACAATCCTAAGGAAGAATATAAAGTATCAGTCTTCTGTTCCTGCCCCATATTAAAAGAGTAATCATTTATTCCTGATATATTTTCTGCCACTCTGCTATTAGAAATTGTAATAATGGGTTTCTCACTTTCTAATACTTAATTTTCTTAACAATCTCTTGTGAGAAACTCTGCCTTGTCTTAATGCCATCTTTTTCATCTGCACAATTAAGATTAAATTATCAGATTTAATCACATATGACTGACATTAAGCAGATTTGGATATTATTTACAAGGATCCTAATCTAATCTAAAACCCCTGCCAAAATTGATGGAGTTAGGATTTTTGCAAGTGATAACAACAAGTAGGGCCACAGGCAGTGCTGACAACAACATTGGAAACTGGCTGGTATAAGCTTCCCTGGTGCCTTGAGTTTCTGACATGGTTAATCTCACTGCATTTTGACTGCCTGGCCATTTTGGGGTTTCTGCTGCAATTAATGATGTTGCTAAATAGTTGAAGATTATGGGAAGCTGATGAAATTTGTCAAATTCAGATTTCAGAAAAATCTTCTTTCACATTTAACTGACAGCTTGATCTTCTGGGGAAAAGTTAGTAATCAGCAGCAGTCAGGCTGAAACATAACCTGGTCAACTCATTTGCTTTGTGACCAATTTGAGCTTCATTACTAAAATTACAGGAAGAGAGTTTTCATAAATTTCTGCTGCTCATAGTTAACAGTTCTAAAGACAGAAATCTAGCTAAAAGAATTCAGCTCTCTATCTGTTATTGTAATGAGAATATCAAACTGGGAAGAAGCTTCTAATCTTAGTTGGGAGATCTAAGAATTGGCTTTTCTCCCCCTTTACTTCCTCCTAGAAGAAAGAACAATGGTGAAAATAATATTTTTTAAGCATGTTCAAAGGACAGAGTTTGTTAACTTCTCAGTGTTTCTTGTGTAACTGGAATATGGACTACATTCCCTATATCAAGCTTTTGCATCTTAAAGAACAGCACATGGATTTTTAAAAGAATCTTATAAAGACCAAGACTAGAATTATTTCTCATGAAGTTTTAATTTCCTCTTTTAAAATAACATCAGTCATGACATCAATACTGAACTGTTAGATGCAATGTATTTCATATGGTGTTTTCATCTTTTATCCTGGTAGTATAGTCCACCAGTGCATTAATGTAAAATTAAGGACAAAAAAAGCATTTCCAGAGAATCATATAAGCATTTTATTCTTGCAGAAATCCCTGCAGAGATTAGGAGAATGTTACTGCTGGGCAATTTTGAATTGCTATGAGGTTTTACTGTTCCTGCATACATTTTAGGACAATCACAGAGCTAACAGAAATATAGTGCACAAGCCTCGTGTATCTGGTGAGGATGCTCTCACCAGTCTTAAGCCAATCTCTACACAGAGTACATGTTCAGGATTCTTGAAGTGCAAAAACTAATTTAGGGTCTATACATTTCTCAGCTTCTAGTTAGCTTCGATGCATCACAGCAGACCAGCAGCCATCAGTAAAACACAAAACATCACAAATTATGCTTTTAGTTCTGCTTTCTGAAACAGACAATCCCAGAGTGAGATGAGATTTTAATTCTAAATTTCTACGTACTTATCACAGTGCTGTAACCTGTAGTTAAAAATTTAATCTATGTATTTTATTTTGTTTTTTACACGACTGCTTCTACCAGACTTATAGGACATGAATTCTTGCCCACTAAGACCAAAGCCCTTATTTGTCAGATGGACATATTAAGAAATTGACCAAAGGGTGGCTGAGCTCTGTACTTATATCACTACAACAATACCAAGAGGGAAATGAACTGGCTTTGATAGAATAACAATGAATTTTAGTTAATCATAGAATCATAGAATCACCAAGTTGGAAAAGGCCTTTTGGATCATTATGTCCAACCATTCCTATCTGCCACTAAACAATGTCCCTGAGAACCTCATCTACCTGACTTCTAAATGCCTCCAGAGATGGTGACACAACTACCTCCCTGGGCAGCCTCTGCCAGTGCCTGATGACCCTTTCCATGAATTTTTTCTTCCTGGTGTCCAGTCTGAACCTTCCCTGGTGCAGCTTGAGGCCATTCTCCCTTGTTCTGTCCCTTGTCACTTGGGAGAAGAGGCCAACCACCTCTCTACAACCTCCTTTCAGGTTGTTATAGAGAGCAATAAGGTATCCCCTCAACCTTCTCTTCTCAAGGCTAAACAACCCCAGTTCCCTCAGCTGCTCCTCAGAAGACTCTCTCCAGAGTCTCAACATTCTTCTTGTGGTGAGGGGCCCAAAACTGAACACAGGATTTGAGGTGCAATCTCACCAGTGCCTAGTACAGAAGGAGAAAAATCTCCCTGGACCTGCTGGTCACGCCATTTCTGATACAAGCCAAGATCCCATTGGCCTTCAACAACACCACAAGGTCATTCCTCCTCCAGGCAGATTTCCTGCCAGACTTCTCCTGGTCTGTAGCTCTGCATAGGGTTGTTGTGCCACAAGTGCAGGACCGTGCAATTGGCCTTGTTAAACATCATGCCACTGGTCTCAGACCACCAATTCAGCCTATTCAAATCCCCTTGAAATGCTTCCCTACCCTCCAGCAGATTGGCACTTTCACTCTATTGTTGTCTGCAAACTTGCTAAGGGTACATTCAATCCCCTCATCCAGGTCATTGATAAGGACATTGTACAGCAGTGGACCCAGACCTGGGGAACCCCACTTGTCACTGGCCTCCAGCTGAAGTTAACTCCATTTACCAGCACTCTCTGGGCCAGGCCATCCAACCAGTTTTCCACCCAGGAGAGTGTGCTCCTGTCCAGGTCAGACGCTGACAGTTTCCGTAGCAGAATGCTGTGAGAAAATCATCTCACAATTTTTTAACAAGTTGATGATTTTTAATTATTTTCTTTAATTTTTCCTGTCGTTGAAGATCTGTTTTTTTCCCTAGGCCTATAAGAAGGTTTATCTGTATATTATTTTCAACCTAGGCAAGTTGAGCTGATAGAAACATCTCCCATCACACACTCAAGAAATTTCCACCCCAGTTTCCAATGCAAATACTTTCAGCTAATCTAGTTTAGATCTGCTAAAATATATGAGAAGGTTTTTTTAGCTTATGATTGGAAGGATTTATACCTCTGTAAAATACAAATTAAAATTCTGTAAAACTGTTTACTGTTCATATTCCTGAAACAGGCACATTTTCTTCTGCTCAGTAAACATCTGGGGTTTTATGATACGCTATTCAAAAGTCAAGATCCTTTCCAGTGCTCCTAGGCATCAGATATTCCCTGTTATTTGTTAAACATATGAGGAAACTGGAACTATTATTTGTTAACATTATCCTTCCCTTCCTCCAGCAAGTTCTATAACTGTCCATGTGTTTTTTCTGCTCATCTGCATCCCCAATTCATTCCTGTAGACATGGATTTCTTAACTGACTGTTACAGAAGAAATGCTGAGTCTTAATTTGAGATGCAGGTACAGGATATACATCTGGTGTGTGAGGTGCACATGGAGTGGGAACGCACAAAGATTCCTCCACCCTTCCCCTCCTCCCCCAGGATATGTTATAGATAGTGTAGTAAAATTATTTGGACTGAAAGAGCAAAAAGAAAGTAAAAAATAGCATTGCTTGATCTTGTCAATACTTATATCAAAACCAAATGAGGTATGATACATGAAGAGAAATTATATGTCTGTGCATGTGTCAAAAAATGTTTGAAATGTTTCTAGCAAACTCTAGGTGAAGGAGATCAATATGAAGCAGCAAGGAGGGAGTTATCAGTTCTATTAACACTTTAAGCTATTAATTCATTTGGAGGAAAACCATGTCTAAACTTCTATTCTAGTTATGTAGCCTCCCCTCCATCTACTCAGGGCTCAGTTGCCAGGTGCCCTTACTCCAAACTGGCAGACACAGTCCAAATCTAGGAAAATCTCTTGTTCCTGCTCACTCTGGTTTCCTAGGAATTTGTATTCTGAAAGTCAGACTTTTCAGTATCACTTCAAACACATACTTACAGAAAACACATTTCAGGGTCTGGGGATTTCCCTTAAGAACTTTCTTTATGAAGAAGTTTTTCTTCCAGCCCCTCGTGTAAATCTGCCATGTTTTAGAAAATACTGGAAGTCAAAGTAGCAAAGGGCTTTCATGTTTGTATATTACTTGAAAATCTAGTTTCAAGATTGCTGATTTCAATCTTGATGAACTTACCTCTTTCACAAGTCTCTATTTCTAAAGAGTCTGGCTTTATTTCTCCCTTTTCCCCATATTCCCATAGAGCAGTCCATGCACACATATCTCACTCCTGAGGCAGCTTTTATCATCACATCTTCTGCGTGACTTACCACCATTCCCATCACAGACTTCTTCTTTAACAAAACATGTTACATCTATTTAACATCTTCCTTACACAAAAACCCTGTAACCAGACTAGCTGGGAAATATTCTGTCAAGACTTTCCACCCCAAACACATATAAAAATGGAAATCACAGCTCTTTGAAAATGCAGTCCTTGGGATCTGATATAAGCCAAACAGAAAATAAAAATGTTTCACTTCAGTGTTCACAAATGAAAATTGAAACAAAATTTTTGATCTTTCTAAAACTGAAACCTTTCTGTCTCTCCAGAAAGAGAGAATGGTTCTTTCTAGTATCAGTTCAGTGCTGGTTTGTTTGCCTGAAGAGTTACAGCTCCTCCCAGGAGCAGTAGACTGGTTGTCTGTGGCACATATTCCTTGTCTTAGGTAGAGCTTCATGTTTAGTCTATTGCATCTAAGATCAATGGCACTGTCCCATTGGACCTCTGTATTAATTCAAAATTTAATTATAAAATTATTTAAAAGCAGTTTTTAGAAATATTCAGTCCAACAAAACACTAGAAACCACTTGTCATACAAGTTCAAAAGGCAGCTTTAGAAATCTGTAAAGCAGTGGAGAGACCTGTTTCCAGACGGTTATACCAGCACAGTATTTTCCCTTCAAATAGTTAGGAAAGAGATAAATACTTACTGCAAGGATCATAAGTCTTTATATTAAAAAAAATGATATAAATCTGTGTGACAACAGAAGAAATTGGACAACACACAATGATCAATGTGATCCAAGTGAAGCCGTTTATTTAGGGTTAATCATCTAGGGGCTGGTGCTCTGCCCAAAGGGAGCTATAGTAGTGGCTATTAGTCCCTTTGTCAAAGCGGCTGCAGGCATTTTCTTTTCTTGAGTCGGGCAATAGTTTTTGTCTAGGGACTGCCTCTATTTTGCTGACAAACATAGGTCAGATAGGGGTGGATCAGACAATAAATATTGGGGAAACCCCCCTCCTATTCCAGGAATAGGAGCTTCAATCATATCATTCTTCTCCCAAAGTCTATTTGCTCCACCCCAGCAGAATCTTGCTTGAATCATAAAGCATGGTGCTCCATCAAGCTTCTGCGATCCAGCCAGCTCCCTGAGGGCACATGCATTTGCTTGCCCTACAGCAGAGGTTTCAGACTTCTCCCCTTATCAATAATGATTGGGGGTTGGAGTTTGAAATCAGTATCTGCATCAAGAGCAAGATCAGGTTCTGCCACCCCATCATTAATAATGATCAGGGGTTGGAGTTCGGGATCAGAATTGGGAATAGGATCTGACTTCACCACCCCTTCCTTCCAAAACCAATAAGCTTCATGCTCTGAACTAGAAAAACCCATCTCACAACACCCACCACTGCCATTTAAAAGCAGTGATGTGATGCCTTCTGTTTCACCAACAGGACCCTGCTGCTGAGCCACCTTTTCGGACTCTGGTGTGGCATCCAACAGTGAAAGAATTCTTGAACTGTAACGTCCCTCAAATTTTTGGCTGAGAAACTCTAATCCTATGTCTATCTCTGTTTCAAACAGGGATCAGGGCTCAGGGGCACGATGAGGCAGCCCCCTCTCATCCCAGCAATAGGTGGCCACTTCCTGATCACACAAATGCTCCCAAGTCTCATAAAAAGCAAGATGTTAGGAGGGGGTTAATATCAGCATGACTAGTTGTCGAATATCTGCAGGACAAAGGGTATGACACATAAATATAAAATCTAAAAGACTTTGTGTAAATGACAATTGTAAACCGTACTGCATACAAGCAGCCTTAACTTCCTTTAACAATTTCCAATCAAACGGATCTCACTCACTCACCCTCATTTGTGTGACAGGATAAGCTTTCATGGTTACCCCTTCTAAAACTGCATGTCTTATTACCCCCTGCCAGCGTGTTCCTGCCCCCCAACACCTTACCTCCCCAGGACAGTTCCCACAGTATCAAACCCTGTTGACGCTTGGAGTGGAGAGGTTGATTCGGGGCACAAACATTCACCAGGATAGTCTGGTGGAGGCGGTTCTGGCAGGCAACAACTCTTCTCCTGAAAAATAAAAATTTCTTCAAATTTTTCCATCGTCTTTTCAAAATCTTGTCTAAACACGGAATGTTCATGCGGTGTTGAGTACTCAGAATTTTCACTGAATGAATCATCCAGTGATACAACCGAGGATCTCTTTTGGAGAGGGGGATATAAAGTCCAGTGAGGAGGGTCTCTTTCCCTCTCATCTTCTTTATCTGGAGCCTCTTCCATTCCTCTAGCAGGGGAAATAATGGGGAAGGCCAGTCTTTGGGAAGTAGTCCCCATGTAGGCATAGCAGACATATGAAATGATAATGCCAGTATTGTCCTGATTCTTGCTTATAGCGGCATAAGCCAACACTACAACCTCTCTCTGCACTTTCAATTCACATAAAGTTTCTTTAACTAATCGCCTGAGGGTGAGATATCGCCAAAGGCCCTTATTTCCTTTGGTACCTTCATCAAACAACCTTTGTCTCATTTTCTCCCAAGTCTCTCTTTCAAATAGGGCAGCAGTAGTCAGAATAATGCTGCTTCAATTAGCCCATCATATCATAGACTGCAGTGCAATTTTTTCATGAACAATTCCTCTCACTGAGGGAATATTTTGGAAGAGCTTCACCGCAGCTTCAATCCGAGCCTTGTCTTTGGATGAGTGGGTGGACCCCATCTCCTCCCCAACCGCTTGCCTGACCAAGAGCGAGTTTCCCACCAAAGTCTTTAAGCTGCAGCTATATGAAAAACATTTTCACGAGTGCTGGGGCAGCATTCACCTTTGGTCGGTTTTTCTGTTCCGTCAATCTTATCTCTGGCGAGACGTCCCAAACTGAATCTGAGGGTCCCTGTTTGGACGCCAGATGTGATGATGGAAGAAATGGGACAACACACAACAATCAATCTGACCCAAGTGAAGCTGTTTATTTAGGATTAATCGTCTGCCTTTATACATTGAGCTAATTCTCGAGCCAAGCATTGATTGGACAATTCTGTCCTAGTAACAAGCATTCATTGATCACAGCCCAACCACACAACCATGCTGCCAGGGCACAATTCCCACCTTCAACAGACAGCATCCTCTTTTGCATAATACAACAGAGTCATTATAACCTTTTATAACCTTGAGGACCCATGCTAAGTCTTCCCAGTTCCACCCAGGATGAGTTCCTCAGTGCTTGGGCTGCTCATTAAATGCTGTAGCCACCCATCAAATCTGTCTGAGGAACAAACTTTGAATGTTGTCTTGGGCAATTAATTAGTCTTGCCAAAACAAACTCTGAATCAAAGAACCGTTTAATGCTATTGTTATTGTTCTTTACTAAAAGGGTAGTTTAACTGCTGAGTTATACAAATATATGTTTATCTTTAAATACTGACTGTCAGAATTTTCCTAGTGTTCATTTTGAAAGTGAATATAGATGAATGCATGGAGAAACGAAGAACTTATTGTTCCATAGTAGTGCTCCCCTTGAATACACACTTTTATACAAGCTTTATAATAAAATCTTAGGGTTTTGGGATAACTTCAGAGGATCACAGTGCCCAGTCAATTCTACTCACCACCTTCTTCCATGTTTGTGAGTCAAGATGTGCCCAAATATTTAAACCCTTTCAAAAGAAATTCTGCAATCCAAGTTCCCCCATGCTGTCAACATGAATGTGTTACGGAGTCGTGGGCACATTGGTCCTTTCCAATGTACCAACTGTAAATAAATATAAAGCTATTTAAAGCTAAATTGAAATTGAAATCCTTCTTCAGTGTCTACAGAAAATGTGACAGCTCTCAGGACATAGAAACACAGGGTATAAGCTGATTACCCAGCTCATGCAACTGTGCTGAGCCTTCCAAGACCAAAGTCCTTACGGAATTTCATGGTTAGGCATTGATTCCCACTATTCCATACAATGATTCAAGATAAAGTTTTTATATTAGAGTAGAAACACTTGGAAAATGTATTAAGTAAATTATTTGTAAGGCTAAAATCAGTCTTTTGATTTTACCACTGTTCTAGTGTTAACCACAATGTACTTAATTATAAATGAATAATAAGAACAAAATCTATGTTTTCATGAAGAGTATTTCTTAAGCAGTGTATCCAGAAGTCTACATCACCTCCCCTGAGCTATCCCTAGTTGGACAATATAAAACATATTTGTATGTCTTGTAGGGACCATTCATTTACTGGAACCATTCATTTCTGGATATATTTTTTTCCAGAAATATCTGAGCAGCTAGTATGATCTTGTGTTTGAAAGTAGTTTCAAATGCAAAGTATGTAAAGTATTTGCTTATCAATGAGCATCAGACAGAAGTATCAATCAGATACACTGAGGACCACCTTTCCAGAAAGCAACATGTCATCCATCTTGCAGCCAATCACAACTAATTAGACAACAGATGTACATCATTATGCCCTTTCTGTTCAAATGTATGTTCCTTTAAATCATATGGTAAACTTTTGCTTCTCTTTCAAATAATCTAATGCCAGAAATAAATATTAGCTGGCGGAATTTTGTGTACAGGAAGAATCAGGCATGCTCCCTACCAGTTTACATAGAACCTTTCACAGAAAAGGACATATACACTGAGTAGTAGTAATTGCCAGTTACATACAAACTGTATACAAGATACTTGTATTTAAAGGGTCAAGACTTCCCACTGTTCAGAGGAGATGCATCTTAATCCCAGGGCTAAACAAGACCCTTCTACCTTATCCAGTCAACTACACTGAGAGGCAGCCGGAAACTGAAGGAGCTGAGTGACCTCTCATATGTTTTCACTTCACTTGCTTGAGAGTTTCTAATTTCCATTTCTACAGCCATGAGGAGGTTGCCCTGATCTCTACAAGCAGGCTGTGTAGAAGGATGATGAGGCACTCTTTACTTCTACCCATAGTATCAAGTAATCACAGAAGGCAAGAACAGAGTACAGGTGGAATTAAGGTTCACCATCAAGAGATATTGACATTTATGATGACACTGAAAATTATGCCAGATGTGAACTTGATTTGGAGTCTGTTTACCTCACCATGTCCCTGCTTTAGTGTGCACCTAGCATGGAGAAACAGTTAACAATTTCACATCCTGATTCCATTTGTCTCCCCTACAAAAATTCTTTTTCAAGAAAATACTTTAGTGTGATATTTAAGGTGTATATGTATATATATGTACACAGATGGCAGAAGTATTTGTGAGAACTTAAAAAATGTCTTAATTCTTAAATGTCTTCTGAATCAATAGGAGCCAGGTCATCAGGAACTTAAAAATAAATTCCCCTATCTGTTTATTTGCACATTTAAAAACATAAAAATCAGAAACTGGGCAAAGTATTTTCTGTTACTTTTTCAGGAGTAGTATAAAAAAGTGGATGACTTAATGGTCACAGCTAAACACTTACTGGCTAGGTCAATCACCCATTTAGTGGAAAACCTGGATTAAACTTTCATAGCCTGTTGAAGCTGTTTGAGCCTTCATTCATCCTGCACCTTCCATGAGGTTATCTTGTCTGATAACCTACGCTGCATGTTATTGTTTTGTATGATATGTGTGTGTCAGTGTGAAATAAAAAATGACCCTATTAGCTAGATTATACACTCATTGCATAGGTAAAAACAATGAGTTTATAGGGCTTCTCTTTTTCAAATGGAGGAAGAATATTAACCTCAGGAAGGTAGAATGAGAGAGGGGCTATCTCCAATGATGCTCCACGGTCTCTTTCAGGAAACTCAGGCCCAAAAGAAAAAGGGAAGAATGCATCAGTGGGCTTCGCATTAATTGTGAGCATTTGATAGTGTGAAAGGGCAATAAAAACTACACTATTCAAGTCCTTTGCTGCCCTCCTTACATCAATGCAAAAATATAATAAACAATTCAGGAGAAGCTGAGGACTTTGTTTGACACAAAAAAGAAGTTTGCAACATTTTGTCCTTGTGAGAAAAGCTGAAAACTTTTCTATTTGATTTAATCATAACCAATTGCATTTGGTGATTTTTTTTTTTATTTGGCAGCTGAACTAAAAAATCAATTATTGTTCCATGTATCGTACAGCAGACTACACTGCTGCACTGCTCTAAATATCTTTTAAGTTATGGTCTTTAGTTCCTACAGTAGATTTTCAGAAACAAGACAATGTATTTTCCTTTCTGGGTCAACAAAATCCCAAAGGAAAGTAGAATGTTTTATGTGACAGAAATTCCCAGACTAAAATCCCTAGAACTCTCTATTCATTTATCAAGTAGAATTTATGAGGTCTCTAAATTGGAAATGAGATGTGTATCTTAATGGTCTGTTCCCCCTGTAAGTGAAAGAATAAATAAATAAATCACACTCCTGTTGTGAGGAAAATGCAAAGTTACTTGTATTTTTCTGTTTGAGATTTAAACGCTTGCAAATCATTATGTGAACACAATGACAAATAGGATGATAGAAAATGTCATATGCCATGATGCAGCATGCAAGAAAAAATCAATTTGTTGATAAGATTGAAAGTAATAAAGTTCATTACGAGGATAAAACACTTCCACTAACAAAACGCAGGCTTTAGAACACCCCATACTGCTGTCTGACTGAAGTTATATAGAACATTACTTGGCAAATGTAGAAGGCTGTAGGTCTCACCCAGTGAAAAAACAGTGTAACTCAGTACTGCCATGGGGCTTTCAGGTCAAAACAACTGTATTTCATGAAGATAATTAATGAATCGATGTTAGAGTTGGAACCTCAAGTTTACAATTATGTGAATGATGACCTAACCAATAGAACATATTGCAGAGATCCCTAACAGGAAACCATTTCACATCTGCACCACTCTAACTCCTAAAAATAAAGATAGCCCATACTTTTATGTAGGAGTTGTTATTCCAAATTAGAGAATACTTGCTACTTTTTTTTTAAAAGCACTGGCTTTCCAGGAACGTTATCTTTAACACTATACCTGATCAATTGTAAATATGTTTCTGTAACTAGACTGCTTGAAACCTGCTCAAAATTGACCTCTGATCTTCACTTATGAAAACTGGACATGCTTGATTACTCCACACTGACACACAGCATGTTCAATTATTGTTTACATTATAAGGATTGTGCTAACAACACAAATGGAAATGAAACCTTTTCACTACACATCTGCATCTGAACATTCATAACTTGAAATAAGTGTAGAAGAACTGTGCTCAATCAATTTCAGCTTGAGCCTCTGACCTGATTATGTTCTGCATGTCAATATACATTCTCTTAATTAAATGTGGTTCAGTGAACGCTAGTGGTACGAAGAAGAGAGACTATTGTCCACTTATTACTATCCAAGATATTACCAGGAAAACACTAGAAAGTAAGTTAATGGGGAGAAACACCAGCTAAAGACAAAGTTGTTGTGTTATATTAATGTAAAGTTCTCCTATGCTGAGAACCAAAACATTTAGCAGAAAGTGTCACTATTTTTCGCTCAATGACTGACTGTGTAGCTTAACAGCTACACAAAATGCTTGGTATTTCTGAGGAAAACCAAATGTGCACTTAACTGCATATCACCAATCATCTGCTGTTGCAGGTAATAGGAAAGCACCTGCTGGAAAACTGCGATTTAAGAATGAAAGAGTAACATCAAGCCCAAGGCTTCCTACCACTACCCCACTCTCTCCATTTCACATCAGTTTGATGTGGTTTCTGCACAACACAGCAGGTATTGTGTTTTGGTTTGGTTTTACTTTTTCACTTTCTTCTGACTTCTCTCCAGTTTCCTGGCCACTTTCTGCTTCATTCCTAACCAGCTTGCTGTGGTGACATCCATTGAAACACTTGCACAGCAACTGTTGCTACCCATAGCACTTTAAGGGTTTCCACATGGGAAGGTTTTCATTGCTATGGTTTGGTAACAGAGGGCCTCACACAAACACTGAGTTTGTGAGACCGCAAAGAGCTGATAATGATGTTGGAGGGCATTAATTAGGTTTCTGGCAAAGATGACTTTTTTCTCAGGGTAATGTAGATTCTTGGAGGAAAAGAGGTGATAGATAGGGAAAGTCACTGAGACTGACTGAGGAGGGGAAAAGTATCTACAGTTGGCTTGTCCCACTTCTATGGTATCTTTCTTTTCTCTCTCAGAGTCAGCCCATGCATTACACAGCACTTGTGATTCAGAAGGACTAAAAACATCCCCTGGTGTGCTAATTAGGATGTGTTGCATTGCATAGATGGGATTTAGATGATCCTTCTTTATTGATATATGTCAAATCAGAAAAACAGTAGACATGTAAACTGAAATATGGAGAATTTTGGTTTTGCTAATTTGGTTACTAATGATGGAAAAATCTTTGGGTCTTCAGCCTTATTTCTTTGAAGAAGAGGAATACTGGGGAATGCTTGTGTAACACGCCAGTAACATTCACATCTGCATCCTGTCCCTTTCCCAGCACTGGGGAGAATATTAATGAAAAATTAGCTAAATCTTCAGCATCTCCTTTGTACAGAAAAGGCACACACCACTGTGGTCTTTAAAATGGTCTGTTTTTTCCAGCAGCCCAACTCTGTATTCCATTATGGTCTTTATTTTCAGTTTCTTTCAAGGATCACTGAGTGAAGGGTTAAGGAGGGACAGGAAGGTCATAGAGACAACCTTCAAGGTAATTTTGTTATTTATTAACTCTGCCGAGTCTATGCATTCTCACACTCCAATTTGATTCAGAGAAGGTGGAGCAGAAAAGCAGCTATACAGATACCTGCCCCCCTGACCTGTTAGTAGCTTATGGTCTTTCCAGAGGCAAAGAATCATCAGCAAAATCTGAGTATGGACCTCATAATTCTTTCTTTCTTTCTTTCTTTCTTTCTTTCTTTCTTTCTTTCTTTCTTTCTTTCTTTCTTTCTTTCTTTCTTTCTTTCTTCTTTCTTTCTTTCTTTCTTTCTTTCTTTCTTTCTTTCTTTCTTTCTTTCTTCTTTCTTTCTTTCTTTCTTTCTTTCTTTCTTTCTTTCTTTCTTTCTCTCTTTCTC